>OY751392.1:10047500-11247500 GCA_963565295.1 Epirrhoe alternata
ACGAGGAGATGACACCTGAAGAAAAGCTGGCGGAGAAGCTGCGGCGTCAGAAATTGCAGGAGGAGTCGGACCTGAGACTTGCCATGGAGACATTTGGTTCGTATAACACTACTTATGTAAATTAATGCAGAAGGTTGCGGGTTCGATCCCCGCGCCCGACCAATGTTTGTATGATCTACAAATTATATGAATTTGTTTTGGGTCTGTGTATAATAATTTATGTATGTATTTACAAACAAAAGGTATATGAGTAGCAGTCATCTACTACCCATAACACAAGCTCCTTGGAGCTAGATGATGCTGTGTGAACTGCATTATTTATTTATTTATCAATGTCAGCTTTGGAGCTTATTTAAATAAAACTGTGAAGATGGATCACTTTAAGAATTTATTAATTTGACCAACTACAAAGAGGCTAGTTCAGCTGTATTGTTTTATTTAGTTGGCCAATGACTCATACAGTATTGCGGCCGCAAAAGTGGATGGGTATCAGTTATCAGGGTAAACGCTGGTGGTATTATCAACACAAGTCAAGAGTCGAGACACGGCGACTCCTAATCACCTGTCTCTATTCATCTTTCGAATATGACATGTTGAATGTATGAAACAAGACATAAATCTCCGTCATCAGGGCCTGTAGCCAACGTAACAGTAAAGTAGAAATTCGACAGATAAAGCTAAGACAGACGCCACCTGCGTCTATTGGTATTAATTTCCAAAACTGCATACATCCGCATCAAGTATCGCAGCACGTGAGTTCCTGGCATAAGTAAAACGTCAGTTTGACATAATGCCAGAAAATCACGTGACTCGATATTTTACATAAAATGTATGCAGTTTTGGCAATTGATGCTATTACGAGTATACGCAGGTACAGTCTTAGCGTTATCCGTCGATTCCATTTCTACTATCATCATCTAACTGCCCTTTTCCCACATTGTGTGGGGTCGGCACAACATTGTGTTCTTCCATTCTCTATCAGCCGTCATCTCAATACTCACTCCTTACTCATGTCATCCTTCACACAATCCATCAATTTTTTCTACTATCGCTTTCGACAAATCAACTGTTACATTGTCTAGGCCCTCAGAGTTGGCTACTAACTTTTTACTTTATAACTTTATTGGAACAAATAATCAATAGGTACATATACATAGAAAGTATTAAACTGAGTCGCTCATACGAACTTGTATTATTATCACCATTAAGTGGTCTGATTTAAGATTTCTGTTTTTGCAGGTGTATCCGAAACTGGCGGTGGCAAGTTGGACAGCTTCCACCCAACGAATGTGGAGGAGTTTAAGGAGTTCTCTGACCTCCTCACAAAGAAGCTCAGCTTCTACCGCAACAAGGACGAGTTCCCCGGCTTTGTTGACGAGCTGGTCCGGAGTCTTATTGTTCAAAGTAAGGTCTAATTTTATTTACAATTTTCTTTACTGTTTCTTTGATGATTATTTTCTAGATTAACAACACTGAATATAAGATGTTGGAAACAGTACCGTGTTTATTGCCCTGGTTTTTCACGGTATTGGTCATAAAGGAACAAAGTAAAACCTAATTTTAAAACTTTTCTAAATGACCAGCGTTCCTACTGAATAAATGCTCTTTGACTTCTGACGATGAAGCGTCCTCGTGCCAATCGCGTCGTCAGCTAAAATGAATAGTCGAAGACTACATTGATTAGTTCTTAGTAATGCTGTTGGGGCACTCAGAAGAAAGTGAACACAAAAGCTCACTCAACACAGCCACTTGCCAAAACTGCCAATAGAGAAATCATAGAACCCAACATTTTAACTATGTTGAGAGAGCAAGATCAGCTTCACAATCTGAGACCATGTACCACGTACAGAAAAAATGTATAATGACCACCGGCAACCAAAGACAAATTGAACCTAAAATAATCTTTTTTTATTAAACTTTCAGTGCACTCAGGGGACATTAAAAGGATAAAGATGACTGTAGACAACCTGTACATCGAGAAACAAAAGGCGGAGAAGAGTGATAAAGGCAAGAAGCCAAACAAGGGCAAAGGGAAGGCCAAGTTAAAAGTTGAAGGTGACAATGTGAGTACCTTAGGAAAATTATATTATTATATTCCCTCAAATCAAGTTAAAATGATCCTGAGAAGATGTCAAGATGTGTTAAAAAAAAACTGTGGCACCACACTGTGGTGGAAGTGCCACCGTTTTTTTTAATGATAAATTCTGTAAAATGTTGTCTCATGCTATTATTTTGACTTGCTTCTCTCTACACCTTCGACATTTTTGTCATTTGCGTACATTGCGAGAATGTCTCGTTTTGTGAAGACAAAAATGTCACATAAACATAACATATTGGCATTGAAATTGGCATGCATATGCAAATGATTTTATTCATAGTTCAGGTACCTATACCTACCCTACCTACGCATTGCAAAATCTCAAAATTTGACTTTCTTGCAGTCTTTATTGTAATTCTTTGCTGCAAAATTTTGTCTCGTGCTATGTACTTGCTTCTGCATACAACTTCGACATTTTTGTCATTCCTGTACATTGCGAGAATGTCTTCACATTTTGTGTAGACACATGTCACATTTTTCTTTACCTGACTGTCAAAGGAGAGTTATGTTTTTCGCGCGTATCTTATGTATGTATGTAACGCGTAAAATTTCTTTGTTTCCTCGTTTCTTCCAAACGACTAGATGTATCTCGACATTCAGGGTATCGTTACATTCGTTTTATAGTGTCATAGGATAGGTTTTTTGAAAATAAACAAAAGGGCGGGTCTTATGCGCGAAATAGTAACAGGTTAAGAAAAAAAAATTGCAACTTAACGAGTGGGTTATCAAAATCAAGGAAATTAAAAGAAGATTACAAAAATATATTTATGTTTAAACTTAGTTTTGAATAACAAATTGGCAATGAATGCATGCGAATGGTTTTATTCATCTACTATCTTCTGCGCGCGGCTTCGCCCGCTTGGTACCAACATTTTGAATAGCCTATATGCTATTCCAGGTCACTATCTACGCCTATTCCAAGTTTCATCTAAATCGGTTCACTGGTTTAGCCGTGATTGATATACAAACATCTAAACAAACTTTCAGCTTTATTATATGAGTGGGATAAGGTACCTACCTACGCATTGCAAAATCTCAAAAGTAGACTTTCTTGCAGTCTGGTTTTTTTTTATTGTAATACTTTGCTGCAAAATGTTGTCTCATGCTATTGCTATGTTTAGACTTGCTTCTGCCTACATCTGCGACATTTTTGTTATTTGCGTACATTGCGAGAATGTTTACTGTGCATTGTGGGTAGTCGTCTTGTTTCGCTATTACTCTTATCTCTGAAGCCATGCATGACACACAAGTCATTACACCTACGCAATCCTTATCTTGGTGCGTGTCGATAAGAGTTGAGCCGTCGACAAATATATTGCAATCTGTTGGGTCATGTTTGTATCTAAAGGGGTTGATTCAGGCTGGTGAGCTAACGATGCACAAAAAAAGGAAGTAAGCTCCTATGAATCAATGAATAAGAATACTTTATTGTACACAACAATAATTAAATAAAAACTATGAAACATAACAACTAACACAATGTATGCGTCAGTGGCCTAATCTGGGGATGGAGTTTTTAGGCCGCTCTAAGGCCTCCGTCGTCGCTTAACGACTCAATAGTCCCGAATATTGAGTCGTTAAGCGATGACGACCGAATTCAACGTGCCCTCCGTAGCACGGAAGCGCTCAGTTGATTATGCCACTGGCACTTACTTAAATTAGTCACCCATCCACTTACTGACCGTTTAGAATGTTGCTTAACGGCGGATAATGTCGCGAAAGTAACACGTTCAAAAAAAAAAAATTGACAATCATATCGAGTGGGGTATCAAAATCAAGGAATTATAAGGAGATTACAAAAATAAATATACATAGAAGCGAAATAGAAATACTTTAATAAAAAAAAATTAACCAATCATATCGAGTGGGGTATCAAAATGAAGTAAATCAAATTGTTTTATTCATAATTTAGGTACCCTACCTACGCATTGCAAATTCTCAAAAAATCACTTTCTTACATTCGGGTTTTTTGATGTTTTAATTGTACATATTTATTTTCCCACTGCTTGGCAAAGGTTTCCCCCATTATATTTCCCATCATCTCTGTCCCGGTACATTTATTCCCGGTACTCCCGGTGTATTTATTCCTACCAGCCTTTTTTAGATTAATCATAATTAATGAACTTATGCGTTTATTCATATTTTCCAGGCTTACCTCAACAATTTCGATAACCACGGCAACTTTGATGATGACTACGATGACTTCATGTAAACATCATCCGACGCCTGATGTCACAACTATTCTGATCTTAATTTCTCTTGGAATACGAGTTATAATCCTATGAATTCTCGCTTACTATATTTTAATACTATTGCAGGAGAGTATTGGACATATAGGTCTATGCAACGCAGATTAATTAAATAATACTAATTAAAGTTCATTTCATTCTAAATAATGGTATTTTAATTTTTAATGAATAAATAAATAAAATAAATAATAAATAAAATACATAAATAAATTCCTTACTAATTAAAATTCAACTTGAAAATTCTCAATTTATGTAAAGTGAAACAGATCTTGATTTTCTCTGAAAAACAAGTTTAGCATTTTTGTTGTTGTTCACTCATTTTTGCTGTCGTTTAGTCATTACAATCCACACTTATTTGGAGATGAATTAGGCAGTAATGTAGCTTAAATATACTTCTGTTATATATCACTCATTAACTAATTGTATGTATTCTTTTCTATTATCATTATGTAACTTAGGAAATTTCATTGTGTTGTGACATTTGGTACATAAATTAGGTCCAAGACAAAATGTAAATGTAATGTTGGAATCATTTGTGTAGGTCCTGTTGGACCTTGGTCCTAATGGGACTTATAAAATTATTTAATTATGAATTGATATCTATGTATAATATGTATGTATTTACAAACAAAAAGTATATAAGTAGTATATCAGTTATCTGGTTCCCATAGTACAAGCTTTGCTTAGTTTGGAGCTAGATGATGCTGTGTGAAATGTCCAGCATTATTTATTCATTATATTATTTAATAATGAATTGATAACTTATTTATGAAATGCTTTTTGTTTCTTGTTTTATCACAAACTCGAAATATTATTTTGTCTTGGACCTATGGGACATTTTCCTATAAAAATACTATAGATTACCAATAGAATAATATAGTATTTTTACCTACTGAATCACTTTCTCATTCGAACTCTGCCAATTTTAGAAAGTAGATTGGCAAATGCACCGTTTAATAGGTATTTGTATAGGAAAATGACTCGAATCGCCTTGATAATAGCCTTGTATAATATACTATATTCGATACAATGTTTACAGTTTAATTCTACGGTTATGGTCCGATGTTATGTTATATAGATAATACATTTTTTATTATAATATCTGTGTCTTTTTACTATAAAACTTTATTCCTTGATTGCACTTGCCTGCGCCTAACTAATATTAGGTTGTAATAGTTAATTAGGTTTTAATATTAGTAAGCAGTAAAGGACAGTTAAATACGATAAGTTTATAATAAAAGATTTTATGGGTTACCTATGTACAGGCTCTTGAAAGAAATTTTGTTTCGATAGTAGGGGACTTCATAGGTATACAAATTCTTGGGTAAGTAGGTACTTCAACACTAAGTTCAGTGATCGAAGAAGTACGCTGTACCAGTAGGGATATGTGAAACTGGCGGTATAATCTAATCATCATCATCATTTTCTTCTTGACCTTATCCCACTCTATGTGGGATCGGCACAACATGTATTCCTCTTCCATTTCCCTCTATCAGCCGTCATCTCGGCACTCACTCCTTTCTTACTCATATCATCTTTCACACAATCCATCCATCTCTTCTTCGGCCTACCTCTACTCGTATATCCATCCACATTCATACCAAGTACTCTTCTGGTCACATGACATTCTTCCCTTCTCATTACATGCCCATACAATGACAACCTGTTGCTCCTCATCTTCTCATTCACTGGCGCCACTTTCACACTTCCTCTTAGTACTCATTCCTTACTCTATCTATTCGCGTCACTCCACACATCCATCTCAGCATTCTCATTTCAGCCACGTGCACCCTTTGTTTATCCGTCCCTTTTGTTGCCCAACACTCAGAACCATACTACTAATCTAATATTCTAATGTTGTCTGAATGAATTGAACAAGGGTCGGTCTGACGGAAGATGCGTCGAGCGTATTCAGCAGTGACTATCTAATATAATTGTATGTTCTGGCGTTACGCGACCGATAATACCTTTTTTTTTTTTTTTTTTTTTTTTTTTTATAGCGTCAGAAAATCCATTATGGATACCCGACCGCCGTGGGGACAGCGGAAGGGTTATGTCGGACTCTCACCGACTAAAACCTGACGCGTGGCCGGCCTCCATGCCTGTCAAGGGGCTCCGCGATCTCCTACGGAACACAGCGGTGCCCCTCTCGCATTTTGCCTAAGCACTGTCCCGGGAATGGCACCCACAGCCACGCCCGGCACCCTCGCGGTGCTTACGGCGGCGCTCGCCACAGAGCGCCGCCGCCCTCCCGGGGTCCGCATCGTGGACAGTCGAAGTCCCCACTTCAACCACCAGCGGACCCGGAAAGTCCCCTGTTTGGCAGGGGATACCACTCCGCCCCCCTCACGGGGGGGCAGGCGGTGCGGGACGGCCGTTAGCGCCCCGCCTCCGCCTCCTTCTCCGAGCGGGATCGGCCCTCTCACGATCCCGTCGAGCCGCTCGCGCCACATCCCGAGTGCACGCCGGCGCTCCTGCACCCGCACTTCAGCAGGCGCGGCTCCGCTCCCATCGTCCTGGCGGAGACGAACGTACACACGTGCGTCCATCGCCGCCAAGATGTCAAGGGGCGGGAACCGCGCTAAGATGGTCGCCGCCTCGAACGAGATGGTCCGGTATCCTCGCGCGATTCGAATGGCCATAGGACGCTGTAGGCTGCTATAGAGCTGCCTGTAGCGCCTAACACCCGTCAGCCTCCCCGACCAGACGGGCGCTCCGTAGAGGGCCATCGATCGCACGACCCCGCCATACAGGCGGCGAACACCCTCCCTGGGTCCCCCGAGATTGGGCAGCAGTCTGTGCAGAGCACCCACTACCCTCTGGATCCGGGGGACGGAGCGTCTGAAGTGCTCCCCGAAGTCCCAGCGACTGTCCAGAGTGAGGCCAAGGTACTTGAGGTACGGCCCCACCTGGACGTCAACGTCACCTACGCGAACCGACAAGCTGGGTGGTTCCCTCCCCCTCGGGAGTTTGTGGAACCATAGCGCCTCGGTCTTGTGAGGCGCTATCCGCAGACCCAGCTCGTGGATCTTGTCCACGACACATGCCACCCCTATATCGGCGAGCTCTTTGGTCCTGTCGAAGGAGTCTCCGCCAGCAAGTACGAGTGTATCGTCCGCGTAGCAGACCACTCGTACGCTGGGTGAGAGATCGACGCGCAAGACCGCATCGTACGCGAGGTTCCATAGGAGGGGGCCTAACACGGACCCCTGTGGAACCCCACATGACACCTCCCTCCGTGACCGATAATACCTACGTGACGCATCTTCCGTCAGTTGTGAACCGACCCTGAAACAGGCGCGGTCGCAGCCTCAGATTTTGGGGGGGGTTCACTACTGAAATTTGAGGGGGGGGGGGTCACTACACTAATATTAGACTTTATTGTACGATTTTGGGGGGGGGGTCATGCCTGTGACCACCCCCCTCGGACCGCGCCTGCCCTGAAAGGTGCTGCGTGGCACTGAGCGTGTTAACTTTTTTTTTAAATAATCGAGCTCCGATTGTGTTATTTCGGTCTATTCAAGATCATATCGAAAACAATTTCGCAATTTTTCTGCAGTTACACTCATTTCCCACAAAGATACTTGCATACTTGACCCAAGCTATCTGTAATCTACACCTACGTACACCATACATGGCATTTGGAACAGCAAGGAATGGGTCTTGTCTGAGGTCATAGTGTGAACTATTGTGAAATAACGAATTCTTACTGCTATTTTCTCATAACTTGGGTACGGCGTTTCCGAGGGTAGGTACCCGAATGTCGGGGTGTTTTTAGTCTACAATTTGGTAAACAAATTGATCCATATTTTGGTTTGCAGTTTTACCTACCACCTTCTAAAGGAAAGGTAGTTTGGTACTGAGCCTTGCCTAATTAGTAAAAAGTGGCGTAATTCCTTCGTCCTACATACCTTTGTGAATCTAGTGTCCATAGAAGGTCTACGCGATCTGAGCCGCTTCAACAATTTTAATCCTATTCGAACATTCATCTTGTGTAACTAAAAAAGGCTAAATAGGTAAGACCTACTCGAACGAAGATTAGTAGGTAAGTTTAACTAGTTAAGGTGCATTTAGACGATGCGTTTTCAACCCATGCGATATCGCATCGCACGGCAATTTTTCACGTGTAAACGCTCATCGCATGCGTTTTGTCTTAGTAAGTAGCCGGCGCGCCGGGTACTAACTAAGTAGCATGCGGCCTGGCGGCCGCATGCGGCCGGGTTACCACACGAACAATTGAAAACCCGGACAAATGCCAGACAAAAAATAAAATTTTAATGGAAAAGATACGTGGGCGTGGGCTCAGAGTTTCTTCCATGACAAGAGATATTATATTGGTACACAAGTAGCTCACAAACTTAAATGTACACATTGATATTTTTATCTTCAATATAATAGTCTAAATTACGTGAATTTGATTATTTTCCTACATAAAAAATAATCTTGAACTTGTTTTGTATCTTAGAAAATTCCAAATAATTCTAAAATAAAACGACAGGTCTGGAGAAATCTTAACGTATGGTTACTGTAAAATTGGTGGATATTTACCATTGATACAGGAAGAGTTACATAGTCATGCGTTTTCGCGTACGTTCTGCGGTGAGACCATACGTTTTTTGGTAGTATGAATCTTACCTAAATTTCGTCACTTGAGTCAAGGAATCTTTAGTCAAGTGTTCTTGAGTGCGGTTTCCAAGATGGGGTATGCTGGTTCGATTCCTTGCACTATATTTTTATTTTTTATTTTTGCTTCATTAGAAATTTGCATTTTTTAATGTTAATGGCGAACATCTCAGTTTCATAAACTTTTTAATAAAAACTCAAGGTCCGAACAGAGATACCTAAGTACTATTAACTAGATGGTAATTTTACCTATTAAAAGCTGGCCATTTATTATTATAATACTTAGGTATCTAATAACATCAAAAATGTCTGAAATAAAGATTTTTTTTTATTTTAAGGATAACGTACCTCCTCTACCTACGTACCTACTACCTACCTACCTACATGGTAGCTATTATATTTATTTGGGACGGTTGGTAGGTTTCTATGATACTACCTACCTATGGTAGGTTTACATAATGGTACCTAGGCCTACCTAGGTATTTGTATATGTTTTTATACTATACATACATACCTATGTACCTATACATAGGTATGTATATAGTATAATAACAAAAAATAAATGAAGCAAAAACTCAAAGACTTACGTACTTAAGTAGGTAGGCACTTACTTATGTACCTAATAAAAAGTAGGTAGTAGGGAGGTAGGTACCTGACTAAGTCCGTGGGTATGAGTCAGTGGCAAACTCTGGTGATGGAGTTTTTAGGCTGAGTCCGAAGCCGAGTTCGACAGTTAAACTTGCCCTCCGAAGCACGGAAACTTTCAGATAGAAATGCCACTAGCGGTCACCCATCCATTTATTCGAAGATCTATCTAGCAAGAACGACTACGACCTACCTACTATTTGGGAAACATTTATTAGGTATGCATGCAACTAGACTCACCTAGAAAAAAGTAGGTAGGCTTCTCATAGGTAGGTACCTAACCTTCCTACACTTGTTTTATTTACATAGGTAGACACCTAAACCACCTATACACCAGCTATATATGTATAGTATACAACCACTCTACCGTGTTATGCCAAAACACGGTAACTTAGATTCTAATGGTTAAACTTAGATTAGATAGATATCAAAGATTTCATTCAGAAGACACTTAAATTATATTGATTATCAAAGGGGAAGGTAGGTACGTAACCAAATGTTTTTTTTTGGCCATCATTTAAAAGTAGGAATAAAACTGTAGGCAATGTTCGCCATTATAAAAAATTTATTATTTAAAATGAAGCAAACTTGAAAAAATGCAAAAAGTATTTTTCCCTCACAAGGAATCGAACTTGAACATCATGATCATCCCAGTTAATAGTCATTGTACAAGACCACTACACCAATAATCCTTAGTCAATTAAGTTGAAATTTATAAATGTATTTTTATAGCAAAAAAAAGGGGCGGAGCCTGCCATACAGAACCATAGCATACAGATAAGTTACCTGGTCATGCGTTTTGCGTTTTGCGTGTGAATGCGCTGACTACTAACTAGATTTAGCTCACCGAATGGGCGTGGCCTAGCGCGGCTTAGCAAAACGTACGAGAAAACGCATCGTGTAAACGCACCTTTAAAAGGAACTTATACGAAGTCTCTAAACAGTGATATACACGTCAAAAGGCTTGGTATCCGCTAGGAGTAATAGTGTTCGGTGAGCTTGGTGAGACCGCCTGGTAGGTACCCACTCACTGCTCGACCAATAGGCACCTGTAGGTACTTATGGGGACTATCACCACAACAGTATCTCCAAGGCGCGTTTAAAATTTTCTCAGATCTTTTTGTATTCCAGATCCATCGTAGTCAGAGGCACGTCCAATTATAGGGGTGGATGTTTGAGAAGGAGCAGTAAAGGCAGTACCCATCTCAACAATCGAGGTTTTCCTCACCCTTACTGCCCCGTCTCAAAAATGCACCCTTGTTTATTTGGTACATGCACATTTTTCACAAGTCAGCAGTCCATACGTGACAGGTTGCAAGCACATCGCCGCCTGTTCGCTGTGAAATTAAAATCTAGGACACATTAGACCGTCAAACCGACAAAGTAAATGCAATCTCTAATTAAAAATAAAAGAGACCGGAAGGCCGGATACTCGACACAATGGCGAAGGGGCGACGCGACGGTTGTGGTAGACGTTCCGTGTGCATACTTTATACATTGCGACACGACCAATGATATTTTAGACACGACCCTACCTACACACTTACAAAATTACAATAACGAAAGTATCCGTAAACTGTTATTCCAGGCACTTAAGGAGTTGGTACTTTTAACTCTGGTGACCACCGTGCGTGAACAAATGATTAGAGCGACTTAAATTGCCTGAAAATAAGAGTTCATCGCTACCCAAGTTACCCAAACCAGTATAATACTCAACGGATCTAGGCATAGCCTACGTCAGTTCCGATACGCACTGTAGCTTTTCATATAAAATTGTTTTAGTACTGCACATCAAACGGCTCTCGCATACCAACCAACACAAACTAGCTAAGTAGTACCTACTTCAAGCTGTATGTCGGGTCGTAAAGTTGTTTCTGTCGTGTCGTATAGTTTTAAAACAGTCTTACGTAATAGCTATATTTTCGTGTGCTTCCTAGATTATTATCAATTTTGGTGTCAATTGTATTTGTTACATTGGTGGTTGGATTACGGAAACGCAACGAAGATGCACTTATTCATGTTTCAAAGTACAATCTCTTTATTGGGTAAGACGTAGCTTAATTGAAAGATCACGAACGACATTATTGATATCTGGTATTCGGACATTTTATTACAGCCCATTACGACTGATAAATGGGCGGAAAATCGCTTCGTAACAACTTCGGCCTTTTCCCCTTGAACTCTCAACTTAACGCGGTTTTATGCCATTTGTTTAGTTAATATTAATAAATAATGCTGGACATTTCAGACCCAAACTAAGCAAAGCTTGTACTATGGGAACCAGATAACTTGTAATACTGTTTGTTTGTATATATTATACATAGAAACACCCAGACCCGAAATAAATATTTGCAGACAATAAATCATACAAACATTTATGCCGCAGCGGGGATCGAACCCGCAACCTTCTGCGTCTCAAGCGGGCTTTCACCCACTGCGCCACAGAGTTCGTCAAACCAATGATATCAAATAGCATTTGACTGATATGATAACATAAAGGCCGTACAAAAAATAGGATTACTGTTTTCCCAAAACACAAGACTTAGCTACCTACCCACTGAGATCACCACCCTCCTGAGACCACCTGGGTGATTTGTGGAAAGTTTTTGTTCTCACTGCGTTATTCATCATTCCTAGGTAATAGGTACTTTAGAACACATTTGCCAAAATATTAAGGCCATAAAAATCCTCTTGTCCCTTTCTTCAAGTCAATGACGGCCATTACAACGACCCCATTTCCTAAACTGGGCAATAAACATTACGAAAACGACAATAACTCACTGGCGAATATAGAATACAATGAGTTGCAACACAGTTTCTGTGTAATGTGTGAATCCTGATTCTTGTAAGATAGCAGATTGTATAATTTCTAAGTGGTCCAGTTTGTAATGAACCGAAGTCTTGGATTTGGCAAGACAAAGGAGTAATTTTATTAGCCATATATTGCCTCTCAGGGACAGATAGTGTGACGTCACGCAGTGTGAACATTTTGAAACTCGCAGTAGGTAGCTACCGAGTAGAGTCACCTAGTTCTAAGACAACTATACACTATTCTACGTGATCCCAGCGGTCCTACGGAATAAAATGCTGTTTGACTTTGATTCTCTGTAAAAAAGTTATCTTACGCATTGCAGCGTAGTCTTGCACTTAAAGAGTGCTTGCTTGTAAACCCCCTCGCAGACTGCAGACTTTCTATCGGCCGATAGTTGAGACGGAATATACTTCGGCTCGTAAGCCCCCTCGCAGACTTTCTATCGGCCGATAGTTGAGACGGAACATACTTCGGCTCGTAATGAGTATGGAAAAGTATAGCCCGTTTCAACTATCGGCCGATAGAAAGTCTGCAGTCTGCGAGGTGGCTAAGGCGCGGTAGACATTCTCTCAGATCTTTTATATTCCAGATCCTTTGAAGATAGTAATCAGAGGCATGTCCAAATACATGCCCACATCTTGCAGAAGTTAGTATTCCATACGTGACAGGTTACTTAGGTTGTTACTTGCTTAGATTCCTCAGCAAAATGCGGTAATGTGTTAATGTATTTGAAAGGACCTCTGGAGATGACCATTTACACATTTTTTATTCAAATATAAATAATGTTTACCCGTAACTATTACCCGATCTGTGTCTTCCTCAAGTTCAGAGACCGGGCCACAACGTAGAACCAGGAATTCGGGCCACAAGCTCGTGTGACACAACGTGAACAACTCTGGACTTAAAATAATCTTTTAAGTTCTCGAACACATTAAAACCTCTGGGAATGTCTACCATACCCTCGATACAGTCGTAAGCCTGTTTTCTATTACACCAAAAGTACTTAACCCAGAATTCCACAAGAATTTATTTTGACTAATAACTTGACTTACCAATAAGATCAATAGATTGTGGAGTATTTAATTTACGTACTTCGTTGATACAAAAGACTTAAACGCGCTTCTTCTCCATTTCCAATCTAAAGGGACTGTCTATTATTCGTAGAATCATCATCATCATCATCTGCAGCTTGTTGTCACCCACTGCTTGGCATAAGCCTCCCCGCTCAAAAAAACTCGTAGAATACAATAGCATTCTACCTACCTAATAAGGTTATAGTCGTTTTCACATAGGAACGGTTCCAAGACGTGGCTCTTTTGTTTATTTTATTTTATCATCATCATCAGTCTATAGCAGTACACTGCTGGACATAGGCCTCCCCTAATGAGCGCCATTGCACCCTGTCCTCAGCTCGACTACCTATCCGACGTATCCAGCTGCTGCATAAAACATCATATGCAAAAAAAATATCATAAATTGCAAAAGCTTTTGCAATTTATGATAGTTTTATGAAATGATTAACAAGTAAATAGACAAGATTTTTTTTTGAAGTTGTATCTTTTTGTATTTTCACTGGATTTTATATGTTTCAATATTTTTCATATTTGTACAGCGTGAAACGTAAAAGTTATTTTTGTAAAACTCTGGTTTATCTTCAAGAGCTTAAAGTCATTGACAAATTTCATTAGCAGGAAGGTATTGTATTCTGCAGCAGCTGCTGATTGCGTGTTTTGCAATTAGTGGGTCGTTAAACTAATGGTGCGAAGGCATAATGTAGAAAATTAGTAAACAGATAATAAGGAAACATTATGCAAAAGTTCATGGTGTTGACTAAGTAAAAGGGCTTTGCTTAGGAAACTCTAGTTCATTATTAAAAAAAAATCCTTTGATGCGGCCGGGATTTAAACCCACGACCTTCGGATTGAGAGTCTAAGAACCGCTTCAAAAAATAATAATTAAGTTACGAGTAATTAAAAAGTTACTCTTCCACTGTTAAACAACAGCCACTTATCATGACAAGACGTTATCTCTATGGTAGAATTGAGAAAAAATGTTTAGACAATTTTGAGTTTTATTGTTGTTTAGAGATTTTATTCTATTCTATAGTAGTTATAAGGTAAGTTTTATGCAGGCTGGATAATAAAGTTGAAATACACATTGTTCGAAAAGAGCACAATTCTAGAATACGGGCCCAAGTGACCCTTCTATTTACACGTAACGTTTACTTGTAAGATTAGCCAACAGACAGCATCCTTTCACTTTTTACCTATAGATATTATACATACTCAGATATATCTTTTAGTTTTACTTATCTTTAGATAGGTATTTCTTAGTTTTCTGATCATTTTAAAATAGACATCTTACGTATTAATGTAGGTACATAAATACTTATAATTAATTAAGCTTAGGTACCATGACTAGCCTACACTTATCTACCTACGTAAAATTGAGTACTAAGTTAATATTACATTTCAGTATTTTTCAAGAAGGATAGGGGAAAAATCGCAAAGGTGTGGCGTCGGGGTGCTATATTCAACAGTGGGGCAGTCTATTATTATAATCCTAGGTACTAAAAAAACAAAATAAGTAAGTCATCTACACTAATATTATAGAGGAAAGATTTGTTTGTATTGGCTTCAAAACTACTGGACCGATTTGAAAAATTCTTTCACCATTAAAATCCTACATTATCCCTGATGAACATTAGCTTTATTTTATCCCGGAAAAGTGAAGTTTTCCCGAGGGAGCGCGAGTAACACCGCGACGGACAGCTTGTAGATTAAAAAAACAATTGTTATTACCGTCCATGATTACGTAATAATAGAATGATGTGGTTCACACCGGGAGGATTCGATTCGGTTTTTAAGGTGCTTAAACACATGAGATATTTAAAAGAAAGTGTTTGATTACGCATGTCTTCATTAGTTATGGTTTTAGTTTAGGTATATTAGCATTTATATATTTTAATAATATTTTATTATGGCCATGGTATTTTTTAGTTTTCTCGCAATACCATCATTTCAATATTGTAACATCTTAAAATAAATAATAATTCATCCCAAAACTTGCACCCCTGTGGCATTTGAACTCGCGACTTTCACCGAACCATGGCGTTCTTTGGTAAAAAGTGGTGTTTTAAAATACAATAGATACTATTTCCTTTAATAGAGGATGAGAGTTAGTAGGTACTTAATAATTTGAGAACCTAAGTTTATTAAAAAACCATAGGTTGATTGATGAATTGGCTCTTGGCCTTGAAACTACACAAATTCCTTTTCCAAAAGTTAAAATCTTCGCCTTAACCGAAGTAACATTTTAATCTATTCCTCAAATCTTAATAGAACAATACACGGGGGTGTTGTGGCACCATCACTCATCGTTCTACAATGACACTACATATTGGAATAATAACACCAATTTTACGCGTATTGTAACACTTTTATGCGTTGTGTAACACCATTGGCCGGTAGTGCCGTGTGAGAAACTGTATTCATGACCTTTCTAATTTGCGAGGGAAAAATGACACCACAGATAAAATACCTACAACATACGTTACCATGACGACTCTTCTCAACCATAGAGATAAATGACATTTTGACTGTAGAAGTTTTTTTTGTCGCATTTGAAGAAAATGCTTTTGTGTAAAGCTCAATCAAATGTCAATTTGTATTCTACTCTACAGAACGGTAGAGATTGGGCCAGCCAGTGTAGCATGGGATGTTTTAGAACAGAATTCCATTCAGGTTTAGTCTGTTTTACAAGAATAAAGTTCAGTATTTCGGACGCTTCCGACTGGTAGTGACCTAAATCAGAAGCTAGGTAGGAATATATCATTTTCAACGATCATTGGATGTCTCTCATTGTAAGGTTATGTAAAAACTGTCTTGTTTAAAAGAAATGATTTTACCTATATTTGTTACGTCATCTGCTCACACGAAAATATAGATACGAATTAGCATGCACGTAGCCACCTCAGACAAATATTATGTAAACTATTGTTGATACATAAAGTATGGTGGCAGGACACTGTTTACTCAGAACTCGGCTATCTGACATACTGCTGCAAAGGTGATAAAATAATTTCAAGTGGACTAGAGCAATGGTGATAATCAGTAGAGTGAATCTGTTGGACTAAAAGTAAGTAAGTTCGTATGAGTCAGTGGCCAACTCTGGTGACGGAGTTTTTAGGCCGCCTTAAGGCCTCCGTCATGGCTTAACGACTTAAATAGCCGGGACCGACAATTTAACGTGCCCTCCGAAGCACGGAAGCGCTCAGATGAAAATATCACTGGCGGTCACCCATCCACTTACAGACCGTTTCGAACGTTGCTTTACTTCGACGATCTATCAAGAACGACTAAGCAAGCACGACCACGAGCGCTTCATCTATTGGACTGAAAGAATTGAAGTCGTCCGAGGGGAATTATAGGATTTATTCGTATCTTGGGTCCGAGAATTCTAAGTAGGCTTAAAGATGGAATATAAGATGGAGTCCTAGTTATAAGCCTCCATAATCCGGTATTTAAAATACCGCTGGGTTTAATAAGTAGGATTCTGATATTATTATCATAATTAGGTACTTAGGTGTTTTAAGTTGAATACTTATTAGGTAAGCAAGTAGGTACCTAAGATTCAAAAATATGTGGACGTCGAGAATAATAGCGAGCATCAAAGCGTTGGTAAAGTAGATTTGAGTTATCATTAAAATCACGATGAAATAATGGTATTTCAAAGTGCATATCAAAATAACTAATTCTAATATTTTTTCATTACGTTCATTGCTTCTTTTGTTCTTTCGTGTCAATGGTACCTAGAGTGCCACAAACTTATCTGAACCGGTGGCCGAAAGAGGAACTAACGAATTTTACTCGAAAATACAATTTTCTGCCATCACCAAATCTCACCAAATTCGATAACAGCGCCCCCCTCACCGGTTCAGATAAGTTTGTGGCACTCTACGTCGATTTATAGAAGTTGACGATGTTGTGTTGGGGTGGTTTTTGTACTATTGTGTTGAAAGAATTGGCCACACTAGGTAACGGTCCGGATCTAGCTGTTACCAGGGTGCACCACGAGGAGGTTTCTTTCTCACACCCCCTGATTGCTGCTCATTGTTGATGCTAGCCAACAAGCTCGCTACTTTCGCGTCCGTGTGTATTGGTAGAAAGGCGCACACGGTGAAAGCGCGTCCTTCTGTCATACACTTCCTGGTTGCCTATTACACCATTTAACTGTACTGCGATACCTTCTACAGAGAGATATAAGAAACAATTAGGCTGTAAAAAACATCATTCGATCTGTAAAGAAAGGTTAGTATATATTGGTGAGACGTTCTGGCCACTGGCAAAGAAGTTTTTAACCCGCATGACATGCCTCTACATAATATTATTTCTGCCATTCTTGGTACCTATTTTATTTATTAACATCGGCTTCTTGATTGGAAACAGCTCGAGTTGGATTTTAGATGCTATCTAACAAAACCACAATATGTACCGATGTCTGTTTTTGGAAGAGAAGAGATCAATGTTCATCATTTCTTTGACATAGTTTAAAAACGGTTAATCTGATAAGTATTTTATTAATTAGAGCAATACCAGTTGGCTAATATTACTGATATTACCGGCCAATATAATTACCTCATACATTATGCAAGTAAAGTATATTGAATAATATCAACAGGTAGGTAAGAAAACACGATAAGACCTGAAAGGGCATTTGCTGTGACTACTCGACAACTAGCCACGTCCTGCGGTTTCACCTATATTCCACAGGAACCGGTGGTTACCTGGCGGAATAGGGTGGTCGCACAGTCCAGCCGAGTCAAATGCGCCGAACGTCAATTCAATTGAAAAATTGCTGCTGACGTCAGAAGCGAGCCTCATTTTCTGACGTCATCAGCATTTTTTGTATAGAAAATGACTGCGGCGCGTACGGCGCGGACAAGTGTGCGATCAGGTAGGTATACAAATGGTTCGCGTCACCAACTGACACCTCTGCCGTTCTTAGGGTGGTTACCAATTTGGTGACACTGACTGTACTATTAGGAGAAGTATCTTGACCTTTAATCCAAAGGTCATGGGTTTGAATCCCAATAACCATCATTGGATTTTCCATTTTAGAAAATTCTTAATATTGTGTTGTCACTAGTTTTTTCAAACAAGTGAAGTGAATGGATTTTAGTGGGACTCGAAGAGGGTGCTTTGATGCATGTTAGAAAATGTATGTATCAGAGATTTATGTCGCGATGACGTTGCGAACAAGATGGAGGGACGAGCTCGCCAAATTTCGAAAGACAATCGCACAGGAAAGATGAATGGAGAGAGTGGGGTGAGCTCCCACTGAGGGCTTTTTAATAATAATAATGTATAAGAGAAAGATCGATGGAACAAACTTGCCCAGCACAAAAAACCATCCACCAACAATCGAGGTAAGCAGGTAGGTTACTTATTTTAATTGTACTTCAAATGTATTGTATTCAGGTCTAAATAATGGATGAAAATCGTGATCTAAGGATCTGCTGTGAAAGGAGATGACGCAATAGTTTAGCCAGATGAAATTGCTTAGCCACCGATGACTTTTAGTATCGCCTACATCGCCGTATCTAACTAAAATACCGTAGCATCTAGCAACTTAAGAGTAACATTATAACGACCTCTGACATTTTGTAGTCCATATAGAAACTGCTTCTAGAAATTAATCTTAGCTCGCCTCCTTACCTCGACCTTCTACCGTAGTCTAGTATTCTGTGCCGTAGAGTAGAATAGACTAAAATGGCATTTTAATTTAGGCAAAAGCATCTTTCTACAACCTCTTTAGGTTCTTAAGGTGTTTGTTGGGCAAGCGTATTCCATTTTAAACAATGATCCAGCTCTACAGCGTCTCATTGAGTGAACGCTGTATCTAATCATCTCTTTAATATTTATCACCTATAGATACTTATTCTAAATAAAAACCGGCAAGTCGGACTCGCGCACGAATTGTCCTGTACCATTATCTACAAAACTAAAAAAATCACGTTTGTTGTATGGGAGCCCCCTTATATATTTATGTTATTCTGTTTTTTAGTATTTGTTGGTAGAGCAACAGAAATACATCATCTGTGAAAATGTTAACTGTCGAACTACCACGGTTCATGAGATCTTCAATTTTTTTATTCTGAGCATGAGATACAGCCTGCCGCCTGGTGACAGACGGACGGACAGCGGAGTCTTGTACTAGGGTCGCGTTTTACCCTTGTACGTAACCCTAAAAAGAGAGTTATTTTTATCGTAAGTAGTTGACTAAATTACAATTTACAAATCAATAATTTTCTAAAAATTGCCGTAACTATAGACTCAACGGCTATATTTTGCTGTTTTCTAATAAAGACATTATCGAATAGAGCTGAGATGGAATCTGACATTCTCTATAATATCCAATCACACACACAATATTTATTTGGCACAAATACACAGACACAAAAATCATAGTAGGAAAAAAACATATTTACATATTTTTCTTTTTTATTTACTAATCTAACCTAAAGAATTATAATAGGACATACATAAGAAAAGTAAAACAAAAAACAGTTACTTATTTACCTACGTAGGTGCAAGGTCTGCGATTTAATGTACCACTCTCAGCTTTTTTGTTACTCTGTATCGCTAGGTGCAGAGCAACGCTGGTTTTCAGACAGGGCCTGGGAAGAGGTGACTACACGATCATAGAAAGAGCAACACAATACATAATAGCCAACTTCTTTAAAAGATATACCTTATGGGTGCTACATATTCGGCGAAGATCATGTAAAGATGACGAACGTGTAGAGGGTCTACTCGCCTGTCATCGCCTGTCATCTTCTATCCAAATAACAGTTTGGCCTGTAGTTCGGAGAATGTGAATCTGTTCGTTATAATATTTAATACATAATACTGTTTCTTTATATATTTAACGCAATTTATTCTTGTGCATCACGTAGTCTATAAAACTCATCAAAATATATTATTTTTATGGTCTTTTGATTTGTTGTGTAAGTAGGTAGGTATACTCGTAGGTAATGGTATACGCTCAGCAATAAACTCTAAGATCATTTTTATGTTGGTCGTAACATTGAAGCTATTTAAACAATTTAGATTATGACGATATCTTTTAGGAATAGGGAATTAATGACGTTTATTTGGGTTCCGTACCAAAAGGATAAAATGGGACCCTTCTTCCTCTTCTTTTATTAAATGGCAACTAGGTAACTGTAGTATCAGTATAATTCTGCCAATGTCAAGTAGGAATAAATGGGACCTGTCTGTCACCAGCTGTCTCTCATGAACCGTGATTGTTAGACAGTTGAAATTTTCACAGATGATGTATTGCCGTCGCTTATATGTATAACAACAAATACTAAAAAAAAAACGTGATTTTTTTGTCGTTTTTATAGAAAATGAACACGGGACCCTTCGTGTGCGACTCCGACTCGCACTTGGCCGGTTTTTACTATGGCTATGAAACTAAACATTTAACTCAAGTGTTTTACGAAACAAAATACTGTATTTCGTAAAGAAATGGAAAAATTTAAAGACAGCAATTATAATGATTGATATACATCAAGAGATCGTGAGTAAAAGAAACGTAAAAAATATTAGTTTGAGGGTCTAAAAGTTTAGTGATTAATTGGATGTCATCACCGTTGATATACGGAGTTTTAATACGTCCGTTGAAGGTAATCATTTGGGCTGGCACGCTATGCTTATTCCTCCTACTAGAACAAACTTAATACTGTAACACAAGGAGACTTTCTCGCATTCGAGCGGCGATTTCTTCAAGACAATAATATGGTCGCCTAGTGTAAACATACTTTGAGCCTCACCTCTCGAATACGATTCTCGCTATCTAAGCATTCTACTAAAAGTAGTCTTTTTACGAGTTTCTGTCAAAATGTAAACAACCTTATGGTTCACTTTTTAAACTCACACGATTTAAACTCATTTTTGTTTTAATAACGGGACGAGATCGCGTATAGGTTTTCGATAATATTCGAACTATTATCTTACCTCGACGTTTCGACCGGGTTGCACCGATCGTGGTCACGAGGGAACTCACGAAACGTCGAGGTAAGATAATAGTTCGAATATTATCGAAAACCTATACGCGATCTCGTCCCGTTATTAAAACAAAAACCTTATGGTTGTTTACATTTTGCGAGACTCGAATAGCGAGTTTTGCCGAGGGATAATCGCATACGATTTTTCGTCGCTCGCGTTCGAGAAACTTCTTGTGTAACAGCCGCTTTAGCCTGCTTATCATGACATTACTAGGATAGAGTAAATTACATTTGAGTTTGGGAAAAAATATCTCTACTGCGATAAAATTCCAAGTCGCCGGGACTCTAACGACATTTTACTCTATTCTACCATGGATGTGGATGTGGTACGCAGGCTGATGATAGTCGATAGAGCAAAATCAATGTTATGAAATTGTGTGTGATAGTCTGAGTACGCTCTTTTAAATCAGTTCTCGGTAATTAAACGCTTGTTTTTATATTAGGTGTTTCAAACAAAGGACAAAGATGCAAAAAAGTGTATAATAGAATACATGTCATGCTTTGTAGCTTGGTGTGTGACGATAAAAAAAACCTACTAAAGAATGCATGTTTTTTATCTTGGTGTAATGTAACGTTGCAATTCTGCTCACAATACACGCCCGTGTATTTCCATAACCTTTAGCTCTTGTAATATGAACTCCATGGTACGTTTCGCATTAACATCTTCTAGCTCGTTTACCAAAATTACGGAGCCGCGTCTTTTCAAATTACTCAATACTTTTCGGCTCACGCTAACGATATGTTATGTAAGAACTTTTTTGTGGCTGATCAATCAAGAAAATCTCCAACAGGCTTATCATAGAGAAAATTACTATTTACGAATATATTCCTAGGAACAATATTGTTTTATGATAGGATTCTGTGAACTCATATAAAAATTATTTCCTATTTCCCTTGGTCTTTCACTCGTGAAAGACTGGACCGATTTGGATAATTATTTTTTGTTATGTTTATTATTGTCAGGGGAAGGTTCTTACCTTCATACTTAGAAACTATTGTTGGTGGTCCAAGGCAAGTATAGACAGAGAACTGGCACACACCAGCTAATATGCATACGTGACAGATTGAGTAAGAATAGAATAGAATATGTGTAATAAGAAATGAACAGTCTTATCAAAATGGATTCCGACGGGATTCGAACCCGGGAAGGACATAGGCTACTTTTTATCCGGAAAAATCCTGAGGGACCTAGGGTCTTCCTATTTTACTAAATTGTATATTAACTTATGTCATGTTATCTCTTACACATAAAGCATAGGTCAAGCATAGGTCGGAATGAACTCAAATGGGAGTATTGGTTCATCGGTGAAGGGTCTACTGCCCACCGTGCGTGTGCGTCTATGGAATATTTTATTGGTACAAATTACCATGTTTTCGTTTGACAAAGATTAAATGAGCAGATAAGACAGATACTTGCTACTGTCATAAAGGTTTATTATCTTGTTTCCAGCGTTGTTCATGAACAATTGGGGACTAAAGTTTCATTTTCATCATGTTAAGTGGTAAAATTATATTATTTTTGTACAAATAATAATAGCTCTACTAACGCTGAACATACAGAAGACTTAAAAACATCAAAAATATCAATCAACGTACGTTATTGTGGAAGTGGAGCTGTTTGTAGTCTGTGACAACAATAGAAATAAGTAGGTACATCGTAGACCTCATTCTTGTCTTTGTATGTTTCGAGGTCAAGAGTTGACCCATTCATCATAAAAAATGTGTGTATAGAATTAAAACACAAACAGGGGTCACGACTGTATCCTCAAGGCGCGGTAGACATTCTTTTAGATCTTTATATTCCAGATCCTTTGAAGATGTCTAAGGGGAGAAGTATTTGACGAATAAATAGTAAAAGCTATGGATGACTCATACATAACAGATATTTATAGGTTGTCTGGTAGAGATCGCTTTTTAGCGATAACACCGCCGATTGTGTATCTTAATTAAGTTTTTTTGTTTAGTTTTATATTTTTGTTTAAATTTTTATGTGGTGTGTTTTTGTGTAGTGTTCTATCTATATCTATTTTCTCATAGAGTTTTCCGAAAGTAGGCACAAACTGATTTTAGTTTCGATGGAGCCTCTGTCAAGTTACTTCATTCTTTCACAGACTAACATAAGTTGCATGGCTGGTGGGCCAACCGACCTTGAGAGCCTACCATTATAAACATATAAACAATGACATAACTATTAAAATAAGTATTATTACGATGTTTATGTAATATAAAACTATTGGCAAATGGTTCGTTATTCTGTTGTTTAGTCATATAAGCGGCGATGGGCTTGCAATTGTAGGGCGCCACTGAAAACCAGCGCTCCAATAGACTCTCGAGCTGTTGGAGCAAATGTTGAGGGGTAGCTGTATTTGCGTTAAGCCACTTAAATATTGTAGCTAAGTATTTAAGTTTACTTAATTGTAAAGATTATTTATTGTGGGGACAAAATAAAATTGTATTAATATAATATTTTTGTAATTTTATAGTGTTAATCCACAGTTATCCGTCGCAGTGTTACCCGCGTTCCCTCGGGAAAAACTGACTTTCCCGGGATAAAATATAGCCTATGTTCATCAGGGATAATGTAGGATTCTAATATAGAATTTTTCAAATCGGTCCAGTAGTTTCGGAGCCTATTCAATTCAAATAAACAAACAAACAAATCTTTCCTCTTTATAATATTAGTTTATAGATAATCTAGTGGAAGTACATTTTTCATTATAAAATTTTAAAAAATTATGACATTGAAAATTTACATTTTTGCTTATTTATTGAACTATGGAAGGGTAGTCTGTGGCACGTCCAGATGCACTTTTGGCACATGTCACATTAGAAATTAAGTTTTTATTACGTATTTTGAATTTCAGCTTAGTTCAAATTAAAAATCAAATCTCAATAATTAGATGTCGATTGAATAAATTATTAAACGGATCCAAATAAAAAACATAGACAACCGATTTAATTAGTTGAGTAAGAAAGTTAATGATCACATATTTATGTAAACTATACTACTTTCTATAAAATACCGAATAAATCCCACTAATATTTGACGAGCTCTGTAGCGCAGTAGGCGAAGGTCCGCAGACGGTTGCGGGTTCGATCCCCGCCGCGGGACAAATGTTTGTATGATCTACAGATATTTGTCTCGGGTCTGGGTGTTTTCTATGTATAATATGTATGTATTTTTATACATAGAAACAGTGTCAGTGGCATTTTCATCTTAGCGCTTCCGTGCTTCGGAGGGCACGTCACCGCCATGACGGAGGCCTTAAGGCGACCTAAAAACTCCAGAGTTGGCCATTGACTCATACGAACTTACTTTATTCTACTCTTAAAATCATCTGCAAACAGTATGTATGTATGTAATTGCTAACCTTCACAATCACTTTGAGATGAGCTGTTGCGAAAAAGGTTTAATTTCAATACCTGTTGCAAATAATTCAATGCAATTTGATTTCATAATTGAATTTTCAGGGGCATTTTTAAATATGATGTGCATTAGAAACATGACTGGCAATCTAAAAATAATTTGTTCAAGTACAACGGACCAAAATAAAAAGCTTGTTAGTTTTATACAAGGTAATGTTCCAATCGCTAAAATATGCATAATTCTGTCTTATAAAAGATACAGAAACATAATTTTAGTATTACATATCCATTCTTATTTACTTATATTTACTTTTTGCCGAACTATTATCACTACATAGTATAAAACAAAGTCGCTTTCTCTGTCCCTATGTATGATTAAATCTTTAAAACTACGCAACGGATTTTGATGCGGTTTTTTTTAAATAGATACCTAGATAATAAATCGATGCTCTTCTGGTAATCAAATACCAATTTACAAAACAAAGGTTATACAACCTATTAACTTTGTTTTCTTTCCTAATAAGCGCCACATTAAAAAGTTTATCGCCCACAATCAAAGCTATAATTTTAGAATGTTACACGAAACATCGATAGGTAACTTATAAAACATAATGCCTTACCATAATGCACTTGCGTTTTTTCGTTCAACTTTACATAATATTACATTCGAAAAGTATAGGAGAGCTTTCGTTCGGCCAGATAGTCGACAGTCGAGAGAGCGGCGTGAGCAGTTGCGCTTGTGTGGTGCCGGTTTTGTTTTTTTTTAATTTTTAAAGTGCTGTGTTCGGATATGCGTCTTCTTTTTTGGGTAAGAATTTTTTTATTTTTAAATACCAGGATTCGGTTTTTGGATATAACAAGTCAACTTTCTGTAGTGAAAGTTGTGGGATGACCGATACACGATTCATCATCGGAAGGCAAGTTTTTATCGATATGCCGAGTATATAGTATTTTTATACGCTGGTATAGCTTTCTTGAGTATTTTTATCTTTATCGAGTTGTTCAAGAATAAAAACAATTTATAAACAACTATTAATAAAATATTGTCGTTCAAGCCATTAATGTAAATAAATTTTTATTCAATATATTATCATTATTGATTTTATAGTTATGTGAGATAGTAGGTCTCTTTACAACTTTTTATTTGTCAGATTGAGTTCTATTAGATTTGTACCTAATTATGGTGCGATGCGTTTACCTTGGGTTAGAGAATATATATTGAGAAC
Organism: Epirrhoe alternata; assembly: GCA_963565295.1. Taxonomy (NCBI): domain Eukaryota; kingdom Metazoa; phylum Arthropoda; class Insecta; order Lepidoptera; family Geometridae; genus Epirrhoe; species Epirrhoe alternata. The sequence goes on from OY751392.1 coordinate 10,073,593, forward strand.
GTAGGTATCTTTTTACAGAGTACCATAAGTATAAGGTATTTCCATCCGATGTTCGACGTAATCTTATTTTCTTTAATCCGCTTCAAAGCTTAATGCAAATGATACTATTTGATCCTGTATGTTATTATTACAAATTACTTAAAATAAGCTCTTGCGAATTCAAGAAAAATATATTGCATAAAACTGTGTCACTCTACACTAGCATATCACCGATGCTGCCCTCAACAAATCTATCAAAAATGGTAAGTTTCATTGACAAAATTAATTCCTACTTGGAAGAGTGAATGTAAAATATTATTATGAAGCTGCTATCCGCACTTTGCAGATTAACAAGTAGTTTATTTGCTATTCTAGACTTTAATCTATCTCTGTGCTGATTTTCATCAAAATCCATTCAGTATTTTTGCGTGAAAGAGTAACAAACATCATCACAAAGTTTCGCATTAATTATTAATATTAAAAACAGGGTCACGACTGTATTCCCAAGGCGCGGTAGACATTCTCTCACATCTTTTATGTATTCCAGAGCCTTTCGAAGATAGAAGAGTAGTCATAAGCATGTCTCAATGCATTTGACACATGCTCACATCTTGCAGAAGTTAATACTCCATACGTGACAGGTTACGTTGCAATTCCATCTCCGCCACATAATATTAGTAGGAATTTGTATATTAAATTTAATTTACAAACAAAATTGCAGCTATTACAAAACTACTGCACCTGCAATTTCTAAAGCCTTCTAAAATTCCATATTACTCAATTGGTTAGTATCCTCTCTAAATATTACGTAAAACAAATATGTTGCAAAGTGTGTCAAGCTCTCGGCGAAATTCGCGGGCGGAACTCACTGGTACAGTCACTGGCGGCACTGGTTTTTACTTTTCTTTTATGTTTCTTAATCGAACATACAAACCTTTTAGATTTCATTTTTCAACCTCTTTATAATCTTTAAAGCTTTTATACCTACCTCATTACAAAAAATTTAAATGTAGTATTGGTTATATCAATCATGTGGTATCTTACTTTGTGACCAGATGATTTTGTATAAAATATCCAGCGTTGTTTATTCATTTATTTCAAAACACATTTATTTATTTCACACTTCCCGTAGATGTAGTGCAAATAGCTCGGTTTTCCTTTCTCCCATCTAGATAAAATATATTTATATGTCTTCCTAACCCTTTCAAAGAGCCGTATTCATGCGGCGACAACGAAGAAAGAACTATTAATTAACTATAAATTCATAAATAAATGTGTTTTCTGTAAATGAATATATACCTACTATAAAATACACTGTTTTAAACACTCAAAGTAGCAATAAGGCAAAAAGTAAAAGTCGGTCATGAAGCTACATGTAATTTATTTTAAACTGTACGACCTTGGGTAGTTGTCGTTTTTCCTTTTACTGTAAAAAGTTTGTATTCGACTGTACTGTCGTCGCGAAACGGAAGCCTCTTTCTCTCATTTACTTCGCAGTATGGATGAGTTTCGTAACAAGTTTTTTTTAAGATAGCTATGTCATACTCTATTCAGCTATTAATAAGGCTTTGGTGACCAACATACATAGCCAGTCCTAGAAACATGAAACTTAAAGGAAAACTCTACTTGGGCAGCATTTCGGCAGCATTTTGGAGAACTTTGAAAAGAATTTTAGAAATTCTACCCCTAAGGAGGTGTAAAAGAGAAATGTTGGTATCACATGAGCGAAGTCACGGGTGTACTACCAGTCTATAATAAACATGTAAGTACTTTATCAGCGAAGAAAATAGAGTACTAAAAAAACAGTTTTAGCAAAATCGAATATTAAATATTTGAAGATTTTTTTGATAATAAATTAAATTATTATGCAGGAAGTCATTCGCACGATGATTCCTCATTACTGAGATTCACGATCTCTCATTAAGATTTTTCCAACACCAAGGTTTTTCAACTTATCCGATAGAAAAGGAAAGTAGGTAGAAAGTTGTTAAAAAACATGTATCTATCTGGGATCGCTATTATTAATATCTTTAAGAATACCGTCAAGGAACAGACAAACGCGGTTTGGGGCCTAGTTTTTTTAAGATTATGCCTATTGTCTTAGTAAAGTCAATCACAGTTCTATCATAATGAACCGTAAAAGTGGTGTTCGACAAAGATTAGGTATAACGTATGAAACATGAAATTAGTTCTACGTTCAAAAGACTTCAACGCGTTCACTACGCTAACTGAATTTTTCTTAATTGTATGCATGCCTATGTTCACTGGCCTATGTTATAGTTAATTTTAGACATTTCATACAATAACACGCTAATTATCAGTATCTACAAAATATCAGTATAATTCTGCCAATGTCAAGTTGTCGTTTGATGTTGTTTGATGTTGGTTTCGAAGAAAACATGGCGGCTTGTCACTTCTAAACTTCATCGGAAATCTTTCGTCAAATGAGAAATCTTTTTCAATACTCCCCATTCCATTTTCCAAATCTCCTGCCAAGTATCCAAGGCTTCATTGGCAAATAGTAGAGCCACTAGCTCCTCAAAAAATGGTGAAAGAAGACCTTCAATAAGCTCTCTTAAGTCTCTCATTTAGGAATTACAAAACATGACATGACTTTTTGACACAAAAATCCGACCGGAAACTTTTTAAATTGACATTTGATGTGAATGCACCAGTTTTTATGCAAGTTATATAACAAGCAAAATGAATGCTAATTTGATGGTACAGTTTGAATAAAATTATGTTTAATAACATTTCGCTGGGTAATACTGACTGTGCGGTTTTGTTACATCGTGCTAAATTACAGTGACGAGAAACATTTCTTTGTTTCCGTACTTTTAAATGGAGCGATTATTCGTCGTCTTTTTTTCTATGATTGTTATGTAAATCTTGTTCTTTAAATACTTACTTAGTGTGAACATTAAAAGAAAAATTTAGATTTTTACAGACTCATGACTGTCTACCGCGCCTTGGGGATACAATCGTGATTCTGTGTTCGATTTTTACGCACGAAGAAAATAGCATAGTGTTTAAAACAAAACATTTTTTACTTTTACATTTACAATAAAAACATTCACGAAAATAAATGCTTAGTCTATTAAATTATATTATTTTAATCTTATAACATCACAAAAAACACGATTAAACATATTAAATAGTGAAAGTAGGTAACTGTTTCATTAAAATAACACTTCATATAATATAAAAGTGATTCATGTCGAATGACTTCACTTTAAGTGGTGTTATGTTATCTGCGTTATGGTTTTTTGAATGCTACTATTACAAAGTTATCGTTTTAAGTAGTTTATTAATACATTTACTATGATATGAGATTATTGATTTGACTCCCACTCTCCTGATTGGACCACATTTAGCTCACGATAGAGAGGAGTGGAAGAAACGAAGGGAGGCCTTTGCAATAATAATGATATTATTAATAATAAATTTCTTTTTCATAACACTATTTAAAATTAGCATATAGCAAAAAATCCAGATGAAAATTCCAAATGACACTAAGTCATTCGAAAGGTGAGATCCGTGACAAATTATAAATACTTACGCCCTACAGTGAAGCTAAAATTTAATATTCCTTTTCAAAAAAACTTGACCTTTTTGAAATGTATAAGGTTTACTACCAAGATATAATTACTTATAATCAATTCCTGATAGCATTAAACACAATGTTTAAAAAAAATGCCGCATTGAGAACTGTTTCAACTCATTGCTAGATTTTTTGCGGACGCTTAGAAAACGCTAGGTATAAAAGTATTCCATATTTCCATATCCATATTAACTCTGTATGTCTGTCCGTTTGTTACCTTTCCACGCCTAAAGTAATGAACAGATTAGGCTGAAAATTGGCACGGATAAAGGTTGTATCCAAGGAATGGACATAGGCTACTTTTTATCCCGAAAAAATCCCGAGGGACCGCGGGTCACACCGCGGAAGTGCAGCTAGTAAATTATATAAGTAATAATATAGCGCCTCTAGCGAAATATTGATGTGCCCTAACAGGGTTTATGTTTGAAACAATGTATGTATACTAACACCTCCATAACAAAAAGTGCAATAAATATTTCTAATTCAACACAATATTGGTACAGGTTGGTTTTTGAGATGGGCGGGGAGATGGGCCAAGTCTGGAACAGAGAGTTAGAGAAAAGACGTGAAATGAGACATTCCCTTGATTTATGAAAAAACAATATCTAGTTTTTTATAAATCGTTTAGTTTCAACGGAAATCGACCCGAATGATTTTGCAAAAAGCCGATGCACGATTTTTCTCTCTTGGTTTCGGACTTGGCCATCGCCCATCTCAAAAAACCACCTGTATACATAGTCCATAAATAAAGTGACTTACTTATATAAAAAATGTTGACATAAAGGATGTTTACCTGAGAAAGGATGTGTGCTATGGGGACAGGTGCGTGATTCGACTCGTAAAACGACGAAAGTGAACTCATTGGGACACAGAATGACATTGTTACTGAGATAGTATAACCGACACAATTTTTTTTATAAAGCGGCGCTTTTTCAAAGAATCTTTGACGCTTGGCATGAAAAACATATTTATTTCCTTTTTGTTAAATGTACCTAATAAATATAGCTTTGTTAGACATAAATACCTACTTACCTATCGACTTGTTTATTATTCTACTTCTTCATTTATTAAATGAAGAAGTATTTTTTTTAGTTGACAGAATTATACTGATATTGTGTAGTTGCACACAATATCAGTATAATTCTGTCAATATCAAGTTTTAATGTTTATATTCATAACATGTCAGTCAGTTAGTCCTGTCAATTTGGTTTCGAAGAAAACATGGCGGCTTGTCACTTCAAAACTTCATCGGAAATCTTTCGTCAAATGAGAAATCTTTTTGAAAATCCCCCCACTCCATTTGCCAATTCTCCTGTTGATCCAAGGCTTCATTAGTAAAATGCCACCGAAATTATTCTATACTTAATAGAAAAAATTTGCGTACCTATATCATTTTTATTAAACTTAAAGTAGGTCATACTGTCAAACACTTATTTCCGTTCTCTCTGGGTAATGTCAAAACTATTTGCTCTTGACTTTTGGCAATGACAATATCCGCTTTTGTTTTTGCAATAAAAATGTTAATTGAACCAATACGCAGCCAATATGTTCTGATTGTCATCCAAGGCTAGGTCATTTTGTCCTAAAAGGTTTAAACTTTAAAGTAGGTTGACCAAAAAGAACATTTATTTCAACTAAATGAAAGAACAGCGAATAAATTCATTTTTATTATTACACAAAGGTTTGTTTTTATCTAAAAGAGCTCGATAAAAATAAGTAGGTCGAAACTCTAAACGGGTGAGTTTATATGTAGGTAACGTGAAGTAAAAGGAGTGAGTAATATGTACTTCAATTATCTTAGCCTTTTCGATTAGTTTTTCCTAAACTTATTAGGTACTATGCACATAGACAATTTGTTGCTTTAAAATGTATAGTAAAATGTAAAATACTTAGCGAAGGCAGGAGAAATGTAGTGATTTATAGCCGATAGTGAATGAAGGCTAATCTTCAGTCTTCCAAGATGTCGATATCGTTTTATAGCGGCGATAGTCGTTCAAATATTAAAAAGAAAATCCTACTTGTCATATTAAGTGTAAAGAAATTATCAAAATCCAACATTTTATGTAACAAAAATTTTGGATTTTGAAACCATTAAATGTAAAAAAATAATGAATAAGTTCTCAGAGCTTAACTATTTACGAAAATAAAAATAAAGTGCTATGCTCAAATATGTCTCAAAACGAAGTCTATTCATATTTGAAAGTGGTGCAGCGGCATTCTTTTTTTGAAGGCTTAGCTCTGATTCTGTTGAATGCAAAGTGGCCTCGATCGACTGGCTTAAAGTAGGCACCGAGAGTGTGTCACCGAGTTATTTGTTACCTATGGCTAAGGATTGGATTCTATGCGGTCGGAATTTTAAATAAGTTGACTTTTACCGTAAAGGCAGAACTAGAAAAGAGTAGTAGCAAGCGTTATTTTATGTACTTGTTCATTTATTTCTCATATTATAACTCTTTTTTTATATTTTTTATTAGCCCGGCTAAGAAGTGTTCGTAGGCCTCCGCCATGACTTACTGACTTAATAGCCAGGACCGACCAATTAAAGTATCCTCCGAAGCGCTTCCGCGGTTGATAATGACTAGCGGTCATCCACATTTGTGACTGCAAAAAGTTACTCAGATGATCTAGATCTGAACGATTAAGCTATACCGAGAGCGCTTCACAGCTAATAACTCTTATTGTTATCATACAAGCTTCTTGTCTGACACAATTTGGTAGTTGTAAAGAGATATTCGTGCGGAACCGTCTCACTTGGTTGGAACACGCGCAGCGTTACGGCCTTGACATTGCATCAGTTTGGTCTTTGAAGAATAGGTAGCTAAACAGCCTGAAGGACTAAAGCAATAGATTATAGGTATTTGTGAAGCTATGATGCGCAAGCAGAAATGTATGTTTCGCTCGTATTTACAGATATTCAACATCCGTTGAAGAATTAGACATAGACCTACAACTGAGAAGCTTACTAAAACTCGTTATGGTCGCACTATTTTGTTAATAAATAATAAATAATGCTGGACTTTTTCACACAGCATCATCTAGCCCCAAAGTAAGCAGAGCTTGTGTTATGGGTACTACATGACTGATATACTACTTATATACTTTTTGTTTGTAAACACATACATATTCTACATAGAAACACCCAGACCCGAGACAATTAATAATGTCGTAAAGACGGAAAACTGAAATTATATTTTGTAAAACCGCGTAGGTAATTGTGATTTCGTAATCTCAAGTGAATGCAAACACACTTTCAATACAAATCATTGCAACATCACATCCATATGTATTACAAAGATGCATCCTACAAGGTCAAAGGTGAATATTTTCCTTGATTCATAATAAGTTTTGTAATACAAAATTTAAATGATAATTTACCTTTCACTTTTACTAATGCTAAAAGCTTTGCAATAATACAGTTTATGAGCTAGCAACAATAATATATTTACAAAACGTTGGGCCATGTTTGAAGTGGGTTGGGTGGTAGCGATCTAATCATTTACTTACCAATCAAAATATACTTAGCTGGAATACTAACTTCTGCAAGATGTGTTCCAAATATGTATTTTTACATGCCTCTGACTACCCCTCTTAGACGTCTTCAAAAGATCTGGAATACATAAAAAGATCTGAGGGAATGTCTAACGCGCCTTGGGGATACAGTCGTGTCCCTGTTTACGTTTTACGTTTTTACGTTAATATTATACCTAAGTTAGTATCTTATTTACATGTTATCTACAAAATAATTCACCTGATTTCAAAAATTATTTCATCATTATTTAGGATAAATAACTTTCATTAAAATTAAAAAGTAAATATGTACAAATTGGAAGACACATAATTGCTACAGTGCTATTTACTAAAAAAGAAAATAATAATTATCACAATCGACTCTAACTCATAGACCCCCAATCAGTGTAAGTAACAAAATTGATGGTATCCAAATCGTTGGGCAGTTATATAAACATGTAATTATATAGAATTTTTTTTTATTCTGAGTGAAAGATGAATGAAAGTTAATAATTGTGAAATTCTTTCTTCAAGACAAGAACGCCTACAAGTCAACCTACGTTGAAAAAACAAGACCACGACTTTATCCTTAATGTAGACATTCTCCTTTTAAAAAAATATTTTGAATAAAAAAAGTCATAGAGCATCTTGGTCCATAGGTTTTTTTAGGAATGAGGCATGATTTTTTTTACTTTACTATGTCGAAAAGAAAAATCAAGCCGAATAAGATTAAACACGGTTTAAACTAACCTATGCCTTTGTTTTTACAATAATGCCGTGATTCATTTGTCTCTCTCCATTCATACACTTCCGAGGATAGATGTATTTGTTTTATAAACACGTTACTTTGGCACATTGTTGCGATAATGACAGTTTTTACAAGTTCTCCATTGTACTCAAATGCCTCTCATTCACATCAATCAGTTGTAACGGTGAATGAATGCAGTTGATTTGCTGCTAAATGTTTTTGATTGGGCGTTTTAATGTGTTCACGTTCTGTAGCTAAAAATATAAGACAGTGAATATCATCATCACCTCATTCCACATTTACTTATGTATATTTACTTTTTTTAATATTTTCTAATGGGGAATTATGATTTTAAAGAACTCGATTACAATAGAACCCTATTAAATACGTAAAAATTGCTCTATATTTTGTATTTAGTATAATATATATAACCTATCTACAAAGCAAAGGTTTTGGGTTGTTTGGATACTTGTTAATCCATAAAATTCCATGCTATGCCAAAATTACATAACTTTTACTATCTTAATATGGAATATTTTCAAAAAAAAATCTGCTCCATGTTCTGTTCCACGCGACCTTCCGAGAAAGTTCATAGCACATCAAAAGATCCAACGTAATCGCAAAATTAAGAGTTACATCAAATTTCATGCAATTAGCAACCTTATGTTGGATGATACAAGTGTCAAATTATGAATGGGAGGCGTAACTTTTACTTTTTTACTACCTGTGCTAAGGAGCGGTGCAAACAACGATTCACTTTCGTTCAGATGTTTCGGAGACGTATTGGGTGTGTCGATCTTAGTACTTACTTACATGGTATAATTATATTTGATAATAGTTAAAAACAATTACGTGTCTTCTGTCCGAATGCCTTCCGCTTCTTCTTGTCGTTTATTCCTTCGAATAAGTTTGATGAAAAGATTTGTGCGCCCTAAAGTTGCACCAAAAGTTGAGATTACATAGCTAGGGAAGTTCTTATCTTATCTTACTTGAGACCCTCTCTATCATATAGGTAGTTAAATTGACACTAACAATACATTTAATCCAGCTTTAGAGGCACCGAGCCGGGTCGTATTTATTTTTAAGAGGGCATTAATAGGCATTATAATTCGTATTCCAAAGTAAATTCTTTATTAAACTTTATGTAAAAGCACCACCCAAGAATGTTTGAAAATGGTTTCAATTTGAATCTCGTCATAAAAATTATGCCATTGAAGGCTCTATTTTTGACCATTCTCCTTTATTACTGACGAATAAAAATTCACGTACTATTCATTTTTGTTTACTATTTTTTCTATTTATTCAGTAGGACCACTGGGATCACTTAGAATAATCTTAGAACTAATTTTACTCCTGTTCTTTCGCGACCAATGCCGTGAAGAATCAGGTCAACAAACACGGTTTGGAGCCTATAATTTTTTTAGGTAAATTCATCTTAAAAGGTTCTTTTGTCAGTCAATGATATTTTTTAATATAATCGGTGTCAGTATCTTTATCACTATTGCGTGTAGGTACGACGGTATCCAGAGTTACGAAATTACGTTATTTACGTAACTTAAGATGAGGCTCATTACAGACGGTAGGGAAAGTGGTGAGATATGATGCCCTATAGTCAGATAACATGACGATCATCACTCTTATGCTGTGATTGATTTAAGGTAATTTTCTGATATTGTTAATAATCTTTTTCTGTTGTATCAGGGTGATGTGGTCGCTAAGCGACAAAACCCTTAAATAAATTTAAAAAAAAACTAATTTATTTATTTATTTATAAGAAGTAACATTACAGTTGGTACCAATACGTTACATCTATTTACCCGTAGTAAAATGTATAAAAATAAAATTAATATTAAAATTAATATTGCACACAAGAAATTAAAAGAGAAAATATAACAAAAATTAAGTAAACATTTCTAAAGTTTAAACTAGTTTCTAAATATTTTCAAAATAACTATACATTACTTTTTCCAAACTGGTGTAGCTGTCTACAAATACATCAGTTTCTGGGTACAGCTTGAGGAGCTCATTAAGATGATTTATGTCTGAGTTAATATCGTCTAAAATGTGAGTGAAGGCAAATGTTTGACTGCCAGTCACACCATTGATAAGCAATCTCACAAATAAGCATCTTCGCTCTACATTCCAGCGAATCTCTAGCAAAGCGACAGTGGTCGGTTTCACATAGTTTTCACTCGTGGGAAACCGTCCCAAGGATGTCGACTGGTCTCGTGGGTGCCGATTAACCAGTCACTGATTGTCGGTTACTGGTACTATGTTGTATGATCGATTTCCAAGCTTTTAACTCGATCGATTAAATGCTGGTCAACGATCATTATCAGTTAAGCGACTCGGCAGTGGCCCTGGATCAACTGAGCTTTCTTAAATCGCGATTAGGTATAGCTTTAAGGCTGCGTCTTATGTGGGCGATCTGGACGCAAACGCGAAGCGGCGCAGAAGCAACAAACAGTTGATTTACTATTGAAGTGTCCTACGTGAGCGGCGGCGGCGCGGCGCGTATTGATATTTCAATAGTAAATCGACTGTTTTTTGTTTCCGCGCCGCACCGCGCCGCTTCGCAATCGCCCACGGAAGACGCAGGGTTACACATAGATAACAAAATCTACAGATCTTTGGGTAAATGACCAGTTGAGAGAGTCAAACTAGTCAAAGTCAAAAAGTCATGTCACTGATGTCGCTTGGGATCGTTTAAAAAAGTCGTTTGACTTCGACTTTGAGACAACAAGTGCGAATTCATTTCTCATGTTTAGGATTAGAAACTATTATATATGATCCCGGATCCCTGTTCCAATATGAACGGTCCTATTGAATAAACAAAATAAATGATTAAATGCTTTTGACTTTAAGGTGAATTTCTGTATTTTTAGATAGACATGAATATTATACTTACTTAACCTATTGTCTTCATAGTTATTTACGGAAATTCTTTTGGTATATGAAGTATGATCAATACCAAACAACATTCATTCACGCCGCACCCTCGACTTTCATCGGTGTGACGTCAGCGTCATCCGCAAATTTTCACTACAACATGACAAACTATGATGCTCACTGGTTCCGAATCTCACAGGCTCAAGTAAACAGCTTGATCAAACATGCAATCCAAGGTTTTTACTTGCTTAGGTCAAGTCGCAAGTCGCGAAAATAATCTACGGTAGCTACAAGAAGATTGGCATTAATTTTAGCATTTTAACATTAGCTTTTAGGGGACAAATACAAATAAAGCATTACTAAGTATTTAAAATTGTTTGTTTATAAAAGCAATCTTTCAATTTCGAATTATATTTCTTTATGTTAACGATTCAACGCTAGTAGGTACTTGTATACTACTGCGTGCAAAACTCTTTGTCAAGTTTCCAGGCATTTCAAAATGTGTGACCTCACACTCAAAAGTCTGAGGAGGTGCCTACCTACATACAACCCGGGCGCAACAACTAGACACCTGGCTCGAAACTCGACTCCCCTCCCGCTACCCCGCGCGAGGCCCCGCTCTCGTCCTTCAGTAGCGTTAGCACCACTGTTACCGTTGCACGTAATCATAAAATAATAAATTAATATAACATTCTTTTTTGTTTTATTTCCGTAAGAAATTTATTGTTTTACCTACTTATTGTATAGGTAGATACTAGTATGAACTTGAATAAAAAATTACATTTGATTAACAATATTGGAAATTAATCCCAAAATAGACTCTAAATAGTTTATTACTGCTCCAATTCGTAACTAAGCAATAAATACTGCATTCGTTACTAGTATACAAATGTTTTATCTCAGTAGGTAATTAAATTATAAATCAGTAATACTTTGGTTTTTAGTTAGGTTAGGGTTTTTATTTCAAACCTCGCCATTCGGCGGAATTCCATTGGAATTCAAATTATAATGGAAACTGTTATTTTAGTTAAAATATAATAAAGCCTGACCAGAAAAATAAAAAACGAGCACTGGGGGCGCTAAATGTATGCATACGTTTACGTTTCTTTTTTGCACTCAGTACTGTAGACAAACGTCATTTGAGTCAGGTGTCAAGTTATTGCGCCCGGGTTGTACGTCAATACTTATTACACAATGTCATGTGGAATATTAGCAGGTCACGATTCTGTATGAGTAGAATGTAGTAGCTGTAAAGTAGTAGCTGTGGCCGGTCAGCTTTCTCGGCATTCCAGCCAGGCCGGTTCGCGAAGAACTCGCTTCAGACGCGTGACAGACCGAGAGACGCTCAAATATTATTATTACACATTATATTTATACATGTAGGCATGTGGCGTGGTATCTAGACTTCAATATAGGTATTATCTGTCTCAATATAGGCCGTAGGGTCAAAACTGCACCATGTATCGTGAATTGCACAAAGGCACGATTTAAGATAGAAATTATCTAAGATTTCTAATGAGGCGATGGTGTTGCAACCAGTCAATACAAAGCTCTTTAAAATCATCGAAAATATAAATAATTATGAACGAAGATTTTTCCGTCTCATTTTTTTGCCAATTCGTTGAGACATAATGCATCAACTCTCGCATTGCATTGATCAGACGCTGATATAGAATTTACACGCCAAAAATGAAAATAAATAAGGTATCTTGTGTCGACTAAGGAGTTTCTGATCCAGACATTAACACCTATCAAAGTTCAAATAAAATGATCGTGTCGTTAGAAAGCCTTCCCTCGGCCGGTCACGAGTGTGTTTGCATTCACTACCAACTAAAATGCTTTAGTTTTAAAATATACGGCGCCGTCATATGAACCACGCTCTCCGAGAAAAACGTGTATAAGTTAGAGACTTCTAAATAATCTAAAGGGCAACCAATATTCGGGGAAAAACATATTTATTACAACCCCTTGAGGACTCAAAATCGTCTACCTATAATTCTCAATGACATTTTACTCTATTCTATAATGGGTAGAGATAGTTGGGTCGTGGTAAACAAGCTTCCTTACCTACTTATTAGGCTTCGAAGAAGTCATCCCACTATCCCACTTCCCACTAATATAATAAAGCTGAAAGTGTCTTGAGTTTGTTTAGATGCTTGGATGTTTGTGTTTCAATCACGCCTAAACCAGTGAACCGGTTTGGGTAAAACTTGGAATAGGTGTAGATAGTGACCTGGAATAGCATATAGAAATACGCAAGCGCAGCCGCGTGCAGAAGCTAGTTTACAATAATTAAGTCTCGCTCAAGCTCTATTGGGACGATACCTAGATAGCCTATAAAACATACCAACCAACTTAAGCATTTGTGACGGCGGCCGCGTTTTAGAAAAGCTTAGTCGTGTCATGTAAATATTGGAAACACGTAGAAAATAAATGCCTTTTTCCGAGACAAGATGCAAAACAAAGTCGAGAGTCGAGAGAGCCAACACGTCGTAGGAATGTCAATAACAACATAATTGAAGATGAGTAACGTCAATTAAACATACTCGTAGAAACGTTCCTTCAAGAGAGACGCATGTTTTCGTATAGTGGGTATCTTCTTTCGAGTTAACAGCTCTACAAAAAACAAAATCCGCGAAAAACTCAGCCATGGCATTATGCGTGGCTGCATTCAGGTCTTCCCTTGTGCAGTTGTTCGGGCACAGAGGGAAATCTTAGAAGGTGACTCATCGTCTGGCTGGGTTCACCGCAGTCGCACGCTGTAAGGGTTCGTTCTCTGAACCCCCATCTGCTCATATTGAAGTGGGTATGATATAACTCTTAATTAAAGTGGCACTTTACTTACTTCAAGGGAAGTAGACAAGTAGCAGCTTTCGTACCAAATTCAACAATCCCACTCTATGGAACTCTACAACCATCCTGGCGCGACCTTGTAGATCTATGATCGGTAAGAGCAATCTATCGAAAGTGGCTCTTATGACCACCAAGACAAAGTCAATCTTTATTCAGTACGACCGCTGGGATCACTTTGATTCTGATTCTGTTTCTACGCGACCAATATTTTAAAATACCGTGACACACGAAGCGACCATCGCAAGGAATTAGCGTACCTCTGGTCATTTCCCTTACTCGACAAACTAGTGAAAAAATTTACGGATCAGGAAAATGTCTAACAAATTGTCAGCCTACCGAAACTGAAACTGGTGAATTAGTGAAATTGACGAGTAAGGAAAATGACCAAAGGTACGCTAATTCAAATTTCTCCATGATCAAACATACTGATATGATGTCCTTGGCATTCGCGCGACTCTATTCGGACGACACCTGAAGAGCCAACAAACAAAATTTGAGGCTTCGCTTTCTTTTAACTGAGTAGGTATCTCTGCTCATAGTCTAAATTACTAGATTTGTCGCAAAAACAGTAACTTTTCTAAGCCTTCTCATCAAAAACAAGCAAAACACAATAAGACCAACCGTGACAGAACTTGACCGTGGCCATTATATGTTTTGGTCTTGTTTACTTGTTTACATCGTCAATAGTTCATTGAGTTGTTTTGAGTACAGTTGGCATTAAAAGTTGATCAACAATTTATAATTTAGGCCACGTATCAAACGTGATTAAAACAGTGCACTGAAATACGCTCACAAAGGTAGATGCAATGATGATACATAAGTATAAAATTCTGTGGGTCGATGACTGTGACTCATACAAAGACAAATTTTGACACCTTCGCCGTTTTCAACTCTTTCCGCTTGACAAACAGTAGAAGCTTGAAAGTTTCGTCACATAAAATTATAAATTGTTTCGGTCCAACGTGTAAAGCTTCCTGCGACACTGTTTTAGTGTTTTCTAACATCAAACATCGAACAAAATATGGGCGCGGTCTAACTTTTTTGTAAGTAAAATGTTATCAAAGGCGGACGGAAACGTGTTTTGTTATATATGGTCGCAGGAGATTGAGTTTTTAGGCTGCCAAAATGTAGCCGGGACTGATGTTAACGAGCCCTCCAAAGTGCGGAAGTATATGTAGCGAAGTAATAACTAGGTGCTAGCCGTTTTTCTAGCACCCATCTTTCCAGCTCAAAAAGCGTTTTCCGAACCTTAATTTATTATTCAAAAGGCGTACCGAATATCGTTATCTGTTTGGCAATTTAGGTATGAAAAGAAGTTAGATAAGTAATGAGGAAACCTAGGCAAACCTAGTAGTAGGACAGGACAAAAATGTATGAACACAGAAATTAACTCAGAACCTAGATCTTAAGACATTATTTTTACTTTTAAAACGCTTTGTTGCCGTCTGTACCGTAACAAACTTGTTCAGGTGCAGTCATGTCGTTAGGCAATAAACATAAAATATTTTATTATACAATAAAAATAAAAAAGGTAAAAACTAGTTTCTTGAAAATACGACATAGGTAATTTGAGTTGTTTCAATACATAATACATCACAAAAAATGTCCCAGGTACTACAGCGTCCCCTTGAGTGTATAAGCATGGTTGCCTACTTACTACTTAAATTACCTACCAAAATTACTTATTTCAGTTTCTATCAATAAGCGCTTTCTAATCTCAAAAAGGTGAGAAAAAAATGCAAATTTCATAATTATTCAAAGCTTGCGAAACAGGTTTTATAGCGAACGCGAAAAATTATCGATGTCAACTGACATGAACACAATAGAACCTGCAGATAAGGCTATCGTCGACTGAAGCATCGCTAAATTGATTTAAATAATAAAATAGAATAGAAAATTTGTATCCTTAACATTGACTGGAACATTGATTAGTGGAATAAAAAGCAAGTGTTTATTTTTTTATTTTTAGCTACTTGGATTCCCAGGTTAGGCAATTACACAATATCTTTGAATGCAGTTTTGTTTATTTTTAGAAATAAATGAATATTTCCTACTTATAAGTTGACGAAATCTGTGGATCCCCGCCGCGGTTTAAATGTTTGTATCTATGATCTGCAAATATTTATCGCGGCTCTGGGTGTTTCTATGAATAATGTGTATTTACAAACAAAAATTATAGATAACTGATATACTTAGGTATATCAGTTATCTGGTTCCCATACTACAAGCTATGTTTAGTTTGGGGCTAGATGATACTGTGTGAAATTGTCCAGCATTTTTTTTTTGCTTCGCTATTGACCTTTTGGCACAAAACCAAATTTAACAAGAGAGTTTCTAACACCCAGTACTACGAATGGCACAATTATTCAAATGAACTCATATCTGGCGCTGTCCGGTAGCCCCGTTCGATCGATCTAGTCAAGTTCATCACTTTCTCTACGCCTACAACTGCTGGTTGTACTCATCGGAGATTCGAAACCCATTTCGAAGAGTTCAGGTAGACATTCCATAGAGATCTGAGAGAATCTATCGCGCCGTAGACTTAGGCAGTAAGTAAACGAATGTCTTACACTGTGATTTTTGTTTTTTATATCGTTTTTTCGTTTCAATCAGTCAAACATTTCTTGTAGCTACTATGCGAGAGAATTATGAAGGGTTTATGACAGGAGAATGATGTTGTTAGATACAAGTAGGTAAGTACCTATAAACACGAAGATTTTTTATAGAATAAGTAGGTACCTACTTACTGAATTTAAAACTAGTGTGCTACAATAGAAGTCGTGAGCTATATGAACAGTTCAATTCAAAGCACGAACACAGAGTAGGGACATCCGCCTTGCCTCTAGTGACAACAATGGTGACAGCTTAATTGATCACGTGTGTATGCTAGTATGCTACTGACCGAAATAGACACGCAGTCATATAGCTCAATAAAAAGTAGGTACCTAAGCAAATGTTACGTAGGTAAGATTAATATGACTTCAGTGTCTTGGTGGCGGGAGCGAAGTTAATTTATCTCAGTGAGACAGATTTTTCAGTTATTTATTCATTTTAATATTAGGTAGGTATCCCGTATCTGCAAAGTGTCCTCCCGGTTCTAATAGGTACCTACTCGTGGATACTACGACAAAGAAAAAACTACTAGACCTAGAATTATACACCGCTATTTTATGACTACCAAAAAAAATTTAAGGACAGTTGCAGCAGATGCAGAAAATGATAATGGCATGGTCAGAACTTTTTTTTATTTAACTATCACAAAGTTATCGAGGATTGTGGTCAACCAAAACCGAACAAAATTTTATGAAAACTGTACAAATAAGTATAGACAACAATCGCGTACAGACTCTCATTCGAACTTTGTTCTCGTATCATCCCCAGTCAGTAAAACCGCAGTAGCTATCATAAATCCATGTCTGACTCGTCTCGTCTCCTTTTGAGGTTACAATTTTTTTTTCTCTTTTTTTGAGTTTTAACTACATAAATGTGATCAGTAACAGACACGGAGACCATGTTTAAAATTTTTTTGGTAATTAAAAAATAGGGGTGTATAGGTAAGTCTATTCAATCATAGTTTGATGAGAAGTAGGAACGGCATTAGAAACGTAGGCGAGAAATCGATGTATTCGATTGGTAGATCGAGCCAAAGAATTGGACGAGTTTGGGGGAAACTTTTTGACGGTGGGATGAGATTGAATAAAACAATAAAGCTTCATAGGCATGCACAGTACAAAAACATCCAGCGCGCCAGATCGTTACTTACGATCGTTACTTACGACTTACGTCCGATAGTTTGCACAGCTCAGTGATCTCGGCTGTGAGCCGCGTCCGTAAGCCACGTCAGATGATATGTTTCTAGCTTAATTCTACACATATTTTCGTAATGTTTCCTTATTTAGCTAGGCTAACATCCGTCTTGTAAGTGAGATAGCTCAAGTCAAATTGCCGTGACCAGCGTGATGCTATCTCACGGAAAGGGGCGCTTGAGAGCGTTGACACAAAGTAGAAGATATTTCAAAATAGAATCTTAGTAGATACTTACCTATCTTACGAAGGCGGACTGGTCTTTTTTATGTGAAGATTTGTTTTTGTGTGCGTTTGCGATATTGAGCGCTCATTTTGTCCATGGAGCCCCGAGCTTACACACAGTACCGTACCGATATTACCACGCCATATCTAAAAAAAAAAACTGTTGAACAAGTGTATTTACTGAGGTATTAGAAAAATGAATTTATTTATTACCTAGTTTACCTACCAAATTATTTGTGTTTCTAATTTCATAAAATTTTACAATAGGCTTCAAACCATTAAAAAATAAGGCCATGATTGACGATCATTTTATCTCCATAGATTGACAGTGTGAAAGCTTAATTGCAGGATTTCGTTATAATGGAGACTAGCAATTAAAATACTGGTTTCCACCCACGATCTCGCTCATGTCAGGAACCTAGAGAATACACACTGGCGCCATCAGTTAAATCTCTAACTATTAATTAAGTTGTTTAGTTTAAAAGAAAAAGCATTCCCTTTTTTAGTATCATCACGAACTTAATGACTAAAAATTTTATTGGTTTTTAAAATAAAGGTTATTGATGGTCTATTATTGTTTCTTGTCTTAGTATTTCATAATCGCTTTTGTGACGTCAATTAGTCAATACGAATTCATTAGAATGCCTTTTGGTTTTCTATTTGCATGCAAATAAAAGATTATTGATTGCAATTTCTTCGCGTTTTTATTATTCAAGATCTATGCAAATGCTCAAATGTAAAAACTGGCAATACATAACAGAGAAATGCTGATTAGCATACCGTTCTCACTAACTTATGTTATTTGAAAACGAACTTTATCGTGATAGCAATAAGGAGACGTGACAAACGAAAGTCAAAGTGGTGTGATATAACTTGTATAGAATTAAAATTCTCACGTTTGAGATAAATCGTGGAGTGTTTAATTTGAGAGTTTTTGTGGGACTTATAAAGGGGAAACCATCTGATAGAAAAACGCTCTACCTGCGTATCTACTGCGCCTTAAAGTAGGAAAGCTAAGGCTTCTTGGCTTTTTATTGCCCCATCACCATGTTGAAAAAAAAACAAGAATTAGGTAATATCCCTACCAAAAACTTGGCAGTCATAAAATTGTCTTAGTAGGTACGACATTATCAAGAAATTAAAGTATAGTAATAACCTAATCAGGGAAGAAAGATTAGAAATAAGTTGGTAGGTAGGTAGGTACGGTCAGCAAAGTAAGTGGTTTACCACTTTTGACAACAGTTTCTGTGAAATCTAAATTATTATTTAATAAAGCCTAGAGGTAGGAAGACATATTAGATATAAGTAGGTAGGAAATCATTTATTTAGTACCTATTTATGAAAGCATTATACTTACCTACCTACCGCCTTTCGCTGCTAATAGATTCGCATCAAAAAGTTCAGCGGAATCGAAATAGAACCAACCAACGAAAAACATATTGCTATCTTAAGCATACACTAGTATACCTACGCTCCAAGCTTAGATCACGAGGCTCCAAGGGATTATTTCGTGGCACGGTTTACTGCAATAATCTCTGCAATTTACTCAAATGAAGCCAAACGTAACAACTTAGCATCATTAGCTGTCAGTTAAGCTGTTGACCCCAGCTCTTCGGTCGCGCAAAGCTCTCGTTTACGCAATAGTGTGATGTTCACCGCTCTTTTAAACGAGGGTCCGCCGTATTCACGTTCTTTTTTCGTTCGTTTGATGAATATCGGATGCTTCCCACCACGATTTCTGACTTCAAGGGCCAATTTTTCAAACGTTAAAACACGCTCCTAGCGTAGGACCAAATATTCCAAACCGAAAAATTGGCCCTTGAAATGAGAAATCGTGGTGGCATCTGAATATTCATAAAACGAACGAAAAAAGGAACGCGAATACGGCCCAGTAGTGTGGTGAACTGAATTAGAACCTATTAGGAGTAGGTAGATTGAAAAAAGCTCCTTTGCATGTGACACACGTCACATTTTCGAACTTTTATTGTTGAGAAGTTTACCTAAAGGTTTTAAACCTTTCGTCTGTGTTAAAGGTAGGTTGCATGCACCTGCATGACATCATCCCGGAAAAGTAGGTAGGTACCTAATGTTTTGTGTTTAAAAATTTACTTACTCAAAGAGACGTAGGATAGGACGTCCGGCGGCCAAATGGCTAGACGATATTGTTCACGTCGCGGGCCGTCATTGGGTCCGATTAGCGCAGGATTGTGGTGGATGGCACAAGCTTAGGGAGAATTATACCCAGCAGGGGGTGAAGTCAGGCTGTGGATGATGATGATGATGAACTCAAAGAGTAATTTTTTACACTAAAAGGAGGTATTGTGTGTGCTTGAGTGGCCACTCACCGTCGCCCAAAACAGGGATGAATGATTAGGAGTGGGGGAATTTTACCCTACTGTGGCCCTACAGTGGAACACCACAGCCTTTTAGTCAATGATTAAACCAATACCATAACCGCCAGTTAACCTGTTTGTAAACATTACTTACCTAACACTACAGATTTGACCGCTCACCGAGATTTTGCAATCGGATATTACATCATCTTGTATTATTTTAACAGTTCCCATATAAAGAGTTCACATTTGACCCACATTACATTGTATAAGGGCTCGATAATTTTTAGGTTGGTACACCTGCGAGTTCTTTGGCAACTGGCAATTTTCGCCCACGGTATATTTTATTTATCAAGCTTTTATTTTACTTTACTTATATTTGATGATGACCTACCTAGGTACAGGTACCTACGCTAAAAGCCGCGTTGGCCTAAATAAAAGCACAGCTATAAAGGATTTGACGACCTCTTTCGTGCAGTGCGCGAAGGACCATCGTTATTCGGTGCACCATTTTGTAATAAGTGCCAAATAAACATTCATTCGTTGGCAAGAGACAAATAATAATAATGCTGGCTGGACATTTAACACATCATCTAGCCCCAAACTGAGCAAAGCTTGAGTTCGATTCTCGTGACATGACAAGAAATCTTCCCACAGTGAAAACATTAGTAGGTTTTTCTGCCTTACCTACAAAAAGACCAACATCAACCACTTCCTTCTATCATCTATCCCACTAATAGATGTACGAACAGTATAATTCTGTGGTAGCAATTTGTACCCAGGCCGTGGGAAGGTGAGCAAAAACAGATCAAGTGGGAGTGATAAAAGATGATGACGGTTCTGTAGGGTTTACGTGGCCACGCGCTAAAACATACTGGAATTTTATTGTGTTTACTTGACGCGTAATGGGCCCTCTAGGTACATATGCGGCGAAGATAGACGAATGCCGACGGTGACGAACGTGTAGAGGGCCCTGTGAATTGGTATAGATACTACTTACTTCTAATTCTTGTAAATAAATAAAATAAAAAATAAATTAGTACAGTATGACTAGAATTCTGTGAGAGGGCCTCATCAGTATTCGCCTGTCATCTTCTATCCAAATAATAGTTCGGCGAATGTGTAGAGTGGCTGAAGTATTTAGTTAAAAAAACCTTACACGTTCAATATATTTTTTAATGCGCGTGGCTTCGCCGGCGTGCTATCAATACATATTTTGAATAGCCTTTAAGCTATTTCAGGTCACTATCTACGCCCATTCCAAGTTTCATCCAATTCGGTTCACTTGTTTAGGCGTGATTTAAATACTAACATAGGTACAAACATCTAACCAAACAAAGTTTCACCTTTAAAATTAGTGGGATCAGATTAAGGGTAAGTAAGGCTTTTGCAACTCACAACGGAACCCTAACAACAATGTTGAACTGTGGCGTGGGGTCTTGACACTGGAACACGGCTCTGATTGTAAACTGTCACTTTTCATTCAATGGATGAACTCTACAATGTAGGTATGAAGTTTTATTATCAGTCCACAGTTCACTATTGCTGATGATTGCAAAGTCAAAGTCAAAAAGCATTTATTTAGTAGGCTGACCGACAATTTAACGTGCCATCCGAAATAGGTACTGAAGAGAAGAGCTCAGATGAAAATGCCACTGGCGGTCACCCTTCCACTTACAGACCGTTTCGAACGTTGCATAAGCGGGTATCACTCACGACTCACGAGCACTTCAAAGACCAGGTAGTTAGATACCAGCATTAAGTAGGTAGGTAGCACTACCTAGCTCCCTACGCCTAGTTATGTAAGTAGGTTGGTATTATACCTACCTAAAGTTCAAAATGGCAAAGGACGGAAGATGACATTCAAAACCTTACCATTTTTGGTTTTGACACTTCTGCAATCGCAGCCTACTTCCAAAACCACTTTTACTTACCGTTTACACCCAATCTTTATTGCTTATTGATAACAAAATTAAATAAGTAGGCAGGTAACTACATTATTTATTGTATAATACCTACATGGATGTTACCGAATTTGGGTTAAATGTAACAGTGTTTTTTCGCAATGCAAGGTAGAACCAGAACCAATTTGTGTTACTTACAAGTTCGATGTTTCAATGCGCAGGCGCAGTAGGTACCTAGGGCTAGTAGGTAGGTAGACATTTCCGTACCTACCTACTTATTCTATGTAACCTAACTACCTTGCCTGGAGATCGTGTAGGTAGATAGGTTACTGGGTTAGATACGTACGTAGATAGAGTAGGTAGGTATAGGCTTCAAATCTTTCGCTGATACCGTATAGGTAAACCTTAACCTAACGACCTAACTTATACTCCATCCCTACCTACCTATTTGCAAAAGACAATTAGAAATAACTACTTACTTACATTTGAATTCAAAGTTATTTATATATGTATTTATTATTTAGGTACCTACCTACTTCATTTAAAGTAGGTAGGTCCCTAAGGTTTGAAAGTACCTAAATAGGTAGGTACTTAGGCAGATAAGGTAACTCACTGTACCTACATACTTGTAGGTAGGTAAGACCTTTAAATTCTAGGTTCCATTGTTGGTAAAAGAATTTAAGTTAAATGACAGAAAAAACATCTCGCACCCAGTTTGGCCCTGAAAAAAAACTACCAATTTAGTAGACTTTTAGAACTTCGGCAAGTTGTCCAAATACATGATTTACATGAAAGTCTTACCAGCGTAAAAAAATAATCAAATCGATTAGTGATCGGAACATTGATAATCGTTATAGTTGTAGTGTTTCTATTTCTATTATACAGCTGCTATTATTTTAGTACCGATTTAAAAAGTCGAATTCTGACCTAACATGGCTATTTTTGTTGTTTCAGGTCACAGCCTTGGCTGTGCTCAGCATAGCTTGGGCCAAAAACTCGACGGCAAAAACGAAACCGAAACGACAACTAGACAACATACGAACTGCTCAAAACCTACAATATTCACTTGTGTTGCCACACTCAAGAGTCTCACATTTTAGATCCCTGAACAACAACAATAACAACAGAAGGATAGCTCATGGAGCCAAAGGAGGAAAACTGCCACCATACGCGGTTCAAATGGAACCAGTTGTGCAATATTCCCAAAAAGATCCTCTCTACGATCCAACCCACGAAAATTTAGATGACTCTGCTGTGAACCAAAATCAGATCTACGCTCATTCAAAGATACTCAATACTCAGGATTCACATGAGAGTTTTGGGCCTCCTTACGGATCTCTGCCAACCGCACCTTTGTACAGTCACGAGCCCCATCCTCAATACTACGAAGCTCCAGAACCAATTATTGAAATCATCATCAAAGAATCTAATGAAACTCTACCCGCACCACCACCCCCACCAGTGCAAAAAAAGAAGAAGGAGCCTGTTCACGTTTTCTATGTAAAATACAGCAAGGACCCTCATTCTCACGACAAAGTGATTTACGACAAGCCAATCCCCGCTGTTACCCCACCAACTAACGACGAGGAAGAGCATCATCACGAAGAATACATTACTGTGACACCTGAACCCTATGTTCATCGAGAGACGACCACTTTAAGAGCTTTGATCAAGCCTGAATCTGAGCAATACCACAGTGATAGTAGCGTAAAAATAACTTTTGGTAGTGAGGGCCGGCAGGCCTACAGCGATAGACGAGAAGGAAACCATGGTGAAGATCATGAAGAAACAGCTCCGAGACCAGCGATAGCTTTCCCTAACCAAAGCATCCAACAGAGCCATCCTCCACTTGAAAGAGCTGCATCTCCTCAACCACAGTACAGTCACGAAACTGAACTAAAATCTACCGTTTACCATCCAAGTGCTCAGACTTACAGACAAAACTCACAACACGCCCAGAGCCGCATCCAATTCCAGCCTCAAGCTTTTCCCACTGAGCAACAACTGCCAAGACAAAACCCGACAGCGGTACCGTTTAGATCCCAATCCCATGTGCCACGTCATCCATTTGGTCCATCTCCTTCATTAATTCCCAACCCTGCCTTCGCTAATGGCCCACCAGGACTTATCAGCCATTTTGGCGGTCCAACAATACCAACACCAGTTGGGCCTTCCTTCCAAACAGCTTTCCCTAGAACCAACAGTGGACCATCATTCAGTTCCCGTCCAAGCAACCCACCATCATTTGGTCGTCCTCAGTTTAATGGCCCGCCAAGAGCTAGTTTCCATTCTGGACCCCAAAGACCTTTCAACCAACCTCAGCCGCAATCAAAACCATACTTTGATGAGGCTAAATATCTACAGGAAAACTACCATACTATCACCACAGAGCAGGTTGATCCTCCTAAAGAACAAATTTTACCAAATAGACAGCCACCAACTTTCACCCGCCCAAGTCCGACACCAGCTCAGTTTCAAGAACATTTCAGTCGACCACAAATCATTCCTCATAACCAGCAACTTCCTCAACAAAGACCACCACAGCATTTCGTTGAAAGCAAACCTGCTTTGACTCCTGGTAGTTCTCCATTCTTCAACCTAAAACCATCACCTCCTCACGTTGAAAGCAATCGTCCAGCATTCCAATCATCTCAACAGTTTGGTTTACATCAAGGTCCTCAAACTTTCCCTGGACCTTCCGCTTCACCTGTCACACAAGGCCAGCACTCGTTCTCATCTTCAATCAGTGCTTCGCCATCTTCTATTCCTCAAACTCAGTTCCTCCCACAACCTTCTTCTCCTTCATTGTATAATTTCCAACCGCAACCGTCTTCATCACCTGAACTCCACTTCCACCGACCGAGTTCGCCATCCGAAAGACCGCAATTCCAACAACCTCAAGGTCCTTCAGAACGTCCACCTTTCTATCAAACCCACGGACCCTCAGAACGCCCAACGTTCAGCCAGCAGAACCACTTCAGGGATCAGCATCAGCAAAATGTGGGTCAAATTGTTCCCAACGGGGGAGAACTTATCCCTGCGATACCTAAATACGAACAGCACATTACAGTGAACGGACCAACAAGTCAAACGCAATACAACTTGTTAGGTGAAACAAAGCCATCACCTACACCGTCAAGTGAACAGCAATACCAACCGCAGCAACACAGAGAGCAACAGCAGCAACAACAACAAAAACAAAGAGAGCAACAGCAGAATCAACAAAGAGAACAACAACAGAGAGAACAACAACAAAGGGAATACCAACAAAGAGAGCAGCAGCAAAGAGAGCAACAACAAAGGGAACAGCAACGGGATCAACAACACCGGGAATACCAGCAGCAGCAACGACATCTGCAACAGCAACATCAACAGCACCAACAACAGCAACAACAGCAACAGCACGAACAGCAACAACAGCAGCAACAACACCAACAACATCAGTATGACGCAGAGCAAGAACAAGTTAGACAACAACTTGCACAGAACGTACAAAAACAACAGGAAGAAATCCAACGCCTTCAAGCCCAACTCTATCTGTCACAACAACAGCAGGAACCTCAAATCAGACAATACAACCAACAGATCGAAGCCTCTTCACCCAGGTCACAGTACATTCAGGAACGATCTAGGTACCAATCCAGCACTGCATCTCCACAGTACTATCAGTCAACATCTGGAACGGTAGAAATCAAACCTTCAACTCAAAAGTATGTCTCGTCAACGTCAAACTCAATCAGTACGACACCAAACCCTCAGAAAGAAGAGAAAAAGAAAAAGCTAGCTCTTGAACTTCCCGACGAAGTCCCTGATGACTTGAGGCAGCAACTTCTTTCATCTGGAATTCTAGACAATGCGGATATCAGTGTATTGGACTACGATAAGGTTGGAGACACACCTTTAGACTCCTTACCCCCAGATCAACTCGCCAACTTTTTCAGTGCAGGTGGCGCCCAACAGATCTCGGCAAGTGAAAACAGGCCTATTTACGTAAAATCGAATGGTGATCAAATAGAATCTAGAAACATCGACGACATGGAAGATGATCAAGAAATTGCAGCTTCTGAAAATGTTCCTAGCTACGTTGCTGCTCCTCCTTCCGACAAACCAGCTGTTGAAATGAAAGTAGTCCATTTTAACCCAAATACAATTGAAGGTCAAAAGATTGCTAAGGACTATGTGCAAGAAAATGCAACACAAGTAGATCCTGTTGCCTTGAACGATAAAAAATATAACAGATACCTTCCTCTAAAAGTAAGCGGCAACCAATTTCCATTACCTGATATTCTAAAAGGGAGAAAGGTGACTTCTGTCGTGGTGCTGGCTCCAGTGGAGACAGAAGCCCTATCCACTGAACATGAGAGGAAAGAAAGATCAACCACTAGTAGCAGTCTGAAAGGAATTAAGTTCGTTGCTGGTGACAGCCTACAAGATTTGCTAAAGAAACCTACGAAAGATAACTTTGAAAAATGGTTGTCTGTTGAGAAAAAGACTGCGGCTGACTTGCAATCTATTATTTTGCTAGTTACTGGGTAAGAATCACACTGTATTACCTTCTTTGATGTTTATCGAAAAATATTGCTAGTAGGTAGGTACCTACTAGCAATATTATTTAAGTAGGTAGGTACCTACTAGCAATATTATTTAAGTAGGTAGGTACCTACTTAAATACTTTTCGCGTAGGTACCTATATTCGTTATTTGATAACGGGTCACGCTGTTTACGTACTACCTCTACCTACTTTTGATTTGATAAATGGAACCACTGACACGACGAAGAAGACATAGGCAGCACATTACCTACCTACTTTAAAACACATATTAGTTAAATCGTTCAACTTCAAAAAAGAATACCTAGGCAGTTCCCTGTTTTTTCCTTAGATAATAGCTACTTTTTTGTTACAGAAATGAAGCTCCTGAAGAAGAAAGAGAAATCTTCATGTACGACATTGCATCAGGAAGCGTCAATAAACTGAGTGGCGAGCTTTCGAACGCTTTTGTTGAAGCTGCTGAAAACAATTCACTTAGCAAAAACATCGAATCTCTAGCTATTGAAGGAGAAGGAGTCCCGGAAAACTTCCAAAAAGATGACGTTGTAGCCGAAGGTTCCGAAAATGTGCCATTATTCGTAGACTTATCAGGTGTAAGCTTAGAAGATGGAAACAGTAACAGTGTATCAATATCTTCCAGTTACAGTAAAACGAAACT
Source organism: Epirrhoe alternata (assembly GCA_963565295.1). Classification (NCBI taxonomy): domain Eukaryota; kingdom Metazoa; phylum Arthropoda; class Insecta; order Lepidoptera; family Geometridae; genus Epirrhoe; species Epirrhoe alternata. Next base: position 10,100,643 of record OY751392.1, read on the forward strand.
CGGTAGATCACTCAGAAGAAATCATTGAGGAATTCCGCCTCCTGGCGTCAAATCCTTGTAAATAGTTTAGCTATTAGTATTACTAAATTAAAACGGCGCATGTTGCGTATAGTCGTAAATTTTATACAAAGTGATAATGGTTGTACAATAAAAGTATTTTGCCTCCCTATAAAACAATATTTTATTTCCAAATTCCTATTTAGCAAAACATGAGAAGAGAGGGTGGGTGTATTCGGTTCAGAAAAGTAATAATAATCGAGAAAAACATAATAATCATGATCGATACTACGATTGTTTTTTTTTTCTTAGCTAGCAACACATTTTACTCCCTGACATTATCAGCGGCTCACTCAGCTGTCAGGTCAGCTGTCAAACGTACAGATCTATGGTGGAACGTCTGGCCGCTGTGTAAATTTACAGTTTTGCTGTTTTAAAAGATAATTGAATTATAATTTGGACTTTATTATGATGGAGGGCTCACTGAGTAAATGGACGAACGTTATGAAGGGGTGGCAGTACCGGTGGTTCGTGCTGGACGAGAATGCTGGCCTCCTTTCCTATTACACGGTAAGTGACGTATAATAACGAAGTTATCATCATAGCGGTGATTTCTTTCTCGCCTTGTTTACAGATAAGAAAATGCAGTGTTTATGTCAAGTATATTATAAGTGCAGCAGTTCACGTTACTCATTCGGTACAAACAGGGCAAGATCAAACATTTGGATTAACATTCTCTTGAATATTGTTTAATACTAAAAATGAGCATAGCCCGCGTGTCTCATATTTTTCAGTAATAAACGGCCATTAAATCCACACAGTGTTACAGTCAAGGTTATAATAGTATTGTTTGTATCAATACAATAGTAGGTATGTAAGGGCAAGGTCAATAAGATGCAAATATTCAAGAAATCAGTTTGACTTTTCTTGCACGCTTGCTATTCTAACCACATCTTGGAAAGTAGTGAAATCTGATTGTTGGAATAGATGAAGATTGTACCTTGGAATAGGACAAAGGCTATTTTAAATCGATAAGTACCATGTTGCCAGTCCAAGTGCCATTTGACTTTTTTGCATTTTCGTAACAAGCTCATAATTTAGCTATAGAAAATACACCACCACATCACCAGCTTCACTTTAAATGGCATTTTTCAACACTAAGACCAAGCGCCATGTATGTAGGACGATGTTTTGTGATATGCATAACAACACCATTCAACCATTTTATGAATAATCCTCTGTGTCGAGATCTTGAAATCCCCTGTCTCCATTCGGATGGAGACTCAGGGGATTTTTAGCAGTTTGTTATGTTAGCTTAGCATCGATTGACATCAATTTAGTTTTTGGCAATGTTATTGCACATCTGCAAATTAAAACGCCTCTGTACTATTTGAAAATGGCACTTGGGCTAACTACATACGATATCCAAATGTTAATTAAATGAGGCAGAATAAATTATAAATTAAACAAGACGAATGAAAAATCAATTCATCATAAAACTATTTAATCTTCATTCTATTTACTTTTCAATCCATTTACACTTTTACGTACATAGTTCTGTGTATAGAAGTTGTAAAACATGTAATATACAAATATTACATTAGGGAAATACACAAGAGCTAGTCCGAGAGGTGCATCACAGCTCGGTAGAAACACTTGCGAGGAATATATCAGCATTATTGTGAATTGAACCTGGAAATAAGAAGGAAATTAATAAAAAAAAGCCTAAACTAACCTAACCTAATAGTATTTTTTTATGTAGGAACGTATCCCTGACACATAGAACATTGATGTTTCACGCTTTACAACTATGAAATATGTTGAAATAAATAAAATCTTTTGTCTACTTAATTTTTATTAATTTCATAAATTAACATAAAAGAGCCTTGTCAGGGAACCGTTCCTATGTGACAAAAAATCAAATGGCCTTTTTTCTCTTTTCTGCTGTACAAATAGGGTGTTAATGTTAAGCAAGCTGATAGTATTGGCCATAAAAAACAGAATCACTGAGCTTTTTGAAGAGATCTCTGAGTTCCCTATGATTAAAGTCTACATCTTGGCTTAACTTCTGAATAGCCAGGACCAACAATTTAATGTGCCCTCCGAAGTAAGTTAAGTAGATTCTCCACAACTTGACATATGCATCTTAGGAGGGAACAAGTTCATGCTACTTTTTTTCTTGCAACATTATGAGACAATTAATTTAAATTACATCATATTACCATCTGTGTTATAGTAATCCACTTCTTGTACTTGGCTAGGAATCTCTTGACAGCAGGGCTGCCCTCAGTGGACAGGAGGTAGTATGTGTACATCATCACATGGATTGCATTGTTCAGCATAGGCGAGAATGATGTAATACCACCTGGAATAAGAAAAATTGAGAAAAATTATACAACTTTGCATAAAAATTTACAAAAATCGGTATAGCTCTCCATCTGATGTCTTTTTATAAATTTAATTTGCAAAATCATGACAAGATCCATGATTTCGTAGATATTTGAATTTTTTTTTCGATATATAATCATGGATTTTATCAGAAATTTAGATCATGGACCGAGCGGTCCAGAGATTTCTTTGGTGCATAATATTGAACATGCTACAAGAAAAGCTAATCTTATTCACCAACCAGATTTTGGTCTTTGAAATCCAAAATCACTGCCAAAGTATGCAGAAGTTACGACACGAATGTTACCAAGCAGACATGGCAAAATACACTTTATTCTAAAGGCTTGCTCTCTACTGCTCTAATGTAAGTAAAAGTAAAGCGAAATTGTATGAAATTCGGTTGTTCTATCAAAATTTTGTGTGAAGTGTTTGACGAGGTGTGTAATACTATTACTACTATTACCATCTTAATGTCAAACAGCGACCGTTTATTGTAGGCATAGGTTGCCTCCTGCCGCTGTATAAATCATCTGGTAAAGAAGTAAAGGCCTAAGTTTTTTGACGAGGTTTGGCACCCATAATAATGATAATGTTGTAATGAATGACGAGAATCAGATGTCACACTAACCTTATTTACATTGCAAGTTAAATAATAGTTATATGTGTTCTTCTTGTTCAATAAATATCATTTTATTCTATTCTATTCATATTTATCATAAGCAGTGGCATTCTGATCAGCTTTGTTTGCTTGCACTCACTCTACCTTTGCCTCCTCTCAATTTACCATCAATCTCCTCTTATATAGGACCTTAGTGCATCTTTGTTCGAAAAAATACGGAGCCTTGTGTAGCAAACCTGTCTGTATAGACCCGTGCGGTGCAGAATTGAGGTGACACACGCGAACTGCAGATAATGGTTTATTTAAAACACCGTCATGGTTGCTTTCAACATAATGTACGATGTTATTATAGGCAATGATAATGATCACGCAAAATAAATAATGCGTATTCTTATGTACAAATCAGATTTCAAGCCTCTTCTTACCACACTGTTTACAATCGCGTGGGCCGAAAAACCGGGATGAATATGGCATAAATCGACAAAGTTGTTCCGCTTTGCTTATTAGAGTATGTTTTGGAAGTTCAGAAATGTTTCGTAGATCAATGTTGTGTCGATATTAGTCCCACATGTGACACGTATTCAGGCTTTCCTGTGGGGCCGATTAAGCTGTGCTGGGCAAGCCTAATCTGGCAACAATGTTCAAAGAGCTACAGTGTTCGGTGCGCATAACATGCCTCCTGTATAAATCATTTTGTAATAAGGAAGAAGAATGTAAAGATGTATCTGCCTATGTAACGCGGCCAGTAGAAAACTAGCATTTGTATCGTGTGATCCGTTCCGCTTAGTGTGATCGAAGCTTTATTCCGGTCAGTAACTAAATATTTAATACAATTCTGCCAGCTGCCGAGTAAACGGTCAGTTCTATTTGCGTCGCATTTATTATTAAAATACTGAATTAAATCAACCCTTCAAATGGATTGGGAAAAGGTTGAAAGCGGCTGTAAAGTGAATTTTATGCTATTGGACTCGGCCCTTTTAGTTAGACCTTTCAAAACAGATTTAGGCGTACAAATGTTACGTAACATGTAGAATATATATAGGAATACCTTCGTGTGTATTTGCTTTAAACAGGGCACGTCTATATTATTAGTAGGATGAAAATAAAATCTCAATCAAATCTCTTCTTTTCTTTCAGAGCTATTTCTTTTCAATATTTTGTTAACAAGCTCGCTTTCACCAGCTAGTATTAGAAGCCCGAAAGTCTCCACTTTGTACTAAAAATAAATCCGAGCAATTAAAATGTCTTTTGTTCTCGCCCTCTTGAAATGCCAACACCGAGTTGAATTTTGAACATTCTAGAAGAAACGTACGACATTTCTTTGAGTTTTTTATTCCTATATTAAACTTTTCATTAGCACCACTTCATCGCTGGTAGAGTTAAGACGTAATTTATAATTGCGCTTAAAGTATAAATAAACAAACAAAAGGGAACGTTATTTCCATTTAGATTAGACAAGAATCGTTTCTGCTGAAATGTAGAAGCCGACCGTAACTTAAATTAAGCGTAAGTATATCTATTTCTGTGTACATTTTTGATGGACAGCTTAGCCTCGCTTTGAAGAGGCATTATAGAGGTTTATGGGACTAACAATGTTTGACTGGTACTTTACCAGCGCCAAAATATTAAGATGAAATAAGTATCTCAGTAAATATGTAGCTAGGCTTGTCCAGCACCTAAACCATCCAATCGTTCATCGGCCATAGAAAAGATTTCGAAAAATGATTAGTACAAGGAGTACAAAGAATAAAAGGACCCATTAAGTGCAAGCATTGGTTCTCTTGAAACAGGCTTCAGGAGGCTAAATCATCTAGCCAGAGCCAATTGAATTGGGTTTTCAGGGCTATCAAACGGCTTTAAAACTCCGCTAGCAAGCCCGGCAGGAACTTTAAAGGGAACTGAATTTTTACGCTCTCCAATTATGAAAACGCTATCCACAGCAAAGCTGTAAGTGATAGATTGTTGATGAAAAATTTTGCACTTATGAGTACTGTAAATGAATGAATGAATAAATGAAAATACTTTATTGTACAATGCACACCTTATAACTACAAAATACAGTGGAAAAGAGAACCATAATACAATGCACAATGGGCGGCCTTATCGCTGAGAAGCGATCTCTTCCAGGCAACCTTTGGATGGAGAGGAGTGTAAATGCATGGAAGATTGAACGGGTGCAAAAAAATTAAGGAACTTAAGAGTTGCCTAATCTATTATCTAATAATATATATATATATAGATATAGATGTATATGTAATAAACTAAATAAAAATACATCATCTGTACATACCTGTAAAATCTGTAAGTAGTGAATAGATCTTTCATACCTAAAGAGTGGAAGGAAATGGAGGCTTCTGCCCTGCAGTGGGACGACATAGGCTGAATAATAATAAAGAGCTTAGATCTTGCTGGTGCATAATTAATTTATAAGATCCTTTATATGAAAAAACCGTATTTTTTGTATTAGTTGTTGGGGCGGCATCAGAAATACATCATCTGTGAAAATTTCAACTGTGTATCACGGTTCATGAGATACAGCCTGGTCACAGACGGACGGACAGACAGACGGACAGCGAAGTTTTTGTAATAGGGTCCCGTTTTACCCTTTGGGTACGGAACCCTAAAAGACACGAAATGATTGTTATGAAAACCTTTCTTGCAGAAAGGTACGATTTTCAACTCTGAATTCCATTTACGTTTCGTAAGGTGAAATACCTGGATCAGGGACGCACAGGACCGAAAAGTCTGGCAAAAGCGAAAGGAGGCCTATACCCAGCAGTGGGTGACACCAGGCTGAGATGATGATGATGATGAAGGTGAAATAACCGTGAACAAATAGCTTATATGGGCTAATGCGAGCCGAAACCGAGCAACAACATGCCTTTATGATTTAACCTGCCTAATGAGGGTAGAACCAATAAAAATACCACCACGTCTGAAAGGTCGCGGATCCCACGCAATGCTCATAGCAAATACTGTCCCAAACACTTAATAATAGCTATAAACGTAGAAACAGTCTGTTCTATACATACTCTACTATACTATACTAAACATCTTTAGTAAATCTTTGCTACATGATAATTTCTCAAGAGTCATGCGGCAATATAAGCCTACTCTTAACGAAAATACACGCTCTTAACGAAATACTACTGTGCCAAGAGTCAGGACATTATTGAGACGTAGTAGGCTTGCAAAGCATCTAAACTAAACCATTTTCTAAGCTCAATCGGTTTTATCCACTCATATGTAGAGCAAAGAGTTTCCCTTACGATCGTAATATATAATACACAGAAACGCCGAATGTATATTGTTTTTTCAATTTATTTAAAAGAGACCATGCGGATGAGCTTCTTGTGCTATAAAAACTGATTAAGTATGTATTGTATACCCTATGACGAAGCTATGTGTCATCAACAAATACACATGTCCCTTTCTGTCGGCCGTCGGTAGTTAAAAAGAGCAACCATTTTACCCTTTATCGCAACCAATCAATACTAAAAAAGTGCATATTTTAAGTAAACCCTAACAAGAGTATTTAATGAGCAGAATCACTTCCCATCGGTTCCAAGGTCATCGCAAACACGTTGCCTGCGGAGTAAAAAGTTAACGAGTATGTTCTACGTACAGTCACACTTGAAGGCTGTTTGTCAACTTTCCTAAAACTTTGTTGGAATACGTATCTGAAATCCGTTTTAAATAATGATACAATCAAATCGCAATTCCAATCCAGAGATCTCGAATTTTTTTGCCATTGAAAAATTAACCCGTCAGACATCTTCGAATTCTGAAGTCTTCAAGTATCTGAAGTACTAAGTAAGTAAGTTCGTATGAGTCAGTGGCCAACTCTGGTGACGGAGTTTTTAGGCCGCCTTAAGGCCTCCGTCATGGCTTAACGACTTAAATAGCTGGGACCGACAATTTAACGTGCCCTCCGAAGCACAGAAGAGCTCAGATGAAAATGCCACTGGCGGTCACCCATCCACTTACAGACCGTTTCGAACGTTGCTTAACTTCGACGATCTATCAAGAACGTCTAAGCAAGCACGACCACGAGCGCTTCTGAAGTACTGAAAGTATGTGTCCCGTCCAGTCCTAGGGGATTGAGTTTCCAGCCCGTTTACTACTAACAAACCGTTCGTAACTTTGTACCAATAAGTTTTGCTGATTATACCTACAACTGACTTTCAACTAAGTCGATTCCATAAAGAATTTGGTAATTCTTTACAATGGCACCTTATTGAGCAAGCAATACGACTTGAATTCAATTTGCAAGTAAACATTTTAAAGTGCTTCGTAAAGGTCCGTACATGTAACTCTAGTTTCGTAAAACTGAAGTGTCATATTTCTCACATTTTATGTTCTTGTTTCGAAACTTTTGTTATTTAGCAAAAATCTGAATCAATATCTGATAGCACAGTGAATAATGTTAACAGCATCATCGCGACGGCGACGCGACCAATAGCTCCAGTATATAGGGCGAGATATTTCACGGTACGGCACCTAACACGGTTTGAGTCTAACGTTCTTTCATAACCTTATCATTTCTGTCTTTTCCCTTTCACCTAAAGTAGCTTTTATCGTGCAATCTTTAGTTCTAAACACCTATAAGTATTACTAGAATGTCAGACCAGATGATTCAAATTAAACTGACTCATAATCTGATAAACTTCTTGGGTTTCCGAGCTTTTATGTTGAACAATAGCTTTTAGGTTACCTAATAGTCTGAGTGGGTGTTTATTGTACAAGTACTCGTATTTAGTGATTTTTAAGTAATGCTTGTTGTACTAACTAAATTTTATTCGTTTTTGTTTATCAATGGATAATGTTAGCAAACGAAAGTATCTCGCAGAGATCTTATCTTTCATCTTATCTTATTTCATTTTATATTTACGGACATCAGTAAACTTGTATAATCTTATGGCACTCAAAATTCTTTGTAGAAATTCAAGGGTCATTGACAAGATCAAACATTCGTTTAGCCCATGTCCATATTTTGCACACATCTTCAAATATTTCCACACCGCCCTAGGGATTTATCGTCTTCAGTTATTTCAAGAATTTATTTCAATTTGTACTTGGAAATGTATGGATCGTGTTTATCAGTCCCCAGAGCATAGTTCTGCAAACTTTACCTACATTGCTGCGTTAATAATTCCGTAGATTCCGTACCTAATCGCCGTTGTAGCAACGCCTACGGCTACTACGTAATGCCTTAGCTACCACTCTTCCAACTAAAACTATACTAACTACTTTCTGAGTATGGCGTAATAGTCATCGATTACCCACTGTATTGTGGCCACTGACCCTGGCTTTAAATTTCCAAGTCGAGGGTTCTGTTAAGTAATGAAAGGTAAAACTTCTTATACTCGTTGGGCATTTTTTGATTTCCTCGGTATCTCTGTCGTTCTTTCACCTCGATAGTGTTCATTTTGAAGATTTTTTTAAATATTTTTTTATGATGGATGGCTCGGCTCTTGACCTCGAAACTTACATAGGCAAGAATGAGGTTTACGATGGAGCGAGCCTACCCAGAAGGTGCCCAGAAGGTCTCTTCTTAAAAACAACAGGGTCGTGAGCTCAGCGGAAATCCAAATTTTTGCAGTGCGCCTAATAAAAGAACTTTCAAAGCGCTTAGTTTATATTAGTGGAATATCAACAGGTATGGATGATAATCAGCTGTGCGTCTGTAGTCCCTGTAAAAGACTAGTTGTTTCTAGCTCTTGATTCATTATTAAAAAGGTTTTTGCAAGGTCCGTCTAAAATAGTCCACTGAGTCCCTGAAATGGATACCTCGGTCGGCACACCCTATCGTTCTACTCGTGGAACAATCAAACAATGAACAATGCGACGCTGCTATGGAAACGTGCACCTTTATTTGTTGAAGTCTTGTTTTGATAAATGGCTGTTTGCATGGAAACAGTTGGTCTTTATACTCTTGATGTTATTCCGCATCAGAAGGTAAACTTATACATTTTCATATATTAGAAACGTAGCACATTCTGGCTGGCGCTGTAGGCTCTACACCTATTGTCGATGACTTACTTATTTCGTGGTATTTATTTATTTTTTATTTTCAGCCTATATTGTCCCACTGCAGGGCAAAGGCCTCCCTCCCTTTTTTCCAGGTCTTTCTATCCATGGATATTATGGTATTTAGGAGAAAGAAAAAGAAACTCATGGTTGGCATTGGAACACAGGTACAGCAGATATCATCAACATGATAATCATTAATCATTGATCAGCATTTAAAATCTTTTTAAAAGGTCAGGAGACGCATTTAGAAAAATAACTTACCTCCAACAAACTTTACTCCAACCCAGACAATAGTAAGAGTGCTGCAGTGATGGTAGATATGAAGAAAGGACGCCTGACTCTCCTTCTTCCTCAGTATGAAGAAGATGGTCTCTATAAGTTCCACCAGCTTAAGGATCATGGTCCACCAGAGGAATCGTAGCATTCTCATGGGCTCTGGTTTTGTGGAGTAGTCTGGTAGCACGCAGCCGAAGTGGTATGTTGTTGTCCATCCTGACGTCATAATCTGGAAACGAAATAGGATCATGACTGTATCCCTATTAAGGTCAAAGTCAAAGTCTAAAAGCATTATTTCAGTAGGATCGCTGGGATCACTTAGAATAGTCTTAAAACTAATTTTACTCCTGTTCTTTCGCGACCATTACCGTGGAGAATCGGGGCAACGAACACGGTTTGGGGCCTATCTATTTTATGTGACCCATCTTAAAACTAAAAAGTCAAGCTCTTATGGGGAGCCAGTCAAAGAAAATTGAGGCTCGTCAAAGTAAGTTGAGATGCTCAAAGCACAACAGACATGTTCTGAGATCAAATCTTTAGGGTCGATTCACATCTAAGGGCCTTATCATACTAGCGGTTTGGAAGCGGCTGCGGGGCGGAGCGGACGCGCAGCGAATGCGTCGCGAACACGCCGCGGCTGCGCAGCGAGGACGTCGCGGACGCGTGGCAAATACGTTACGTTTTCGTCGCGCGTTTGTAGCAAATTATCGCCGTACAATACACTCAGTTACAAAATGGATTCCGACGAGGAAACACTGCTGTTGATTTTATTACTTCGAAGACGCCGGAGACGAAAACGAAAACATCGACGAATTTGGGAAGATCCATTATCAGTTAATCGAATGGAGGAGAGCGACTACTTTGTGTTGTTTTGCAAACGAATAAAAAATAATCCAAAACAATTTCGTTCCTACCTGCGAATGTCAAGACCTACATTTTATGAGTTGTTGCATCTGATACAAACTGACATAAGACATAAAGACACACATTTGAGATTATCAGTGTCACCTGAAGAAAGGCTCGTAATTACTATAAGGTATGTTTTTAACATAAAATAAGTACACAGGAGAATGAATTATACTTCTTTAATATTATTAATCAGTTAATCATTATTTACTTATAAATAATCAACATAACGGTGGTTTTACAATAGCGATTAAATTATTTCACAACAAAAATAGGTACCTAACCAGAATTTAGAAAATTATTACTATTCTGAAAATAAATCACTATAAATTGTATCTTCAACATTACTGTTCTCGTCATAAACACTTGGTGAAGAATTAATTGGTTGTAATGAATTATTTCGCGATGGCTCTGAACTTGTAAAATATCCAGGGTAGTTTGGAGGATAGCTGTTAGACATATGCTTGTATTTTTTCAAAACTCCCATTATCTCCATTTTGGCATCCATTTTATAGTCTGGATGAATTGATTTTAAATCTTCAACCAGAGACAACGCAAAGTTGTATTCGGGTTCACTTTCACCACTTTTTCTGTCTTTATTCATCCTCTCGTCCATCCTTTGCATTAACTTTGTAATCATTTTATCCTCAGCATCATCAGATCTTTTCTTTTTTTTTGTAACATTGGTTGTAAAATCATCGCTTATGTTTATTGTATTCTCATCATCTGAAATTGCCGGCGGCGGGGTTTTCGAAGGACGAGTCCGTGTAGTAGTATTCAAAAATGATAGCAAAGGTGAATACAGGTATTCTTTAGAAGTAGATGCACTGGAGCCACTCCTGATTTTTTTATTTCTATCTTTGACGTAGGCGTCGCGGATTCCTTTCCATCTTTTTTGTAGTTTAACAACTGTAACAATAAAGACATATTTCAGGTATTTGGCAACTGGGTGCTCTTTAATGGACCTGCATTTTTCATTTAGAAGAGGATTTTCAACAATACAAAAAATAGTTCGGGAGACATGTCAAGCTATTATTAAAAATTTATTTAATATTTGTATGCCACCCAAGCAAACAGAAGACTGGGAAAACATAAGTAAAGGCTTTCTAGAAAATGCTAATTTTCCTAACTGCATAGGTGCAGTGGATGGCAAACATATTAGGATGATAAAGCCGAGTCATAGCGGCTCACTATATTTTAACTACAAAAAGTATTTCTCGATGAATTTACTAGCTGTCTGTGACTCCAACTACAAGTATATATTTGTTGATGTCGGTTCCTATGGAAAAAGTTCTGATTCAACTATATTTGACAGAAGCCAATTGAGAAGAGACATAGAAGAAAATCGTTTAAATATTCCAAAACCAAAACAAATAACAAACAATGAAATACCGTTGCCTTTTACTTTTATTGGCGACGAAGCATTTCCATTGTCAAAATACATGCAACGCCCGTATGCGGGCAACTATTTAACTCCTACAAAAAGAATATATAATTATAGATTAAGCCGAGCACGAAGATATATAGAGTGCACTTTTGGAATCATGACTAATAAATGGCGGATTTTTCATCGACCATTAAATGTTGGAATAGACTTTGGCGAAGAAATAGTCAAAACTTGTTGTATATTGCATAATTTTGTACGATCTAAAGTTAAGGTAATAAGACATCGTAAGAAAGTACCACAAATATTTGGACTGTATGACAACCCACACGTAAATGGAAATGTTTGTAGACTTTCAGGTAATGCGATAAGAGATACATTTGCCGACTATTTTGTTTCAAATGAAGGAGCGTTACCATGGCAGCATAAGTACATTTAAATAGTATTGTGTTTCTCTTACCTGCTTCATTTTTCTCCTTGACTGTTTTTTCCGTAAAGCCTTGAATAAATAAATTACAAATCTCTTCCCATGCTTTTTTTTTTAAATTACGATCACTAAATTCCCTGCTTTTTTGATCCCATATTACGTAACGACTTTGAATTTCACTAATAAATAACTCTGTATCAATATCGGAATCTCCCAATGATGCCATGTTGATACATATACGTCCTGTCACATTCGTGTTTCGTTACGGTCTGATGTGAGGTGGGGCGGACGGGCTGACGTTTGTACGAGACAGTACAAAATGGCGTCCACTTTGCTGTGCGCGGCGATCCCGTTGCGCGTCCGCAACGAATTCGCTGCGCATGCGCGACGTGTTCGTTGTGTGTCGGTAACGAATTCGTTGCGCGCCCGCTCCGCTTTAAAGACGTTCGCAATCCGCTAGTATGATAACGCCCTAACGGAAGATCCGTCGCGGATTATCGGTCGCGGAACGCCAGAACTGACAAATGTATAGAAAAACACTCGACCGTTCACACTCGACGGACTAACGTATCATCGGTTGAGTGTGAACGGTCGAGTGTTTTTCTATACATTTGTCAGTTCTGGCGTTCCGCGACCGATAATACGCGACGGATCTTCCGTTAGATATGAACCGACCCTTAGAGCCCTAAAAGATATCTAAAGCGGAAGTTAGAAGACACGTCCAAGTTATCCGATATTTTTTTGCAGAAGTTGGCATTATCATCATCACGTAAAAAACCCTCAATAATTTAAATAAGTTGCTGAAGCAGAACTAAAACAGTTAAAACGCTGGAGTAAACTTGTTAAGAGATGGTATTGCTAAGGGTGAGTCCGAGAACAGTACGGTACAGAGTACAGTCCAAAGATTCTGCAAACACTGAGTTCTAGGTTGAATTTAGTGAGCAAAATCTGCAAATTCTCATATTTCTTCAATAACATCTAACAAATTGCAAGCCTCCGTCTTCTAAGCCCCAATACAATTTACCAAACTTAAGTTATTGAAATGTCAGCTAATGATTTATCGTCGTACCGACGGAACATTCATTTATGTCCCGTTTCACCTATTTCAATATAAGTTTTTTTTTACTATGCTACGGTTTAAGGGGGTTAAAGGGCTTTAAACTGTCTATTTATCTTTGTATTCACGTATTTTGAGTTCCACTGAGGAGTTTAAACTACTCATCGTGGAACAAACGTGATTATTTGCGAAACTTTTAAAATGTTGAACGGAATCTATAAAACTTCAAAGAATTTATGAGCATCTAAACTTATTTAACGAGTCTTAATTTTGTTTGACTGGCTCCACCTGGAGTTTGACTTGGATCACCTAAAAAATGAGAGGCCACGAACCGTGTTTGTTGCCCTAATTCTTCACGGTATTGGTCTCGCAAGAACAGGAGTAAAATTAGTTTTAAGACTATTCTTATTGATCCCAGCGGTCCTAAATACTTTGACTTTGAATTGGTTGCAAACGTAACCATCAACTTAAGAACATGACCATACCTACATTCTGGTCATGAACCAGGTCTTAACCGATGGTTACGTTGACCGGTCCGTTTCCTCTGCGGTTGAACGGGCTCCGCTAATTAATTTCCTCTCAAGGCCTTTTCACGGCACGTTAGACAATTACAAAATCTCTCGAGCTTAAAGCACTTACCGGCTCCTATTAGCAATATGTATCAAACTGGGTTGATTCGGTGAAATAGGTGGCAATGTCAATGATATTTTTAGAAATCTTGAGAGTTGAGACTCTTTCTATCTATCTATCTAATCAGCCTACATCTGATGATGATGTCTTCCAGCCGATTTCGACTATGGCGACTGATTCTAGTTATTATACGGAAGAGCTTCGTTGGTGTGCTCTCATATGACTTGCATATCCTATTTTAGCTCTAAAAGTGCGTTTGCATAGGTTGCACGTTAGGATATTGCCTACATCTACCCACTGCTGAGTATAGGCCTCCTCATTTTCACGCCACTCTTTCCGATCCTGCGCCAGTCGAATCCATTGCCTTCCCGCTACCGCGACAATATCATCACACCATCTGGCTGGTGGTCTGAGACTCTTTATGGTACCCTAAATCTCATACACTTACTTTACTTATTTGTGGCATTTCTTATATATTTTATTCTAGACATAAAAAAGAATGCTGTAATTTTGATGTCTGTTCCTGTCTGTGTGTTTGTGTATTATGTGTCTATAATGTCGCTTTGTAGCTCCCTATCGATATCGATAATTGTTTAAAAGGTACCTTATCGAATGTTCTATCTATGAATCAGAAAATCAAGCTGTTTGAAAATTATCAGAAGTTTTATAGACAATGCGGTGTTTTATCTTACCTACCGGCGTATTCTATTTCATTGTAGGACAAGGATAGTCCGAGTAGGATTCCACCCTCCCGTTTTATGTTCATGCAAATGAAATGAATGCTGCAGTTGACTTAATTATTCGCCCGACCTTCCGATAAGAGGCTCAGGGGATTTTCTATTTGCGTAATACGCAATGTTTTCTTGGAAGGTACTAGATATTAAAAGGTTTCGAGCTAAATATGCTAAGCCTGATGGTCGGATGACATCGTTAATGTAGCTGGGAAGCGTGGGAAAGGACTGCACAGGACCGAGAAGAGTGGCGTTATAGAGAGGAGGCCTATATTCAGCAGTGGGTGCAACCGGGCTGAATAGATAGAGCTAAATATAATAATATGTTCTTGTTATCGACTTCCCTTTTTTCTTGACTTTGTTGACTTTTTTTGTTGGAATTGAAGGAAGAAAAGGAGCGATGACATTATTAAGACCTCATTTAAAATCGACACGTCGAAAGAATAACGTAGGAAGAATTTTTTAAACTCTTTTACTGGAGAGCGCACCAAATTTTAATAATAAAGACTATTAAAACTGTGTATATGTTATATCATTATGCCGATTAAAGAGAAAATACGGTTTTAAGACGAATACCCGAGGCTAGAAGGAAGTATTGGCAAAAAATTAATCCGCAACTTTCTAACGCGAATACATGAATAAAATTCAAGATATCATAAAATTTAAATCAGTAAGCATTGATTAATAATTAATTTTAATTAACTTTAATCTGTTTAATCGAAGTACGAGACGTGGCATAAGCCGCGCCTGCACTTTCATCAGACGTTTTAAAAGATCTAGATTGAAAAGGAACAGCTTATTCACTACGGTGCTGGTAAGGTGGCAACTGTCAAGATACTTTCGATAAGCTAATGGCCTATTTATCGCCTTCATCAGAGCACAGGAGACATGTGACAACTATGCACAGAAATCATGTAAAGACTTGAAAACTATTGATGCCCAATGATTCAAGAATTTGAGACGTGCTCTTGAACAAAAATTCGGTATTGTGAGAATGAGGAGGCGTTTACGCTCTTAGTGGGACTAGAGTCATTTACATTCGAACGGTAAATATTTTTGTATCACCAATGGTGTATTTTTCATAATAATTCATCCTTGTCGGTCATTCTGAATTTTTTTAGATTACCTTATCTTTCTTTTTATTTGGAGTGGAGTGGTCTAGCTGCCTCCGACGCAGCACTCAATACTTCCGTGATGAGTAAATGGATTAGTCACTCCCATTAGTCTGTCGCAGTGAGTTGTTTGGCGGATTTCGAATGCACAACGTCGACCCACTTCTACCTCTCCTCTCCTAACTTTGAGATCTCGAAACTGGAGCGTTACTCGTAGAAAACACGACCGAATTTGCGACTTTGGACCTCAAGAGCCAATTTTTCGGTGTTACTTGGTCCTAGATTCGGACTGAATTATAAGTTCTAAGAATATAATGTAGCTCATTGTAAGATATGTTCTAGTATCCGGCCGAAATATCCGGATTTATCACATCAAAGTAGACGCCCGGTTACGAGTTATTTGTGAAATTTAATATTTGAAAATGAGATTTTTTGTGAATTTTTGGCAGGGAATGTATCAATTGGCTTTTCCCGAACCCTTTTAGTCCCGTTCTGGTTTTGACTTATAAGTGGGCCATCAACCGATGCCTTCAACAGATAAATTTAGGAGAGCAATGAAAATGATTCGACATTATAAGTTTTTACATCTCACCAAATTGCATTTTTAAAAATAAAGTCTACAAAAGATTCTTGTTCAAAAACACTTTCAACAGGAACCCGACAAAAACCCTTTTTTCGCTGATATGAAAGAGACATAATGACGCGTTATGCCGTGGCCCCATTAGGCGAACTGTAAGCGGCTGGCATTCCATATAAAATGTATAGGAAGGCAACTTAGATCGTAAAGACGGGATGCGCCTTACCTTGTATTTCCCCTCTGCCAAAATGTACACGATTCCAAATCATGTGCGTCTTATTATTATTACGTACGTCATATACCAAATTTGCAAGAGTGCGTAAAAATGAGGGTGTATTGACATTGTTTATGCATGTGTGTGTAATATGCGTTCGTGTACTACCTCGTGCCCCGCAAAAACCGGCAGAAAATGTTGAAAGAGAAATTCTGTCAATAACTCGTCCAGCTCTAGTTTGTCTGAGGAAGACAAACTGTTTGCCGCTCTCAGTTCGCCTAATGGGGCCGTGGCCCTATCTCTACAATTAATTGACATTCGAGAGACGAACTGAGTTTTATCGTGATTGTAATAATAAATATGCTTTTACACTCTCAGGGACTGATTTACAGGAACGTATTAAATTATATTACTTATTTTAATGTGTGTTTAATGCGTTTTTATGTGGTTTTTCACATACATTACAAATTAAAAACTAAAATTTCTCGATTCCATCGATGTTTTACCGTCATGGTCAAAGTGGGTACAAGGTAGTAAGACAATCGATATTTTACCTAGTTATGTAAACGTCATCATCATCATCATTAGCAGCTTAAATGCCCACTGCTGGACATAAGCCTCCTCCCTCAAACGCCACTCCCACGTAACTCGCCCCTTTATTGTCACCTGGCGAAGTTAATCTTGATGGTATGGACGGAAACGACATTCTATTTCCATATTTAGACGGGTTCTTCGAAATGGACAGAGTAAGGAATGAGTACATAAGAGGAAGTGTGAAAGTGGCGAATAAAAAGATGAGGAGCAACAGGCTAGCATGGTGGGCATTAATGAGAAGGGAAAAAGGTCATGTAACTAGGTGAGTAATTGGTATGAATGTTGATGGATTCATGAGTAAAGGTAGGCTAAAGAAAAGATGGATAGATTGTGTGAAGGATGACATGAGTAAGAAAGGAGTGAGTGTTGAGATGACGGCTGATAGAGGAGAATGGATGAACAACACATGTTGTGCCGACCCCACGTAATGTGGGAAAAGGGCAGGAGGAGTAGACGGGGTAAAGTATGTTAGTTTTATAAAAATATCAATAAAGGTTTATGATTGGAAGATGAATGTGACTGAAATGATTCATTATTGTGCGACGCAGAAGGTTGCTGGTTCGATCCCCGCCGCGGGACAAATGTTTGTATGATCTACAAGTATTTGTCTCGGGTCTGGGTGTTTTTAACCGACTTCAAAAAAAGGAGGAGGTTCTATGTTCGGGTGTATGTATGTTTTTTTTTTTTTTTTTTTTTGATGTATGTTCATCGATATCTCCGTCAGTTGTAAACCGATTTCCACCGGCACCGACTTCAAAATATAATATAACATAATAATTTATTATTTGAATACTGTAAGTAATAATTGCATGTGTATATTCTTATTTTTCTCTTTTTAGTGTAGGTACATAGAAGGTTCTTAGTGTCTATTTGTGTTATGTGAAGTCGGTTCAATTTTTTTTTCAAAAATTTTTTGTTTTCTATGTACGAGTATAATGTCTATGTTAGAAACAAAAAGTATATCAGTCATATAATACCCATCACACAAGCTCTGCTTACTTTGGGACTTGATGATGCTGTGTGAAAAGTCCAGCATTATTTATTTATTTTATTTACAATACTTAGTTAATTCAGTTGGTAAGTACTTGGACTTATATAGCCTTATCGCCATTTACGAGGGCAGATTGGTCTTAATTGTGTGTTTAGATGCACATGTACGTTGTCTCTGTGTGCGTAAGGGAACGCTCCATGGACGAATGAGCGCTCAGTATCGCTCACGCACACAATAACAAATCTACACACACAATAAGACCTTTGTCAGATGTAAAAACTATACCTATCAACTCACCCCCCAAGTAACAACAGCGTTCGCAACGATCTGCATCAGGTTGTACCATTTTATGATGGTCCGCAGGTCCTTTGGTTTCCTGTTCCTCATGTAGGAAGGCAGGCAGACCTTGATGAGGAGCAGGTATACGGATATAATACCGGCTATTGTCCATGGCGATCCCATCAATGGCCAGTCTTTTACCCGGGGATCTAGGAAAGAAAACATTCACATTAATATCCATCCATACTAATACTATAAATGTGAGAGTAACTCTATCTGTTTGTTACCTTTTCACGCCCAAATTAGGCTGAAAATTGGCATGGATAAAGGTTTTATCCCAGGAAAGGACATAGGCTACTTTTTATCCCGAATAAATAAAAAAATCCGACTACTTTAGTACTTTATAACGTAGAAAAGCATATTTGGTTAAACGGGAATTCAGCGTGAAAAAGAGAAATGAATACGCCAACTTCATTTTATCCAATCTTAATGACATAATTTCAGTAACATTTATCGTTAATTTGTTTAAAATTTAAACATAAAAAAGTTAAATATCCAATAAAAGAACACACTGAACAAAATACTAGGACTATCACACGCAAAAGGAACATTCTCTCGAGCGATTCAATGTTCCAATTTTTTTCACCAATCAGTGTTACATATTGCAATGTATTTCAAAATTGTATGTGGGTCAGTACGAAATGTGATGTTCATTTCGCACAATTGTTGAACGGTGCACGTCCATTTGTCCTGAGCATACTGAGTGATTGCAATGCTTCGGTTTTTAGAACTAAAAGTTATTCTCTACCATCTCAGAACGTACAGAGCACACAACAGGCTCATTGTAAGAAGTAAGTATGTTTTTAAGTTTCAATTATTTAAAGCCTGATGCTGCTAAATAAAAGCAAAATGTTTCATGCCAGTGTATTGTATACCCAGTGCACGGTAGAGGATTATCTCAGAATTTAAGCTTTTAAAATTCTTTGATATGGCTGAAAACAGTCGAAGACGACGCGGCAGACCCAGGAAAAGGTGGCGAGACTATCTGGATGCATTCGAGTCAGACTGGCAAACCGTGGCCTTGGAGCGCCAGGAGTGGAAGCTAAGGGGAGAGACCTTTGCCCAGCAGCGGGACACGATAGGTTGAGTAGAAAAAAAAAATGGCGAAAGACACGTCCCCAAGAGACGTATTAAAAATTACATACTTGAAATAGATTCATCATGAATCGGTACGTTTCATTACATGTATACTCTACGTTTTAGTCGACTTAGACTTTTAATTAAGTATTTAGTACAAATTGTTCTAATAACCTTCACGATATTTATATGAGAAAGCCACAATGCAATGGAATTTAAATGTAAAACCTTGATCGAGTTGAAAGGAGCGATCAGAGATTAGGAGATTAACATCTTTAGATAGCAAATATTTCGATTTTTATTCGACATGAAGCACGAAGCAAGATAATTTGTTCAAGAACAGGGGCCGTATTCCCGTTCTTTTTTTCGTTCATTTGATGAATATTCGCATGCACTACGATATCCGACTTCAAGGGCCAATTTTCTGGTTTTGAATATTTGGTCCTAGGTTAGGAATGTTGATCATATAGACCGAATACAATATAGCTTGTAAGAAACATCTGATTATCAAGTCTATTTTACACTTATTCAGTATAAAGAAAATCGCCATACAAAGGTGGCTGGGGAGACCTTTCCAGTCCAGCGAGATAATTTTGTATTATTTGTTGAAGTTGAATTAACTTCTATTATATTCTTATCTCTATGCGCATTCTATTCTAATTTCCACGAACAAAGCTGACGAACCTACAATTGAAGCTCTACAATTTCATCATACCACGATTGATTTCTGTTCGTTTTGTCTGTTACTATAGCTGCATCTAGGTTTCATAATCCTCGTAATCATAATCTAAATAGATCTACTGATGCAGTTCATATATTTGAATCGAATTACTTCGGTTCTATTTGTAACAGTCATTATTCACTGTCAAACGAATTGATGCATCAAAATGCAATCAAGTGTGATGCCACCGCAAGCTTTATTAAATTATATAACGTCTTCAGTGATTATATAATACCAGTGTCAACGGTTAATTCAGGGAAATGATTAATAGTGGTTTAGAATCAAATCACTGTCATTTTAAACAGAACCAGACATACGTTTATTTTTTATTCCACACTAGCTGTCCGTCGCGATGTTACCCGCGGTCCCTCGGGAAAACTTCACTTCCCCGGGATAACATGTAGCCTATGTTCACCAGGGATAATTTAGGATTCTATAAGTGAAAGAATTTTTCAAATCGGTCCAGTAGTTTCGGAGCTTTATAATATTAGTATAGATTTAGGGTCAGTGTAGCAAAACCGTCCTCGGTAAATAACAGCTCGCGCCGTTATTTTGTTTAGCATTTTGACGTTTTTCGTGATGAATGATCGTAAGTTTATGATAATGTTTTGAGGATTTGTGACTTTATTACTAGGTGTAAAGGGTGTAATTCGGTTAAACTTAAAACTTTTTTGTCACGCGGATTGAATTTAGCTTTGTATTTGAACGTCACGCTATATCTATACTAATATTATAAAAAGGAAAGATTTGTTTGTTTGTATGTTTGTTTGAAATGAATAGGCTTCGAAACCACTGGACCGATTTGAAAAATTCTTTCACCAATAGAATCCTACATTATCCCCGATGAACATAGGCTATATTTTATCCCGGGAAACTGATGTTTTCCCGAGGGATCGCGGGTAACACCGCGACGGATAGCTAGTCTATAATATTGTTGATCGAAGAGGTGAGTCCCTAGTGTAATGCGTGAGCCAACCCTAACTCTCCAAAATTATGATGCACACAAAGTTACACATCGAAGCACGTGTATTTTTTTAAGATGATTCCAGTAATGTTTCTACGGCCGGAATCAGAAATAAAAACCTTAGGGTCAAAAGTCGAAGTACCTCCCATTAGGCCGACACGGATCACTATTAGTAGGTACTGTTAGTAACAAAAGTTATTAACCATTTTAAAAAACTTAACTTATTTTTTTTATCCGTCATTTCCCAAGTCCTCCTGACTTGGGAAATGACGGATAAAAAAAATATTACGTTTGAAAAGATTTGAATTTGAACATTGTTTCAGAGTTATGTTTTATCCTGATTGTTTATTGGTTTTTGTTGTTATCTCTTCATAGCGCATTTATACGCTTGGCAAGCCTCGGCCAACCTGGCGTGCAAGCGAGACAAAATGATAAGCACCGGTATTGGTGTGCAACCGAGAGAACAGGAGTTTGTCAACAGGGTTTGGCATGTTTGTAAATTCGGCTATAAAGCTATGTTGAAATAGCCATTCCCCTCAGCTTATTCAGAATACACAATATGTAAAGGACAATAAACTTCAGTAACTCATAGGCCGGTTGTACGATCGAACACGCCCGAACGATCCCGACGACGTTCCGAGTACAACGGTGCCTCGCACACTATCTATACGAACATGACGTACAATTCGGCCGGCCTTATTCCACTTTTGTCGATAACCATACATCGAAAATTGCTGATTATGTAGGTACATATATTCCGTGCGTTCACAATTTTGTAATGATCATGCCGGCTAATGTGGCCAGTGAAAGGACTGCACTGCATCGCATTAGTAATCAGATTGCCAGATTTAATAGCTTAGTGCTCTGATGAAGAAACATTAATGAGTAATAATTAGTGTTAAAGCGTCGGTCGTTCTGTCCTCGTGGCGTCATCATATCTTAGCATAATCAATCAATCAATCTTAGCCCTTGTCTGTGCAATAGTACAATTTCCTTGGTCTTTTTAGTGGTCTATTTTACTACTTGATATGTCCAAGTGGATGGATATTATGTCGTAGTAGGCTTCCTTCAATTGTTTCTTCGTTCACCCCTTATCTCAAGTCTTTGACCCTTCATACTTAGGTATGTATGTAAGTAGTATCGGTATTATGCATCCGATGATAGTCAATTGGTCAATCAGCATTTATTTTATTCAGTAAGATCGTTTATAATGATAAAGCATGATGCATTATTATTCTAAAAATCTCGCGTCTCAGTTATAGACAAAGGTTCATTTTATTTGAGTTTATTATGGAAAAGATAGTCTATCACGCACGACAGTTCGTAAATAGGCTTAAGTATCATGTTTTGACAGACTACCAATGTTTTAGTTACATGTTCGTGCCAAAGTTATTACATAGATTATGCTAGTCACGCTAGGATTGTGCAAAATAAAATGAAATGAATAGCCTAGACTAGATTTGTGGGTCTGCGGTCACTTTGATGGCACACAATAGTCTAATTAAAATGATGCAATAGAAAGAGATGGATGGATTTAAGTCTAATTGAAGTGATGTAATAGAATGAGAAGGAAGTTATTCGGTTCTTGCAGTAAGTACGTGGATTCAATGTATTACAATTATTTCCGCTATTAAAGGTTTTAATATGTATGGTCTCAAGGAAACAAATTCGGCGATAAAACTACTTAACAGAAATAAAAATTACTGTGTTTTGTGAACTGAAAACATCAAAGATCAGAATATTTTATTTGAAACATTAGACATTCATTTTAGTTTTGAAATGTCAATTATGTCTGAATAAACTCTCTGCTTATTTAAAACCTTTTTGTCGGAAATTCTTTCGCCATTTTTGGAAAAGCTTGTTGCTCTGTTATTTTATTTTATTTTTTTACTAGCTTTTATTATGTAATTTCGGTGGCATTTTACTAATGAAGCCTTGGATACTTGGCAGGAGATTTGGAAAATGGAATGGGGGAGTATTGAAGAAGATTTCTTATTTGACGAAAGATTTCCGTTGGAGTTTTGAAGAAAACAAGCCGCCGTGTTTTGTTCCAAACCAGTAACAGAACTGACTTGACATTGGCAGAATTATACTGATACAGTTAGTTGCCATTTAATAAAAGAAGAAGAAGACGACCTTTTTACCATATTGCGCAATTATTGATTTGATTTAATACTCTGCTTCTTTCTCTACGAATCCATATTGATTTCTTGTTAGTGGAATATTATTTGTAAGACGCTCCCTCGGGACCCTATCCCATATTTATTGGCGGTATAAGCGAGTTGTGTCCCGGAAATTACATTTGTATGCTATAAAGAAATACCCGCCATATACAATACCTACTAGCAAAAATGTCTGCTATACAGGGTTATTTGTAAAACACCGGTAATCTCTCAGGACTGTATTACTATAATCATAAACAACAACTTTTGTTCTGACTTTTTTCAAAATATAATACATTAAACAAAACAAACCTTCAAGATTTCGTTGTCCTATCTAACACATTTCGGCCCCCGCCGCCCTAACCCCTCGCTATTGTAATGATGAATTTTTAAAAGTCAGAAAAAAGTTGTTGTTTATGATGATAGTAATACAGTCCTAAGAGGTTACCGGTGTTTTACAAATAACCCTGTATAAATAAGATGCTGGGTTTTCAGTTTCACGTGATCCCCTGCAAAAAATGTTCAACGCTGCGGTACCAATGCAAATAAATCCATACTAATATTATAAATGTGAAAGTAACTCTGTCTGTCTGTCTGTCTATCTGTCTGTCTGTCTGTCTGTCTGTCTGTTTGTTACCTTTTCACGCCCAAACCACTGAACAGATCAGGCTGAAAATTGGCATGGATAAAGGTTGTATCCCAGGGACGGACATAGGCTACTTTTTATCCCGCAAAAATCCCGAGGGACCGCGGGTTACACCGCGGGAGCGCAGCTACCAATGGTGACTGACTAGTCGCATTATCAACTGAGCGCTTCCGCTCTCCGGAGGGCAAGTTAATTGTTGGTCCCGACTGAGGCCTTTAGGCGGCCTATAAACTCCGCCAGTTGTTCACTTACTCATACCAACTTACTGCAGAAAAGTAGACCAAATTTTAAGTTAGGCGTAGTGCGAATTGAACCTTTAAACCAAAAATGTTTTAAATTAAGTATCTTTAAGGCCTGAGCCAATGTATACCTACTTAAGTTAGATTATATGTTAAGGTGAAGTGCGCTCTGGTGTGAGGTCTGCGTGAGGTGTGCTGGCCGCACACGTTACACTGAACGTTATTTATAAATGTAATTTTTGCTACAAAATAATACTCCTTGGCAATAAAATAATTCCGTAATCCTCTACCGTTTTTATTAGGGAACACGTAGACGAAATTTCATTAAAAAAAATTAAACTACCAGCAAATAAAACTGCTTTATGATGAAGATTTAGAGGTAACTTTGTGATTTTTTTCTATCGAGTCAAATTAAGTCAATCGTGTTTTGCCTCCCATAACTAATAAACCTATCCTAAACTATTTATTGTCATCAAAAAAATTAAAAAGTCGGTGTTTTTATGCCTTAAAAATGACTTGACGTACAGTCAAAACGTGAGTTTTGCGCCCTACATCACCTTAGTACCTACTAAATGTTGCAATGCCCCAGCGGGGTTCATGTTATGAAACGCCTACCTATATTTTAAGATCTTGTAACTAACATCAAGCAATAAACGAATTTGAATTGAATTAAGTTTTTAATTTCTCATTTTTTATTAGTTTTATCTTAAATCAAACCAGGAGTATATCTAATATTCCTCTTATAATAAAGAGAAGATTAATCACCGATAAGCAAGGCCACAGAACATGTTTCTTGTCCTGATTCTTGACGTATTGGTCCCAGGAGTAATCACAAAGCTTTTATGAAGATTTTGAGTGATCAATTTGAATAAATGTATAATATATTTGAAAATATCTGTCTACCCTCTTCTTATTTAGCTATTTACCTGCTCGTTCGTTAAACACATTGTTGTAAGCTTTCACTACATAATCCATGTTTGAGGTATGACGATCCTGACCGCTCCACACAAATCACAGACCCCGATTGATGGAGTTTGTACTTTAATAAATGCAAATACATTTAATTATGTATCGTACACAGTGTGTTTTGCTTCATGCAATCCAGTGTCCTTTAATACTAGATTTCATGTGGAGTACTGACCGAAGTGCGCCTCAAAGAGCTCCCTTCGTGCACTTACCCGATTTTTTTTTAAGGTTTACAATTATGTCAGTTTCCATTCGATGTTTTAATTGACTACTTGAGAGTACTGGCACAGTGCACATAATTTTTTTGACAGTAAAATCACGTAAAATTAAGGCCGTGTATCAACTTTATTCATATGAGGAAATAAAATAATAAATAAATAATGCTGGACATTTCACACAGCGTCATCTAGCCCCAAACTAAGCAAAGCTTGTACTATGGGAATTAAGTAACTGATATACTTTTTTGTTTGTAAATACATACATATTGTGCATAGAAAACACCTAGACCCGAGACAAATATCTGAAGATCGACGGGGATCGAACCCGCAAGCTACTGCGTCGCAAGCCGACCTTCACCCACTGCGCTACAGAGGTCGGCAATAAAATAAATAAATGTAACATTCTACTGTATGAAACCATCCTCTATATAAAATACGTACGTTTTATAAATGTACATAGTAAATTAGCTACAAGTATACTATATGTACTAGATATGTACTAGATATGCCAATATTTTGTACCTACAGGTACCCATTAGTGAAACTTTGCTCCCGGATATTTAAGCATAGAACAAGTCAAGGTTTGTATATTATTAAACTAGTCGGCGATACGAATATTATTCACGAAATTTCGCTTTTAAAATTTTGTATTAGGATACTTTTTCTTTAGCCTAGGTAAATCAAAAAAGCTGCCTTCGAACCGTTTTCTACATATCAATGTTATCAGTAAAATAGTGAGATATAAGAATCACGCCTCTCCTTAGGGGTAGGCAGACACCATAAATTGCAACTTGATACGACCCATCGTTGTATGCCATATAACAAGATGCTTAGAGTTGAAGCATTTATAATAGTTAGCAATAAGATTTATGACAAAAAGCATATATATAACATTAATTAATAGAATTACATTAGCAACATTTTGTTAATTTAGGTACGCCATTTGCGTCATAAATTGGTCTACTAGTGTGTGGCCTTGGTTGACCTAGAATTTAAACATTAACCACTTAGGTATGTCGTGAACAAATGGTTAATAGGTTAACTTGAAAAATGCTATTTTACCTACGACTCGTAGTTCCGCGGCTTCTTTCGTGTTTTACCAATATTTAAATCCGTCGATATGCTCCACGATACGCTTATTCTAAGTTTACACCTCTTAAAATTACAGATCATACAGACAGCGGTCCCATAAAAATAAGTAAATTAAAACTTAGTGGTCCCGTGCTGGGAATCGAACTCACAACCTTCTGCGCCGCAAATAGGCTTTTGCCTTGTTGCTCTTTTTAGGATCCATCGCAGAAATCACCTCAACATTCACAACGGCCTCACAAATTAATGTGTCATAAAGTTATTCCTGAGAATACTGTCAAGATGTATAGGTTTTCTTGGTTTATTCGGAGGAATAACTTTATGGCGCGTTTATTTGTAAGGCCGTTAGTTTATTATTATTTGTTTATTTGTAAGACTTTTATATGGCCGCCCATTGTACAATGTTTTTATATTTTTATGTTTTCCGTGTATCATGTTCTTATGTACAATAAAGAGTTTATCTATCTATTTCTGGAGGTGGAGGCGAACAAAACATCACTTTTTTACTTTTTGTAGATTTTATATTGATTTGTGTTGGCGATCCTGAGATCCATCGATTGAACAAGTGATATTTTGTTCGACTACTCCAAGTGTTCTATAGAGAACACTAAGTATATAGATACTTATGCCCATGTTTTGGCAAAAAACACAATTGGTATTATTTGTTTCCAGTCAAAAGAGAAAATGACGCGCGGTGTTCGAAGAGGCTGCGTGCGACTGCGTGCGGCTGTGATCGGCATTGACGATGAAGACGATTCCACCTTCACCATCACCGTTGACCATAAAACCTTCCATTTTCAGGTAGGTTTCTATTTTTCCTTCAAAAATAACTCTTGCCCATAGCCCCACGCTCCATTAGCCCCAAGGACACTCACTCCTATCATTCGTGTTTTATTCATTTTACATTACATTCATTTATCATCTCACAAAATTCAACCACTTTGTTTTTGGCCTGCTTGTAACTTGCAAACACCAACTCTCATAATAGTCATGGTATCAAGCTAAAATTGTAAAGTAAATAGTATAAGTGCATTCACAATCGCAATATTTTAGTGTGCGTAAATTGAAAAAAATGCAATGAACGAGTTAATGTAATGCAATACAACTATATAAGAACAACTATAACAACAATTACAACTATAACTATATACAGGGTGTAAAAAGACAACTACCGAAAACTGAGGGGTTTCAATCAGACCATGATTCTAAACATATTAAGCGACAAAAAACGCAATTTTTTTTTTACTTAGCTTAGTCATTTTATGTTATTTTCAGTTATTTACTACTATTACAACATAATAAGACCATACCTACCTAATAATTTCATTTATAAAAGAAAAAATAATTTCAAGCTCAAAATCCAGCAATCTACGTAAAAAAACGAGCCCAAAACATACGCAAACAGTACTCTTCAAACGCTGTTTTCTCCGGATAAAATGAATATTTCGGAAAATCCTTTTGGATTTGGTTGTGTGTTGGGATGCTGTACCTACCCCTTTCGGTTTCGGTAGACGTCTTTTTACACCATGTATAAGAGGACATTCGAGATGTTTAGGGAGACCAGCAGCCAGATGGATGGATGACATTGTGACCATACAAGGGCAAAACTGGGTGAAAGAGGCGCAGGACCGAGTAAAGTGGCGTTTAAGCGAGGAGGCCTATGTCCAGCTGTGGGTGACAAGAAGCTGTAGATGATGATGATGATGATACAACTATAGCTAAACCGTTTGTAGCACAAACATTATTTCAAATCGTTATCGAGAATAACAACTTGTAGAAATGACGAAGACTTGCGCTATATCATGTTATCTCTCTTTTCCAGGCTAGAGATGGACAAGAGCGAGAGAGATGGGTGCGTGCACTAGAGGACACGATAGCGAGGCATGGCCGTCGTGAGCGGTGGTCGCGTTCCGTACCTGCGCCGAGACATAGGCACGGAGACCTGGAGCGAAGAGTATCGGAGGCTGATGCATATCTGCAGATCATGATAGAGCTAGTCAATGTAAGTGTGAAAGAGATGTATGGTGACAGAAAGACTGATTTTTAAGTGAACCCAGAGTTGTGTAAATAAATGCATAATGACTTCGACATAGCGCCAATGTCCAACAGAGAGGAAATGTCATACATTTTGTTTGACATAAATTTCGCCAAATCACTGCGGTCGACTCAAGCGTCAAGCTTCACACTCGAGCGAGCGAGACTTGATATTTAGCAGCGTAATATAATGGTCCACATTGCCACTCTATTGGGTATATACTCACTGACTTTCCAGGGTAAAATGGTTTGCACATTAGAAGTAAGAGAGATATGAAATGAATGAGAAACATAATGTAACACAAGTTTACATTTATTTTCAGAAACTGAGCTTACGTGTGACGGAACTCTGCGATCCCAACGAGAAGATAAAAGGGCAAGTCATATTAGACCATTCCAACGTAAGTATTGTATTAATAATTCACACGATGATAGATATTTTTCAGACCTGGCATTTCTGGAATAACTGCGGTAGGTGTATCGTAGTATCTGAGGCCATGAAAGTCCTGCGAAATTTTGCTGGAGTAAAGAGAAAGCTATTGCAAATTATAATCCAAGCGCCACTAAAAGACTTCGGCCGGTTTCTCGAGCGCAAATCATCTTCAAAATTAACTAATCATTGGTCAAATCTGTTATTAGACCTATGCTGACCAAGTAATCCAAGTATAATCGGTTTGTCAATTTGAAAATCGCTCGATAAACCAGCTGTTATTTGCGTAGCGCTGTCTCTATAAATCGGGTTTCAAAATACGCTAATAGACTCGTAGCATATAGCTCATAGCACAACAATATCGCGCATGGTACGTTTACACTGTACTGTAAGCTCATATTATTGGCTTATTTTTATCTATGCTTAGTTTGGGGCTAGATGATGCTGTGTGAAAATGTCCAGCATTATTTATTTATTTATTATAAAAAATGTATGTGGCGCGATATTGTTGTAAATGAATATTTTCAGTTTATTATAAACTAGCTTCTGCGCGCGGCTTTGCCCGCGTGGTACCATTTTGAATAGCCTATATGCTATTCTAGGTCACTATCTACGCCTATTCCAAGTTTCATCCAAATCGGTTCACTGGTTTTGGCGGGATTGAAACACATACAAACATCTAAACAAACTCACAAACTTTCAGCTTTATTATATGAGTGGGATCATCTTTGGATGCAGTCATTATAAAGATAGCAAAACTTAGTTTTAGAGTAAATTGGATAGTATAACAAAAATTATAGCTTTGTTTTAAGCCATTGACTTACAAAGCAAAAAGATACACAATGTTTGAAATACACAAATATAAGAAGCATTATTAAAAAAATGCTTATGAATAGCCAGCATGTAGGGTCTTTCATATTAAACTAACTTAATTCAGGAAATGAGTTCAACAAACAAATGAAAAAATATTTACCAAATTTTTTTTTGTTATGAAAATCCCGAAAAAATCGATAATGACTATCCTTTCAATTCATTGTTGCTTTCTGTATAACTTAGTCTATTCGAGCGTGCATGTGCGTGTGCTCGGATGCAGCCGGGCTACGATTGGTGGAATGTCAGTTCGCCTTGAAAATCATTGTGCAAAATGTCCTAAAAAGTCAATAAAAGATAATTTTTGAAGTGGAAACTTATATTGGCTTAGGAATTAAATTGATACGGTCAAACGTCTATTTACAACCCAAAAATGAAGCCCTATCAATTTGTGTAGTTTAATATGAAAGACCCTGTATGAACTGGTTTTATTTAAGGCTCTTTATACTTGACTTGATTTCCATTCTAGCACTTGGGATTTTTTATTTAGAAATAGCTATAAACTATGATAACTAGATATGAGTATGGATAAATTTTGTAAAGTTTTAATGGGAATCGAGTTGAAGGTAATCCTTTATTTTACGCCCTATACCGCAATAATGTACATACTGCTATTTTTTTTCTTTCGCAGGCGATGTTGGACAACATAAAACATTCCATAGTACTACTACAAATAGCTAAGGTATTATTTTGCATTCTTTTTATTTTTGCTTATAAAAAGCTGCTTAGGCTTTTCGTTGTAGTTTGTTAGTTGAAAACAAATAGCGCTGGTCTGTATAGGACAGTTTCATTTTATTTATTAAGTACTAAAACATCAATTTTGCCTGTTGTTGCTAGCTGTTGCCACACAACTCACCAGCGCCACAGAAAATCAGCGCTGCAGCAGCTATAAGTTACTGCAGCACATGCTGAGTGGTGACCTATTTTGTGCTTAGTTATGTTAGTTCCTAAATTGTATTGTTAACCTTTTTTTGCACAAAATAAATGATTGTTCTATTCTATTCTAATTTCGACGTTCGTATTTCGTTCTCGCTTAAAATATTTAAGGTAATGCTTGCTAACATTATGAAATACAAAGTGACAATAGACATACAGTTTGGATTCTCCTTTAACATAAGTACTAAAAATAATTTTAATTACACAAAACGTGAGTTCCAAAAAATATCATCGACGTAAAGTAAGCTCGAGTTGAAGCGCTGGTGGTCGTGTTTGCTTAGTCGTTCTTGATAGATCGTCGAAGTTAAGCAACGTTCGAAACGGTCCGTACGTGGATGGGTGACCGCCAGTGGCATTTTCATCTGAGCGCTTCCGTGCTTCGGAGGGCACGTTAAATTGTCGGTCCCGGCTATTTAAGTCGTTAAGCCATGACGGAGGCCTTAAGGCAGCCTAAAAACTCCGTCACCAGAGTTGGCCATTGACTCATACGAACTTACTTTTTACCAAGTAATATCATCGACTTACCGAAGTAATACACTGTTATTCGTCAGAATCTTTTGGTTAAAGTGAGCTCGAGGTACTAATGTATGTCATCATTATTATCCTGTTCTTCCCACTTTATGTGGGAAAAGAGGGTTGACGTCAGGCAGGCGGCCGCTCGTAAAATACTTTGCTAATGCCGGCCACCCACGATCAAGTTTACCGTCCAGTCTGCAGCGGGCTGGATGCGACGTCCAGTAACCTTGACGGTGTATTGGGATGGGTGTGCATGACAAGCGAAAACGAACTCCGTTCTGCCGACTTGATCAAGTTTGCAGCGCTGCAAACTGGACGGTAGACTGGATCGTGGGTGGCCGGCATTAATCATTTACAACATTAGGTTCGCCCAATGGATCTAGACATTCGTGAAGTGAACCGTTTGTCTGCGCAGTGAGCGCTTTTTCATACAAAATTGTATTCTGCGCAGACAAACGGCTAACTTCACGCATGCTTAGATCCATTAGAAGAACCTGTACTAACGTATGTTTGAATTTTAACTACTAGCTACTGCGCGCGACTTCTCCCACGTAGTACCAATATTTTAAACAACCTGTATGGTATTCCAGGTCACTATCTATGCCTATTCCAAGTTTCATCTAAATCGGTTCACTGGTTTAGGCGTGATTGAACATACAAACAAACTTTCAGCTTTATTATATTAATGGGATTTCTTGATATGTATGTATATGTATGTGTTTACATTGAAAGCATCTCACACAGATACGCTACCCCAAACTTGACTACTCACACATACGAACTCATTGATGTAATATTGTTGTGTATAATACCAGTGTATTGTTTCAGAACACAGTAAACCCAGTGAACGGTATTTACACCGGACCAATCAATCTATCTCAGTCACATATCAAACCAGGTAATACGTCCTCAAGGCTAAACTAACAATATTAATTTAGACTAAAACCTGCCAACTGAAGACGTGGTGTATTTGATTGTCAACGGACAAGCTAAACTTTATTTAGGATCAAAAATAAAATACTGATCCGTTATCAGATTTTGGTGCAGCGGTAGTCCTATATTCTCAGATTTGATTGAAATCCGTCGATAAATAACGCACTCGCTTACAGCAAACTTCCCCTTTTTCTGACCAATCAAAAATCGCGATTAGCCCCGTACTGACTAAGCGTGCAGCCTCGTGAGGCAGCCGTGCGAGGCAAATCCTCGGTCGCTCAGGACGTGTTTCGCCCGCTGCAATCACACGTTCTGCCTTGCGGTAAACGTTGCGAGGCAAATGCCTGAGGCTGCTCGCTCAATCAGTTCGTGACGATTGACACAAAAATTTTATACTTCTACCAAGGAACTTGTGTGTCAAAATATAAAATCGGTTGAATAATGCGACATGTAAACGAGAACAGACTGACGGACAAAATGATTTTTTGAATAACCTCGAAACTAAGACGCTTGGCTCGCTTAGCTCGCTCGATCAATAAGACGCTTCGCTCGCTCGGTCAATGATCTGTGTGTACAGACTCGCTGTCGCTGTCTCCGGCAGTAGAGCTGGGCGCGGAGTGCCGCGAGCTGGCCACGCCCACGCACTCGTCGCTACAACATCTCGACTCGCCTAGTACGTACATACTTATGTTCTCTCGCTCGCACAATCGTGTCGGTATAGTGTGCGAGCGAGAGAACATTATAAACGCTGCGATATCAGGAGATTCAGGAGTACGTGCCCACTCACACACACACAATGCATGGTTAAACGAAATTGCAATGTTCAAAAAGTACTAGGGAATAAGAGATACTTACTAGGCATAGTAGACTCACTAGTCATATACCTACTTAGCTGATTCACCCCCGGTTTCTATATTCAACGGACAGTCGTAGGTAAGAGCTACGACTCGTTTCAACATACAAAAGTTTGACAGCTAGAAACCGGTGGTAAGTTAGCTGTCAAAATTTGTATGTGAAAACGAGTCGTAGCTCTTACCAACGAATGTCCGTTGAATATAGAAACCGGGCATTAAAGTAGTCTTACCCCACTTAGACGACTCTGCTCCAACACCGCTCCACCCAAGTTCGTTGGCCCTAAAAAGCACTATAAAGCAGTCTGCGGCAGCAAGCTCACTGACAGCAAGCTGTCGCTCATGAATTATATTCCTACTAGCTGCGCCCCGCGGTTTCACCCGCGTAAGTCCCGTTCCCGCGGGAATATCGGGATAAAAAGTAGCCTATGTGTTAATCCAGGGTATCACCTATCTACATACCAAATTTCAACCAAATCGGTCCAGCCGTTTTTGCGTGAAAGAGTAACAAACATCCATACATCCATACATCCATACTTACAAACTTTCGCCTTTATAATATTTATAGGATTGCCAGGTGTTAGCGGAGTCGTCTATGTGAGCTATCCTTTACAATCACTTAATAATAAACTCAATACTTAGTGACTTTTAGTAGTTCTTACTCAATAGTAGTCTCGCGCACTAGATTCACTCAATATTCCATCTATCCAGCCGGTACCACTCACAGCTGGTTAAGGGCCCTCTTCTCTTTCACGCCAGGAGTGAGAACGCTTCATTCCATCTGAATAAAAAACTATTTTGAAGTGAAACTTCTTTAGGCGCGTTTGGCAGTTTTGAGATGAGAAAAGAAATCTTAGATTCACCCCGAAAAGGTCAGGTGCGAGTCACGTGACTGCTCACCGACACCGGGTTATTTGTCATGTTTAGAACCGTTCAAGTTTTCACTTCTGGTGGCACTCCTGGAGTGCCGCTGTTATGCCCTAAGATATTAATTGGATTTAGTTAGGTGTTCATTGTGTCTAAGATGGATCAAATTAAGTCATCTGTCTGTCTGTTTGTTACCTTTTCATACCCAAACCACTGAACAGATTAGGCTGAAAATTGGCATAAATAATAGTTGTATCCCAGGAAAGGACAAAGGCTACTTTTTTTTTAATTTTATTTATTTTAAGTTGCACCAACAAGATAATCACCAACACAATATAATTATAGTTCCTTAGCTGTACACAAACCAAGTGATATCCCAATTATAGATGCAAACAGTAATGCAAAGAATACAGCAATTTTTATCCTGAAAAATCCCGAGGGATCGCAGGTTACACCGCGGGAGCGCAGCTGGTATCTAATATATTCTTTGCACAGGACAACCGATGTCTCTGCTGGTACCGGACACCTCGTATTCGTCATCGGAAGGCGAAGACGACTTCTATGACGCAGAGTATGAGCCCTCCGTGTCTTCGATACCCGGCACGAGGTTAGTGAACTTATGTTAGCACATTCACAAACAAGTTGTTGAATTAGAAAGCACTAGCACGCGGCTTCGTCCGCGTGGTAACAACATTTTGAAGCCTATATGCTATTCCAGGTCACTATCTACATCTATTCCAAGTTTCAACCAAATCGGTTCACTGGTTTAGGCGTGATTGAAACACAAACATCCAAATATCCAAACATCTATACAAACTCGCAAATTTTCATCATCATCACCCGCAGCCTTTTTCATCCCACTGCTGGGCATAGGCCTCTATTCGCTCTTATATTAGTGGGATATTAGTAGCATCATTGATCTAATAGGTTTACAGTGTACGAAAGTAGCCTCTTTGGTGGTCACTTTTAATCCTTTACAAGCAAAGCTTAGCTCACTGGTTCGAAAGAACTATGACACGACTAGAAGAAGAAAAACAGTGCAAGGCAAACTTTTACCTCATAGAGGCATCTTTTCTTGTGTATTTTTAAGTTCAGTGCTTTGAAAACTGTTAATTTTAAAGAATTACAGCGTCAACTATCAGAACTAAAATAAATAATACGCAAAAAAATAAAACTCAACGAATTTTAAGAATTCCATGGTTTGCATTAAGCATTCTTCATAGGGTGTTGACCGTCAAAGAGGTCAGAGGTCGGCCCGAATAGATCGTGCACATATTTGCATATTTTCATACACGGTGCATTTATGGCGATGAGAATCTATGAAAAACTGGAAATATTTAACGTTTCATAACATATTAGAGTCAGAAATTCTCTCTAATTATTTTCAGTAGTTTGTTTTATTTAATGTGGTTTGGGCCGCAATAAAAACTTAAAAGGACCCGCATTTTCAGTATACCTATGTTTAACTCTGTACACTGGTCATGAAGAAGTGATATAGAGAAAACTACGAACAGTAAAGTCTGCCGTCGACTTTATTGGCCTTTACATGATTTATAGAGCGTTAGGAGGCAACTTATGCCTACACTCACAGAAGGCTGTAGTGTCTGTGTCTTTGTTTAAGATGAAATGGCTTGTAGCACCTAAATTACAGGAAAGACAACGTCCAACGTCGAAGCTGTGGGCGCTGATAGTGATAATAAATACTATTAATTTACATAAACTAAGCTACTACTACCCAGTCGCGGGCCGTCACTGGGTCCGATTAGCGCAGGATCGTGGTGGATGGCACAAACTTAGGGAGGCCTATACCCAGCAGTGGGTGAAGTCAGGCTGCGGATGATGATGATGATGATGAAGCTACTACAATATGTACATAAAATTACAAAATACAATAATCAGTCAAGCTATCTAAGGATCGTCGTAAAACGATCTATAGATAGCTCAACTGATCCAGTTCACTGCCAGTCGGAAGCGTGCCCAAAATACTGGCCGCTCTGAATGACAATGCTGATTCTTTGTGCCCAAAAAATCGCCAGCTGCGAATCAATTAGTGATAATAATATTATGTTTAATCTGTATTTTGTTACTATGTAGGTTTATGCCTGTGATGAGGGACAGGGAGGGCCCTTCAATACAGTTAATGTATAATGTAGAGTCACCATCAATTTTTTTTTATTATGTTTATCAAACAAATAGGGGCAAATATCATTAGGAACATATTGTATGCACTTTGATTCTTAATTCTGACTCATCCAAACGGAAATTTTATCCTTATAAATAATTCAAGTTCATTGCGAACTCGCTCAAAGGTTACTGACCGCGAAGATTCAGGTCATGGGGTCGACGAACCCTTTAACGGGTCATGCCTGCATAGCTACTTGGCATTTTATTGGCACGCTTACATCGATGATGATCTGTGAAATGGAAAATGTGTTATGTGTGTACAATCACTGATCGTAAACAATGACTTTTAGAGCCAAGATAAAATAACAGGCGATATACTATGTAACAAAAGCGTGTAAATAATATGGTGTTTTGTATTTATAAAACATACATACATAAAATGTTGTTGATGTTGATGGATTTACGAGTAGAGGTAGGCCAAAGAAAAGATGGATGGATTGTGTGAAGGATGACATGAGTAAGAAAGGAGCGAGTGTTGAGATGACGGCTGATAGAGGAGAATGGAAGAAGAACACATGTTGTGCCGACCCCACGTAATGTGGGAAAAGGGCAGGGAGATGATGATACATACATAAAATCATGCCTACTCCCAAACGGGTAGACAGATACCACGGATTTTCACTTGCTACGATCCAGGCATGCATCTTTTGTCATTACACACACACATTTTACACATACACATTTAATTCATATGATTACATATTTAATGTGATTACACATTATACACCGCTATTTTGTAGCTACCAGAAAAAAAATTAAGGCAGCAGATGCAGAAAATGATAATAGCATGATCAGATTTTATTTATATTGAACTATCACAAAGTTGTCGAGGATTGTTGTAAACGAAAATCTAACAGAATTTAATGAAAACTATACAAAAAAATACTGCAGACATCAATCGCGTACGCATCTCATGTAAACTATGTTTTCGTTTCATCTCCAGTCAGTAAAACCGCAGTAGTTAGCATAAATCCATGTCTGACTCGTTCATCACCTAAACCATCCTCTCAGCTTAATCGGCAATATGTGTGGAGCTGGCTACGCTGCGGTTTCTTCACGATGTTTTTGTTCACCGTTAACAGCTCGTGTTAATTTACCGTGCATATTGCTGCACGGCCAGGATTCGAACCCTCGGCCTTCAGATTGAAAGTCGAAGCACAACCCCATTCGGCCACCAAGTCGTATTGAAACGTCCAAACATTCTGCCGAAATATAACATTACGATTGTGTTAGTACCCCTATTAACCCAAAACTAGCTAGGGCAGCTATTTCCACCAGATAACAGAACTAGACTAATAGACAACCACGATTACATTGTCTTTGACCTATACTCGTAGGTCAAAACTAGTTTAATTAGACTTTGACAGAAATGAAAACTGCCCCAAAAATGGATCGTCAAAAGATCTAGTAAATGACAAATCTGATAGTTTGTTCAATGATTCACGTTTTAGCGACCGCGGCCGATACCAAAATAGGATACTAAAACGGATATTTCTCTAAGATGGGGGACAGTCCTGCTCGTCGTATCTTATACAATCATATCCCTATTTCCTCTCGATCTATAAGCGCGACGGAAACCTTCGTCCGTATTTCCTTTGAATGACTATTTGCGAAATGGAAGTCATAGCTTGAGAATAGTTTAGGCGGAAATTATAAAAGACAGAGTTTTTTTGAAATGAAAACTCCTTTCGGCGTTTTCACTTCATTTTTGAGATAGGAGAAAAATATCAAACTCAGTCACGTGATTGTTACAACACCATCGTCTTACTATCATCATCAAATTTAAGAGTTCAGCTCTTGTCGGTGCAATGATGCAACTTCCTCCACCTCTCCCTTTCCAATGCGGTCTCCTTTACTTCTTTATATGACAGCGATCTTCTATTTTATCTGACTCATGGAATTGATTCTATTCCTCTTACTATAACTACCCTAATTTTGTCACACATTGGTAGAGTTGTTTGAGTGACCGGCTCTGGTGAGACATAACGAGTTCGAATAACACGGTTCGAGTAACTTTTTGCACTTACTTTTCATAGCCCGAGACCATATCTTGATTTATTCAATAAATACTATTTCAAGCGCGGAGGTTGGGGAAGATCGTTAATCTAAAATTGTTTGGTCTGCTAACCCTGAACGGTGCTCGAAATCTAGTTCCAAAAATATTTGAATATAATGTTTACGTCATAAGAATAAATTGTGTAAAGTGAACTCTTAAAAGTACTTTAACTGATGACTGAAACTTCTAGGCGTAGTATCTGTTATTTAAAAAAAAACTACTTTGGAAAATCAGTCGTCTGTTGAAAATATGAACATCAGACCATAATATCCTTAGTATAAGCACTAATTAGGAAAAGAGTAGCAGTTTTGCTAGAGTGAGCAACCTGGATTACGTAATACTGTAATTACCTATAGATTACATAATGTATAGGCGTAGGCATTATTTGTCTGTGTTGAATTTTAGTAAAAGGAAAAAGAGCAACTTTAATATCGTTAGAAGTTATTAATGTCTTGTTACCTGCTGCTAAAATACCTTATCGAAATGAAACAATATCAAATAATTTTTACCATATTTGATCTTTTAAAAGTTACTAAAGCCGTGTTAGCCTAGTGCCTCTCGCCTTTCAACCCGAATTGCCCTGAATTAATTGATAGATTTTTGAAAAATGTCTTGCGTCAGCAAAATTTCAGTTCTTTTGCGATAAAAAAGTGAAATAAACTCATGTTCTCTCAACGCATCTTATATTTTTTAGCTTTTAATAAAAATAAAAATTACCCGACTGTCAAAGGAAGGGTTATGTTTTATGCCTTTTTTATCTAAGAGTACACATTCGACGTTCAAGTCCATTGAAAGATGGAAACAATACGACTAATCTAAGGTGTATGTCAGCGTGTTTATTTTTAAGCCCGGTCCGGTCGCGTCGATCCGGCCGCACTCGGGAAATGCGCCGACGCGGTGCGCTTCAGCGGCAAAGATAAACTCGTAGATCTGATATAGAAGAAAATTTTGCCTACGCTTAAATTGACGTAAGCCAAAATCTAAGCCTAAGGTTCTGTGATTGGTTTTGTGTTATTAACTTGTGGAACGACGTTCCTTTTCGGACGATACGGAGAATGGGAGCTAGAAGAAAAAAAGCGTTAGATTTTACCGTCACGCACGACACATGTATAGGTCAAATCGTCATAGTGACTGCACTATGACGATTATTTATTTTTACCAACACTTTGCGCACCACTGGGTGCGCAAAGTGTTGGTAAGAATGAATAAACAAAGTACGCACTTTGCAAAGTTTTGCGCAGTCGTGCGCTAAGTGCACAAAGTTGTGCGCAAACTAGTGCGAAAAGAGCGCAAAGCAAATGTCACTTCTTCTTATTTATGGCTACTGCGACTTGTTTGTCACAATTCTGCCAATGTCAAATGTCACTTCTTCTTCTTTATGGCTACTGCGACTTGTTTGTCACAATTCTGCCAATGTCAAATGTCACTTTTTCTTCTTCATGGCTACTGCGACTTGTTTGACCCAAGTGTTATTAAAAAAAACCTTAAGTATAAAAAACAACAAGAAAAGAAAAAAAATTATGGGAAGTAATCAGTTAATTGCTTCACTATACGTCATCGGTTGGTAGATTAAATCAAAGTTGATAGCCTAAAATTAGATTTAGATCCGAAACAACACGCGCGATACATCTGTAAACTGCTCTTTGGCATCTCTCTCTGCGTTCAGTACGATTCTCTCCGCGGTCGGCGCGCCACGCGCAAACCCACGCGACGCCGCATCGATCGATAAAAACTCTTTGGATAAAACTAGACCTTATTGTCTTGAAGTAAACCGTCAAAATCTTTTATCAAACGTGCACCATTGTTCTTATTTCAAACTTCCAAACGCATGACCGGCGTATTTGTTTACGTTCCGTTCCATTAGTGCCAGATTTGTTTTAATTTGAATAATTTTTTGTTTGTTTTATTGTAAGTAAAAGAATGTTTAGTGATGCTGATAAAGTAATCTATCTAGTCCGTTTTGTAGCTTTTGTTAACGCAAAATAATAGCAAAAACGCGTTTTGATTGGCCATTGTTTAAAACAGTTTAAATTTTCCGAAAAATTAAGTCCGTTTCCCACAGATGTTTTTTAATTTCTGTAAAAAAACTCGTAAGTAAATACCTAGATTTCTCGTAAACAAAACAAATATCATGAAATAACGAAACTGTTTTCAGTCATTCAGCAGTTTAGAATCCCAATGAGCACTTACAATTCGGCAACAATGAAAATGCTACTTTCTCTATTGTACCAGGGTTGCATAAGTTGCAAGGTTTCGGTTCTCGTTAGTGTTGCATGCATGAAACATTTTGTTTTGGATCTGTCAAGTTTTACAAGTACTTCACTTTTACAAGCATAACGACTTCAATGTACTCGAACGTGCGAAGCACAGAAGCGCTCAGCTGTTTATACCGCTAGCAGCCATGCATGAATCGCACAAAGGGATGCTATGCCCAGAGAACCTCCCCCTCGAACTCGGTCTTTGTTTCATGGATGACTTTGAAGTGGTTAAAAAAACTTATCTCTTAGTAAAGCTATGTAGTTTTTAGTGATTACACTGGTCCTACTAAATCAATTCTTTTTGACTTTGAGTAATCTACTATATAAAAATAAGTCGGGTTTTCCTTCCTGACGCTATAACTCCAGAACGCACGAACCGATTTCCACGGTTTTGCATTCGTTGGAAAGGTCTCGGGCTCCGTGAGGTTTTTAGCAAAGAAAATTCAGGAAAAATCTGGTGGCATCTGGTGGCGAAACGGAGTTCGCTGGGTTTGCTAGTCAGTTATATTTTACAGTATTCGCAGCTGAAATAAGTAGCGAGCTTGTATGCAGAATTATGAATGAGACGAAGGTTGTGTGTCGGGATCGTAGAAAATGGAGATCCGTGGTCTCTTCCAACCCCTTCATTAAAGAGGCGTGATTTTGTGTATGTATTCATTCATTAATTTATTTCATTCAAAATTATAACGGACCCCGCACTAGGCCAAGCCTGTATCGTGGTAGTCCGAGTAAAAAGGTTTTTATAAAAATACAACTTATAAATAAATATGATAAATAATTTGGTCTATTGCTATTGCTCTAGATAAATACCATAGATACAACTATAATGGACATTAAATATTATATTATCTACTTAACTAAATCTACACTAGAGGGACTTTGTTTCCGCACTGCCTCCCTAAAGCGACGGTACACGATACCCGTTGGCCAGAAATCAGGATCCTGGAACACATCTTTATGTTTCGCCGGGTTCTGGAGTGCGTATGACTTGAAATTGGTAGTCCTACTGGACTCCAGTCGCCTGAGAGACATCTCGATCCATCACGTATCGTATGACATTATCTCCTGATACGTTCTTGTTTATCCTGAAGAAGTATATCTTGGCTGTCGGCTCCACCGCTTCGAGTGTGGCTGCATCCTATGATAGTTTATAGCGGCACAGTCTTGCCCGCAGTCAGACCCCCATTTTTTAATTACCAAAAAAATTTTAAACGTAGTCTCGGTGTCTGTTACTGATCACATTTATGTAGTTAACATTCAAAAAAGGGGGAAAAAATTATAACCTCAAAAGGAGACGAGACGAGTCAGACATGGATTTATGATAGCTACTGCGGTTTTACTGACTGGGGATGATATGAGATCAGTTCGAATGGGAGTCTGTACGCGATTGTTGTCTATAGTATTTATTTGTACAGTTTTCATAAAATTTTGTTCAGTTTTGGTTGACTACAGTCCTCGATAACTTTGTGATAGTTAAATAAAAAAGGTCTGATCATGCCATTATCATTTTCTGCATCTGCTGCAACTGTCCTTAATTTTTTTTTTTGGTAGTCATAAAATAGCGGTGTATATGTAAATACATAATGCCTCCCCCAATTTCCTAAGCAATCTTTTCCATTACAAAACATTGACTTTGAACAAAATGGCAAAGAGATGAATGCTTACTTTGTGTTTGAAAGGTTCGGAGCTTAATGGATTGAAAAGATTATCGGAAAGGGATGATAATTCCCAATAAAATAATCGATTTTTCATTCTAGGCTTTGATTTGAAATTAAAATGAAAGTCTTTAGAAATATCTACTACTAAGTCCATTCTTATCTCATGTAGTACTATCATAGCCTAATGAAACTCTGGGATCATGGTTCCTTTTAGTGAAAAAACTTCAGAATCATTTGACTTCTCCTTAGCAACCCTTCGATCAACTTGGTCTAAAATTTCATAATAAACTACATTAAAGAACTTGCCATACAATCAAGACCGTTCAGAACATATGGAAAGGAGCCACTTTGAAGAACTGCGCTCAAGTCCAACTATTCATGAAGAGGCAATGGGATGACCAACCTTTGAAGACGTCGTTTACATGCTACCATGCTGGCATACTATTGGCAAGAGGCAAGAATGGTATGGTATCGTGTATACGGCGTCAGCGCATCATTATAATCCTTAAACCGCACTGGTTCGAAAGAACTAATGGCACGACTACGAATAAGCAAGCTACATCACCAGTCTCTTAAAATCTTCGTATCTTTTTCCTTGAATTTTTCGCGCAGAATTTGGCCACACTGTCGCAGACACTGTCTCAATTCGTGGTAGAAGCCACGAATCTGACCACACTTTCTTTTTTTCGTGGCTTTCAAACATATCCTGCTAACGTGCACTGGGGTAGGACAACAATGTAGTATCTACTGGCAATATTGTTCACTGGCACCACGTGGTGGAATTCAGAAATGTGTTGGACCGAAGCTATTTCATTGACTCACAGGTACTTTATCAACACTTTGAAGGAAGTGAATTTGTATAGCGCTTAGCCTCTTGTAACAATATGAAATTCTTATGAAAGAAAATGTTTATAAAATCTTTGTAAGCGGTTGTAAGCAGAAATCTCTTAGCTTACGGAGAGATTGCTCAGAAGAGCTAGCCATAATAATAAATAATAAAATCATTTTATTTCAGGCAACATTTGGTTTTTGACTAAAGACAAAAAAAGGATTTATTTCCGAACCGCAAAACGTGCATTACACATTTATGATGATAAATTAATTTAAGTCGTGAATTCATGATCCAGTTTTATCTCTTTCCGACTTTAATTGTTTGTAATTGAGCTGTCTCTTTCTCATGACGCGAACTTCCCCTAGACTAGGGGAAGTTCGCGTCATGAGATTATGTGCTAGCTGCGCTCCCGCGGTGCGGATTTTTTCGGGATAAAAAGTAGACTTCCTTGGGATACAACTTTTATCCATGCCAATTTTTTGCCTAATCTGTTCAGCTGTTTGGGCGTGACAAGGTAACAAACAGACAGACAGAGTTACTTTTATATTTATAATTAAAACTAGCGACCCGCCCCCGCTTCGCACGGGTGCAATGCTGATACTAAATACAAGGGTTCAGCCAGCGTTTGCAATGTAAGCGCAAAAAAATATGTTTATTTACGACATCACTTTAGAAACCTCTAAAATGTTCAGTGTTTCTCTACTATATTATGCATGTACCTTAAATCAAAATCCGTTCCGTAGTTTGAAATATCTAAGCATAAGGACAGACAGCGGGAAGCGACTTTGTATTATACTATGTAGTGATAGTGATATTAGTATGGATTATGGCATTCGGTCAGAGTCTATAAATGTCAAGGTTATTATAACAAAATATCATTTTACTTTTTCTAGACAACTTGTTTGGCGCGTTCTAGGCGATTAGTCTTGCGCATCTTTCGTTCGTTACACTCTTTTTTTCTACTGAGTCGCTTGTTATTTTCACCCTTCACGGGAAGCAACTTAATGCTCAATGGTCTAAATAACTGATAAACGTGAGTTTTTGGGGTGTACTCAAAAAAAAGGAATTATAAACTAGTGATGTGGCTTTAAAGCTGTTGTTTATCTGTTTATAGCCCCTATGAATTGTGTGAAAGATGATATGGAAAAGAAAGCAGTTGATACAGAGATGTCGAGTGATAGGGGAGAGTGGAAGAGGAGAACATGTTGTGCCGGCCCCGCATGAGCGGGATAAGGCCAGGCCAATGATGATGAGCCCCTATGATGGCTTAACGACATTATACGCTTCTGTGATTTGTCTATCCTCTATATCGCT
Organism: Epirrhoe alternata; assembly: GCA_963565295.1. Classification (NCBI taxonomy): domain Eukaryota; kingdom Metazoa; phylum Arthropoda; class Insecta; order Lepidoptera; family Geometridae; genus Epirrhoe; species Epirrhoe alternata. The sequence goes on from OY751392.1 coordinate 10,144,739, forward strand.
TAAGATTAAAGAATTATGATGGGTTTGAACTAAATATCGGCATTGTACGAGACTCGTAACCATTGCTGTACTCTATTTTCGATAAAAGTCATCTATTCCTCTGCTACATCCTGCGATTTCACACACAAGTGGGTACCCACAGGAAATGACCACTTTCCGGGATAAAATGTAGCCTATGTTGTATAGTACAAGTACGCAGGGTGGTAAAAAGACTACCACATTGATTTGGCATGTTTTTTTTTTGCACCAAGCTTTTTTGGGTTTTGAAAAAATGTGCTAATAAGATGGGTGGATTGTGTAAAACAAATACTTAAGTTTGTGAAAGGATTTAATGCAAAAAAAAATTACAGGCGACAGAGAATCGGTTGAAAATGGAGACGGGTTGTGTGAAAACTGTAGTGGGTGAAAACATAATTTATATTATTATATACCACTGGTTCAAAGTTGCGTTGTAACGCTTCATACGGGTATGTCAAGGGCAATGTCCAAAAGTCGATTATTCAACAATGTTCCACTTTCTTTCACGGTCAGTGCGAAGTATAGATTACTGGATCGATTAATTAATACCCAAGTTTATCAAACGTAATAATCTGACCTTTAAAAACAATTCTTTCAGAATTATTTATACAATATAGTACTACAATAGTCAATAGTCATCTATTTAATGTACTCCGTATAAGCGATGTTATCTACACTATAGTATAAAATGGTTTAAGCACGGGTTGAAGTGCGGAGAAATTCAAATCTCAAACTTTACTCCAGCTTTGTGATTGGTCAATCCAAGTGTGCGTGATCACGTGATTTAATCCCTCGTATCTTTTGTTCAAACTGTAGAAAGAGATATTTTCTTACTGTAGTCGTGATTCATAACGAACACTCCAAGAATTATGCGTGTTATGTGAAGTCGCTTTATGTGTTGTCTGATGTTATAATTTTATTCAGCGTTTAATCCCACGTTATATCGGAAATAAATAGATTTAGACAATTCACGTTTGTCTTATATGTTAATCTGATTACTGAATATCGGTCTACTTTTTAACGCGTTCAACATCGGTAAATGGCTGAAAACCCACAAGAGTGCTTTTTCAAAAAATCTTTTGGTTTGATGCCGTTCGTATATTTGCAGGTTTCGATTGATTAGTATGCGAGAACGAATACAGCTGCCCTTTAATTACAGTATTAAAGTTTCTTTACATTGTAATAAACGTGAGAACGCACGTGTGACGGACAGTAGACCGTTTGAAACTCGAAGGCGATGTGAAATATAGCACGTTCTCTGTCTGATTGTGGTTATTTAGATGAGACTAGTGTTAGCCCCCTATTAAAGGCATCCTGTCGGTCAGTACTGGTCGTTCGTAGCTATCGCCGTGAAAACCATGGGTCTGTCTGAAAAACACTGACCGTCCTCCGCATCAATCTTACAAAAACTCACAAGACTACACTCTGACCGTCAGTTCTGATAGTCAAGACAGCACTAAATAGAAAAGAACACATCACTACAACTCAAAGTGCTTAGTTGTAGTGATGTGCTCTAATAAGAGTTTGTGCTGAAAAACTAAAGCTGAAGAATTTGTTCAAATTCACATAAACGAAACGAGATTTTAAGACTGCTTCCCAGTACTTCCCACCACGATTTCTGACTTCAAGGGCCAATATTTGCTTCTAGGTTACGACCGTGTTTTAACGTTTGAGAAATTGGCCCTTGAAGTCAGAAATCGTGGTGGGATGCTTCCAAATATTCTACAAACGGAACGCAAATACGGCCCTTGATCTCTTGGCTATACATTTATATATTAGGCCTTTATCTTGCTTCTACTTTCGCCATCATTGTTAAAGTGTAAGACAATTTTTTTAGACCTGATTCCGACTCTTCTAGAACACCTTCTCAAAACCTTAATTCATCGTAAAGACTTATTCGCCCCAAAGTCAAACCAAAAACCAGTGCCTCAGAAAGAAAACAGTGAACAAACAGTGCAGATGTGTCTTAAGTGCATTTTAGTGCCTACAATGGTTGTTGCTTAGTTATGGTATAGTGTGAAGATGTTCCGAGCGCTGACGTCCCGTAGATGGTCGCTGCGCCGTGACAGCGAGAGGTGAGGAACTTTCATTGTAGTTTTAAGTGCTACATCATCATCATCTCAGCCATCTAGTGTCCACTGCTGAACATAGGCCTCCCCCATAGATTTCCACAGTGATCGATCTTGTGCAGCCTGCACCCAACGGCTCCCAGCAACCTTTACAAGATCGTCTTTCTTTTAAGTGCTTCACTTGGCAAAAAAATACAATTTTAGTTACAACTTTTGTTTTCTTCTTCTGATTACAGCGATTACTGAAAACATTTTTAGAGGTTTAAGAGACTAGCTGGTACCTGCGACTTCATCAGCTAAATAACATACTTATTTTATTTTTTTAGTTGCACCAACAAAATGATGTACTTGAAAACCTCTCAATAGAACTGAAAAATGCAATACTAACGGTTTCTCGAACACAAATCATCTTCAAAATTAACTAATCATCGGTCAACTCTTGTCTTTCGACCAATGAGGACCAAGTATTCCAAGTTTAATCGGCTTGTCAATTTGAAAAGCGTTCTAGAAACCGGCATTTTGAAAAGTGTAACTTTTGAAAATGCAATAGTAGCGCCATCTCGTACGAGATTAAGAGGAAATTGCCCCTGTTCGACGTACCGGTCACAATTTATGATGGCAATATGACTTTTAAACCGAAAGTCGTGGAACAAATCCTCGATCTTTCTACTAGCTGGGAATATTTACGTTAGATCAACGATCATTATGTCATTTATAAAATCAACATTTTCAACTAGATCAACAGTTTGTTGTCAACAGTTCACTACTTACATCAACAAATTATAAGATCAACATTTTACGTGTCAAAAATTTACTAAATCATCAGTTTACTAGGTCAACATTTTAAATTTGGGTGTTTTAACTGCGCCTTACTTTAATTACTAACTTTAATTCACTGGAAAAAAATAAAATCGAAATCTACATGCAATGGCTTTTTATTTTGCCAAAGTTTTTTATTTCATACATAACATCATTTTATTTCATACATAAATAATTTGCAACGGACCCCGCACTAGGCCAAGCCTGTATCGCGGTAGACCGAGTAAAAAGATTTTTATTAAAATTCACGGTATTAACAAATATAATATAAATTATTCAGACTATTGCTATAAATAAATATCTTAGATACAACTATGTATAATGTAGATACACATAAATATTATAATAATTACCTACTTATTAACTAAACCTACACTAGAGGGACTTTGCTTTCGCTTAAAATAACTATAGGTTATACTATAATCGTCTTTATAGACGTCGCGCCCGCGGCTTCGCTCACGTAGTACCAACCTTATCCCTCTTAGGGATAGAATTTCCACAATTTTATTTCTTAGTGCTCCCCTACATAATAAGATTTTTTTTTCATTTCAAGTTTCATTTTTCTAGGACTAGGTTTAGATAGGCTGTAGATTGATATGTCAGTCACCAAAGCCATCTTCTTCTTTTATTAAATGGCAACTAACTGTAATATAAGTATAATTCTGCCAATGTCAAGTTTGAATGTTTGAGATTCGTATCATGTCAGTCAGTCCTGTCAATTTGGTTTAGAAAAAAACATGGCGGCTTGTCACTTCAAACTCCAACGGAAATCTTACGGAAATCTCCAAAAATGGCGAAAGGAGTCCTCCACCAAAGCCTTACATATAATAGGTACTTAGATAACCTATACTCTATAGTTCTCTGGCAGAAATACTTCCCATTGTGTAGTACAATAGTAGTTACCTATGGGATTGTTCTTATTGTATAAACATCCAATTAGCGTTTTAAATACCTGAACGGTTGCGTAATGAAAATTCCGCATGACCTATGTCAGCAACTTATTACTTAACTCATAATAAATAGCTATATTTTATTATTACTGATTGTCATTACACGTTATTGTATTGTAAGAATCAACTGTAACATATTGAACCTTAAAGTAGAATATGATACCTCCTTGGTACTATAACTTTATGGTTACTTGATTTTAAAAAGAAACTGTCATAGCGGACAGCTCAATCTTGGCGCATGGAAGAAAAACAATGGAGAGAGAGCGTGGATTGGAGCCTGTCCGCTCTGAGGGTTACAATATTGAATTGCAGGAAAATTGTTGTAAAACTTAAAGTTGTTTTAAAGAATAAACATTCTGTACACAAGTAAGTATACTTTTATTTAGATTTTATAATAGATAACCTTATCTTACAAATTGATAGATATTTATTAAGCTACATCTACATAAAATTAGATGTCGCTTACACCTACTTGCGTATGTTCAACTTTTCTACTTCTTTTAACTTTTATTTTCTCGTGAAGCCCTCTAACTCCCTCGTTCACGCCAAGCTACAAACGTTTCCTATGTATACACTTTTCGTTTTTGTTCACGCTACAACCTCTTACCCCCGGTTTCTATATTCAACGGACAGTCGTAGGTAAGAGCTACGACTCGTTTCCACATACAAAAGTTTGACAGCTAGAAACCGGCGGTAAGTTAGCGGGCATAAGACATCAGAAGATCTTGTACTTTTGTAATGTCATGTCATTATACAGGGTGTAAAAAGACAACTACCGAAAACTGAGGGGTTGCAATCAGACCGTGATTCTAAACATATTTCGCGAAAAAAAACGCAAGAAAAGTTTTTGACTTAGCTTAGTCATTTTATGTTATTTTCGGTTATTTACTACTATTACAAATAATTAAGACCATACCTACCTAATAATTTCATTTAAAAAAGAAAAAAAAACGGTGAAAACACAAAATCCAGCAATCTACGTAAAACAACGCGCCCAGAACATACGCAAATCAAACGCTTCAAACGCTGATTTTTTTGGAAAATCCTTTTGTATTGTTGGGATGCTGTACCTACCCCTTTCGGCTTCGGTAGACGTCTTTTTACACCCTGCATACTCGTTTGCATAATTATCTGAGCAAACCGAGTCTTAGGGATAATCTTGTTTTTAACTAAGTATTATTTTATTTAGCCCCTAAATTTTTGAATCCAATATGCACCTAAGTTTTACACTTCTGCACTTAAGAGTGTGCTGGAGCGATCTAAGCAATTTTGTAGTTCGAAATCGTTATTTATCTCAGAATCTGTGAAAGCTACAACCTTCATATTTAGGCAAATGATACTTCATTGTTTTATCTTGGATTACGTGTTTTAAAAAAACGATTGGCGATAGTTTTCTAAATTTTTTTTTTTTTTGAAAAATACATGTTCTGCACACATTTTGCTATTTATCTCAGGAACCGCACACTTTTTTTGGTGGGTTTTTGTTTTGTCAAGAAATCTATAAGTATTTCTTTAGTTGTGTCTTTTAATTTTTCGATTGGTTGTTTAATATACGTGTAATTAACTAAAAAGTGTTTTAGCGCCGTAAATAACGTTGCGTATCCATAGCTCTGTACTTCTTACACGCCGAACAAATCACACTCGCTGTCCCGCTTACAAAATGGCGGCGTATGGCACACTCTTAACTCGCATTGACGTCGAAACTTGAACGAAAACGCTGTCGTATTTTCACAGTCGTTTCTCAAGAGGTTCATTAGCAAGAGATATCTGAAACGGATCTTCAGACCATTTTTACTGAGATATTTCAACGTTGTATTTGCCTAACACTTGACAAATCTAACGAAACGGAATCTCAGCGGTATTCCAGGGCATGGTAGACATTTTTATGTGAAAAGCGAAAATGCTTCAGGATTGAAATTTATATACTTAGCATCTTTGAAATATATTCCTTTTGAATCAAAAAAATAATTTGAAAAACCGGTCCACGATTGGAGGATGTATCAGTAAACATTACTTTACACAGTTGTTAAAGAATTAGTGATCCCAGCGCAGCGGTCCTATTGAATAAATATTTTTTGACTGACCTATGTACGATATTAGCTGTTGTGATTCAGTTTTTGTTCACCCAGAAAATACTGCGGTATTATAATTCCTGCAGAAAGAGCATCGCGCACTGCTTTGTATTCAGCAACATTTAGACAGCAGAGATTTCTTTTATAGGTTTGACTAACGACTTGTTATCTCGGCGGTTATGTAAAGCGACGTTTACATGGAGAGAGTTTCTTGCTTTGAATTTACCATTATCAAAAGAAATCCCACTAATATAATAAAGCTGAAAGTTTGCGAGTTTTTTTTAGATGTTTGGATGTTTGTGTTTCAATCACGTCTAAACTAGTGAACCGATTTGGTTGAAACTTGGAATAGATATAGATAGTGACCTAGAATAGCATTAAGGCTATTCAAAATGGTACCACGCGAGCGAAACCGCGCGCAGAATCTAGTACAATATAAAACACAGTAAGTGCCAAAAATTAATGCGTGACTTAGCAATGTTCGACTAGTCTCTGAAATTCAAACTTACGTGATGATTCAACCAATAATCAAACTGCACATGCTTCGAATTTTGAATTGAGAAGAATGTCGGGGTACTGCTAAAGCTAACCATTGGTTGGATACAGTGACGTAGCTATCGGAGGGCTAGGCGGCGCAGTGCACCGGGGGGGGGGGCACCGGGGCCCCCAAGCTCAAGGGGCCCTCGGACTCTGAGTCAGAGTCCGGAAGGTTTTGTTCTTAGGAAACTATAGGTATGATTATTTTGAAAATAAAAACAACTGCATTTTTAGATTTTTGAAAAAATGTACGTAACTACGTCAGCCCAGAAAATTCAAAATATCTACGTCTACATTTTGCCATACCCTGTATAGTATAGAATTGATAAAACCTAAATAAGTAAGGGGCCCAGTTAATTTTGCACCAGGGCCCTTGACTATTAGTCGCGAAGGAACAGGAGTAAAATCACCTAGTTTTAAGACGTTTCAGTGATCCCAGCGGTCCTACTGAATAAATGCTTTTTGACTTTGACTACCTTGTTACGCCACTGGTTGGATATATTTTGTTTTCATACAAAGAACGAAAGCAAAGGCGCCACAATAACTGTAGTATTGTTGTAAGTGCGATAATCGCCTTTCAACTCTAGACGTTAGTTATACGTCGACGTTAGGATGACAGTCGTTTGACAAAGCAAGTGTATGAGGCGAGTGTGTATGGGACAGCTGGAAGTGGAAGGCCTAGGCGAACCTTCTTGGATCAAATTGGCGACATTTTGGAGAAAGGTCAGGTCAAAAGTACCCTAAACCGACGAGCCTGTATGAAGAATGTAATGAGAGTGAATTAGGCGAAAGTTGTGTGTCAGGATCGTAGCGACTGGAGATCCGTGGTCTCTGCCTACCCCTTTGGGAAAGAGGCGTGACTTTATGTATGTATGTGTGTATGTACGTTAGTTATACACCATACAATATTTATTGCATTTTTAAAAGGAGATAAATTTTATCTAAAATGTAGTCTAATAGGCATAAATTACAGATTACAACTGGACATCGCGTGTACTAGCGCTCCACTTAGGCACACAATAACGGCGTCTTCACGGACCGTGATCTTGAACGAAGATCTGCGTCCGGTACTTTGTGTGGCTCAGGGGAAAACCAAGTCAAAGTTAAAAAACTTTTTTTTATAATGATTAAATGCTGGACTTTTCACACAGCATCATCTAGCTTCAAAGTAAGCAGAGCTTGTGTTATGGGTACTACATGACTGATATACTACTTAAATACGTTTTGTTAAATACATACTCGTACATATTATACATATAAAACACCCAGACCCGAGACAAATACTTATAGATCAAACAAACATCCACGCGACGGGGATCGAACCCGCTACCTTTTGCGTCGTAAGCGGACTTTCGCCCACTGCGCTATATAATATAAACTTTATAAATAAACATACATAATATAAACTTTATATTTAATAGCCCTAGGATAAGAGTTCATATTAACTACCTACTTTACTTTACTATTAATTTTAAACCAATTTTATTTGCATGCTGTATCTAATAGTGAAGTATGTGAAACAATTTATGATATAATCTATTTGACCTACTACCTATATTATGACCATGCTTCTGGCAAAATAAATTTCATTGCATTTCAAATTTCATTTCATTTCCTGTTTGATGAATGACTGTTGTATCGTAACCACTGTGAAGTAAGCGCCACAAACATGGTTTCGGGCCTAGCTTTATTTCAGTGATCAATGTTGATTCTCCTCCTTTTACTTCCCGACCACTGTGAAGTAAACACAACAAACACTATTTGGGGATTAACTTTAATTCTGTTATTGGTCATCAGTATATCCAAAAAGTTTTAGAGGTATATCGAAAAAAGTGTCTACCTCGGTCCGCTTGATACTAATTTGGACTCTTCTCCTTCCTGCCCGTATCCCACTAAGTGGGGTCGGCACAACATGTTTCTCTCTTCCATTTCTCTCTATCACACGTCATATCAGAACTCACTCCTTTCACAAACCATCCATCTTTTCTTAGGCCTACCCCTACCGGTATATCCATCCACATTCATACTCATCACTCGTCGTGTTATATGACTCTCATCCCTCCTAATGAACATCCTGTATAAACAGTCTAATGAAGCTACTGCTGTACCAATATCATCTCTTTATGTAATTACGCTGAGTAGAAACTTTTGTACTAGTGTAAACGAACATTTAATAAGTAAACAAATATGCTGTTATGTAAGCGGAATGTCTATTTAAAATAACTTGAGTAATTTATGATACAAATATGTTTGAAGTTATTGTAACCAATTTCAACATTTGTCAAAAGGCAATTTACAAGGAATTCTATAAAACAAGTAGTAGGTACTTTGTGCCAATTAAGTCATCATCATTGGCCTGCCCTTATCCCGCTCATGCGAAATCGGCAGAACATGTTCTCTTTCTCTACTCTCCTCTATCACTCGTCATCTCCATATACACTCCTTTCTTACCCATATCTTCTTTCACACAATCCGTCCATCCGTACCTACTTAAATTAGTTTTAATTTTAAAATATCGGCCTTATAATAATTTATCTGTAACGTTTGTTGCCTGAAATTATATTATTAATAATAATTAATTATTACAATTCAATGAAAAGTTTTCAATTACATATTTTCGACTTGACTTGCCATAATCTGTACGTACCATCTGTTTTAGCTATGTGCCATAATATGGATTTTATGTAATGTGGCTGGGAATGCGTGGGAGAGGACTGGCACAGGACTGAACAGAGTGGCGTTATAGAGATGAGGCTTTTGTCCAGCAGTAGGTACCATCGGCAGATAAGATTGAAAGAACCCGACTGACTTTTGTAGTGCTTCGAAGGAAATGATCGTCTTTAAAACACTTCATCGCAACTTTCATTCATTAAAACAATAGTTAAGTACTTTATATTCCGTAATACTCTTTTTCGGAGACGTGAGTGGGCTTTCCCATACTACTTTTATTTTCAACTATCCTCAAAAACATCGCTACCCACATTGTAATAACGGCTATTATTGCCTGGCTGGTCGTGAATTCCGAATTTATGTTTTCGCATTTGGCAAAAGCCCCAGACGCTTAGTCTAGCTGGGAAATACAAATAAAAATATTCCTTTTGAGAACAGAATGTTTTCATAGAAATGGAATCTGAAAGTAGGCATGAAATTTTGATTAATAATTATGCTTTGTGTTTGAATGTAAACACTGCTATACGTTCACTTTTTCGGCGGTTCTTGGAAGGCGAATGTCGCTTAGGCTATTTTGATGATCATTCTCAAAGGATCTCTATTTATATAAAAGTTATTTAATTATTAATTAACCGACTTCAAAAAACGGAGGAGGTTCTATGTTCGGCTGTATGAATGTTTTTTTTTATGTATGTTTAGCGATATTTCCGTCAATTGTAGACCGATTTCCAAAATATTATTTTTTGTTTAAAAGGGTACACTCTCGAGGTCCTTTACGTACGTTTTTTTCTTGAGGGATTGATAGTTTCCTGTAAATCTCCAAAAACCTCATTCTCACTACACAACCTGAGTCACAATGTCAAGCATCGAATAGTCCCATAATATAAATTGTATTCCTGATGAATTGATAGTTTTCCCGTAAAATTCTAAAAACCTAGGCACGATTTCTATTTCGATTTGTATGGTGGGCGTCAAGTAAGGCCATAAGGCCTTACTTGACGCTCTGAGTCAAGCCGCGTCCTGAGTCAAACACTGAAGTTGTTTTTATTTAGTTTTTAAAAAACGTAATAAATATGTTTTGAGATTCACAGGTAATCTTAGTTATTACTCTATGTAAAATGTATGTATATTGTGGTAAACATTACACTAACGTGGCGTAAACTAATTTAACTTGCGTCTGCTGAACGCAAACTTTAAGAGGGCGAAGTTATCGCTCGTTGTTTTAAGGCCAAGTCTACGCATTAAAAGTGTGTATTACCAATTAATACTGTTGAAACGTGGTTGCTCACCGTATAGCGAAGAAAAAAAAACAGAAAGTCTGTCTTAATTGTATGCTAGCAGTAAAAGGGCTTCGACGCATAACGCCTCGCCATTGCAAGGTAGCAATCTCAGTTGGTTTCGAGTTCTAATGTTTTGTAGTCTCTGAAACCTTTGAAAGAAGAATCCAATCAATAAGTGAAACACGTGACGGTCAAGGATCTACTAAAACCACCTCTATTACCAAGTAGCCAGGGACTATCGATTCTTGGCATTGACCTTCGGCGCCATGTGTATGTTTTCCATGGCCTCCTGCAATGTCATTGTTGTTACATTTTTAATGGTTTCAAGAACAAGACACTAATTAATCGAGTGTACGGTAATTACTGTAAAGCGAGGTCTATAATTTAATTTTCCGTTTTATTCCTACTATGTGGATTTTAAAACAAGGTCATGACTGTATACTGCACTGTAGACATTCTCTCAGATCTTTTATGTATTCCAGATCCTTTGAAGATATCTAAGGGGGATTTTATGTATTATGTGTGCCTCTGTAGAAGTAATATCAAAAACTTATGCACATTAAACAAAACTACAGATAAATGGATCAGGTTGGCACAGGATCGTGTTGGATTTGGTATGGAAGGCGGGAACGCACCGCCTGACCCGCGAAGGGACGAAGGGTATCCCCTGCCCAACAGGGGACTTTTCGGGTCTGCGGGTGGTCGGAGTGAGGGCTCTTGCTGCTCATCATGTAGATCCCGGGAGGGCGGCGACACTGTTAGGCAGGTGTCGTCGTGAGCTCCGCGCACGTGGTTTAACAGCCGCGTGTGTAGGTGCCGGGCGTGGCTGTGGGTGCCATTACCGGGATTGTGCTCAAGGCAAAATGCGAAAGGGGCACGGCCATCGGGTAGTTTTTAGTGGGTCGTCGAGTGCTGCGACAACCCCACACACCCCAGTTACGCTCACTCGACGTAATTGGATGTCTGTGAGCAGATTGTCTATTCGTATAAAAAAAGGATGTGGTGGATAGCACAAGCTTAAGGAAGCAGTGGGTGAAGTCAGGCTGTGAATGATGATGACAGATAAATTGAACAAAGAAACTAGCCTTTAAACTAAAAAATTGTAACAAGGTACAGGCATTTAAATCATGTTCCAAATTAATTATTCCCTATCAGCAAAAACAGTTTTTGTCGACACGCAAGTAGGCAATGATCGTGACAAACTGTTTCAGTGCGTGAACTTTTAGAACGTAACCTTCACTGAACTTAGGGCATTTTAATGAGTTCGTACCCGTAGATACACTTTCATCGACATATAAGTAGACATTATATTCCCATGTTCTTAAAATCCTGTTAAGATTTCACGGTTAAGCGCATTAAAACGAATGGTATGCCCACAATTTACAATACTGTTTTACTTCACCGTCAAAAGCTCTTAAACTTAAGTAAGAGAAAATTTGGCTGCCATAGACGCTTAACGTGACCTTTGCGACGCTTACAAACAGTAATAAAATGAAAACGCGTTTTATGTATTACAAATTGCGCTTATCCTGAAACCCGCAGTCTCTCGGGAATACTTCACTTTCCGCGATAAAAAGTAGCCCATGCATCGGTTCAGGCGTTTCAATTTCAACGTCCATCCTAACTTTTGCATTTGCAAGTATTAGGGGTCTTCAAATCTGGAGTAAATATGTACCTCCTAAGTTTGCATCATCTTAGACCTCACTATTGCTTATCATCAGGCAGAGTGACGTCAAACGCTAACCTATTAAAAAAACCGGCCAAGTGCGAGTCGCGCACCTTGGGTTCCGTACTAAGTAGGTACGTATAACAGTGCAAACTGCTACTACTACCAACCTAAATAAAAATCTTAACTTCGGATTTATTTATGAGGGAATAAACATACAACAATATCTATCATAACCCTAAAAAGCCTGCTTGCTAAATACCCCATAAATAGTTAATATCATAATGACACATAAAGCCTTAGATTAGCTAGGATTATTATTAGTTGTAATAAGTAAATTGAAAGAGCACCAATTAGTATCGTGTGTATGATGCAGATGTTATCTCATTAAGTACTGCAGCTGTGCCCATTGACTACGTTTCAGGGGCTTGCTGCCAATTTGTGAAGTATAAAACTCTGATGAATAAACGAGGGTGAATCTAGTCCATCATCATCAACAATGTTTTTCACTACTGTAAGCCCTTTGAAAATATGAGGTTTCTTTTTTTTTAAACGTCTGATTTTAGGCAGAAATATCAAAATCGGTCTCAGTTCTTCCACAGATACGAAAAACCGGGAACATACTACGAGTATATAAAGAGTAAAGTCGAGAGAACCACACTACTACGAGTATATCCAAAAGTTTTTATTTGTAATGTGGAATCAGAGCTTTAGTATAACAACACTTTGAAGGAAGTGAATTTTTATAGCGCTTAGCCTCGGAGGGCACGTTAAATTGTCGGTCCCGGCTATTTAAGTCGTTAAGCCATGACGGAGGCCTTAAGGCGGCCTAAAAACTCCGTCACCAGAGTTAGCCACTGACTCATACGAACTTACTCAGAGCTCTAGAATGCTACTGGGTGTTACTTCTTATTTGATACTGTAGCAGATGAAGTTTTTATAGATGTTTATTGACTAGATTCTCATTTTATTTATTACTAGTTACTGCGCGCGGCTTCGCCCGCGTGGTACCAACATTTTGAATAGCCTATAATGCTATTCCATTATCTACGCCTATTCCAAATTTCATTCAAATCTGTTCACTGGTTTAGGCGTGGTTGAAACACAAACATACAAACATCTAAACGAACTCACAAACTTTCAGCTTTATTATATATTATATAATATTATATATATATGGGTGGGATACGCAGAAAATCCTGTTTAATAAACATTTGAATTAACACCAGCAATATTTGAGTAGAACCCAACCATTATATAACATTGCCTTTGAAATCATTTCCATCCGTCCCTCCAGCACAAACAATAAGCAGCCTTAACAACGTAATACCCAACATAACAGCAGATGCTTAGCCTGACACAGCCTCTGTACATATGCGTACATAAACCGGGTTTTGTATCCAATAATTCTGTAAACCGACGAGCATGTATGAAGAATGTAATGTGAGTGAATGAGGCGAAAGTTGTGTGTCAGGATCGTAGCGACTGGAGATCCGTGGTCTCTGCCTACCCCTTTGGGAAAGAGGCGTGATTTTATGTATGTATGTAATTCTGTAAATGTTCCGACTCTCCCAAAGTTTGTGGAGATTCTAGTTTTAAATCTGAACGTTTTTATTTGGTCGTCTATGCTTTTCAATGTAGCCAACATTTCAACGCTTATGTGAAGATTTGAGTGTAAAGCTACTATTTATCCATTTTATACAGGGTGTAAAAAGACAACTACCGAACATATTTAGTAAAAAAAAAACGCATAATTTTTTTTACTGAGCTTAGTCATTTTATGTTATTTTCGGTTTTTTACTACTAGTACAACATAATAAGACCATACCTACCTAATAATTTCATTTATAAAAGAAAAAAACAGTTAAAACTCAAAATCCAGCATTCTACGTAAAACAACGCGCCCAGAACATACATAATTGGACCTTTTCACAGTGCAGCACTTGTACCTACCTACCGGTTGATAAAAGAGGAAATACCGAAGCCGAGTCGAGATAGAAATGAAAATACATGGTTTACCCAATTCAGCTAAACCTTACACACACACACACACACTCACACACACACACACACACACACACACACACACACACACACACACACACACACACCCGCAGGCATAGGCCTCTCTTCGCTCTTGTCAACCCTCCCTCCCTATCCTGCGACAGTCTGACCTCCTGTACGACCTGCTGTACGTACTCTTCTGTAGCCCTCCCGGGGGCACCACTCGGTAATCACTCTGCTCTACCGGTCATAACCGCGTCTGGCCAAGTGTCAGCTAAACCTATTTCAAGTGTCATCTAAACCTATGTCAAGTGTCAGCTAAACCTATGTCAATTGTCAGCTAAACCTATGTCAAGTGTCAGCTAAACCTTACGGTTTAAAATTCTAAAGTGAAATAAATCCTTATTTCACTTTAGAATTTTACTATCCAGTAATGCATAATCTACAACCACATCTACAGCATACTTTGGTAAAAAAATTGGGCTCAGAACATTTCACGTTCAGGGCTAAAACAAATTGGCACAATAACCGTATTTAGTTCAAGATTAAGGGCCAGACCTTCGGAGATTGTGTCGCCGGATGAATTATAGCCGTATTATGCATTAGGTATAACTTGATGTAGACCTTGGCCAAATTTCGGAGTAAATGGGGCGTTTTAGTTATTCCATTCTAAAGCATCTCGCTTTCATAGATATTTGCTTGTTTAAGTACTGTTTTATTCCATTCGCATTTTGTTTTATTTTGTTCTCAAGGGGCACCGGTGTCTTCCGTAGGAGGTCCCGCAGCCCCTTGACATGCATGGAGGCCGGCCATACGTCAGTTTTTAGTCGGTGAGAGCCCGACAAACAGAGGAAGGGATAATAACATTTTCAAATTCAAAAGAAAACTTACTTCAATGTAGGACTGCGTAGAAACGAAAATAAATTAATAAGATCTTTATTGTGGACACCAATTTTCATTAAGGATAAACTTAGGTGCTAGGTTTAGATAGAGTAATGTCCTACAATCGGTGGTCTTATCGCTCGACGCGATGTCTTCCAGACAACCGTTTAACTATGGTAAACCAAAACTAGGTAAAATGTATTTCAAAATCGGTCCACAATTGAAAGAAAAATTTATGAACATAATTACGTAAAAAGTAAGTTCGTATGAGTCGGTGGCCAATTCTGGTGACGGAAGTTTTTAGGCCGCCTTAAGTCCTCCATCATCTCCAGCCGGGACCGACAATTTAACGTGCCCTCCGTAGCACGGTCATACGTAAAAACTAGAACATAGAACTTCCGCCTTTTTTGGAAGTTGATGGGACAATATAGGCTGAAATAATAAAAAAATTCACTGCTTTTAACATGTAGAGAACACTGTCTCGTACATGTATCATAATCAAGTTAAAACATAAATTTCAGTAACATGAAAATATAATTTACCAAGATTTAACCTTTATTTAAATAAAAATGATTTGTGATTACCTAGATGTTCCGAAGTTGTTGAGAGACCACTCAAAGTTTTCTGAAGAAAATTATACAATACGAGTACAACTTGGGGCAGACATTGTTTCGCGACATTTGTTTTTGGCGGACGGCACTCCATTATGATGTCGTATTTTACGCTCAAATTTTTTGGCCAAACAAGCTTTTTTGATGAACATTAGAACATTACTTTGGAGGCCACCCATCTAAAAAACTGGCTCTTTTATGTCAATGAGAAATTATGTGGGTTTGGTTCCAATTATCGACCTATTTTGCGGTCACTTATAGTTATTTAAGTTAAGAGTATAGGTACTAATCAGATTATGTCTAGCTTATTTTAGTTCAGTAGTGTTACAATGTACCTGCATTATAATATTCTTCTGTCTGTGGCACAAAATAAAAGTTTCTTTCTTTCTTTCTTCTTCTTTCAATTGATGACATTTTTGAGAGAGTAAATATACCCTAGACTTGGTTCATACGTGGTACCGATTAGCTCTGCGTTTGTAGAAGTCATCTGCCCAGGGTTGCTTCATATCATGGCTCCCCATACAAACTTTCAAACTTTATTTTCACCCCGACATGAATATTTTCGAATGAAAGTATCCCACTATTCAAATAAAGCTGAAAGTTTGTGAGTTTATATTTTTGTTTGTAAGTTTGTGTTTTTGTTTCAATCATACCTAAACCAGTTAACCGATTTGAATGAAACTTAGAGTAGGCATAGATAGTGACCTGGAATAGCATATAATAGGTATAGGCTATTCAATTCAAAATGTCGGTACAATGCGGGCGAAGCTGCGCGCAGTAGCTAGTATTATATAATAATAATATATCCTTTCCTGGGATGCAATTGAACATGCAAAATTAAAGCGTTATCTGTTGAGCGTTTGGGCAACAGTATATTAGTATGGATTCTCTTCCACGGGCAGCTATCGTGTAAAAAAAACGTGTTTTATTGTTGCAGCGCCAGTAGGAACATCGGCTCGGAGGGCGCGGCAGAGAATGACTCGTCGCAGCCCGCCGTGGACCTGCCCAGGACAAGAGATGGGGAGATTGACTACGATGGTGAGTTTACAATAAATCTTCTCTTATCGCGTTCACAGCACCTTGTGTAGAAGAATACCACTTTGGTTAAGTTCTCTGAACTCTGTTTTTACAGACATAAACTGTGTTGCAATCTGTGGACGAAAATCAAATCTTAACTTCGACAAAGATAATAATATTTAGTAAAGAAAATATCGTCTTACCATGAAACTTAATATTTCTAAGTTGTTTTTTGAACCATCAGTAACTTATAAAACTAGAATACAGGGTGTAAAAAGACTGCTACCGAAAACTGAGGGGTTGCAATCAGACCATGATTCTAAACATATTTATCGAAAAAAAAACGCAAAAAATTTTTTTGACTTAGCTTTGTCATGCTATGTTATTTTCGGTTATTTACTACTACGACATAATAAGACCATACCTACCTAATAATTTCATTTAAAAAAGAAAAAAACAATTAAAACTCAAAATCCAGCAATCTACGTAAAACAACGCGCCCAGAACATACGCAAACAGTACTCTTCAAACGCTGTTTTCTCCGGATATAACGATTTTCTCGGAAAATCCTTTTGAATTTGATTGTGTGTTGGGATGCTATACCTACCCCTTTCGGCTTTGGTAGACGTCTTTTTACACCCTGTATAATAAATACACTTTCTTATCATCGTAACATAAGTCGTTAATGTTTGGTTTATCTGCGAAAACAAACAAGAATTCTTCCGTAGATATTTGTATCACGGATGTCTTTACTTGTTAGAGTGATTCACCCTATTCATATTACTTGTGATAGAATCATTTGCATACAATAATAATAGGCCTTTAGCCTTTGGTGACTCCCATAATAAACTAAACCTCATCATCATTCAACACTGGTTACCTTGTATTGGTTTTATTCACTTTCTGTATCGACACCGTAAACGTTAACGTGGATTTGTATAGAAAAATAGCAGTGCCATCTCTTGTTCTCGCTTTCATTACTAATGAAAAATACTAGGCGCCCTGGTAGATTATTGAAAGAGGCTCCGGTTGTGCAGTTTTTCTTTTCAAAACAATATTCGATTCCATCACGAAACAATTTCCATCACTAGTAAGTAAGTTCGTATGAGTCAGTGGCCAACTCTGGTGACGGAGTTGTTAGGCCGCCTTAAGGCCTCCGTCATGGCCGACTATTTAACGTGCCCTCCGAAGCACGGAAGCGCTCAGATGAAAATGCCACTGGCGGTCACCCATCCACTTACAGACCGTTTCGAACGTTGCTTAACTTTGACGATCTATTAAGAACGACTAAGCAAGCACGACCACGAGCGCGTCATCACTTCCATCGTTGCGCGTTTCCATCACTGTTCGAGAGGCATAGTGCATATGCCAGTCCTCTCGAACAGCGATGGAAAACATGTAAGTAAGTAAGTTCGTATGAGTCAGTGGCCAACTCTGGTGACGGAGTTTTTAGGCCGCCTTAAGGCCTCCGTCATGGCTTAACGACTTAAATAGCCGGGACCGACAATTTAACGTGCCCTCCGAAACACGGAAGCGCTCAGATGAAAATGCCACTGCCTGTCACTCATCCACTTACAGACCGTTTCGAACGTTGCTTAACTTCGACGATCTATCAAGAACGACTAAGCAAGCACGACCGCGAGCGCTTCAAAACATGGATAACCATACTTCCATCTCTGTTTATTTGTTCTTTAACAACAATTAAACAGAGATGGAATGGCGCTTTCAAAAATCGTTTCTTTATACTGGTTGAAAGAAATATTGAAACGAAAGAAGATTTAATCTTACGTTGGACAGAGCTGCAGAGAACTTTCAATTCTACAAGAAGATTGGTGATGATTATAATACCGGTTTTTGCTTACAGCGTTGTACGAAGATGAATCTGACAGCGATCTTGGATCGATGGAGAATCACGGCTCGGTCGTCACTCATTTGCTCTCGCAAGTCAAGATTGGAATGGATCTCACTAAGGTATCCTAATATAAAATTATAATAGATTAGGTAGAAAATTTATCACATAATTTACCGTATTTTATGACGTTTCGCCTATTATCCAACTTATGGAGTTCGACACCAGAGTTTGGTTGTGCCACAGATCTATCAGCTATTCAACATTTTAATCCTGTCCCCAGGTCTATGTTACGGTATTTTGACAGATTTAGAAGACTATAATAAAGTTTATTGCTATAACGATGGACATATCTCTATACCTTCATAATCTTAAAATAAAATTTGCAGGTTGTGCTACCCACATTCATTCTGGAGCGACGATCGCTTCTTGAAATGTACGCGGACTCCTTTGCACACCCCGACCAGTTTGTAAAGTAAGTTTTTTGTTGTCTTCTAAATAGGTTTCTTTGGAAAATCCAAAAGAAAAGTCGATAAATTGTATTGGTTACAGATTATATGAATATTTTCTTAGAGTCGAGAAAGGAATAGATTAAAAACTGTTCAGGAGGGTAATATGAATTTTTGCCTTTCTCATACGGTTTCTTAACTACAGTAGGGCCTCGATAATCCGAACCTACAAAATTCCGAACGCCTCTATAATCCGAATGCCGCTGTCTCATAGAGTCTCGCAGTGCCACTCAATGTTCATACGTAGAGGGTAGTTAATAAAAAAAATAAAAATAAAATAAAATAAGCCTTTATTGCTGTAGGTAAGTTTCTAACTAAAATAACAAAATATGTACGTTAAAAATATAGAGGTATAACTAAAACAAATCAACTAAATCTAAATCGTGTTCTCGGCATTCGGTTTGTCTCCTCTTAACAGCTTGTCTTTCGACAAAGGCCTCCTCTAAGGCTTTCCACTTGTGTCTATCCTTTGCTATTCGTAACCATTCTGGGCCTGCTAGTTTCTTCAAATCATCTTCCCATCGTTTTAACTGTCTTCCTCGACTTCTCCTACATTCTCTAGGGTACCATTCAGTTACTATTTTGGTCCATTTGTCTCTCTTTTCCCTCAGCATATGCCCCGTCCAGCGCCATTTTAGTTTTCTGCATACTGTTTGAACTTTTTTAAACTTAGTCTTTTGGTTTTATTATTTTTAGCTGAATTCAATCTCTTCTCCGGATGCCCAGTACGCTTCTCTCTATTCCATTTTGGCATACATTGATTCTATGTTGTTGATGATCGGTTAAGGCCCAAGTTTGGCATGCATAAGTCAGACATGGCAGGATACAAGTATTGAAAACTTTTCGCTTCTCCGACATTGGCATCTCTTTATTTTTCATGATTTCACTTAGCGACCAAAACCTAAAGAGCCGTGTTGGCCGAATGGGGTTGTACCTCGACTTTCAATCCGAAGGTCGTGGGATCGAATCCCGGCCGTGCATCAATGGATTTTGCGTTTCGTAAAATTTATATGCGCTTTAACACGAGCTCTGAACGGTGAAGGAAAACATCGTGAGGAAACCAGTTAGTATTCTTACAGGCGGCGATGGGTTTGCAACCTGTCACGTATGGAATACTAACTTCTGCAAGATGTGGGCATGTATCAAATATGTATTTGTACATGCCTCTGACTACCCCCTTAGACATCTTCAAAGGATCTGGAATATAAAGATCTGAGAGAATGTCTACCGCGCCTTGGGGATACAGTCGTGACCCTGTTTACGTTTTACGTTTTTACCAAAACCTCTTCCATGTGTTAGCTATTCTTCTAGAGGGTAGTTAGACAAATTCAAAAAATGACATGGAATACGCCAACTAAATCAAAGTGGTGAAAACTGACGAACAATGAAGAAACTGTTCGCCATTCTAAAAGAAATTCATGGATATAATCGGTTTAAAAAGTTTATTACAGTTCACTTTTATTTACTTATGGTAATGTCGATAAGCTCGACCAATCACATAACATGAAAATGAGAAAACACGTCATTTTCGTATTGTGTGATTGGTTGATCTCAATTCGGATGATAACTGGGAATGGATTTCAAGTTAGACAATAAGGCAGATACGTGATGACTCGTAATTAGGGAGAAAGACTTGATTCTATAATCCGAACGCCTCATTAATCCGAATAGGGTTAAATATTTGAGTGTCGGATTGTCGGCTTCGCACGGGTGTAATGCTGATGCTAAATGTAAGCGCAAAAAATGTATTAGTAATTCACGACATCACATTAGATACCTCTAAAATTATCAGTGTTTCTCTACTATACATACATATAAACCTTCCTCTTGAATCACTCTATCTATGGAAAAAACCGCATCAAAATCCGTTGCGTAGTTTTAAAGATTTAAGCATACCTAAATAGGGATATAGGGACAGAGAAAGCGACTTTGTTTTATACTATGTAGTGATTTCTAATATCTTTTAGACAGGAAAATTTCAACCAAGTCCACTTGTGTAACCTAAATATATTTTACAGAATAGTAGACATGCCTACGCCTCGCGAGCGAATGGTTCAAGTGGTACGATGGTACCTGAGTTCGTTCCACGCGGGTCGGAAGTCGCAGGTCGCTAAGAAGCCCTACAATCCCATCTTGGGAGAGCTGTTCCGATGCCATTGGGATATGGAGGACGCTTCGCAACACTCTGACAAGGTAGGGCTTACTCTAAGGATCTGAACATACACCCCTATTTTTTAATTACCAAAAAAATTTTAAACATGCTCTCGGTGTCTGTTACTGATCACATTTGTAGTCAAAACTCAAAAAAAGAGAAAAAAAATTATAACCTCATAAGGAGACGAGACGAGTCAGACATGAATTTATGATAGCTACTGCGGTTTTATTGACTGGGGATGATACGAGAGCATAGTTAAATGAGAGCGCGTACGCGATTGTTGTCTGTAGTACTCATTTGTACAGTTTTTTTTAAATTTTGTTCGGTTTTGGTTGACTACGATCCTCGATAACTTTGTGAAAGAAATTCAGACATTATCATTTTCTGTATATATGTATACTACAATTTTTTTTTTGGTAGTCACAAAAAAGCGATGTATACGACAAAAACAAAAAGTTGATTGGCATTATACAGGGTGTAAAAAGACGTCTACCTAAGCCGCAAGGGGTAGGTACAGCATGCCAACACACAACCAAATCCAAAAGGATTTTTCTAAAAAACATTATATCCGGAGAAAACAGCATTTGAAGAGTACTGTTTGCGTATGTACTGGGCGCGTAGTTTTACGTAGATTGCTGGATTTTAAATTTTAACTGTTTTTTTTTCATTTATAAATGAAATGAGGTAGGTATGGTCTTATTATGTTGTAATAGTAGTAAATAACCGAACATAACAAAAAATTACGTAGTAGGTCAAAAAAAATTGCGTTTTTTTATTCGCTAAATATGTTTAGAATCATGGTCTGATTGCAACCCCTCAGTTTTCGGTAGTTGTCTTATTACACCCTGTATAAAAACATCTCAATTCCTCTTCAGCATGAGGTCGGCGAAGGTCCAGTACCCTGGTGCAGCCCTGACCAGCTCTCCTTCGTAGCTGAACAGGTTTCCCATCATCCCCCTATATCCGCCTTCTACGCGGAGCACGTCAATAAGCGCATACAATTCGACGCCTGGTTGTGGACGAAGAGCAAGTTTCTTGGACTCTCTATAGGTGTACATAATATTGGGAAGGGAACTGTGACTCTGCTTGATACGCAGGAAGAGTATACGCTGACGTTTCCCAATGGATACGGCAGGTACGTGAATTTAACAAAACAAAAAAAAACAAGGTCACGACTATAAACAAGGTCCCGAGGTAGACATTCTCTCAGATCTTTTATATTCCAGATCCTTTGAAGATGTCTAAGGGGGTAATAAATTATTACTTACATTTTGTATGCACACTCAAGTTTATCTACATTACTTCCCGTTTCATTCTAATCTGGACTAAACCAGTGGATCCACTGCTGGTTAAAGCTTGATTGAAGCTAAACGCAAAAACTTTCAGATTTAATATAATACTAGCTTCTTCGCGCGGCTCGCCCGCGTGGTACCAACATTTTGAATAGCCATATGCTATTCCAGGTCACTATCTATGCCTATACCAAGTTTCATCCAAATCGGTTCACTGGTTTAGGCGTGATTGATACACAAACATACAAACATCCAAATATCCAACCATACAAACATCTAAACAAACTCACAAACTTTCAGCTTTATTATATGAGTGGGATTGTGGTATTGATAAATAAAGTCTTATCAAAGTTTTCGATTCCGACGGGTTTCGAACCCGCGATGATCAGAATTATTCTGATTCTGATTCAGACGATCCTCCTTAAGCTGGGGTGCCTTTAACCGCTCGGCCACGGAACCTCCAGACGTCGCAATCGAAATTTTTGATAGCTCATATTTGTTAAGCACCGATAGTATTGTTTGCCGTGACTTTGTCGGCATTTCGTGTTGTGAGCTTGGTTCCCCATACCTTCATCACTTATTTCTATATAAGTATTTAATTTGATACAAATAAAGTAGCCTGTGTCAATTTTAAAAGCAATCTAAATATTAAAAAAAAATATTCTAAATATCCATATCAAATTCTATCAAAATCTGTTCAGCGTTTAGGTGTTAATAGGTTGACAGACAGACAGAGCTACTTTCACATTAATAATTTTAGTATGTATAAACTATAGTCTTTTTCACGCCGGAACGTATGCAAGACACTTCGAGATAATGTCAAAATCAGTCTAATAGTAATGTCCTACCCTGTTATTAATAAACACGAACTTGGTTGGGATTAGAGCTAATCCAAAGCATATGGCAGTAGTAGGTCAAATCTGTATTAATAAAGAAAGACCAAGGAGGAAATAAGCTAATCCGACGCTGCTCTCGGAGCAAAGTTACGCCTAGGTGCAACCTAGTATAGAGATGGAGTAAGCATACTCTATCATGAATTTTGACATTTTACTTCATAATATTCATGTCATATCCAAAAAAAGGTTGTGCAAATAGGATGGATATGTTGATGGTTTGAGGAAAAATTTAATGAGGTTGGATGGATACCAATTACGATAAATGGGGCGAGTGAAAATTTACAATATTCGTACAATTTAATTTTATGATCTCGAAGAAACTGAATTTAAAATCCAAGTATAGATTTTGAGGTAAAAAATCATTTAGCATTAGCAAGAAACAAAAAAACTGTTAAAAATGACTAAACACAGTAAATACTTTTTTTATGACTAAAAACTTTTTGGTCAATATTCACTTGACCAAAAATTTTGAGAAGAATAAAACCTCTAACCTCTTTGAATAAAACAGATTATCAAATACAAATTATTGTCTATCTCTGTCATTCATATAATTAGTGACAGAGACACAATATTTTGAATGATAATAATATTCGTTCATTCACTCGTTTTTATTTTAAATTTTATGGGTTGCCATAACGCACGCGCTAGTCCCGATGCAAGAAATGTATTACTGATTCGAGATAACTACCGATTTATTAATAACCTTAAACCCATCATGTTACTCCAAGAAGTAACAGAGAGCAGTCTCGGATTTAGCTAGAATTAGGGTTTTCTAATTAATAAGGCGGCTAAAGTTTAATCGAGATTATCAAAATCGATTTTTGTTTCACTACTATCAATTCATCTCAATCGATTGCAAGGTTCAGTCATAGACAAAATTACTAAACTAACTATTATTTCTTTACTTATCGATTCATCAATTGTTTCGATTTTCATTTTTGCACTCTCTAACCCTGTTATTAATAAACACGAACTTGGGTGGAATTAGAGCTAATCCAAAGCATAAGGCAGTAGTAGGTCAAATCTGTATTAATAAATAAAGACCAAGGAGGAAATAAGCTAATCCGACGCTGCTCTCGGAGCAAGAGTTACGCCTAGGTGCAACCTAGTATAGAGATGGAGTAAGCATACTCTGTCATGAATTGTGACATTTTACTTCATAATATTCATGTCATAACCAAAAAAAGGTTGTGCAAATAGGATGGATATGTTGATGGTTTGAGGAAAAATTTAATGAGGTTGGATGGATACCAATTACGGTAAATGAGGCGAGTGAAAAATTACAATATTCGTAAAATTTCATTTTATGATCTCGAAGAAACTGAATTTAAAATCCAAGTAAGTATAGATTTTGAGGTAAAAAATCATTTAGCATTAGCAAGAAACAAAAAAACAGTTAAAAATTACTAAACACAGTAAATACTTTTTTTATGACTAAAAACTTTTTGGTCAATATTCACTTGACCAAAAATTTTGAGAAGAATAAAACCTCAAACCTCTTTGAATAAAACAGATTATCAAATACAAATTATTGTCTATCTCTGTCATTCATATAATTAGTGACAGAGACAGACAATATTTTAAATGATAATAATATTCGTTCATTCACTCGTTTTTATTTTAAATTTTATGGGTTGCCATAACGCACGCGCTAGTCCCGATGCAAGAAATGTATTACTGATTCGAGATAACTACCGATTTATTAATAACCTTAAACTCATCATGTTACTCCAAGAAGTAACAGTTCTGAGAGCAGTCTCGGATTTAGCTAGAATTAGGGTTTTCTAATTAATAAGGCGGTAATAGATTACGTTCCATTTACTCAGTACTGTTAATTGGCGCAGTTTTTCAGAAAATGTTTATTGTTTATTTATTTATATTGTATGGCTCGTTTATGATAATTTATGAAATAATTAAACAGAAAATAGACAAAACTTTTTTTTTTGTATGTTTTATCGTTTAATTATTTTTCTTGACTTTTTTGTTTCAAAAATTGTTGTGAGCCACACAACGTGAAACGAAACAAGTTCAATGTGTCTCGCATACGTTCCGGCGTGAAAAAGACTATAGGCAACGGATTTTATAAAGTCGTCTTTAATCCACAGATCGATCCTAACGATCCCGTGGATCGAATTAGGCGGTTCGGTATGCATCGAGTGCGTACAGACAGGTCACAAAGCGAACGTCGAGTTCTTAACAAAGCCGTTCTACGGCGGGAAGAAACATCGCGTTACTTGCGAAGTTTTTGCGGGAACTGAGAAGAAACCGTACTATACCGCACAAGGGGAGTGGAACACGAGGATGGATGGAAGGTGGACTGATTCTGGGGTAAGGATATTGTTGCCGATCTCGTTATGATGTCCTAGGTGTATCTCAACTGGCAATGGCAATTATTTTTAATTTTAAATAGATTTCATATCTATCTATAACTAAGATTAGTAATTGGAATACCTAGATTTATTTAGTCTTTTCTTATTTTTTAGTACCTACAAATTTTTTAGTTATTTATTATTATAAATTTTAATACATATACTTAAGTAATATGAACATGCGTGTGCAGCAGTTGTTGCCACTTATGGACTCAGCGGCGCCACGGAAAATCAGCGCTGCAGCTATAAGTTGCTGCACATTAGTTCCTAAACAAAATCAATGTCTATTCTATATTTAATACTATTATTTTATTTATCCAGCGTACCGAAGTAGTATTCGACGTGAGCGCGATGAAGCCTCGTCGCAAACTCGTCTCTCCCGTGTCGCGACAGACATCTAGCGAGTCGCGTCGTGTATGGCGTCACGTGACTTGTGCGCTAAGGGCCGCGGATACTGACGCCGCCACCGCCGCCAAGCGGCAAGTCGAGCAAACTCAGAGGGAGCAGGCCAAGACCAGGGAGACTACTGGAGACAAGTGGAACACACAGGTAACACTCAAAATTATGTACATACATAAAATCACGCCTCTTTCCCAAAGGGGTAGGCAGAGACGACGGATCTTCGCTCGCTACGATCCTGACACACAACTTTCGCCTCATTCACTCTCATTACATTCTTCATACATGCTCGTCGGTTTAGGGTACTTTTAACCTGGCCCTTCTCCAAAATGTCGCCAATTTGATCCAAGAAGGATCGCCTATGATGTAGATTATAGGGGATCCACGAAGAAACGTGAACTAATTAAAAGAAGCTTATGATCTATCTATCTAATCAACAACTTTTGGAATATGACTTTTAAACATTCATCATATTTAAGTTCATCAGATTTTCATACAAAAATTAAAATATTTAAGTTGAACGCTATAAAGTTTACGAATTCTATGCGAAACAAAAGAAAGCGATAGTACAAAGTGAGGGGAGCTGGTTTAGGGAGGCGGGGGCGGTTGAACTTGACCTATTTAATACAGAGTTGAAATGTGTTAGAATGGACAACGAAATGAAGGTTTGTTTTTGGTAAATGTATTATGTTTTGTAAAAATTCATAGAACAAAAGTTGTTATTTGTGATAAGTAAGTTCGTATGAGTCAGTGGCCAACTCTGGTGACGAAGTTTTTTAGGCCGCCTTAAGGCCTCCGTCATGGCTTAACGACTTAAATAGCCGGGACCGACAATTTAACGTGCCCTCCGAAGCACGGAAGCGCTCAGATGAAAATGCCACTGGCGGTCACCCATCCACTTACAGACCGTTTCGAACGTTGCTTAACTTCGACGATCTATCAAGAACGACTAACCCCCGGTTTCTATATTCAACGGACAGTCGTAGGTAAGAGCTACGACTCGTTTCCACATACAAAAGTTTGACAGCTAGAAACCGGCGGTTAGTTAGCTGTCAAAATTTGTATGTGAAAACGAGTCGTAGCGCTTACCTACGAATGTCCGTTGAATATAGAAACCGGGCATAAGCAAACACGACCACGTACGCTTTGTTTGTGATAATAGTAATACAGTCCTGAGAGGCTACCGGTGTTTTACAAATAACCCTGTATAATGTCGAGATGATGTCAGACACAGTAACAAAGACTAGGATGTTGGGTGTCTATTAAAAAAATATTTGATGTTGCTGCTTTTTTAAATTATTTCTCTTCTATTTCAGTTGTTCCATCCAAAAGGAGAGGACGGTTGGGAGTATAACACTCCGCTCAAAAAACGCATCGAAGCCCCCAAAACAACGCCTCAGCACAAATCACCAGAAAATGCAGAGAGCACCAGATAATCAGCAACGACCCTTACCTCCTTACATTAAGGTAGAAAATCCTATGACAAACGGACCCGTAAACCAATTCTAAAATAAGGTAGAAAGTTCTATAGCACAGCGAAGTGACGTAAATTTGTTGTAGGTTATACGATTGTGGACTTTAATGGAACGGTTTTAGGTAGATAATCCCATACGGGTTACGCACTAGTTAGCTTTGTTAAAAAATAGAAAAGGTTAGACAAAACTGAAAACTTAATATTTCGATATCTAGAAATATGAGTATTAAATAAGTTAATATATATAATTCTTATGTAAATTCTACCTTATTTATCACAGCACAGCAACAATGTTATGTAAATAGGCTATCTTGCTTTTAAATGTTGGTGCTGCAAACATATCTGGACCGGTGGCCAAAAGAGGAACTAACGACGTCATTTTGAAATTCAATCTGTCTGCCATTCGTTTCCAGTTGCCATATCCGCCATTGCTTGTTTGCTCAGTGTGTTTATTTTTCGTTCAATTTGTTTTTGTTTTTTTTTTTCATTTAAATAAAAATTCTGCTAGTTCATTACGGCGAGGATTTATTTTAAAACAGTTTTCAAAAAATGACAAAATACCTTCAAAAAAGGAGGCTTTGAATTTGACTTAATATGTACTTGTGTATTATTATGCTACTATTGGAACTGAAATCACATAATTTTGTTTAATCCCTTGCTTACCCACTTTCCTGTAAAATTTATTTTTTTGGCAACACCAAATGCCATAATGTAGTAATTTACTTTCTCTATGCCCAATGCGATAGCAGCGCCTCCCTCACCGGAACAGATAAGTTTGTGGGACTATAAATACGTGTAAAAAGTCCTAAATTACAAGGACGTTCAAGACGTATTTTCGGCGAAATTTACTCGTTTTGGGAATATCCTTTCGGGGGATCAAACCTACCACAGAAGGCTAGGATAATAAGTTCTTAGTAAATTAGCCATAATAATTAATTACCACATATTAGTATGCTACATAGTTACAGTCTCTTAAATCATCTCTCTCGCTTCTCGCAGTGAACCATTTCGGACATTTATATAAATAGGAACTGATTTTTTTTAAATGCGCAAACTGGTAACGTTTTCTTATTTTTGATATTTTTTCAAAAACTTTGGAGATATCTAAAGGGGCGTGTCTATATTTTTTCAGATATTTGCGTTTTATATATGGATAATTTAATCATTTTCGAGGCAATGTAGACTGCAAATAATAACTTACTTATTTAAAAAGTTACGAATCTATTAATGTAGCTGATTTTCCCAGTTTGCGCATGTAAAGTTAGTTTTTTAAATAGTTGATGTTTTTGCCTAAACGGTACTTACCTATACAGGTATATACCTATTTGTTTATGCTATGTTGTACAGTCCTGAGAGGTTACCGGTGTTTTACAAATAACCCTGTATAATTTTTAATTCTTTTACTCATAAAAAATCAAAGTACTTTTTAATTTTTATTTGTTTTTTTTTTCATATTAGTATTATGTTAGCTACCATCATTTATGTTGCATATTATGCACGCTAGCACTTTTTAAAAGACGAATAAAAATCAATTAAGTTATACAACTGTTTTCAATAAATTATTCTCGTTGTTTTGAGATTTTATAATTATAATTAACACTATAATAATATTATAAAGAGGAAAGATTTGTTTGTATGTTTGTTTATTTGAATTGAATAGGCTCCGAAACTACTGGACCGATTTGAAAAATTCTTTCACCATTAGAATCCTGCATTATCCCTGATGAACATAGGATATTTTATCCCGGGAAAGTGAAGTTTTCCCGAGGAAACGCGGGTAACACCGGGGAGGAAAGCTAGTATTTTTAAGAGCGGAAATTCTAAAGTAAGATTTAATGCTTCTCAATAAATACTTTAAGCTACATTACAACCGAAGCGATCACAGCAATACTTTGCATTAAACCGCTCACAGATGTAAATAAAACACTTTCATGTATTTAATTGGTCATTTGTTTACCTGACATAGTTTTGGCGACTGTTTGTCGTAGCTTTATAATTGATAAAAGTTTTGATGTATGTAAATTATTTTAGACGTTCTTCAAAGGTTCTTGTAGTAACTCAAGTTAGTAACTCGGAGTGGACTAGAGACTTGTGAATACTTTTTACTCAATGAACAAAAGCTTCATATAGCTAAAGACTTCACTAAACGTACCGAGTAGATGGACTAGACAGTGTTCTTGGCCTTGACAGTGCTTACTCTGATATTTTACTATACAGGGCGTCCCAAACTTATGGGACATGAAGGGGAAGTACCTTAAATATCGTAGATAGTGTATTTTGCTTAAAGAAGACTTTATGTTATTTTTAAAACTTAGTAATTCCGCATTCATAGATTTTCTAAAAATTACTTGCTTCGTCTGGGAATCGAACCGACTCAAATGTCAAAAAAAAATCACCCTACTTTTATGATGCCAATCGAAAGAATAGCTAAAAAATAATAACTCTGCTTAGGTAACATTGTATTTTAAAAGAAAGGAACAACGTAAAATTAATCATTTTAATCAACATAAAAACATACATGTAACTGCCGTAGTCAATTAAGTGGGTATTTTTTTGTAAATTAATTAATTAAATGCTCAAAATGTGATCCCTCTTGTCTTACGCAAATCGCCAATCTTTTAATGAGTCCGCTACCTGTTGATTTTCTTATCATTTTATGGTGAACACTCGATGTGATATGGCACAATTCAGTTTGAACGTCGTCGACGGCAATAAATAACTTTCTTGAAATTTGACTCATTCAAAACTCATTTTACGTTGTTCCTTTCTTTTAAAATACAATGTTACCTAAGCAGAGTTATTATTTTTTAGCTATTCTTTCGATTGGCATCATAAAAGTAGGGTGATTTTTTTTTTGACATTTGAGTCGGTTCGATTCCCAGACGAAGCAAGTAATTTTTAGAAAATCTATGAATGCGGAATTACTAAGTTTTAAAAATAACATAAAGTCTTCTTTAAGCAAAATACACTATCTACGATATTTAAGGTACTTCCCCTTCATGTCCCATAAGTTTGGGACGCCCTGTATAGGGTCTTTCATTTTAAACGTAACCATATTCAGGAATTGGGTTCAACAAATAAATTAAAAAATATTTATGTAATGTTTTTTTTTTGTTTTGTTATGAAAATCTCGAGAAAATCGATAAAGACTATCCTTTTAATTGATTGTTGCTTCTTGTATAACTTAGTCCATTCGAGCGTGCGACATGATGTTGCTGCGCTTTGATTGGTCAACGTCTGTTCTCCTTGAAAATGTTATGCAACATGTCATAAAAATCAATAAAAGATACTTTTTGGAGTGAAAACTAAAATCGGCTTAGGAATTAAATTGATACGGTCAAACGTCTATTTACAACCCAAAAATGAAGCCCTGTCAGTTTGTGTAGTTTAAAATGAAAGACCCTGTATAGTGCCACAAACTTATCTGAACCAGTGAGAGAGGAGTTGCTATCGCATTTTGGTGTTGGCAGAAAAATAAATTTTACAGTATAGTTCGTTAGTTCCACTTTTGGCCACCGGTTCAGATTGTTTGTGGCACTCTAACAATTTATTAAGTTCATTGAAAACTTTTCTCCTTTTTATTTAATGGCAACTACACAACTAGGTATAATTCTGCCAGTGTCAAGTTTTAAATATAGATAGATTAATATCATGTCAGTCAGTCAGTCCTGTCATTGGTTTGAACAAAACACGGTGGCATGTTTTTGTTTTTTTTTCAAAATTCCAACGGAAATTTTTCGTCAAATGAGAAATCTTGTTCAATACTCCCCCATTCCATTTGCCAGATCTTCATTAGTAAAATGTCAATTACATAATAAAACCTAGCAAAACACAAAAAAATTGCAGAGCAGTGCTTCTTCCTAATAAGGCGAAAAAATCTCAAAAACGACTTATCGTGAAACATGTGACTGTCACTCTGCTGTCACTAACTAAAACGTCACCTTTCTTGACGTGGACTGAAGACTGAAAAAAAAAACACATCCAAATTGCGCGGTTTTCGAGTCTTCACTCTAACATGCTACATGTCTCTTTGTAAAAGTACCACAAGTCTCAAGTTTTGACAGAGGTGTAAGTAGATTAAATAATTTCCTTGCAAATCCATGATAAAGTAAGTATAGTAAGACTGACGGAAACGTGAACGAAATGAATTTCGTTTGTATGGACACGTTCAGAAATTATTGTTCTATCACTTAGACTTATTTAATTACATAGATATCATGTTGTATATTTAAATAAAATATAAATATTTTGACGGTAGTTTAATTTCTTCATCTCTTTGAGAATGTCCACAGTATTTGTAGGGCATAGGACTTAAGATGATCTTGGACCAATTATTAAGCGTTTATGGATAACTGGAATGGATGTGTAATGGTTTCCTCACGATGTTTTCCTTCACCGTTCAGAGCTCGTGTTAATGCGCATATAAATTTTACGAAACGCAAAATCCATTGATGCACGGCCGGGATTCGATCCCACGACCTTTGGATTGAAAGTCGAGGTACAAACCCATTCGGCCAACACGGCCCTGAGTCACGCCGCGTCCTGAGTGAAACTTTGATCTGAGTGGATTTCTTTTTAATTAACTTGCAATGTTTGTATGTTTGTCAGATATCAAATACTTACAATTTTCTGAAAATGCTATTTCTAGAAAGGATGCATTTAATTCATGTTCGGCTCTATAGGTAATAACAAACAAGTACCTACCTAGGTATACATACCTAGGTAAGTACTTGTTTGTACTAGGCTTTGCCTTAGTCTTAGCCAAAGTATAGTTCTAGCCCACAGAATTCTATACTTAGTTACTATTTATTTATTTATTATTTTATTATTATTTATTTATTTATAGAGTATATAACATCATTGTTCTAGCCTTCTTGTGCTTCTGCGCTCCATCTACCTATGTAGTAGAGGTTGAGTAGTACCTACACAGAATAGAGTACATGGAGGTATTATAGAAATCATGGTTCTGTATTTTTATTGTCTTAAGCCGGGTCCGCAGCGACTTGTTTTTGTGTTTTTGTACAAAATAAAAACATAACCGCCCGTCCTCTGCGCCTATTTGTACTATTTGCCTATTTGTTCAGTAGGTAATTAAATTATAAATCCGTAATACTTTGGTTTTTAGTTAGGTTGGGGTTTTTATTTCAAACCTCGTCATTCGGCGGAATTCCATTGGAATTCAAATTATAATGGAAACTGTTATTTTAGTTAAAATATAATAAAGCCTGACCAGAAAAATAAAAAACGAGCACTGGGGGCGCTACATGTATGCATATGTTTACGTTTCTTTTTTGCACTCAGTACTGTAGACAAACGTCATTTGAGTCAGGTGTCAAGTTATTGCGCCCGGGTTGTAGTTATTGTTTTTGTTTACATTTCAAAAATGAGTTCCGACGCAGAAGACATGAAAACTGTTTTATCCATATAAAAATAGGATGTATCAAAGAGGTACCATGCTAAATATAAAGGTTTTAGATTTTTAGATTTAGTTTTTTCTTTAGCCTTCCAACGTAAAATCCCAAAGCACCGTTCTTACTCCTAACAGTTGTATTTAAAGCAAAGTTTTTTCTTTAGTCCACTGCATTTCCACAATAATGGTCGCTGTTAATGGTCACCTTCTTGAAGTTGTCTCGCAGTACACATACCTCGGGCAGATTTTGCCGTTAGGTAGAAGCAACTTTGAGAAGGAGGCCAATAGAAGGATTCAGCTGGGTTGGGCAGTATTTGAAAAACTACGTCGAGTCTTCTCGTCACCTATACCGCAATGTTTGAAAACGAAAGTCTTCTCAGTGCGTCTGTCATTTAGGGGAGGCCTATGTCCAGCAGTCATATAGGCCGATGATGAGATGATGAAAATCTATGTGCTAAACCAAGACAAGTAATTTGTACAAAAACACGAAAACACGTCGCTGCGGACCCGGCTTTATTACGAAAACTAATCTGTCAATTTTTGGCGCAAAAGTCAATCTTTCATCTCCCCCGTCACAATCTTGTCACAATATTTTGCCATTCTTCAAAATGTGAAAAAACTTATAAACAGCTACAATTTTCAAAATCTATATTAGGCTATGCTCTCAAAATGGACTTCCGAATACTTCTCCTTCTCCTATCCCTTCATCAAGCCGTCACTCTCATTCCCCCAAAATTCCAATGGAAGGTGGTAGATTTCGCTTGGGAGGGACAAGCTCGGGAGGCCGCGATCAGTGGAGGAGAATATATACCAGAAAATAACATGCCTACGGGGCTGGCACGGTGGAAAAATAAACTTTTCATTACTATTCCCAGGTGGAAGAAAGGTAAGAGGTAGGAACAAAAAATTTGATTAACCAGCACTAAACACTGTAGGATGAAGTTTACTGGAAGCGGTCAGCAAGGCATCATACGCTTCACGATGTTACGGCCAGCAGCAGTGCTCAGCAAATCTTCGTAAAGCAGGTGTATATTGTGATAGGTGGACCGCAAGAGCTCGGGTGAGGAAAATCAAGCCTACTCTAGTGATTTATTTATTTATTAGGCAACACCAACAGCATACATAGTACACATTTGTAGGAACATTTTAAATCAGTCACTCTATAGAATGTACACCCATTACAGGCATGCACAACATTTACGATAAGTATTAGGAACTGACAAAAAAAACAGCATCATGTTAATCAAATGCTGTATGTTCTTAGTTGATACCAAGTTTTCCAGTGGCTATGATCTAACTACTTTTGCTTGACTGCAGACTAAAGGTAGATACTACTACTCCTAATTCTTTTATGCCTATAGGTAGGTACCTGAACCTACTGCTATTGCTTACAAGCTGAAAATAATGAGGTACACACTACCTAAGTGTGTGTGCTAAGTGATCAAAATTTTTAAATTACTTATTTCTTACTATTTATCCGTGGAAACTTTTATTTATCTTTCGCGTTCTATGTAGTCATCTGCTGGCTACATAATTGGTACTACATATTATTTAACTGTATTATATTTAGTTTCCCTAAAATTATGAAAATAAAATAGGTTAATAATGTTAGGAAGATGATTGGAGAGAGACCTTAATTCCATTGAAAAGTGGTACAAATTCCTACCTATTCAATTTAACCTTTTATAATATTGTCAAAGGTGTGCCCTCCTCTTTAAACTACATCTACGTAAACGGCAGCCAAAGCCAGTTGTTGAACCCCTACCCATCATGGCCTGAAGGTTTCGTGTCCCACAAATACTGCTGCACATCATACAACAGCACTGTGGTTAATGCCTTCAGGGTGGCCGTGGATAAAAGTGACCGGCTTTGGGTCGTGGATAATGGAGTTTCTGATATGTCCCGTAAGTCAATCTTCCTGTTCTTAACTCTCTATGCTCCATAGGTATCTTTACTCCTCAGTTTCAGCACTCTTTGAAGTTGCTGTAACATGCTTCTTAAGACGTCATTATTGATAGGTACCCCGTTGAACGCACCTGCTTTCCTAAGATACGTCTACGGATACGGCTTTCTCTAAGATCTTCAGAATGAAATGCACTTTGAAGATGATACCTACCTGATGATCACAATCCTCCCATAGGTTACCATGATAAACAGGATGTGTGACACTTCTAGAACTTGTTAATATTTGCAGAAGACATCAAACAAATAGGTAGCCCAGCTATCCTGATCTTCGATCTGAACACGGATACCCTGATCCACAAATACGAGCTGCCAGCTGAGGTGCTGCAAGAATCTTCGGTTTTGACCAGTATTGTGAGTCTCCATTGTTGTCAGCAAGAAAAATCGAAGGATTATTCTGGAGAGGCCCTTTTCGTGCTCTCAAGCTTGGGTTCTACGAACTGCTGGTTTCCTCACAATATTTTTCTTCATCGCATGAGATTATTAACCTAGTACCTACTTACTGAAATACCTAGTTACCACCTGTAGTAGCAGTGGAAAGCAATGACCTCAAACAAATCTAAGAACTATTTCAGGTGGTAGACATATCCGGGAAAAACAAAGGTGGCACAGAAACTTTTGCTTACATCATCGACACTGGCTCCAACGCGATCATAGTGTTCAGTTTGAACGCGAATACAGCCTGGAGGGTGGAAAACCATTACTTTCACTTCGACCCTCACGCTGGAGAATACAAGGTGGGGGGGATTGGCTTTTACCTGAGCGACGGGATTTCTGGAGCGGCGCTGTCTGCGAAGAAGAGTGATGGGTGAGGTTTACAATAACCATGCTTTTTGCATTAGGTTTTGAGTAGGTAGGGCAACATCTCCAAATGCCAAGGTTCTTTGTGTACATAGGTACCTAGTTTAAAACTTAGGTCTAGACGATACCTAACCTAACATATTGGTAGCTCTATAGATACCTAGGTACATAGGTAAGCATCAGGAGGCAACCTATGCCTTCACTAAATGGAACGATATAGTGCCTGGAACATTGTTTGACTTAGAACAGGTTCGTCCAGCTCAGCATCTAACTAAACCATCCTCAGCTCGGCCCATAAAAGGCAACGTCATTATGGGTTTCCTTCCGATGTTTTCGTTGTGTAGGCTTGAAAGAACAGGAGTATAATTAGTTCTAAGACTAATTCTAAGTGATCCCAGCGGTCCTACTGAATTTATGCTTTTTGACTTTGACTTGCTAATGATTTGAGCTGATTTAATGAGCTTAGCTGATGTTAAATCCTAACCAATCATCTTTTGTTAGTCGTCTCGTTAGTAGGTACCATGAGCAGTCTTGTCTTTTCTAGTTTCCGTGACCTCTACTTCTCGCCAACATCAAGCACGAAACAATTCAAGATTTCGACGAAGTTACTGAGGAATATGAATGTGGCCAGCGAGGATATCTTCAATGGCGTCCAAGTAATCTTACTTACCTTTACCTACATTTAGGATCTTAATGTTTATAATGTAATGTTTATGACGACCTCTGTGGCGCAGTGGGTGAAAGCCCGCTTGTGACGCAGAAGGTTGCGGGTTCGATCCCCGCGGCGGGATAAATGTTTGTATGATCTGCAAATATTTATTTCGGGTCTGGGTGTTACTATGTATAATATGTATGTATTTACAAAACAAAAAGTATATAAGTAGTATATCAGTTATCTGGTTCCCATTGTACAAGCATTGCTTAGTTTGGGGCTAGATGATGCTGTGTGAAATGTCCAGCATTATTTATTTATTATTTATAACTATAATGCCTAGTAGGTACCTAAGCCTAAACTACGTAAGACGTATATTTCTGCTTTCCACAGGTTATCGGTGAAAGAGGGCATAATTCACAAGCAACGGCCTGTGACTTTGATTCACGAAGCAACATTTTGTTTTACACACAGGTTTGTTAATTGTTTCTACTAGATACCAAACTACCAACTGATGGTAACCCCTTTTATGACAGTTTGAACGGCGCGCGTGTCTCGTGTAGTGGGACTATGGACCTACTACTAGTTGGTGGCGCTGACTGTCCCTACCTAAGTCAAGACCTAAGAATAGGTAGGTACGACAGCTAACCTATAGATTTTTTGAACCTCAGGTGAACAAAAACGGCGTCGGCTGTTGGAACATAGAAAAGCCATTTAGCGAAGAAAATACGCCAGTTATCTTCAGCGACTGCAATATGCTAGAATATCCAAATGACATCAAGGTAACAAAATAAATCGTTTCTGAAGAATACGGCTCGAAGGACTAATCCTTGAATTCCTTGAGCGACTTTGGCTTTATTAGGTAGGTATGTACCTACCTAGTGTACCTACCTATAACCTTTATTATTTGTCACCATTGATTTTTGTACTCTTCAGTAACACGGTTTCAGATTTAGATCAGAGTTAGACATTCTTGAAGTGTGCGCAAATTGCGCAATGTCGCCTTTTCATACAAATCCATCGGCAGTAGGTAGGTTATGGTACCTATGTACCTACTCCTAACTTTTGATATTTTCTAGGTGGATCAAGAAGGCAACCTTTGGATACTTAGCAATCGTCAATCCCGTTTCCTCTACGACGTCGACGCTATGGACTTCGACCAAGTCAACTTCCGTATCTTGACGGCACCAGCGGCTGCCTTCATTCAAGGCACGCCTTGCGAAAAAATTTCAGCGCTGGGCAAAGCTTTGAGTTTCATGAAGAAACCTAAATCTTCCAAGAGTTGCATTAGTGTGAAATAAAAAATAGTAAAAAATGTGATTGTGATGAGTTTCAAATCAATCTTAATAAAAATACACAAAGTACCTACCATACCTTTAATGAGAGTTTCAACGATTGAAGGGATAAAGGTAGATACCTTAGATACCTTTATCCTATTAGAAATGCTTACATAATAGATATTAGGTACCTAAGCATTTCTAATAGCTCTAGCTAGGAATTTCAAAAAAGAACGGAATGTTTATTCAATACTTTTCAATAACTTGCCTATTAAAATAAAGGGAGGGAAGGGGTCTGCCTGCGGCCTCATGGATGAAATCAATGAAATGAAGTGAAGGAAGGAATGCCATGGTTGCTGCATAATTGTGGCTGCGGACGGAGGGCTACCGGGCCTTTGGCTTACTCTGACGTAGTCTCTGACGTATACCAATTCTCCTCAGAAGGTTGCGGGTTCGTTCCCCACCGCGGGATAAATCTTTTCTGCGTCTGGGTGTTTCTTTGTATGATATGTATGAATTTACAAACAAAAAGTATATTAAGTATCAGATAACTGGTTCCCATAGTACTACCTACAAGCTTTGCTTAGTTTGGGGCTGGATGATGCTGTGTGAAATGTCCAGCATTATTTATTTATTCTTTTTCTTTTATTAAATGGCTCTATTATCAGTTTAACTGCAGTTTAATAAATTATTGGTAGTCGATACCAATGTCAAGACGTAGAATCTAGACCCTGAGCTCTAGACCTATAGTTACTCTGAGCTATAAACCTATTATATAAGATTGTGGTATGTCAATGTCAAAAACGTGTGACGTATGGGACGTGGGTTCGTCGTCAGTTCGTTCTTGTTCTTGTTCTTTTCGTTATTGTAAATTATTCTCTCTTGCTCGACTCGATGCAGTGTTGCCAACTGCACCGTAATTACGGTAAAAACACCGTAATCAGCCTTGATATACCACCTACCGTAGCAAACTAATTACGGTAGCAAAAAACACCGTAATACCATTATAAAGATTTAAACAAATCTTATTTTTTTAATCTAGAAAATAGTTTTGAGAGATTCAATTGTTATTTTCTTTAACGGTTTCGGTTACTTTGCAATTCATTTAACGGCAACACTATTTACGGTTATTGCACACTTTTACATGTTCGGGAATTCCCCCAGTAGCGTGATACGTAATATGCTCACGAATATGGTAGGGATGTCGATTGCATTGATCTGTATTTGAACTTAGACCTTTTTAATTTACCTAGTATAAATAGTATCCGAATTGAAATTGTTCTAAATAACAAAACAATACATCATTCAGCGCACGCGTCTTATTACGTTAAGTTTCATTTATTGTGTTGTGGTGATCCGAGTTTTTTTTTCAATATGGATAGTGATACTGATAGCGACTGCAATTCTGAAAGAGAAGAGAGCATAGCAGAAGTACCGGCTAAAAGAAAGCGTTACAAGCAAAAGTTTCGGGACGAATGGTTGCTGAATAAAGAATTTTGTGACTGGCTAAGAAAAGATAACAGGGACTTATCAAAGGCAACCTGCAATGTGTGCAATGTATCTTTTACTGCCGAAATAAGTGTTATAAAACGTCACCAAAATGGAAATAAACACAAAAATAATTTAAAAAGATGTAGTGCCTCGACATCCACAAAACAACAGTCAATAGTAAGTGCATTTAAATCCATACCAACTACAGAAAAGCAATCGGTAAAGATTTCTGTAATAAATAACTGTATTGGTAAATCTGAAAAAGAAAACATGATCAGTGATTTAAAGTCACAAAAATTTTCAATTTTGATAGACGAAAGCACAGATATTGCTGTTGTAAAGACAATAGCTGTAGTGGTGAGGTATTATGATCCAATGAATAAAAAAGTGATCTCTCGGTTTTGGGACTTGATTCAATTATTTGATGAACAAACAACCGATCACGTTGCAAACGCCGAAAAACTGTATAATACTGTCATTGATTCATTTAAAAAGTTTGACATTCCAATGGAAAATATTATAGGTTTCGGTTCTGATGGATGCAACGCAATGATGGGAAGAAATAACTCAGTATCAAGTAGATTCCGTCAAGATTGTCCAGGTATAATAGTGATCAAATGCATTTGCCATTCCCTCCATCTTTGCGCTAGTGACGCATGTAAAGAGCTTCCTCTTGATTGTGAAAAACTGTCTCGAAATATTTACAACTTCTTTAAATCCAGTAGTAAAAGGCAGAGTGAGTTTAAAGAGTTCCAGCATTTTGCTGAGGTGGATGTGCACAAAATTCTTAGACCAGCACAAACTAGATGGTTGTCTCTAAACGCAGTAGTGCAAAGGATTCTTGAACAATGGGATGCATTACGGCTTTATTTCGATAGCAAATGGCTGGAAGATTCGGAGTGTCATGATATTCATTCATGCTTGAATGATCCTATAATCAAGGCCTATTATTATTTTTTGGCTTGGATGTTGCCAAAATTTACGAAATTAAACAGCTATTTTCAAAGCGAATCTGTTTTGATTACAAAACTAGATGAGAAAATGACGGCTTTTTATAAAGAGCTGTTACTATTGGTTCTAAACCGTAACTATGTAAATTCTGCTCCTATTGAAACTTTAGATCCAACTGCAGAAATAAATCATAAAGACCTGAAAGACATATATCTGGGTTTAGGTGTTCAGAAAGAGCTAGATTCTATTGAAGATGATAAAAGAAAGTTAACTCTGAGAAAGATGTGCAAAATTTTTATTGTTGGAGCTTGTGTTGGCATTCGTAAACGATACTCTGTTAACGACAACATTATGTCAGAAATAGCAAAATTTGATCTAGACAGAGTGATTTCAAATGAAAGGGAAGAATCAATTTCAACGTTATTTCCCTTACTGCCTAGAATTTCCCCAACTTCAATCCAAGATCAACAAGAACTAGATGATGAGTGGCGGAAGTTGCCCCTTTACCATAAAGATTTGGATTTAAGTCAACCTCCTGACATATTTTGGCACCAGGTAAGTTTCCAAGTAAGCTTGATTCCTATTAGTTTCTATTGTTATGTAACCGGACCCTAATATTTTTTTTTTCTCAGGTAGGACAAATGCGGGTTAGTGAAGAGGATGCCCATTCAGCCTATTTCAAACACTTGCCAAAGTTTATGCTAGCCATTCTGTCTCTACCACACTCGAATGCCGAGTGCGAAAGAGTCTTCAGCAGAGTCAACGACATCAAAACGAAAAAGCGGAATAAACTCCTTACGAACACCATCAGGGGAAACCTTTTATCGAAGCAAGCCATACAGCGACACGGAAAAAATTGTATTGATTTTAAACCTACAAAAGAAATGATTGAAAAACATAATATCGAAATGTATAAAAATATTGAAACAATTATACTATCTGATTCTGAATAAAACTATGAGTTTTATTTCAATTCTAATCATGAACTTCCTACTAAACGGGCCAGGTAATTCTACCGTAATTCAATTTTAAATTACAACATAATTTTCTAAAATCTACCGTATTTTTCGAAGAGTTCTACCATCCGATAAGTTTTAGAGTTGGCAACACTGACTCGATGTCACCTTGTTTGTTTCATTCAAATCAATTCCAGCAATTTATTCATTTCAAGAATCTTGAACTTATTCATTGCTTTGATTAGTGTGTGGACTTTGAAGCGAAGTAAAATATTTGCTGCACAAGTCCGAAAATGTCGACGGAAGATGAAAGCCAAAAAGAGGTCCCGTCGGAGATCGAAGTGAGCGCTGTAAACAATGAGAAACGTATCGGATGCGCCCATTACAAACGCCGAGCTAAGTTTGTGGTGAGTTTTTGGTGCTGATCCTACTAATATTTTAAATGCGAAAGTCTGTGTGTGTGCGGATATTTGTTTTATTTCTACGTACGGACTCATGGACAGTTCAGAGCCAGTTTTTTTGACCAAAGGTGGGTCAAACTTCTTGGGCTATATTTAAACAGAAACGTAGTACAGCTGCAGTCAATGAATCGCCGAATTAAACAAAGAACAAATGATTTCGATAAGCGCCACACGTTTTCTAACATGTGTTAAATTACTGCCAAGTTTGGCTGTAGGCAATTCACTCATTTACTTCCTATTGACAACCTATAAGTAACCTCCATTTTTAGTAGTTTGATCTGGGCTGGGTTATGTTAGTCACCAATCTGGTGGAACTTACCTAGTGAATTTTCACCATCCTGAGTAACGTCCAAGTAAAAATCTGACTGAGAAAATCTCACTCATTATAAATTTTATAATCCCACAGATATAATAAAGCTGAAAGTTTGTACGTTTATTTAGCTGTTTGAATGTGAACTGATCTGGATTAAACTTTGTAGATAGTTACCTGGAATAGCAAAAAGGCTATTCAAAATGTTGGTACGCAGGCAAAGCCGCGTCCAGTAGCTTGTAG
This sequence comes from Epirrhoe alternata, assembly GCA_963565295.1. NCBI lineage: Eukaryota > Metazoa > Arthropoda > Insecta > Lepidoptera > Geometridae > Epirrhoe > Epirrhoe alternata. Next base: position 10,186,791 of record OY751392.1, read on the forward strand.
TTCCAATAGATAATAACCAACCTATTGTTCAATATTTCCAGACACCATGCTGCAACAAAGTGTACATATGCCGATACTGTCATGATGAGAAGGAACAGCACTACTTCAATCGGAAGTCGGTCACAGAGCTGATCTGCACGGAGTGTGACACTCGGCAGCGGGTGCAAGAGGAGTGCGAGAATTGTGGAGTTCGCTTTGGAAATGTAAGGAAGTAACAAAAGATCATCCCGAGATATAAACTGAATTCTTAACCTTAATTTCTTGTCTTACATTCCTGCTGGGCGATTCTTTATTACAATTTAGAATGCATTCAATTATAGCTTCGATCAAGAATACTCGATCGAAGAATTCAAAGAACTTCTATGAGAAGTCTAGATCAAATGAAATGGTATTGAAACTTTTTTTTTTTTTTTTTTTTTTTAAATAGGTCAGCATTTGACCTCACTCTGCCTGATGTTAAGCGGTAGTGAGGTCTAAGATGGAACATGCTTACCTAGAAGGAACCTATTTACTCTTGATTTGAAGACCCCTAAATTGTACTTTTACTTAATTTATGTCTTAGAAATGTAGCAAAACAACTAAATGTTTCTTTAAGTTTCCAACAGTCAGACTTCCGTCATTAAGATACAGTGACTTTTATCTTAAGTTCCATGATGCATTTCATGACTATATTGCTATAGTATTAAACTCACTGTGAGAGCATTTTGGCGACCTCTGTGTTGCGGATTCGATCCCCGCCGCGGGATAAATGTTTGAATGATCTGCAAATATTTATCTCGGGTCTGGGTGTTTCTATGTATAGTATGTATGTATTTACAAACAAAGTATATAAGTTTTATATCAGTTATCTGGTTCCCATAGTACAAGCTTTGCTTAGTTTGGGGCTAGATGATGCTGTGTGAAATGTCCAGCATTATTTATTTATTATTTTATCATCTTTAAAAAACTTCAACCCTTATTTTGACTAGGTCATTAAGATGATAAAAGGCATCTGAACCTCGGAGTCCACGTTTGCATGGGTGTAATTATTGGAAGGCATTTGAATTAGCATTCAATATGGCTAGTAGGTTGTTTTTACATAATACATTATTCCAGTACACATGCTTGATCTGCAACCTGTTTGATGACGAGGACAAGAAGCAGTACCACTGTGAAGGATGCGGTATCTGTCGCGTGGGCGGTCGCGACCGCTTCTTCCATTGTGAGCGATGCAACATGTGCCTGCCTGTGCAGCTACAGAAGGCTGGACATAGGGTGAGATTATCTACTAGCTTCTGCGCGCGCGTGGTACCAACATTTTGAATAGCCTATATGCTATTCACGGAATTTTATAAATCCGTGATGCTATTCCAGGTCACTCTACGCCTATTCCAAGTTTCATCCAAATCGGTTCACTGGTTTAGGCGTGATTGTTACACAAACATACAGACATCCAAATACCCAAACATACTCACAAACTTTCAGATTCCCGCGATACAGGCTTAGCCTAGTGCGGAGTTTGTGGTAAATTATTTATAATAATTGTAATATTTATGTATGTTTTTTATGAATAAATTGAATTGAATTGTATTATTAGGATATTAGGATACGCATGAGCGTTGTTTCTGTGCGCGTAAGCTCGAAGACGCTTCATGGACGAATGAGCTCAATATCGCTTGTCAGAAACAAATTTTTTACAATAAAGACCAATCCGCCGTGAAATAGAAATACGCGTCGTATGTGTTAATAAGCTGTAGGTAATACGATTTTTATCACCTTTTGATATTGCCATCTGCCTTTCTGGGTTGTTATTCCACTTATTAGAACTAAGCGCTTTCAAAGTTCTTTTATTATGCGCACTACAAAAATTTGGAATCTCCCGCGTCTGTATTTCCGCTGAGCTATGACCCTGTTGTTTTCAAGAAGAGAGTTAATAGGCACCTTCTGCGTAGGCTCGCTCCATCGTAGACCTCATTCTTGCTTATGTTAGTTTCGAGCCGACCCATTAATCATTAAAAAAAAAGCTAGAGTTTTATCCTGCTTGTTCTTAAAGGGTGTGGGTGGTAAGAGCCCAGTGGCCGTTCCACATAATAATGTTCCTATGGAGGACTAGATAAGGTCTCCAGGGGCTCTCCTCCCCAGTCTATTGAATCTTGTGGACCCTTTCATAAGATTAAGCCTCCTCGCAGACTGCAGACTTTCTATCGGCCGATAGTTGAGACGGAACATACTTCTCCATACTCATTACGAGCCGAAGTATCTTCCGTCTCAACTATTGGCCGATAGAAAGTCTGCAGTCTGCGAGGGGTCTAATGATATCATAAGAAACAACTCTTACATGATATCATATAGGTTGCCTGGAAGAGATCGCTTCTTAGCGATAAGGCCGCCCATTGTACATTTTTATCTGGTTTTTTCTTTTGTTTTCATTGTATTAATGGTGTGCAATAAAGAATTTTCATTCATTCATAAGAGTTATAATGCTTACTACGCACAACACAAAATAAGCCATAAAAATTTGTTTTATTACAGTGCGTAGAGAATGTCTCCCGCTCAAACTGCCCCGTGTGCTTAGAAGACATCCATACATCCCGCATCCCGTGCCATATCCCGGACTGCGGGCATCTGTTACATCGGCCCTGCTTCGAACAGCTGCTGCATTCCGGACACTACGCCTGCCCCACTTGCCAGACCAGCATGATTGATATGACCAATGTGAGGGCACTTGTGTGGGTGTGTAGACGCACTTACACTCGCACAGATTTTTATTACGTTATCTTTATAAGTGAAGACCTAATAATCGGTTGTTTTTTTATTAGTTAGCCTAATTTATTTATATTTAGTTGTTGGTTTTCCTAAATAAATAGATAAGCATTAAATAAATAATGCTGGACATTACACACAGCGTCATGTAGCCCCAAACTAAGCAAAGCTTATAGGTAACTGATATACTACTTATACACTTATAATGGCTGGGTACATACATATTTTTTTGTTTGTAAATACATACATATTATACATAAAAACACCAAGACCAGAGATAATTACTTGCAGATCATACAAACATTTATCCCGTGGCGTGGATCGAACCCGCAACCGTCTGCGTCACAAGCGGGCTTTCACCCAGTGCGCCACAGAGGTCGTTAAGAGACAAGCAATGTTATGGCATTATGCTTGTCGAGTCGATCTTGCTGTTATTCTTTCTTGGGTAGTAGCAGATAAAACACACATCCCTACACACGATTTACGGGTCACCAGACACACAGATGTGTGTACAGTGCCACAAACTTGTCTGCACCGGTGGCCAAAAGAGGAAATAACGAATTTTACAGTAAAATATTTTTTTCTGCTAACACCAAAAGCGATAACAGCGCCTTTCCCACCTGTTCAGATAAGTTTGTGGCACTGAAATGGCATTTTGTACTTGAACAAGATGGACATAGAACGCACAAACACGCATTTAAGTTTGTCTATTGATCTTGCAGTTATGGAACTACTTGGACTCTGAGGTGGCGGCGACGCCGATGCCGCCAGAATACGCGAACTACAAAGCTACGATACTCTGCAAGGATTGTCATAAAGTGAGGAACAATGATGTTATAAATACTTTACAAGCGCGTGGAAATTGAAACATCGAAACGGTCATAGTAGCACAGTTTTTACTTCAGTTTGCGTCAAACAGAGCGATGTTCTTGTCAGTCACATGTTCCAAGCTGGAATTTTAAACTTGGATACTATATGTTAATAGTGGAACTTACACATATTATAATGCTACTGTACATAATGAGAAAATCGTGTGAGCAGTGGAGAGCATATTGCGTTCCCACTCGCACACAGCTCTTAGGTAATATTTTATTGCGAAAGTTAGGCTGGATGGATGGGATGTGGGTTATCTGACATTATATGATTGTTTTATTAAACCTGTATTAGCTAGAAAATAGCCAATATTTGGGCTCATAGGTCTCCCTAAGCAAATATTTTTAGACTCATTTCAGTTATAACAACGAATAAAGCATTACGGCATCAGCTTTGCATCTTGCTTCTTTTTTTTATCCAACCTCTCGCCACTCCTCAGCGAAGTAGCTTTTCGAGGAGCTATGCCTTTGCTCGGCCTCACAGATTTATGCGAACGTTCGGCATGAGAAGCAATGAGAGAATCATCATCTTCCTGCCCTTGTCCCACTCTATGTGGGGTCGGCACAACATGTATTCCTCTTCCATTTACCTCTATCAGCCGTCATCTCAGCACTCACTCACAAGCAATGAGAGAATAAAAAATTCATTTAGATCTGATAGAATAGAAATTTGATTTGTTATAGTCGGTCCATTTTAATAGGCCACATTTGACATTTCATCAAAATTTTACAACGTAACTTTGTACCAGCGGGCATAAAATACTACTATTTTATCGAAGTTAGTACTGCACAATTGCTTAACTTTTTTTCAATTGCGGTTAAATAATTTATTGTATTAATGACAAAAGAAGGTAATTTTATGATTTATTTCCTTATTACACCATCCAAACATATTATGTTTCACAACAATTTCTGTTTTCGAGAGAACTGAACGTTGTTACAATGTTGCGTCAGTAAACCCTTGTTCTCTTTTGACACTAGGTATGTTACCCAAAATAATCGAAATTTGAGAGTTAGAATCGAATGAAATGATTTCTCGTAAGGGAGTATTTCACCTTTAATGATGATGAATGATGGCGCATTAAATACTTATTGTTTTTTTTTTAATAAACTTATTTATCCCGAAAAACGTTATAAATACCAAAAAGTACCTATGTAAAAGGACAACGGGAATATTGCATAAAAACTTTTTTCTCTATTTTACATGACAACCATAAACTTTTGACTTTTCAAAATGAAAATTTGAACAATTTTTATGAAAATAAATAATTAATGGGATTGTGACGCAGTCTTGATCGTTGTGCAAAGTGACTTTGCGTTCTTGGTGTGCTATTTTTTTCAGACCCGGTTTTTTTTAACTGATCTTACCTATTCTTAGTTAACGGTTTACCTGGCGATAAATTTACTCATGTGAATGAATCGATACGGACTTCAAACATAATCGAAGTTTTTAAGAAGGTCACCTCACTAGAAAGCTCAAACTGACAAACGTCAAATGTGGCCTATTAAGTTGGACCGACTAGTCTTGATCATGTTTTAATCTGCTTTTATGAAACGGATTTGTTTTACTTTTAGCTATCCACAGTGAAGTTTCATGTGGTCGGATTGAAGTGCCAACATTGTGGAGCCTACAACACATGTCAAACTAATGGATTTCAAAAGTAAGTTTAGAGCTTGTAAGTCGCAGCCAACTAACATAATCAGCCGTTCAATTAAACGTCTAGCTTCTTTATCAAACGGCACTGTTCAATGGTCTAAATGATATTCATTCAAACAAACAGCCAGGCAGCTTGGAGCTATATGCTCTTACCTCAAATAAGTTAAGCTTAAGCATCTGTTGAAGACCATGTTGACATATACTACAAAAAAGCGTTCTGTGTATTTAGAGATATTTATTCTAGTTTGTTAGTCAATGCTTCGCTAAACTGTTTATATTTTTTGTAGTAGGACGGATAACTTGCCTAGCCATTCAAAGTCTTAACTAATAATATATTTCCAATTTTTGACGCATCGGCGGATTGAAACTTCATCGCTCAATCGATTTTAGTTGGATTGCGTCCAGTAGATTGTGAGGGTCAATCGAAGACCTCAATGATTATCTTGTTTCCAGGCGGTGCATAGGCGACTTCAGTGTTTGGGGTCCTTGTCTTCTTGGATTAATATTTTTTTTCATATTTGTTTATTAATAATAATTTATTTATTGAGTACAGCTACAAATAATTACAGCAGTTTTTACCCAGGAATCTTTTCTGTTATTTTTGCAATTAACGATGACTGTTATTACGTATTCAAAATCAGTCAATTGTTTTAATATAAAAGTTCAGAACAGAATAAAATAATATGTTCTACAAAATATAAATTTAGTATCTAAGGTAGGGTTGGTTCCTACCTACATCACTAGTGCTAGCATGCTAGCTAGCAACAAAATAAAATACTGAGAAATCTTAGTTTCAATTTTCTAATACGATCTTTCATATTTTTTACTACCCTTTCTACCTATATTAGTGTCGCCGCAGACGGGCCACCGGCCGCAGCTACTTTTCTGTAATTTTAATACGTTTGACACACGATTGACCCTCTTTCTTATGACTACCAAATAAAATTTAAAAACAGTTGCAGCAGATGCAGAAAATGATAACGGTCAGAATTTTTTTTAATTTAACTATCGCAAAGTTATCGAGGATTGTAGTCAACAAAAACCGAACAAAAATTTTACAGACAACAATCGCGTATGGACTCACATTCGAACTCTGCTCTCGTATCATCCCCAGTCAGTAAAACCGCAGCTATCATACATCCATGTCTGACTCGTCTCGTCTCCTTTTGAGGTTATAATTTTTTTTCTCTATTTTTGAGTTTTAATTACATAAATGTAATTAGTAACAGACACCTACATGTTAAACATTTTTTTTTGTAATCAAAAAATAGGGGTAAATGTCGCATCCAACTGCTATTGTATTGAACGGCGCCGTTCAACTGGCGGCCTGAATGATATTAGGCAAATGACTCCAAGTAATATTACCTTTAACCACTTGCCTAGCCAAGTCATTTCTTAGATAATATTATTATTTATTATTATTATTTCAGCCTGTATTGTCCCACTGCAGGGCAAAGGCCTCCCTCCCTTTTTTCCAGTTTTAATTTTCTTAGATAATAAAATAATATTATTCAACTGGTGGCGCTACGCCAGAAATCTATTTAAACTATATAAAACGCATTATTAAATGAACAGCCTAAGCATCCAACCAGCTCATTAAATTAACGGCTGAATATCATTCAGGCCGTTAGTTGAACGGCGCCGTTTAATGAAATAGCTGGGCGTTTAGTTGAATGGCTGTTTTTTTTTTTTTTTTTTTTATTTATTAACGAATTACATTTTATATAAAAAAGACAGTCTATTCTAACAATTAAAAACCACAAAGGTTTGTGCTATTGCTAGACAAAAATTAGTCTGCACCGAAAACGAATTATCCTAGATATTATGTAGGTAGAATACAAAAAATAATAATATATAACTAAGTATTAGAAATTAGGTAGGTAGATGGTTATGAATTAAAAAGTATGACTTCAATTTATATTTTATGTTATTGTTTGTTAGTGAGTCGATCAAGTCGCATGGTAATTGGTTAATTAGCCGAGGTATCAAGTAGCTAGTCGTTCGCTCACCGCACGCGTTGTTTGCGCGCGGTTCCTGCAACCGGTTTTGTGCGACCGCCCGTGTATACACAGGTGATCAATCTTAGTTTTCAAGGTATTGTTAAAAAAGTTTTCTTTTAAGAGGGAATATATTACCTGTGTATATACAGGTAACACTTTACAATGTTTAAACAAACCACTTTCATCATTCTGGAATTCATATTTAATTTTGTTAGATACTATAGTTTTTAAAATTTTTAGTTGTAGTTTATATATTACGTTAAGGTAAGTTTTATAAGTGCGACCATAGCTGCTCAATCCATACTGGATGTAGGATTCAGCTAGGGAGTTATAAAGCATTAATTTGACCTTATATGGAATGCGCTTGTTTAGAATTGTGATGTTAGCAAGAAATTGTCTTAACTTATTGCATACATGATCTACGTGATCGTTCCAGTTAAACCGATTATGCGATTATGAAACAGTTGCCTGCGACATATATACATATGAAAATATGCCAGTGGCGGCGTTTGTGGCTGTCGCGTGTGGCCTGTGTGCTGCGACACTTACACCGGTATTCACAAACATTACTTTGACGTTTCACAGTGCGCGCGGACGCACAGGGTCCCAAAATCAGTAGGTTTTTGGGACCCTGTGCATCCGCGAGCACTGTGAGACCTCAGTAATGTTTGTGAATACCGGTGAAAGATCTGTGCCTATATGAAATCTGGGGAGGGAAATTTTAAGCAAACGCAGTACTTACGTCCATCGTCCGACCTCGAAGACGCCTCGACGAGCACTGACCGCGTTGCGCACGCGCTTGGACAACTCGATTTTGTTAGTTTTTTTTCACAAAGATTTAACGAAATTATAACTGAGCTCTGACTCCGCACTAGATTCCCTACGTGTAACAGAATCAATTGGCATAGTAATTTTTTTTTTAGTTTAGCATTTATTTCTATAATTCTATAAACTATAATGGTTAAGGCTAGCACTTACAGTCCCTCAAAAATCCCACTATCCCACTAAATAATAAAGCTGAAAGTTTGTGAGTTTGTTTAGATGTTTGTGCTTCAATCACACCGAAACCTGTGAAACGATTTAGATGAAACGAATAGATGTAGATAGTGACCTGAATAGCATCTATAGGCTATTCAAAATGTTGGTACCATGCGAGCGAAGCCGCGCAGTTTATAATAACATGGCTTAAAAATGTAGCATCTATTTTTTCATTTCAGAGATTCAGCAAACAGAACGGAAGCTGAACCGAACGAGCCGACATCATCATTATCATCTCCCTCATCGTCCAGCGCGTCGTCATCATCATCATCACACGAACCTCGTGAGGAAACCAACGAGTTGCCACAGCCTAACGCATTAGACGAGCCACCTCAGGCATGAAAGCAATGAACCAAAAGGTCAACGAACTTCATGTAGCCTTATTGTCTAACTTGATAATACCAATTGAGCTCGACCAATCACAACACGAAAATGACAAAACACGTCATTTTCGTATTGTCTGATTGGTTGAGCTCAATTGGGATGATAACTGGTAATGGATTTCAAGTTAGGCAATAGGGCTACAGGTCTGATGAAACGATGAGGCTCGTCACGTATATGTTAATATTATGTCCAGTTTTACTAAACCGATTTTAATGTAATTTCGGTTGGAAAATCGTTGTATATGTTTATAGATGTATATTCCTGTTTGTCGATAAATAACGCTAGCTTTGATATTTTAGCTTATGTTATGGCAGCTTTGTGTGATTTTGTATATCGTCTGATATAAATTTTAAATATCTAAGTGTAGATTATTGACTCTTGACGCTTTTCAATAAATATTTCTGTCTGGTCGATAAAATATTATTTATGTACAATAGGTGGACTTGTCGATACCAAGCGCTTCTAGACTAAATCATCTAAAAAAGTTGTAAGTTTAATAAAAAAAACTATTTTGTTCTTTAAGAAGCGTAACACACAGCTTTTCTATCAAAAAGGTGAACATTTTTATCGACCCGTCCATAGCCAAGCTAAAGTAACGCCGAAATACATGAATTGTATAATACACAAGGCGGCGAAATTAGAGGAAAATCATAAAAATTAAGATTTCTCTTAAAGTAGCTAAGTTTTGTAATAAAAGCCTTTACAATGTTAAGTACACCCAATCCACGTAAGAATAAGTATGAATTAAGTTAGTAATGCTATAACTAAGCTCACAATCAAATAAAAACGCAGAAACATACAATTACGATTTTATTCGCATTCTACGTAACTTGGGGGTTACACAGAGTTTGAAATGAAAAAATAATAATAGTGCGTATGGGTTGCCCGAACTCTGATGAGGATCTGGAAACAGTTGTTCATACTCCTCTCTTCCATCTACGAAATAAACGCAAAAAAAAGCTACCATCTGACAATAAAACTCGGTTATACTCAAGAGTTAAATCAGGGTGCCTACAAGCCAACGCTAATCTGACTGAATGATGACTTTTGGCATGTTTCTGTGCTTCAGCTAGCGTATAAGTAAAAAAAAAGTAAGTAAGTTCGTATGAGTCAGTGGCCAACTCTGGTGACGGAGTTTTTAGGCCGCCTTAAGGCCTCCGTCATGGCTTAACGACTTAAATAGCCGGGACCGACAATTTAACGTGCCCTCCGAAGCACGGAAGCGCTCAGATGAAAATGCCACTGGCGGACACCCATCCACTTACAGACCGTTTCGAACGTTATGACTTCATACCAGCTTCACTTAAGAGTGTGTCATACGCCGCCATTTTGTAAGCGGGACAGCGAGTGTGATTTGTTCGGCGTGTGAGAAGTACAGAACGATAGAAACGCAGTGTCATTTACATCGCCAAAACACTTTTTACCTAATTACAAGTTAATTAATCAACCAATCGAAAAATAAAAAGACACAACTAAAGAAATACTTGTAGGTTGTAGCTTTCACAGATTTTGAGATAAATACCGATTTCGAACTACAAAATTGCTTAAATCGCTCCTGCACACTCTTAACCAATACCTCTCTGTACGTTCACAAACCCGCACGTTCTAAGCCCTTTTCGAGGCTTACCAGCAGCCTAATGCCGATTTTTTAGCCATCTATGGCGTTGAATGCCCGTTTTCTACCTTGTTCTTGTCTCCGAACGTAAGATACAGTTTGTCAGTATTCACAGTACGATAGATTACTGATACATACCTAGCGTCTGACTCACTGAACGGTACCTATTCTTATTCTTAGAGTTTCTTCGATCATTGTGACTGCTCCGGCGACATCAGTTGCAGATAAATCACTCAATTCATTTCAAAAGAATGTCTTTTCACCATACAACTACAATAAAATAAGCCAAAGTCACCATGAACGGTGTAAACCATAGTCGAGAGAACACTTAAGAGAGCAATATGCCAACAAACACTCGAAGTTGTAAAAATGAGTAAAAACCAGTAAATTGATGGCTGCATTTCTGACGACCTCTGTGGCGCAGTGGGTGAGAGCCCGCTTGTGACGCAGAAGGTTGCGGGTTCGATCCCCGCCGCGGGATAAATGTTTGTAGGATCTGCAAATATTTATCTCGGGTCTAGGTGTTTCTATGTATAATATGTATGTATTTACAAACAAAAAGTATATAAGTAGCATATCAGTTATCTGGTTCCCATAGTACAAGCTTTGCTTAGTTTGGGGCTAGATGATGCTGTGTAAAAAGTCCAGCATTATTTATTTAGCTACAACTTATGTTCTATGAAGGTAGCGATGCCACAACCTTGATAAAAATAAAACCTAATAAAAAAAATGGGTTTTCTCTTAATTTTCCTGTAATTTTGCCGGTGTGTGTAGTTAGTAGTACTTATATAAAGTTTATAATAAAAAGGATTTAGAAATATGACTTAGATTTTAAACTTAGGAGGTATTTTACTCCATTTTATCTGTAAGATTGACATTTTTAGTAAATAATTCAGAAATTTTCAAGTGAATATCAGACGAGCAAGAGTTTACAGTAAGGTGATATAATATGTGCAACTCATCTGAAAGAAACGGGAGTTTTTCTTCTACCAGCTGTAATCTGCTCAAGTGAAAATAAATCCAAGTTGTTATTTTGAATAGATTATCAACTAAATGGAACGAACTTTAAAAATATACCACCTTGCATTTTATACCATAATATATGCAGTGGCGTTACCTGGTACCGAAAACCAATTAAATTTTGTAAATACCCCTAACACTTGGCCTTGTAGCGAAAATATACTTGCATCCATACTATATACTATATATACTATATAATATTATAAATGTGAAAGTAACTCTGTCTGTCTGTCTGTCTGTTTGTTACCTTTTCACACCCAAACCGCTGAACCGATTAAGCTGAAATTTGGCATGGATAAAGAGTATACCCCAGGGATGGACATAGGCTACTTTTTTGTCAATTACCTTAAGGGGGCGGGAAAATAAGGGTTGGAAGTTTGTATGGGGCAAAAAGTTAAGCAACCCTGGGCGCGGTCATAATAAGGATGGGTGACCGCCGGCGCCACTTTTTGCACTGTAGATTTTTTTGTTTTTTTTTTGTATTTTGCATAATAAATTATTTTAAAATTAATGATAAACGTATAACATGTGTGTTCCCACCCATCAATATATCCGAACTCCGTAGTTATGATTTTTTGATATTAAAATATTTTTCCTTGGCTATAGTTAGAACGCCATCTACATCGCCGAGGTCAAACTACTTTATACTTTTTCTCCTAGGTGGCGTTTCTACTATAACGGAGGCACAGCGGAGATCGATCATTTTGTGTTCCGAAAAGTTAATGGAGATTTTTGCTTAGAGTTTTCGATATTTTATATTGCTGACGAAGTCGCGGGTAGGTAATATTAGTTAATCGTTTTATTTCGAAATTCAAAACCATACAGTACTTGCTATTCAAAAAAAATTACGTTTCGAGTCAATTACTTCAAAAAAATTGCCGCTCGCTTCGGCAAATCTGACACCAGTTGCCGCTATCGTTTTGTTCTTAACATTGCAAGATCTAGGTAAGATTTTCCCTACCTCTATCTAATAAGGGATTCTTGAGAGAAACATAACGCAATATTAGTTAATAATTTTATTTCGAAATTTAAAACCACACAGTTCTTGCTATAAAAAAATACGTTTCGAGTCAATTTCTTCAAAAAGAGCCCATCGGGCCCATCGTTCGAAACTCGCTGCGCTCGCTTCAGCGATTCTGTACCAATTACCGTATTCGTTTTGTTCTTAGCATTGCAAGATCTGGGTAAGATTTTCCCTACCTTTATCTATTAAATAATTCTTGAGAGAAACATATATAAAAAAAAATATTATATCATGCGACGGAGTTTTATATTTTGTACTCTCGATTCACTGAAAACTCCTCCACTTTGTTCCTAATAATGCGCAGACGAAGTTGCGCGGGTCAGCTAGTGATAATATATCTGAGAGAATGTCTACTGCGCCTTGGGGATACTGTCGTGACCCTGTTTACGTTTTTTACATATTATAGCTGTCAACATGTTGCATATTATTGATCGAAGTATCATGTGAACAGTTTGTTCTTAAAAATAAAGATAATATAAAATTGTTGTTTTGTTTGTATGTTGTCGCGATCTGTACGCATTGTTTATGTTATAATCTAATAAATAAGATAATGGTATACTATTTGTTGTTTTATTTTCAAACTAAAGCTAATTACCTATTCATCATTATCTTCCTACCCTTGGTCTACTTGTCAACATGTATTCCTCCTCCATTTCCCTCTATCAGCCGTCATCTCAGCACTCACTCCCTTAATCATCTTTCACACAATGCATCCATCTTAAAAACATACCTATTGAGATTTTTTAATGCCTCTGATTACGCTCTTATTTAAGACTAGCGATCCGCCCCTTCGCACGGGTGCAATGCTGATAAATATTAATAAATAAATACTATAATAAAATTATTTAATAAATACTAAATATTAGGGTTCAGCCAGCGTTTGCAATGTACCTAAGAGCAAAAAGATAGTTTATTTACGACCACATTAGAAACCTCTAAAATTATCAGTGTTTCTCTACTATAATATGCATGTAGGCATGTAACCTTCCTCTTCAATCAGTCATCTATTTAAAAAAACCGCATCAAGATCCGTTGCGTAGTTTTAAAGAAGGCATACAAAGGGACAGACAGCGGTAAGTGACTTTGATTTATACTTAGTGATGAGATTTGATGTCTTCAAGTGCTGCTGTAAGTAGTATACCAATTCACTGCTAAAATGTCTTGAGAATTACTTAGATCTGGTTTATTTAGTTGTTCTAACGATTCATAAATCAGGTAGGTAGCCCTGTCCAATGAAGCTATAGAGAATAAAATTGCAAAGATGATTGCACAAAAGCAAAATATTTATTACTTACAATAGTAAAATTAGACTATAATATTAAGGAATGATTTAAGTCAACACAGCAATGTAAATATTATGGCTATCATGATTATGCAAGATGGTTACACTATGATGAAGTAAAAATAATAAAATTACTAACATTTATTTTGAATAACAATTATGTACCTACAATTTAACGTTGTTTAAGCTGTAGGTAACCTACTTATCGAACTATTTACGTAGATAAGTAAAGCCATGTATTCACTGAGAACACGTTTCAGATGATTACAAAGTTTCACACAAAACGTACCTAGAGAGCCACAAACTTATCTGAGCCGGTGGCCAAAAGAGGAACTAACGAATTTTACTCTAAAATTTATTTTTCTGCCAACCCCAAATGCGATAACAGCGCCTCACTCGCCGGAACAGATAAGTTTGTGGCACTATACCTATATGTTAACATAAACGAGTGTTTCGGGGACTTGGCTGTCCACACCTTAGTTGTTTCGCAGCGATCGCGATGCAAAATGGTTCGGGTGAGAGATTCGGGATCACCGAGAAACCGAACGTCAACGCGTATACACTAGAACCTGAGGCCATAATGTCTAAAAAAAAAGCCATTCCCATTTCCCATTCCAACCAATCACACAATACGAAAATGACGTATCATGACAAAATACCTCATTTTCGTATTGTGTGATTGGTTGGAATGGGAATGGATTTCAAGTCAGACCCTGGTTACTGTATCAGTTTGGTTACCGGTTCGCTATTGAGTACCCGGCATAACGTTGCGTTACCATATCTCTGTTCTTCTCACACGCCGAACAAATCACACTCGCTGTCCCGCTTACAAAATGGCGGCTCCTGTACACTTATTTGTGTGTGTAGATGCACATGCACGTTGTATCTGTGTGCGTAAGCTCAGCAATTTATCATTTATTTATTTATTTAAAAAATATTATGGGTACAACTATACTTACATTACAAGCATGATTATAATATTGATTGTAATTAAGTATTATAAAAGCTACGATTCATACAATTCATGAGCAACGTTCTATTGAGCTCTGGTATTTTGTAAGAACTATTATAACTTGAAAAAAAAACATGTCTTAGGCGTCGTCCTAATAGGCATGATGACAGTAATCAAGTTTCGCCAAAATATTTAACTGGTCTAATTCAATAGGATTCCAGGATTGAGAAAAATGCATTTATTGTCCTAATAATGTCGAGATTATTAAATTATTTAATAAAATAAATCTACAAAATACAACAATCCGCCATGATAGCTGTACACCAATCAAAGCGCGTGACGTCATTATACTCATTAAATTAGACCAAAACTGCGCCTTTTGTTTCCTTTCAGCTTTAGTCATTAGTGTCTATGCACGTAGTTTTTAAACCTTAATTTTCTACTGAAATATGATATTTTTTACACATAACAAATCATTCTGAACAACATAGAACCGATTTTGAAAAATTGTCATCATGCCTATTGGCAATGATCGATGACACGACGCGTTTGTCGTTGTGCAATGAGTAACAAAGATTTCATCAGTGGTCCTAATTATCGCGAGCCGTCGCACGAGCACAGGAATTTTTCATACATCATTATTATCGCACGACGAAAACGTATGTCATCGTACGATCATTGCCAATTAGGACGACGCCTTACTCCAATGGCATTGCTTATAACAAAATAACTTACGTTACATTATTTTTTGATTACTTACGTATTTTGAACATGAGCTTTGTTCAGTAAAAACTATATGACAGTGTTTTTTAAGTTGTTTTTCAATTGATTTACTTGTATTTATAAACATACAAAATTAGCATCTTAACTTAATTATTACAAGTCTTAAGATTACTTACATAAACAAAGACTTAATCTAAGATTCATTTAATATATTTTTCATAATTTGCTATAAAATAAATAAAGCACCACGTAAGTATGCTTCGTAACAAACACTGACTACATAGGTAAAATTACTTACATACTGGGTGTAAAAAGACCGCTCCCAAAAACTGAAATAGTCCATTCATAAAGTAAAATATTTTAACAACGGTATACTTTTGTCAGTGACCAATATCTAGTATATTTTATCTGGGCCAATATTTACAAAACACGACGTTTTTACGAATACGTCACTATCAAAAAAGGTTTCATTACCATTTTTGCTGATATGATAATTTATAAGTTACCTGATAGACTCTATCAGTTAGTTTTGTTTGATTATTGCTCTATCTGATAGAGCAATTATCAAATAAAACTAACGTTATATTGGTAGTACCTTCAGGGCCAGAGATGTAGAATGCACATCATAATCGGGCATATTGGGATTTAATTAATTTATTTAAAGTTGTTCTCCATCCATATCAAGTTCCGTTTCAGTTTTTCGTAGCACTTTTATTACAACCAATACTTTTATATAACTCTACAGAGTTTTTTTACAATAACATATTAAAAATAAATGCTTATCTGGCGCTTATATACAACAAGAAAAACCACTTATACACTTTCAGGTATTAGGTAAGTAGACGACAATCAATAAAGATATATAGCTAGAAAAAAAAATATACTTAAATAGGTAAAAATATTTAGCGGATGTCTCTTACTGGGCAAGGAAAGCGCTCCTAAAAACTGAAACAGTGCATTCAGTTAAACATATTAAGTCTCAATGCACATTGAAATGGCAAACGACGCGACAATTAGTTTTAAAGCAAGCCATTATAAACCTTATGAACAATACAAGATATAGAAACGCTTGTAGAATGGACGAGGTCTGGCGAAGCCATCTAGCGGGCCGGGCACTTTCGTGCGGTGCATTCTACAAGCGTTTCTATATAGCATTTTCATCCGAGCGCTTCCGTGCTTCGGAGGGCACGTTAAATTGCCTCCCTCATGGCTTAACGACTTAAATAGCCGGGACCGACAATTTAACGTGCCCTCCGAAGCACGGAAGCGCTCAGATGAAAATGCCACTGGCGGTCACCCATCCACTTACAGACCGTTTCGAACGTTGCTTAACTTCGACGATGTATCAAGAACGATTAATTTTTAATTATTATGAAATTATGATCTGAAGCTCATGTTTAAGTTTTCGGGAGCGTTTTTTTACAACTTACTCATTTCAGCTATAAAAGGTGTTTGACTAAACCATTTGTTCTCACTTAAGGTAATTGGTGGAACTCAAAGTCAGTGTACAGTTGCTCCACCCGTTTGTAGACTTCGTCTGTGAAGGAGAGGGTTTGTGGCAGAGTCTGCATCGCAGTCGCCAGCCTATCTTCTGAACCAAATATCTGGAATAAGTGAAAGGTTTCAGACATTTTCTTGACACTCGTTCTTTATGTGTAGGTTCACATCTGACGGAAGATGCGACGCGTATTATATAATGACCTTCGATCGAGATATATGACCGAAGACAATGACATAAGCGCAGGTAATTTCTTAGAAATTGTTACATAAAATATTTTTTTAAAACAGTGTGATAACATCTTTGAACTCAGTTTAATTTCAAGGGCAGTCAAAATCAAAATCAAAATTCATTTATTCAGTAGGACCGCAAGGATCACTTAGAATAGTCTTAAAACTAATTTTACTCCTGTTCTTTCGCGACCAATACCGTGAAGAATCAGGGCAACAAACACGGTCTGGGGTCTATCATTTTTTTAGGTGATCCATGGATCCATTAAGTTGGAGCAAGTCCCAAGCTTTTTTGTCATCCAAATAATCAGATATCTTATAATAGGCTTTTTTATAGAGATGACGTTTAATTGTATTTTTAAATTTAGTGATTGATAAATTTTGCAATTCGCTTGGGACTTTGTTATAGAAGCTTACACATTGCCCTTTAAATTATTTCATAATTTTATCTAATCTAGTAGTGGGAACAGCGAGTTTATCCTTATTTCTAGTGTTAACATCATGATTATCGCTCTTTTTTCTTAAATGATTCAATATTTTTACGAACATACATCAGATTTTCATATATGTACTGACAGGGTACTGTCAGTATGAATGTGTGTAGCTACCGGAGGGCTAGGCGGTGCAGTGCACCGGGGTCCCCAAGCTCAAGGGGCCCTCGGACTCGAAGTCAGAGCCCGGAAGGTATTGTTCTTAGGACACTATAGGTATGATTATTTTGAAAATAAAAAACAACTGCATTTTTAGATTTTTGAAAAAATGTACTTATGTAACTACAGTCAGCCCAATACGAATCAAATCGCAAGGTTGTACAAAAAATTCAAAATACGTTTACATTCTGCCACACCCTGCATATTTTGACTTGATAAACCCTAAACCGTTCATAAGGGCCCCAGTTTATTTTGCACCAGGACCCTCTGCTACCTAGATACGCCACTGTAATCAAGAGGATTCTGGTGAACCGATGAGTTCACTGGGATCCTCTCGAGGTTAGGGGATCCCTTATCATGAGGGGAACTCATCAGTCGCGTAACGCTATAACAGACAATCATATGGGAAAAAAAACAACTAAACGTAAACAGGGTCACGACTGTATCCCCAAGGCGCGGTAGACATTCTCTCAGATCTTTATATTCCAGATCCTTTGAAGATGTCTAAGGGGGTAGTCAGAGGCATGTACAAATACATATTTGATACAAGCCCACATCTTGCAGAAAACAACTTTTCAGACTTAAACAAATCTGTGATGATGATCGAGCCTATCGAAACGAATCTTCGTCACAGATGTGAACCGACCCCTAAACCGGTATTGTGAAACGAGTTTTAAGTGAGCCTCAAGGCTCTTTTTTTTTGCAAAAAAAAACTAACATACAAAACTGTTATCATAAAATGGAAGGTCGTTAGGCCGCTAACTGATAATCAATAGCAATCGAGAGTCGTGTCAAGTGGCCGAAATGAACCGTGATTGAAACCTTGGACATATACGTCATCTAGCTTCCGCTTGTAGCTTCGCTCGTGAGCTACAGTTTTTTCTCCCAAAAGCGGGTAGGTTACTGCATGTGTACATTTGTTTGTGTGCGTGAGCGATACTGACCGCTGATTCGTCCATGGTGCGTTCACGCGCTTACTCACACAGAAACAACGTGAATGTTGAAAATAGAATCATCATCTCCCTGCCCTTTTCCCACATTATGTGGGGTCGGCACAACATGTGTTCTTCTTCCATTCTCCTCTATCAGCCGTCATCTCAACACTCACCCCTTTCTTACTCATGTCATCCTTCACACAATCCATCCATCTTTTCTTTGGCCTACCTCTACTCATAAATCCATCAACATTCATACCAAGTTGAAAATAGAATAATTGAAAAAATTGTGGAACTCATTGCCGGGCTCTGTATCTCCCGAAAAGTAAAATATGGTATTAAAATCAAGAGTAATTAGGTTTCTTCTAGGTAAGCATGATTCATCTTAAACCTCATTATTGCCTATCAGTAGACAGAGGGAGGACAAATGCTGACCTATTGTTTTTTTTTTCTTTAGCCCATACTGTCCCGCTGGGCACAGTTCTCTCCCAACTCTCCCCAACCGTCCCTCTTCTTATTACTCATTTAATAAATACTCTTGACCTATTTAATAAAAAAAATGTGTATCTTAATATATTATAAACGCATTGAAAACGAAATAGGTTTTGTTTAAGCCATCCATCCATATCGTGACTGCAACTAAGCGACGAGTGCTTCTCCCTATTGTCTATATTCCTATATGTCTATCGTACATTGGAGACACAGTCGTGATCCACATTTATCTAACAAGTTTTGTATTTCTTTTAAGTTTCGCAACAAACAATACGCAATTGATAAAAGAAATCCACTTATATCAAGATAAATATTTCATTATTTGATAACATGACACGTTACTATTTTATAGCAGGTGTTTTTAATGCATTTGCTTGTTCAACATAAATTGTACATTATGTACCTATTGTCCCAAAAAGTTGTGTCGGTATTTGTCTTACATACACTTGTTACTACATAATTCCGTTATAATACACAAGTTTTCATGAGGAATCTTGATAATCCTATATATTACATACGGCTGTTTGCCACGACTTTGTAAAGTAAAGTAAAGTAAAAGTTTATTTTGCTAAATTTGTGGTAGGTACAAGTTACAAGGTACAAGTTACATTCATGTTATTGTCCACATTGAATGCTGCTAGCTAAGTATTTAATGCAAACTGGGAACTGAGAAGGTTCTGGGACAGAAGTAAAATCACCTAGCTTTAAAATGATTCAAAATCCTAGCGGTCCTACTGAATAAATAGTTTTTGACTTTGACTAAACTTCCATCAGGTACATCATCCTGACAAGATAAATTTTCAAAAATAGCCACACTGACAGACAGTTATGTACATTCATATTTCTAACATTAGTTTGGAATGGATGAAATGGCGACAGGTCTCCGGAACAATTTGCGATCCACGTATGCCCCTTAAGCTTAAGGGGAAAATATATAAGACGATCGTAAGACCTGTCGTATTGTATGGGTCTGAGTGTTGGGCAACAAAAGGGACGGATGAACAAAAGGTGCACGTGGCTGAGATGCGAATGCTGAGATGGATGTGTGGAGTGACGCGAATGGACAGAGTAAGGAATGAGTACATAAGAGGAAGTGTGAAAGTGGCGCCAGTGAATGAAAAGATGAGGAGCAACAGGCTAGCATGGTATGGGCATGTAATGAGAAGGGAAGAATGTCATGTAACTAGAAGAGTACCTACTTGGTATGAATGTTGATGGATTTACGAGTAGAGGTAGGCCAAAGAAAAGATGGATGGATTGTGTGAAGGATGACATGAGTAAGAAAGGGGTGAGTGTTGAGATGACGGCTGATAGAGGAGAATGGAAGAAGAACACATGTTGTGCCGACCCCACATAATGTGGGAAAAGGGCAGGGAGATGATGATGATGAGTTTGGAATGTGGAGTTACAAGAACAAACAAAATCAGGAATGAGTAGAGTATGTTAGAAGTTTGAAAGTTGCGCCAGTGATGGATAAGTTTAGGAGTAATTAGGTTGTAGTATGGGCATGTTATGAGGGAAGAGGGCCATAAAACGAGAGTAACGAGAAAAATGTTATGGTTGAATGTGGGGGAAAATTGGCAAACCAAAGAAAAGATGGACGGACTGTGTGAAGGATGATATGGGTAAGAAAGGAGTGAGTGTTGAGATGACGGCTGATAGAGCGGAGTGGAAGAGGAAAACCTGTTGTGCCGACCCACATAAAATTGGGATAATGATGAATATTAGTTTGCTTGTGTGAATGTTTTTCTCACCTTTTTTAATAAATCAGGTCTTGACGGCAATGCATGCATAGCCAAAGTTGCTGCTTTTCTAATATACCACGGATGGAATTCAGCCAATGTTTCATTGTATGACCCTTGACATGTACTGCATGTGTTCAAGTTCTCATCCGCCTCACTGAGACGTTTTAAGAACAATCTTATGAAATCTGTAGAAAAAAATTCACCCATTTAAATACACTTTGCCCAACAGATCTAGAAGTTAGCCATTTGTCTGCTCAGTGAAAGCTATTATCATAAAAAATTGTGTTCTGCGCAGACAAATAGCTAACTTAGGAATGCTTGGCACGAATGTACCTACTTATTTTAATGAATTTCTAGTAAGTATTTTCCGCCTTTAAAGTTTTGTGTTCTTGACCGATTCAAAATTAAATCAGTAGTATTAATAGCAGTGAATCATTCAACAAAGATATACATGTCATTTCACACAGCATCATCCAGCCCCAACCTAAGCAAAGCTTGTAGGTACTATGGGAACCAGATAACTGATATACTACTGAAATACTTTTGGTTTGTAAATACATACATATTATACATAGAAATTGCACCTGCAACTTTCTGCGTCCCAAGCGGGCTTTCACCCACTGAGCCACAAAGGTCAACAAATATTAAGTATGTGCCTAACTAGAAACACAAAATTTAGGGCAATAATAAGATTTTAAGTAGGTATGTAGCAGGACAGTAAATGACAACCAACTTATTTTTAGACAGAGATAATATTGTTGAGAGCCAAACAATGCTTGTATTGTATATCATGAACTCATGACACAAAAACCACAGAAAAGCTTTGTCTAACACAAAAATAACTTGATGAGCAAGAATCCCTGACACAAGTTATTTAGGTTGGTAAATGACATGCTCACAAGTGTACCAAGCAGGGCAGTCTTAGTATTCAACCTCTGTGGCGCAGTGGGTGAAAGCCCGCTTGGGACGCAGAAGGTATGTATGTTAAACAAAAGTTATACCTACGTGATTAAGTCCCGTTTAATTTTTTTAAAATATGTATGTACTTAAATATCCCATGGTCAGATGACATCGTTAATGTAGCTATGGGAAAGCATATGTAGTATGGGAAAGCGTGGGAAAAGAAGTATGGGAAAGGTGGGGATATAGAGAGGAGGCCTATACTCAGCAGTGGGTGCAACCGGGCTGAATAGATAGATAGATGTATGTACTTACAAACAAAAAGTATATAAATAGTCAGTCATCTTAGTACCCATATCATAAGCTCTGCTTACTTTGGGGCAAGATGATGCGGTGTGGAAAGTCCAGCATTATTTATTTACTTACATACCTCCCTTATTCTACTATTACGAGTATGATACCAACCGACGTCGCAAGATCGAAACTGTGGTGAAACAGCAGGTGTTATTTAGCTTGCTAAATGAATAATACTTACCCAATCCTCTATGCAAACGCAACATAGTCCTAGAACCCGATACAAAATCATTTTTTTCGTGCAGACTTGTTTCTTTTTCGTACTTCATCATCTTTTTGAAAGAGTTATACTGAAGTGAATTCTCCCCTTCCATATGTTTCTCCATTATTTTTATTTTACTCTTCACATCGCTGCTCACGAAGGAGAAAACTGAGCCGATTAGATTAAGGAACCTGAAATAG
Source organism: Epirrhoe alternata (assembly GCA_963565295.1). Classification (NCBI taxonomy): domain Eukaryota; kingdom Metazoa; phylum Arthropoda; class Insecta; order Lepidoptera; family Geometridae; genus Epirrhoe; species Epirrhoe alternata. Next base: position 10,209,306 of record OY751392.1, read on the forward strand.
ATGCATTGTAATCATTCGCGCTCACTTAGAGACTCACTTCACCAGCTCATTGTATAAAAACACTCACTTCACCAGCTCATTGTAACCATCAATATAAGCCTCTATAACAACGTCGTCTTCTTCTTTTAGGCAACGTTGAAAGCATTGTTGGACATGATTAAGATCCAGGTAATTTTCATTGGACATTTTATTATGTTTCTGAATAGAAAAGCTTAAATTTACAATTCAACACAGCACAAAACAACTCGCCAACCAACAGCTGACTGACCTCTGTGGACGGACTGTGGTGGACTGACCTGTGTGGTGTGGTGGGTGACTGACTGACTGTCCTCAGTCCTGACTGGGACTGACAGTTCCTGCCTGCCCTGCCTGCATCGCCTGCTAGGACCTTGCCAACTCCATCCAACTTAGTGAAAAGCTCAGACCATGCGTAGGAAAAACTGTGACAACTGTTGAATTGATTTAAAAACTGAAAATCTAGAGAATACATTGTAATCAGACAAAGTAGGGGATTGAGTACCAATAAAAAACTGAAATTTGAATAAATGCATAAACTGAAATCTGTGACCTTTTCCAAAAAACCGGCGTCACTAGTAGACGTGCCGTACGTAAAGTTTTTCCTTAATTCCTTCGTCCGGTTGCCATAGGAGGAACTAACAAATTAATTAGTTAATTTTTCTGCCAACACCAAATGCGATAACAGCGCCTCTCTCACGGTTATCATAAGTTTGTGGCACTATACTAGGTACTCTGCTCAGAGCAAGGGTGCCAGTCGGTTGCCCTGAGGTTGCTCTTTTGACTTTGACGGTGCTTTGACGATAGTTCATCGTTGTCATTGTCAAACAAGTCAATTTGATTTTGATTGCAAATAATTAAAATGACATTTCTTCCCTCCCTCCCTCCCTCACTGACTCACTGGTTGGCACGGCAGGTTGACTCCATACAAACAAATTGGGAATTTTGTCTATGGGACCTCTAATAGAATCGGAATGAATTTGAACGGAACCACAGATGAAACAACCTCGTCTGTGAACTTCTGTGAACGGAACGAATGTCTTTTGGTAAACTTTCCGTTTCCGGAGCCGTGGTGCCGCGCAAACGCGTATGTCCGCTAACCGCTTCCGTCAGCCATTTTGTTTGTATTGTGATCGAGTGAAGTTTTGTGTTGATTAATTTCCGCAACTTATCCTCTCATAATACTCAAAGATGTACACAAGGTGCTGTGTTGTAAATTGTGATAGTAGGCGAAAGAACGTCACTCTTTATAAGTTTCCCAAAACTGAGATAGGACTCAAGAAGTGGTTGGAGTTTATCAATAGTGATAGTTTACGAAGCCTTAGCTTCGACCGGCTTCGAAGGCATTACGTGTGTTCGAAACATTTTGAGAAGCGGTTTCGTACAGCATCTCGCTTGAAATGCCGTCTTCGCTATGATGCCTATCCGACGTTGTTCACGGACAACGAGATAGCAAGTGGAACTCCTGAAGCATCTTCTAAGGACACTGGTGAGTACAGCTGCTTACCCTTTTGTACACCCCGGCCCATTATTTTAAAATACTTACATCTCGAAAGACTAATAATGTTACTAATGTTATTTACAGGGTATACGATGAAGATCTCAGATCATGACTATTCTCGAAAGAGAATTCATATTGAACATTCCTATTGTAAAACCATGCCGAAAGAAAAACGTTTGCGGACTGATAATGGTGAGCATTTAATTTAAATATCTAAAAAATATTCAATAGAAACCAGGATAGGTAGACGTACACTTCGCCCAACGGATCTAGGCATTCGTGAAGTTAGCCGTTTGTCTGCGCAGTGAGCGCTTTTTCATACAAAAATTGTGTTCTGGGCAGACAAACGGCTAACTTCACAAATGCCTAGATCCATTGGATGAAGACTACCTCTACTTCTGGTTGGTAAAAAAAAACTAGACTCATTACTGCCTAGGCATTGATTTAGAAGAGTAAGCAATAATAAATAGTGTTAAACATCTGTTAGAAACAGCAGGATTATGGAATTATGGCTTCCGGGAAGTTTCTCCATTTCGATACCCCTGAAATGTTTATGCAAAGTTTCATAATGATTGGTTGAATATAATAATTAGCATGATTAGATAATATAACTAAAATCTATTATACGAACTTACTTACTAAAATCTTACCATTTTAAATATTTATTTTACCAATATTTCCATTTCAGATGTAACGGGTATGACTTCCAGTTCTGTACCTGTGCAATTTGTGCATGAAGCTGTTGAAAACCCAGCTTCTAAAGGTAATAAATGTAATAGCATGGATAAAATCTTACCATTTTTTCGAGTATGACCCCGCTGTGGGACAAATGTTTGTATGATCTACATATATTTGTCTCGGGTCTGTTTTCTATTTATAATTATGTATGTATTTACAAACAAAATGTATATAAGTAGTTTCAGTCATGTAGTACCCATAACACAAGCTCTGCTTACTTTGGGGCTAGATGATGCTGTGTGAAAAGTCCAGAAATAAATATTTTACCAGTATTTCAATTTCAGATGTACTGGGTATCACCTCCACTTCTTTACCTGTAAAATTTGTGCATGAAGCTGTTGAAAACCCAGCTTCTAACGGTAAGAAAAAATATAGTACACAGTATGTATTTTGCATTAAAGTTAACATGAAGTGTTTTTAAAAGTTGGAATAAACTTTATCATTAAAGTTTTCATAGAATGTTTTTCTGTGTTGAACCTTAAATTATAAATTATTGAATCTATTAATACATTTGCAGAAGTACCTGCACATCATACTCCTAAACGACTGATGAGGAAAAAAATAATTAATAAGAAGAAAAGTCTTACTCCTAATTGTAGAAGACTTTACAGTGCATTTGTGAAGTCAAAAAAACAATTGGACTTCAGCCGTAGAGCCAGAAGAGCCATGGAATTCACAAAAGACGAATCTTTCGAAAAATTGACCGACAACATGAATCCACTTACAAAGAAAATAATGTGGATGCAAATTAAACAGTGCACCAAACATATCAATGCCAGAAGATTCACAAATGAAGAAAAATTGATAGCCCTATCTATTATGAAGCAGAGCCCAAAATGCTATAAATTTCTGCATCGAATATTTATTTTGCCTTCGAAGCAGACTCTGAACAAAATGATCTCAGAGTTGAACATAGAACCTGGAATCAATAAAAAAATATTTGAAGCTGTAAAGCAAGAGGTAATATTTCACCGAACTGAGACCAATATATTTAATTTCAGAATAAATAAGTTTTTAAGTTTTCTGCGCTGAACACAATTTTGTGTGAAGAAGCGTTCACTGCGCAGACAAACGGCTAACTTCACGAATGCCTAGATCTGTTGGGCGAACTGTAACTTAAGATTTTTAATGATTAAATTAATTAATTATTACTTTACTAGCCATAATTACATCTTATTACATTTGTTGCAGGTCTCAAATTGGGATGAAAACAAAAAATATTGTTCTATTCTGTTTGATGAGGTAGCCCTGGAGCCAGCTGTTTCATATGACAAAAACAAAGATAAAATTAATGGTTTTGTTGAACTCAACGAAAAGTCAAGGGATTTCGCAGACCATGCCCTTGTTTTCATGCTAAGGGGCGCTCTCTGCAAATGGCAGCAGCCTATTGCATTTTACTTTTGCAAAGGAGCAACCTCGGGGGTTCAGTTAAAAATTATTATTAAAAATATGGTAACAGCCATAATAAATGCTGGTCTACAACCTCTGGCAATAGTCTGTGATCAAGGGACAGCATTCCAGAGCATGATTAAAAGTCTCCTGGAGGATACAAAAAGAGAACAGATACGTGCTGATAAAATTGTTGGTAAGTGTTTGAGCTAAAAAAATTTTCTTAATTTTGAACCATGATATACATACTATAGCTGGTACCCGCGACTTAAATAACATAAGTAGGTACCTACTTGAAAACCTACAAAAAGAATGGAAAACTAGTAACTCATCATCATCATCTCCCTGCCCTTCTCCCACATTATGTGGGGTCGGCACAACATGTGTTCTTCTTCCATTCTCCTCTATCAGCCGTCATCTCAACACTCACCCCTTTCTTACTCATGTCATCCTTCACACAATCCATCCATCTTTTCTTTGGCCTACCTCTACTCGTAAATCCATCAACAAAACTAGTAACTAGTTTATAATATTAACTTAACTTGAACTTAACTTGATTGGTTTATGTGTTTTTATATGCTCTTTAATTTAATTGTCACTATGTACTGTTTGTTTCCCAAATAAAATAAAATAAAATAAAAAAAAAATATTAGTAGGATTTATTGTTCAATATAATGTGAATCTTATATCAAGTCATATTGCAGATGAAGTTATTGAAATCAACGGACATGTCTTGAGTGTGATTTATGATCCACCACACCTAATTAAAGGGCTCCGAAACAACTTTCTTACAAAAAACATAATATACCAAGGCAAGATATCAAAATGGTCTGATATTGTTGAAGTATACAAAACAGATTGCAACCATGCACAGATGCGACTACTGCACAAGTTAAATGATGAACATGTCATTCCAGAAAAAATTAAAAAGATGAAGGTTAGTAATTTCTCTCTTTTGAATTTTGATTGTAATTATATTTAAAAATTTCTTGCTTTTAGTTTCAGCGGTAATCTTATTCAACTATATTTATGTTTCAGGTAAAAAACTGTACTAGAGTTTTTAGTAAAACGGTTGCAGCCACTTTGTTGTTTCTCCCCGCTTAGTGCTGTAAGTCTGCCTCGGCCCTTAGCAATCCACCCTCGGTGGCGAGGCAGCAGGGCAATGTGGATGGCCTTAAGGGCGACGATGGGGGACATTAGTCATCGTCGGCTAGATACAACAAGTATTCCCAAGGAGGGTTGACGTCAGGCAGGCGGCCGGTCATAAAACACTGCCAAATCCAACGTACAACATGGTTCAAGGAATAAATGGAATGCGTTATAATGTTAGGGCGTACCCCCGAGGCGACGCGCAGGCGCAGCACCCGGCGACTGTGGGAAATGGACTAGGGTTGTTGCATCAGGGACGGGTGCAACGTAAGACGCGAGTCCAGGATGTAAGAATGAGGATGGCTAGTTGGAATATAGGTACGATGACTGGAAGGAGTAGAGAATTAGCGGATGTGTTAGAAAGGAGAAGAATAAATGTAGCATGCCTGCAAGAGACGAAATGGAAGGGTACGAAAGCAAGAGAAATAGGATTAGGTTATAAGTTCTTCTATTGTGGGAGTGATGGAAAGAGGAATGGTGTGGGAGTCGTACTTGATAAAGAATTGAAAAAATGTGTGACGGATGTAAAGAGAATGAACGACCGTGTAATAGTTGTAAAAGTGTTAGTAGGAGAGTTGGTTTGGAATATAGTGAGTGTGTATGCCCCGCAAAGCGGATGTGATGATGTAGTGAAAGAAACATTTTGGGAGAATTTTGATGCGGTGATAATGAGTATACCTGATGAAGAAGAAATATATATAGGTGGAGATTTTAATGGGCATGTGGGAAGAATGAATGAAGGGTATGAAAGAGTACATGGGGGTTGGGGCTTTGGTAACAAAAACCAGGATGGGGAAGCTATTTTACAAGCAGCTTCAGCTTTCGACCTAGCCGTAGTGAACACATATTTTAAAAAACGAGAACAACATTTGATCACCTACCAAAGTGGCAATCACAGCACACAAATAGATTATTTTTTGATCAGGAGAAATAGGTTAAAAGTGGCCGTAGACTGTAAGACGATACCAGGCGAGGCTTTGGTTTCTCAACATAGACTATTGGTATTGGAAATTAAACATAAAATCAAAACTGCTAAAGCCAAAGTAAAGCCCCCAGCCAAAATTAAATGGCATCTATTAGAAAAGAAAGAGTATGCATGCGAGTTTCAAAAAAGAGTGGTTGACAAAATGATTGAAATGGATGAAGGTATGAATGCAAAATCCAGTAATGAGTGCTGGAATGAAATGGCGGAATGTATTAGGCAAGCGGCGAAGGATGTTTTCGGGGAAACAAAAGGTAAAGGAATAATTGATAAGGATACTTGGTGGTGGAATGAGGAGGTACAAACAACTTTGAAAGAGAAAAAGAATGCCTTTAAAGAATGGAAGAATGTCGAGGATGTTAATGTTAGTGTGAAAGAGAATAAAAGGAGAATATACGCGGAATGTAAGAAAAAAGCTAAAAGAGCAGTTGCAGTAGCGAGGGCTCAAGTACAACAAAAATTGTATGAATCATTGGAAAGCCCCCAAGGACAGAAACAGCTCTATAGGCTGGCAAAAGCAAGAGAGAAGAATGCAAGAGATTTGATACATGTGAAGTGTATAAAAGATGAAGGTGGAAAGGTGCTAACGAAAGATGAGGAAATAAAGGAACGCTGGAAGAGATATTTTGAAAGACTTATGAATGAAGAGAATAAATGGAGCGGTGTCCTTGACAAAGCACCTGCTAACGTGGGAATGGTGAGAGAGATATGCGTGGAAGAAGTGCGAATGGCCGTTCAAAACATGAAGAATGGAAGAGCGACAGGCCCAGATGGAATCCCAGTTGAAGTATGGAAGGTTTTGCGAGCTGATGGATGGAAGTGGCTGACTTTATTCTTCAATAAGTTGTTGCAAGAAGAGGCGATCCCAGATGAATGGTGTAGCAGTTCGCTGGTGCCCATTTACAAGAACAAGGGTGATGTACAGGACTGCAACAATTATCGAGGAATAAAGCTCATGTCACATAGTATGAAAGTTTGGGAGAAAGTGATAGCGAGACGAATGAGAGAAGAGAGTGAGGTATCACGGAACCAGTTTGGGTTTATGCCGGGACGCAGTACAACGGACGCCATATTCGCTCTAAGGCAAGTCTGCGAGAAGTACAAACGTGCGCACAAAAACTTGCATATGGTGTTCGTTGACCTAGAGAAGGCGTACGACAGAGTGCCCCGTGAGGTTCTGTGGTGGGCTATGAAAGAGAAGAGAGTGCCTGAGAAATATTTACAACTAGTGCGTGCCATGTATAGAGACGCAAGCACGTACGTCCGGTCTGAGGCTGGTGCTACGGATAGGTTCGGTGTGGCTGTAGGCCTGCACCAGGGATCGGCGTTAAGCCCATACTTGTTCCTCCTGGTGATGGATGCATTGACATCAAACATACAGGAGGAGGCACCCTGGTGCATGCTCTTCGCCGATGATATCGTCCTTGTGGGGGAAGATGCTTCTGAGGTTCAGAGCAGGCTGGGAAAATGGCGGGAGAGACTGGAAAAAGTGGGCTTAAAAATAAGCAGAACCAAAACTGAACACCTGTTTTGTAATTTTGGAGGTTCTTCCAGCTTCTCTCCCATCGCCTTAGATGGTGTATCCCTTCCAGTCTGCTCCGATTTTCGATACCTCGGATCATTGATCCAAGATGATGGAGGAATAGACCGAGACGTCAAAAATAGAATGAATGCGGGATGGATGAAATGGCGACAGGTCTCGGGAACAACTTGTGACCCTTGTATGCCCCTTAAACTTAAGGGGAAAATCTACAAGACGGTCATTAGACCTGTCGTGCTGTATGGATCTGAGTGCTGGGCTACGAAAGTGACGGATGAAAGAAGAGTGCATGCGACAGAGATGCGAATGTTGAGATGGATGTGCGGAGTGACGCGAATGGATAAGGTGAGGAATGAATATATTAGGGGAAGTCTGAAAGTAGCGCCGGTGACTGAAAAATTGAGGAGCAATAGGTTAGCGTGGTATGGGCATGTAATGCGGAGGGATGAAAGTCACGTAACTAAAAGGGTGATGGAAATGAATGTGGATGGATATGTGAGTAGAGGTAGACCAAAGAAAAGATGGATGGATTGTGTGAAAGAAGATATGGGTAAGAAGGGAGTGAATACGAAGATGACGAGTGATAGGGGAGAGTGGAAGAAGAGAACATGTTGTGCCGACCCTGCATAAGCGGGATAAGGGCAGGCAAATGATGATGGTTGCAGCCACTTTGTCTTACACCGCTCAGTTTGGTAAGCATTTTATATAATACTAGCTGCGCTCCCGCGGTGTAACCCGCGGTCCCTCGGGATTTTTCCGGGATAAAAAGTAGCCTATGTCCTTCCCTGGGATACAACCTTTATCCATGCCAATTTTCAGCCCAATCTGTTCAGTGCTTTTGGCGTGAAAAGGTAACAGACAGACAGACAGATAGACAGACAGAGTTACTTTCACATTTATAATATTAGTATGGACTAGCTGTCCGCCGCGGTGTTACCCGCGATCCCTCGGGAAAATTTCACTTCCCCGGAATAAAATATAGCCTATGTTCATCGGGGATAATGTAGGATTGAGATGTATGGAGCACAATGAAACAACCGCTTATGACGAGTACTAGTTTATTACTGAACTGTGGGTGACGCCGTAAACGGCGAACTTGCATTTCGGTAGGTAGGTAGGTACATACACATCATTCCTCCACAATTAGATTTTGACACCTGATGACAAAATACATACATAAGTACTCACTTAAATATATAAAGCTACTTAGCTACAAAACTATCCTTATAATAAACACTTATTAAAAATATTTCCTATAGTCTACACTTTTCATATTCCGCTTCGGACGAGAGAGTGTGGGTGACGCAGCTAGTGTTGCAACGCTCTCAGGCACGGGCCTGAGAGCCCCGGCCTGTGCCGCCGACTCCGGCGCGGTACTTGACTCAATGGTCAATCCCTCACTCCCTACGGCCTCACTGTCTACTACCTCATCAGTTATGGCACAGTCTACTCCAGATACAACAGATTTTTCCGTTTCTTTAAAAGTATCAATCTGTGGGCTGGCCTCAGTTGATTGAAACGGCGTTTGAAACTGATGAGATAATGAATTACTATCATTAAATGCGTCTAGGGGAACACTATTACCCGTGTATTTAATAATCTGATCGACGTGCCTAATGCAATAAACATCAAGATCTTTAATAAAGATTTTATACATTTTAATACCTACTAAATTTTTTATTATACCTAATTTCCAAGCTTCTTTCCTTGCACTATACCACCGGGCCCAAACGATGTCATTTACCGAGAATTGTCTTTTACTATGCCCGGCACTCTTATCAACACGTGATTCATCAGCTGTTGATGGAATAATTAAATCGAGCCGCGTTCGCAAATTCCTACCAAACATTAGCTTAGCAGGCGTTTCCCCGGTGGTACAATGCACGGTATTTCTATAACTAAACAAATAACCTTGCAATTGTTCGTTTATTTGATGTTGTGATAAATTATCACTTAAAATACATTTTAACATCTTTTTACATGTTTTAACCGAATTTTCGGCTTGGCCATTACTGGGTGGGTGGTAAATAGGTGAAGTCATATATTTTATCCCATTACACGAACAAAACAACTTAAACTCGGCAGAATTAATTTTAACGTCATTATCAGAAACCAAAACATTTGGTAAACCAAAAGTAGAAAATAATGACTTCAATTTTGTTATCAGTGCCCCTGTTGAAGTTCCGCTAGGCATAAGTAGGCATTCAACCCATTTACTGAATGAATCTACCACCACAAGATAAACCCTTTGAGCGATAGTCATGTAATCGATGTGTACGCGCTGCCAGGCGCCGGCGGCGGCGGGCCAGGGCGCGGGGGGGTCGCGCGGGGGCGCGGCGCGCACGCTTACGCAGGTCGCACAGGAGCCTGTCCATTTTTCAATGTCTCCGTCGATGCCCGGCCACCACATTCTACTCCTAGCGTTACTTTTAGTTTTTATTATTCCTAAATGGGAATCGTGCAGTTCGCGTAACATTTTATTTCTGAGAGCGGTCGGTATTACAATTCGGTGTCCCCTAAATAAGCAACCGTTCTCGAGTTGCAAATCCGATTTACATTGGAAATATGGTAATACGGATTTACAAATAATTTTGCGAGGCCACCCGACCTTCATATACTTTAAAACAGACTGAAGCGTCTGATCGCGTTTCATTTCTTCAGTTATCTCATTAATTGTTATAGCGGGTGAACCTACGTCTAAAAATTTTATTGCGTAGTGGTTATCAACCTCGCTATCGGTACTTTCTGACTTGTTTACGCATTTCAAGGGAGCGCGCGAAAAATAATCAGCTACTAAGTTCTTTTCACCCGGTACATACTGCACTACATAATTATAAGCCGATAATATAATCGCGTATCTCTGCAGCCTCAGCGCTGTCGTCACAGGAATACCAGTCTTATTATTAAAAATGGAAACCAACGGCCTATGATCAGTTCTAAGTACAAATGGCTCGCTTCTCCCGTACAGATATTGATGAAATCTTTTAACCCCGAATATGATTGCTGCCGCCTCCTTCTGGATCTGGCTATAATTTCGTTCGCTAACGGTCAGAGTACGAGAGGCATACGCGAGAGGGCGTTCGTGTGCGTCTCCTTCGCCCCACTGAGATAGTACCGCGCCCAGCCCGTTGGGCCCTGCGTCTACCGTCAGTGCGAGTTTCGCTGAGGGCTCGAAATGCGCCAGCACGCGTTCCGAGGCTAACTCGCGCCGCACCACCGCCATAGCCTGCCGTTGTCTCTCTCCCCACTCCCATGGTGTCTCACTACGAAGTAACTCGTGAAGAGGGCTCAGTAAGGACGAAGCGTTAGGTATAAAATTCCTATAATAATTGACGACGCCCAAAAATCTTTTAACTTCCGTAACATTCGTCGGTTCTGGCGCGCTCATAATAGCCTGGACCTTACCTGGACAGGTTGATAACCCCGCTTTACTAATCACGTATCCTAAATATTTAACGCTCTCTTTAAAGAATTCGCACTTCTCTTTTTGTAAGCGTAGGCCGGCGTTAGATAATCTACCTAAGACTTCCGTTAATCTCTTCAAGTGAGTGTCCCTATCTGGCCCTGTAATACATATATCATCGAGCCACACGCTGACTCCATCAATATCAGATAACAATGTCTCCATTGCCTTTTGGAAAATAGCTGGGGCATTCGCGAGACCATATACCAGACGGGTATACTTATATAAACCCTTATGAGTGTTTATCGTAGTGAGCTCCTGAGATGACTCATCTAGACTGAATTGATTGTAAGCATTTTTCAAATCAATTTTACTATATAAATCACCCCCTCCCAACTTAGCAAACACCTCCTCTATCCTGGGTAAGGGATATTTCTCGATTAAAAGATCTTTATTTAGCGTAACAGAGAAGTCACCTGCGATTCGAACTTTACCATTTTCCTTTAAAACGGGAACAATCGGTGTGGCATATTTCGTGTGATTGACCGAGACCAAAATACCTAAACCTATGAGACGCGTTAGCTCTTGTTCGACCTTATCTTTTAAGGCAAAAGGTACCGTACGCGGCTTGAAAAACTTCGGAACTGAGTTATCTTTTAACTGTAAACTTACTTTAAATTTATTGAAAGAACCCAATTCATCTCGCCATAGATCAGGGAATTTATTTAATAAATCGATTACCTCCGTGTTGCTACTACATATTAATGACTTAATATCAGTTGTAATTATCAGATTGAAGGCGGTCATAAAATCTCTGCCCAGCAACGGAGGGCCACCATTTTTGACTACGAATACTTTAATTATTTTCTTTATTTTATTATAATAGGCTTCAATTGCAATAAACCCCAAGGGAGATATTTTATGACCGTTATACAAGCACATTTTGATATTACAATTTTGTAAGGGAAATTGAGAAAACTTGTCCTTGTAAAATTTTTCTGATATAACACTGCTACCTGATCCTGAATCCAGTTCCATTTTAACATTTTGATTGCCTAGCGTTAGGTCTATTTCAATAGGCTTATCTGCCACATACCTTAAATTAAAGTTTTGACACTCCTCACAGCCGGTATCTTCATTTACGTTATCCACACCGCAATCCTGGCTAGAATGGTAAACGCACGAACTTTTAGGATTACCGCACACTTTTTTTAGGTGCCCTTTGACACCACACTTTTGGCACTTATAACCTTTGTATCGACACTTATCACTACTATGATTCTTCATTCCGCAAACCGAGCAGCGACCCATCTCGCGGCGCGCTGATGAATTCTCTCCAGCAGCACCACCGCCGCTGGCACCACGACCACGGCCGGACTGACCTTGGAATTTCGCACGATATACCGGTTCCTCCTTGATGGAAACGGCATCACTGCCAGTGCTCAGCACGACCTTTGCCTCCTTGGCACAGGCCGCCTGCTCCGCCAATTCTATAGCCCGCGCCAATGTCAGTTTTGACGGTTCCTGCTCAAATAACTTGTCTCGTTCTGGACCAGCTCCCAGGCCGAGGACGAAACGATCTCTCAAGTTCGTTTCCAAGGCGGTGCCGAAGTCGCAATATGATGCTAACCCCCTTAATCGCGCCACCCATTCCCCTAAGGTTTCGCCTGACTTCCTGTTCGCACCAAAAAATTTGGCTTTATCCACAAATGAGCACTTTTTCGGCTTGAAATGGCCATCGAGTAAATCAACTAGCTCCTTGTAGCTCAGCGCCTCCAATTCCTTGGGAAACGCGAGGTTAAGTACAAGACGGTATGTCTCTTCTGTTAGGTGGGTCAGTAGAATTCCGCACCTTTTTTCATTGTCCACACTGTTAATCTTCAAAAACTGCGTCAGCTTGCCTTTGTGTATCAACCATTCATTTGTTTTATGGTCAAATATAGGCAAATTTCCTAAATACGCGTTCATTTTTTTTCTTTGCGTGGGTAGGTAGTCCAACGACGTTCGCCAGTGAGATGTATGGAGCACAATGAAACAACCGCTTATGACGAGTACTAGTTTATTACTGAACTGTGGGTGACGCCGTAAACGGCGAACTTGCATTTCGGTAGGTAGGTAGGTACATACACATCAAGGATTCTATTGGTGAAAGAATTTTTCAAATCGGTCCAATAGTTTCGGAGCCTATTCATTTCAAACATACAAACAAATCTTTCCTCTTTATAATATTAGTATAGATAAGAACCAATTTAGTACGTAAGCTTAAATTTCCTTTAAGTACCTAGTTTCATAGTAAATCAGGAAACTACAATCCGACCCTCATAATAGCCATGATCATCATCATGTAGAGCGAAGCTTCGTTTTCGCATATTAATATCTTCATTTTTTTTTGTTGCAGCGCAATATGCAGATGGCAGTCCAGTGAGCCCTACATTAAAAAATACCGCAGAAGTGGTATCATTTTTTGACGATTTGTTCGACTCAGTGAATGGAGCGAGTTTATACTCAAAAAAATCAAAAGGCAAACCGCTAAGACATGCAGTTACAAAAAACTCAATGCACCACACGTTTTGGCGAGATGCTATAAAAAAACTTTCAGAAATAAGATATGTTGATGAAAAAGGAAAAGAAACATCTGTACCTTCTTTGAAAAATTGGATTGTAACATTAAAAAGTTACGAAAGGGTGTGGCAACAGTTGGAAAAAAAAGAAATTAAAATTATGCGTCCGCGATATTTTAACTCGGACCCAATTGAAAACTTTTTCGGTCAAGTGCGGTCGTATAATTTCAGAAATAATGACCCAGATTGCCACACCTTTATAAGCACATTTAAATCACTGCTAATCACTAGATTTATACAGTTTCACTCAAAAAATTATAATTGTGAAGAGGATTCAGGGGTCCAATTGTTAAAATTGCAGGCTTTGTTTAGCACCACCAAGGAAAATGAAATTGAAAATAATGATAATGTCCCTGAATCCTCTGAAGTAGGACCAGAAATATTTCCTACATCTATTACAAGTAGGCAAGAAAGACTACATGTACACTCACGTGCATATACTGCAGGGTGGGTTATAAGAAAAATATTAGGAAAAATTAAATGTCGGCAGTGTGAGGATGAGTTAACCGCTACAAATTTGAATTTTGAAACAGGCTCCATCCATAATTGGATATCTTTTAAAGAATACAAATCCGTAAAAGAAAAAAAATTAACCTACCCTTCAGAAAATGCCGTGAGGTTCTTTGGTATTATTACTGAGGAAGCCAACGAATATTTAGAAAAGCAACCACATAGTAAAGAAATAATTAAAAGCATCAAAAATAATATAGAAGCTAAATATTCGCTTGACTTTCTCCATTGCAAATTACACAAAAATCTTGTAAAAGATCTATTTCTGGGATTCACGTTACGTTTAGCAGTATTTAACTGGTGCAATATAATAAACCGAATTTTAAAAGGTACGGATGTTGTCAGATTAGCCAACAAGACATTACCTGCCATGCAGGCAAAAGCTTATAATAAATATAAAACTAAGTTAAAAAATAAAAAAATTAATAAATGATCAATATGTTAAATTATTTCTTGCCTTTCACAACACCTCCTAATTACCTAAGTACATTGGGCCTTCGGCTCATGAATAGGAAAGAATAGAAATAGAATGAGTGATTGGAATGAATGAGGAAAGAAATCATTTATTATCTACGGTGGTAGCACGATGCTTTCTTCAATACTCTGTGGTTTCATTTGTCAAAATCTATGAGATGTGGCCCACAGATTAAATTACGGCGAGTAGATTTGTTCCTGAGTTTTCCGTCTGATACGCAGTATCCCTAGTACGTCTGTGCTGGTTGGTATGGTAAGTTTCGGTTCGGTCGGACGGACTTCGCTTCGGTTTGCAAATAAAATAAAAACTATAGTAATACCCCGTTATACAAAGTAAATAAACGCGCAATGTAAATAACAACTGTGATGACGCTATAATTGGTGAAATAAGTGAAAAAAATAAAGGTAGTGAGAGACTCCGGAACTGTACGCGCATCCAGCTGATTGTTTTTCATTGTAAGGTTTTACGCGGAATTGTCGGGACGCCTTTCACTATACGTACATTACAGTAGGTTACATTCAAATACGAATATAAGCTCTTTGCACTACCAAATTCAACTTCAATTACTATAAATGAGTCGACTTACGAAATATGCAAGCATTAACTCAGCTGCAGATAACAGTACCTTCTCATGTTGATTTCAAGTCATTTGTTATTCAATATGTGCTTTTATTTCTCTTTCCTATTTAAATCTCTTATTTCTGGAACTTACAATGTGAATGTAAAGTGAAAGTAACATGTCATTTTTTTTGCCTACCTACCTTCTTGATTGCATATTATTCTAAAGTCTTTTTCACGCCGGAACGTATGCAAGACACAATGAACTTGTTTCGTTTCACGTTGTGTGGCTCACAACAATTTTGAAACAAAAAAGTCATGAAAAAAAAATTAAACGATAAAACATACATAATACATATACAAAATAATCGTTGGTTTAGTAATTTTGTCTATGAATGAACCTTGTAATCAATTGAGATGAATGGATAGTAGTGAAACAAAAATCGATTTTGATAATCTCGATTAAACTTTAGGACATTACTATTAGACTGATTTTGAATCTCGAAGTGTCTTGCATACGTTCCGGCGTGAAAAAGACTATAAATGTAAAATTCTATGCAACACTATTAGTTGTACTGATTTACCCTTGATTACAGATTGAAGCCCAAAAATGGGATCAACAGTGGAACACAACGAAGAAGAATCATTCATCATCCTTGGCTCATCGCCCGGCACCAGCTTGGACATAACGTGCAATGGAATGAAGAATGGAGCTGCTCTGGACAAGGCGCAGATTGAAGATGCTATGAAGGACCTGTCTATGGATGATAGTGCCACGAAGCAGCTGTCTGATAAAGCTAGTGCCACAAGTAACTTGTCTATGGATGCTAGTGCCATGAAGCAGCTGTCTGATAAAGCTAGTGCCATGAGTAACTTGTCTATGGATGCTAGTGCTATGAAGCAGCTGTCTGATAAAACTAGTGCCATGAGTAACATCTCTATGGAAGGTAGTGCCATGAAGCAGCTGTCTGATAAAGCTAGTGCCATGAGTAACTTGTCTATGGATGCTAGTGCTATGAAGCAGCTGTCTGATAAGACTAGTGCCATGAGTAACATCTCTATGGAAGGTAGTGCCACAAAAGAGCTGTCTGATAAAACTAGTGCCATGAGTAACTTGTCTATGGATGCTAGTGCCACGAAGAAGCTGTCTGATAAAGCTAGTGCCATGAGTAACTTGTCTATGGAAGCTAGTGCTTCTTATCAAGCCCATTTTAACCTAGCTGAGTGTGTGAGTATACCTTATTAAATACCAGTCAGTGTTCATCGTTTTCCAGTTTTGACTGATTTTGATAATGTTAGAAAAACACCGGACAAGTGCGAGTTGGGCTCGCCCACCAAGGGTTCCGTACAAAGGCCTTAGTAGTATAACAGTGCAAACTGTTAGGTAAATATATACATCAAAGTTAATAATTATTATTAATAAATAATTTAATTTTTATTTATTAATAATAATGCACCAAACTTGATGAAGCCTTAAGTTTTTTAAATATTACTGGGCATACATGGCACAATATGATAAGAAAAAAGAACCGGTCAAGTGCGAGTCGGACTCGCGCACGAAGTGTTCCTTGTCCCATGTTCCGTATAAAAACGGCAAAAAAACTATTTATTTTATTCTGTTTTTTAGTATATTTCGCTATAGCCGCAACAAAGATACATCATCAGAATCTGTCAAAATTTCCACTGTCTATCACAGTTCATGAGTTAAAGCCTGGTGACAGGCAGACAGGCAGACAGATAGCATAGTCTTAATAATAGGGTCCCGTTTTACTCTTTGGGTAAGTAACCCTAAAAACAAACACTTCAAATGTGTTCTGATATTTTCTGTGTACCTATGACTCATTATGTTTATCAATTAGGATGTAAGAAATTGGGAATACTGACTAGTTTGTGAATTTCTTGTGAGATAGTGGCTGACTCAGTGACTTGTTTAGGTTTCAATGTTTTATATTGACCTCATATCCAATCATATTGATAAAAGAGCGCCAGTGTTTTAGGATGACATCAATTCTTGGTGGTATAATCAACGACGAGAGAATTATAGCCTGATTAAGATTGGTAAGTTTTATATGCGTAAGCAAAGTAACAAAGTCCCAAGCGAATTGCAAAATTTATCAATCACTAATTTTAAAAATACAATGAAACGTCGTTTCCGTAAAAAAGCCTATAACAAATATCTGATTATTTGGATGACAAAAAAGCTTAGGACTGAATTATGCTACAACTCGTTTTAACATAATTAAAATAAAAATGTATTAAAAATGTACAATAATTGAAAAATTACGATTCTAAAAAGTGATTTCAATGATTAAACTAATCTTAACTTTGACTCTGAGATGGTTTGGTTATCCTAATTGACACAGTTTTCACATTAACTTCTCCAAAATGTGGGAATGTGCCAAATACGTCCTTGGACAAGCCTCCGATTACGCTATGGGTATAACAATATCTTCAATAGCTATAATATTTGAGACTGTCTGTCACCTGGTGTATAAGCAATACCTTTTTTAACCGACTTCAAAAAAAGGAGGAGGATTTTTTTTTTTTGTATCATGTTACGCGATTACTCCGCCAATTGTGGCCCGATTTTCAAAATTATTTTTATGTTTGAAAGGGTATACTCCAGAGGTGGTCCCATATAAATTTTAATCCTGAGGGTTTGATAGTTTGCCCGTAAAACTCTAAAAACCTCCTAGCCATTGTAAATCGAATCGACAGATAAGTCCAAGACTCTCTATGCAATATGTCAAATTGACAATTTACTAATGCCAGGAACTCACGTGTCGCGAGACTTGACATAAAATGTATGCAGTTTTGGTAATTATTGCCTTTAGACGCCGGTGGAGCCTAAGCATTATCTGTTTAGCATTATTTATTTCTTTCTTTCAAGCTGATCTGATGATGGAGTCAAGAGCTGTTGCAGGGAACTCCTCAGACAATAGGCCGATTGAGTTGAAACTCGGTTCGTAGATTAAGTATCATCTAAAATTTTCAAAAATGGTGACAGCGAGCTGATCTGATGATGGAGGGAACTCCTCAGATAATCGACCGATTTAGTTGAAATTTGGTTTGTAGATCAAGTATCATCTAAAATTTTAAAATATAGTGACAGCGAGCTGATCTGATGATGGAGAATGGAACTCCTCAGTTAATAGGTTGATTGAGTTGAAACTCACTACATCGGTCAAGTTTCATCTACTAATTTGAAATATGATGACTGCGAGCTGATCCGATGATGGAGAACGGAACTCCTCAGAAAATAGGTTGATTGAAATGAAATTTTGTACTTACATCGGTGAGTTCAATCAGATCACGGTAATCCATTAAAAGCTTGTACTTGTTGATATTTTAAAAAAAACTTATTCATATTTAGATTTTTATGGATGACTTATTGATTCCCTGAGTCACGCCGTGTGTAGTGTCGAACATTGAAGTCGGTTTTTCTTTTAGTTTTAAAACGTAATTATTAGGCTTATAAGTTGTAATAACCTTGTATGAAAGTGTTTCTGACAAGAGTAATTTGACATTCTCATGTTACATTGTAATACAAATAAAAATAACATAATTTTTCTATTAAATAATAACTTATCGAGGCAAATAGTATAATTGCTGTCATTATTAGGACAATACACTGCAGTTCCGCCCACCTGTTTCAATGTATCTTATTGAAATTATCTTGAACTAGCGACCCGCCCCGGCTTCACACGGGTGCAATGCTGATACTAAATTTCTGTACTATATTATGCATGTATTATACATATAAACCTTGTTGAATTACTCTATCTATTAAAAAAAACCGCATCGAAATCAGTTGCGTAGTTTTAAAGATTTAAGCATACATAGGGACAGAGAAAGATACTTTGTTTTATACTATGTAGTGAAGTGCTTGTGACGCTTCGTTAGCTGTTTTTTGTAAATCGTCGAAAAGAAATAAAGCGATATTCTTCGCGGAAAAAAAATAGATGGTAGATACAAAATGAATCCGTGTGGATTTCCGTCTCGTATTTATTGGAGTGCTATCTTCTGAAAAATATGGCCTTGTACCAAATATGTATTTGGACATGTCTCTCGACGACTCCCTTTCTTGCAGTGTTAGCAAACGTACGATAATAGTCGAACAGTACCTACGTTAAATTTGTGCCTGCGGACGATCTAAAGCGGGTATCACACTACACGGTATTCAGGGTCCCTTACCCTACAGGGTACACAAGGAGTGGTGTAATGAGAGTTAGAGTCCCTAACTAGGGCGACCGGAAGGTCCCGGCAAGCCTTGCTCCCTAACTACCGGGCCCTGAATACCGTGTAGTGTGATACCCGCTTTAAGTAGCGCCATAACAATGATTGTACGACAATTTGTATCATGACGCTAAGATAATTTTGCTAAATTTAGAGACATTAACATCGATTCTGCTGTTCACTGACTAAACTTAATTAAACTAAAACTTGACGTTCTTATTTCGTTCTTGCTAAAGACGAAAATGGCACGTCATTGAAAGTGACATTACTAAAAGTATACTCAAATGGCGTTTCCGAGCTTCTGTAGCAGCTGTTTCACACAGCAAGTAAATTGGTCTTGACTAATTCTACCCACAAATACTTCATTTTTACTAAAAATAAGTAATTTTAGGAATGCCCCTGTAATAGTCATTCTATTCTGGACCTTATCGTAAAGGAAATAAGAAGGTAGCATTTTAGTTTAGTTCACTTTAGTCAGTGAACAACAGAATCGACGCCATTTTCTTGCTATATGTACGATAATTTTGGTCAAATTCGGTAAATGTACGATAATTCTACGCTCTTTGTACGATAATCAGCGCGCTCCAGGTTGCTAACACTCCCGACATCACTTTATTAGAGTGTTAGAATACAAATTAAGGTGTGCAATCATTTGACCTCCACGCGAGTAAAGCCACGTGCTTATTTTACAGGGACTTTACCTTTTCGAACTTTCCTCATTAGTCACCGCTGGCGATATGGATGTTTAATAGTAATGCATTTAGAACACAATCAATGCATTCACAAAGTTAGCCTTTTGGCACGCAGTGGCTCATTTTAATAAGTACTGAAATATCTGGAGGCCTTCTTCTCAGTCGTTTCACTCTTGAAAGAGTGGTCGTGGTTGTAAGGTCGGGAGTAGTGTGACTCGCTTTACAATTCTGCGCCATTCGTCTCAGATGGTGGTCTTTGTGGTGCACTCGTTTAAGGTATGTTCAGCGCTTCCTTGACTTGGTCCGCCCATCTCATTGGAGATCTTCCTCGTCTTGTACCCTCAACGGACGGAGGCCTTAGGTGGTCTAAGGCTCCGTCAATAGAGCTGGCCACTATCTCATAGAACTTTTTTTGCGGGGTCGTTACAAACGGTTTTCTTCTTTCGCTCTATATTCTAGCTTTTTATTTATTTTTTCTGTTCCAGCCTTCTCCAGCCAGTATGATGGTAGCAAACAACATAATAACAGAAGAC
Organism: Epirrhoe alternata; assembly: GCA_963565295.1. Taxonomy (NCBI): domain Eukaryota; kingdom Metazoa; phylum Arthropoda; class Insecta; order Lepidoptera; family Geometridae; genus Epirrhoe; species Epirrhoe alternata. Next base: position 10,229,648 of record OY751392.1, read on the forward strand.
AAAAGCACAGAAGAACTGCAGAAGCGCTTCGGAGAAATACTCGATGAGAATATCATATTGAAGGATACGCTCCAAGCGAACAATGATTCTCTTAAAGAACAGTTTTTGATGATAGCGTCCTGTCAGGAGGATATGCTGAAGACTACTATGCAGCATAAAGAGAAGTTTGAGGAGACTAAAATTTTGATTGAGAAGGTACTTTCTTTTATTATATCTCTTGCGAATTTCATGATTTAAGCTCTTGTCCTTGGTTAAAGTTTATTCACTCAAATTTTTGTGTAACCTCACCTTCTATTGGTCTGACGTCAAGTCTGTACATTTTTAAATATAGCTTTCGATAAATCGACAACCACAACCATTTCCTATCTATCATTAATATATCAAGGAGAGTCGTATAGAAAAACTATTGTATTCTAACCATTATGTAACCTAACCTATTCACGAACAACAGTTGGTTGGTTAGTTTATTATTGGCTGCGAATGATAACTAAAAACCTTGTGTATACTAACTAAAGTCATATTACAGCTACGTCAAGAAAACAAAAGATTAAAGCAAGAAATCGCCAAACAAGCCGAAGCTCCCAAAGTAAACGGGGAGACTGGGGAACAAAAGGCAGAGTGCCTGAGTGTACAATCTGGACCTTCTTCGGCTTTGGAGTTCGTGACGTCACCCGAAGACGATACTGTTGATAAGTTGACAGCTCAACTTGAGTTGGTTGAGAAGCAACGGCGTCAGGTTAATATCAACCTTATATAGTTATGTTACAGGTCATGTTAGATTGGCTGTATTTTTTATTCATAAAAATAGTGGTGGAGTTTTTAGGCCGCATATTCTTACTTGGGCGTACTGGAGGGTAAATTTAATTTCCTGGCACTTAGGCCGCCGTTTTGCGGGCAGCGGGGCGGCAGCGGCGGCGGCGCAGGAGCGGCGCGGGCAAACTTGACCAGCCCCTTGATTCACAACTTGAAACCAATCCACACTCATGTCGAAATTGAGTTAAATATAATTCAGTCTCGACATGAGTGTGGATTGCTTCCTTTACGCTAATCTACGTCCATTTAACACAAGTTTGACAGCAGTATAATTGCGAGATTACACCTGTCGCGAAATCCGTAATCAAGAGGCCGTTCTCGAAACCAGGGGGAGATCGCCCGGCAGTGATGTCAACTTAGCTACTTCGTGGCTAGATCTAGCAATATTTGCCATACCACGACAACCTATTACTCCTCAACTTATCCGTTACTGGCGCAACTTTCCTGATTGTGTCCATTCTTGTTACTCCACACATCCATCTCAACATTCGCATTTCCGCAACATGTACTCCTCTTTCATTCATGTACTCCTCTTTAGTTACCCAATACTCTGATCCATACAATAAAATAAAATCCCTCTCGCGTACAATAAAATAAAATTAAATAAGGTAAATTGTACGCGATAAATTCTGTTCAGTGTTTTGTTTTGCGTTATACTGATTATTTACCTACATTATAATAATGTCGTATTTTAGGTGATAACAGACAATGAGAAGCTGACTTGGCAGAAGGAGTCGTTGGAACAGATTGTGGATGCCACCACTAAGGAGAGGGACAATCTCAAGGAGAAGCTGAAACTTGTTGAGGTAACTTCATAACCTTGAATTATCTCTGGCTTAAAGATAATATATGTGGTACTTTTACCGATTAAGAAGAAGAATACATTTTATTTGACACACACAAGGAACAAGTAAATGGAAGAACAACAACATAGAATAACAAAAGAAGAGATAGGTACCTACTCGCCCAACCACAAAGTAGATAGGCAAATAGGTAAGGTACCCACCTAGAACAAAAAAATAAAAGTAGCAAAAGTAACAGAAGAAATAGGGGTGTATACTACTATTTAATATTATACTACTTACTACTACTCGTATTATTATTATTGGCGTTTATTTGCTAGAATGGTATGGTGTATAGTAAAATGAAGTAAATTTGAGAATATCTTAGCTAGTTTTTATTAGCAATACATATTTTAGCAACTTATTAACAATTTGCATACATAATTAATTATAAATGTAAATGTGTTATTTGTACAGTTGGAGCTGTCTAACAAGATAGCAGAACATGAGACGCAAGTGCGAGAACTCAACTTTACCGTCGCAGAACTACAGAACAAAATTGAAGTGGTAAGTAAGCACCAAAGCGCTTTTGATATATAGAGTTATTTGTAAAACACCGGTAACCTCTCAGGACTGTATTACTATCACCATAAGGAACAACTTTAGTTCTATGACTTATAAAAATTCATCATTTCATAAAATAAAAATATTTAAATTGAACGATCTATATGTTACGAAGTCTATGCGAAACAAAAGAAAGCGATAGTACAAAGAGGGAGCGGCGTTAGGGCGGCGGGGGCTGAAATCTGATCGATATGACAATGTTTTTGATAGGAAAAAACACCACCATGTACTACATGTATTTCACGCAATAAATCTTTACTTTACTTTACTTTACTTTACTTTACTAAAACGAAATCTTGAATGTTTGTTTTCGGTAAATGTTTTGTAAAAAGTAATAGAACAAAAGTTTTGGTTTTTGATGATAGTTATACAGTCCTGAGAGATTACCGATGTCCCAAAGCTGGGCAATTTTTTTTTATTAATATCTTAAATTATTTCTGTTATAGATTAGCATTCCTCCAGAGGAGGTTTCGAATCGCGACGCGATCATCAAGCAAGTAGAAGAGAAATGTGCCTCGTTAGTGTTTGAGCTGAAGAACGCGAAACAGGAGCTACTCAAGGTTGAGAATATGAAGGTTTGTGAATATAAATAAATAATGCTGGACATTTCACACATCATAATCTAGCCCCAAACTAAGCAAAGCTTGTACTATGGGAACCAGATAACTGATATACTACTTGTATACTTTTTGTTTGTAAATACATACTTATACATAGAAACATCCAGACCCGAGATAAATATTTGCAGATCAAACAAACATTTATCCCGCCGCGGGGATCGAACCCGCAACCTTCTGCGTCCCAAGCGGGCTTTCACCCACTGCGCCACAGAGGTCGTATACATTACTACAAAACTTCCTACTATGAATAAATAATTCATTTAAAACCTGGAAAACTCCAGGCGAGGCCTTTGCCCTTTGGAACAGTGCAGGCTAAAGATTTGGATGAAATTTGTATTCCAGACTGCAGCGGAACGCATTCTGATCGGAATCGGTCAGCTGTTCAACCAACCGCAACCAATCACAGTGCAGGAATTGATCCAAAACGGACGTTTCTTGCACTATGATTGGTTGCGGTCGGTTGTACATCTGACAAAAATAAAAAAATGCATTTGTTTTTTTTCTTTAAAATAAACCTGTAGTTTCCTAAGAACAAAACTTTCTATCTTTAAAAGTAAAGGTAGCTGTATCTTGTAAAATTTTGCCATACCCAGTATATATTATAATAATTACAGATGGAGTTAGCTGATCACAAGTCGTCCACTCAAGAGATTGTGAAGATACAAATGGACAACCTACAGGAAATGCATAGCAGGCTCAAACTAGCCACTACTACTGTAAGTCATCATTTGCCTACCCCTGCTCAACCAATCACATAACACGAAAATAACAAAACACGTCATTTTCGTATTGTGTGATTGGTTGAGCTCAATTGGGACGATAACTGGTAATGGATATCAAGTTAGACAATAAGGCTGTTCATTCCGTTTATGCGGGGTCGGTACAACATGTTCTCCTTATCTTAACAAACAATACATCCATCTTTTCTTTGGTTTACCTCTGATGATGATGATGTCCTAGCCGTTTTCGGCTTCGGCAACTGATTTCTCCTGGACAGGCATTTTTAACTATAAGTTATGTTTAAGCGTCGCTGATCTGCCCTTTGGTGCGCTCTTTCGTGACTTGAGTACCCTATCTTTCTACCTCTACTGACATATCTATCCACATTCATTTCCTAAGTGACTTTCATCCAATGTTTGTATGATCTACAAATATTTGTCTCGGGTCTGGGTGTTTCTATGTATAATATGTATGTATTTACAAACAAAAAGTATATATGTAGTATATCAGTCATCTTAGTACCCATAACACAAGCTCTGCTTACTTTGGGGCTAGATGATGCAGCAGTAATTTATTTATTTTATTTTATCCATCCGCATTACGTGCCCATACCACGCTAACCTATTGCTCCTCAACTTTTCAGTCACCGGCGCTACTTTCAGACTTCCCCTAATATATTCATTATCACCTTATCCATTCGCGTCACTCCGCACATCCATCTCAACATTCGCATCTCTGTCGCATGCACTCTTCTTTCATCCTTCGCTTTAGCTACTGAAACCTACTGAGTGCTGACTCAGTACTACAGATATTCCAAACTTTCTGTCTTTCAAAAGTAAGTCCTATGTCTTTGAAAATAAAAACCATATTCCCTTACAGTTGTTCCAACCAGTCCGTATCTCAGTGTGCGCTGAGCCAAACTCGACAGAACTGGGCAGTTTCACATCTAACGTGAAACTGTATGACAGAGCGCTCAAACATCTTGCCGATTTACTCAACAAAGTCACTCACGGGTAATGTTATGAATAATACTTTATTTATAAGCCGCGTGCATTAGCTAGTTATAAATATGTTTATTTAATAATTAAATAAATACACGAACTGCCGCGATACAGGCCTAGCCTAGTGCGGGGTTCGATGTAAATTATTTATAATAATTTAATTTTATGAATTAAGTTTTATGAATAAATTGAATTAAATTGAATTTCTATATCAGATAAAAAAAGCCTATTATAAAATATCTGATTATTTGGATGACAAAAAACCTTGGAAATGAATTATGCTCCAACTCGTTTTATATGTTAAAACGAGTATAGTAGAATTAACATAAAAATGTATAAAAATTGATAAATGACGATTCTAAATAATCACTTGTCACTGTACTTTAACTTGTTACGTCGTCCTTGACGAATGTAAACTGCCCATAACATACAATCATCTCAACATACAAACTTTTAGATACATATTTTGTACATATTATTTACATGCTGAAGCGCTCGTGGTCGTGCTTGCTCAGTCGTTCTTGATAGATCGTCGAAGTTAAGCAACGTTCGAAACGGTCTGTCAGTGGATGGGTGACCGTCAGTGGCATTTTCATCTGAGCGCTTCCGTGCTTCGGAGGGCACGTTAAATTGTCGGTCCCGGCTATTTAAGTCGTTAAGTAAAGATAGGCCTTAAGGCGGCCTATTAACTCCGTCACCAGAGTTGGCCACTGACTCATACGAACTTACTTACTTACTTTACAGATTATCAGACAGCTTAGTAGAAACTCTCGGTGTTATTCTGAGCCTGTACGACTATCGACTGGAGAGGGCTACCGAGGCGGAATTTAAAGCGGGGCTTGCGAATGTTAAGAAGCAGATTGAAAACCAGCAGTGTGATGCTTTGAACAATATGTAAGTACACCGGTGTTACAGCTACAAAATCAACGCAAGCCTTTAAATTAAAGCTAAAAAAATGGCTTATCGAGCGAGCATTTTATAGAGTGGACGAATTTTTTAACAGTTGTGCCTGTTCGATACACGAACACCTAAGCCAGCAGATTTGACTAAGTAGGTTGCACGAGGTGCATCGCGCGGTTTACCTAGTCAGTGCAGTTTCAGACAGCTATCGGTTCGCACTCATTAGCAGCATAAATCATCATTATCATTAGCGTAACGTAGAGTTCTAAAATATAGCAAAATATAGTTTACAAGTTCGTATCAATTCCACATCCATCCCAATCTAATCGCGTACGGTTCCGTACAGTGCCTGTACAATATAACAATGTAGACTTTTTTAATTTTACTTAATTTATATATTTACTTAATTTAATTCAATTGATTTTTACTATGTATTTAGGTATACATTAGAAAGTAATATACAATTTAATTTATGACATGTAACTATTGACGTTATCAATAAAAATTTGAATCTGAATCTAATCTATACAGGGTGTATACGTCTACCGAAGCCAAAAGGGGTAGGTACAGCATCCCAACACACAGCCAAATCCAAAAGGATTTTCCGAAAAAAACATTATATCCGGAGAAAACAGCGTTTGAATATTACTGTTTGCGTATGTTCTGGACGCGTAGATGGCTGGACTTTGAGTTTTAACTGTTTTTTTTTTCTTTTATAAATGAAATTATTATAGGTATGGTCTTATTATGTTGTAATAGTAGTAATTAACGGAAAATAACATAAAATGACTAAAATAAGTAAAATTTTTTTTGTTTTTTTTTTTCGCTAAATATGTTTAGAATCGTGGTCTGATTGCAACCCCTCAGTTTTCGGTAGTTTATGCATGATATAACTTAATGTCAAGTTCAAAAAGTATATAAGTAGTGTATATCAGTTATCTGGTTCCCATAGTACAAGCTATGCTTAGTTTGGGGCTAGATGATGCTGTGTGAAATTGTCCAGCATTATTTATTTATTAGTATGAGCCTAGGTAAAAATATGTATATGTGAAAGATAACGTGATGAGATTATATTGATGTAATTGTTGCAGTGGTCAAGTTCGAGGCACGCTGTCGATTTTCGAAGGTATCTTTAAGGATTACAAGGATATCTTGAAGAATTCTCAAGAGGTAAAATCATCATCTTCCTGCCCTTGTCCCACATTATGTGGGGTCGGCACAACATTGTGTTCTACTTCCATTCTCCTCTATCAGCCGTCATCTCAACACTCACTCCTTTCTTACTCATGTCATCCTTCACACAATCCATCCATATTTTCTTTGGCCTACCTCTACTCGTAAATCCATCAGCATTCATATCACTGCCACTGGTTTGTTAATTTAATTAATAATGTGTTGAAAATTGTTTTGCAGAAATCCAATAATACCAACATCGAAGCATTGACTGCCGCGTTAGTGGCACGTGGCCAAGAGTTACAAATGATGGAGATAGAGCTGAAAAAACTGAGGACTTGTAAGGGAGACACGGATCATCTGATGGCACAACTCGATATCTACAAGTAATTTGACCTTTGACCTTGACCTTTCGCCTTAAGGCTCAATGCACACTGAATCAATGACGACCTCTGTGGCGCAGTGGGTGAAAGTCCGCTTGGGACGCAGAAGGTTGCGGGTTCGATCCCCGCGGCGGGATAAATGTTTGTATGATCTGCAAATATCTATTTCGGGTCTGGGTGTTACTATGTATAATATGTATGTATTTACAAAACAAAAAGTATATTAAGTAGTATATCAGTTATCTGGTTGCCATAGTACAAGCTTTGCTTAATTTGGGGCTGGATGATGCTGTGTGAAATGTCCAGCATAAATAGCAGCGACGCGATAAGACGTAACAAGACATTATAAACCTTATGAACAATGTTACTTAAGAAACGTTTGATAGAATGAACGCGTTAGCTCGCAACCGCGCGAGGCTGCTCGAGCCGGCGTGGCGCCTCGTTCATTCTATGTCTTATGACATTGGTCATAAGGTTTATAATGTCTTGCTACGTTTCGTCACGTCGCGTCGCTGCCAATTCAGTGTGCATTGAGCCTTGACAAGATCAAAGTGGGGCGCCGGGTTGATAATATGATCTATGCTTATTATTCCAGTCCTGTGCCACACGCATCCAAAATTTATGAACTTTTTTTATTGTCGTCGACCCATCGCGCGATCGGAATCTTATATCAAATCATGATGAAAATGCTTATAATCTCCAATTGTTTATGAACATCAGTTATCTGGCAGAGCGACATCAGGCCACGCGAATGTTTGATTGATATAATAATTACTAAGAGAATACGAGAATAGTCTTCTTTTTAAGATTATTTTTTATTAATAAATTAAAAATAAACAATTATTAAATCTTCGAAAACCGAGGCATCTTAATTTAAAAAGTTAATGTTAATTTGTAAATAATCTTTTCATCTTAAAGTAAACTATATCTACACTAATCTACACTAATATTATAAAAAGAAATTAAACATAAAAAAAAGATCCGTGGTCTCTGCCTACCCCTTTGGGAAAGAGGCGTGACTTTATGTATGTATGTAAAAAAGATTTGTTTGTTTGTTTGTATGTTTGTTTGTTTGAATTGAATTGGATTTGAAAAACTCTTTCACCATTAGAATCCTACATTATCCCTGATGAACATAGGCTATATTTTATCCTGGGAACACCGGGACGGACAGCTAGTAACTATATGCATAATCATTTTATAAAATTTTTTTGCAAATATTTATCTCGGGTCTGGGTGTTTCTATGTATAATAAGTATGTATTTACAAACAAAAAGTATATAAGTAGTATATCAGTTATCTGGTTCCCATAGTACAAGCTTTGCTTAGTTTGGGGCTAGATGATGCTGTGTGAAATGTCCAGCATTATTTATTATTATTATTTTGACCTTGACAATTTTAATAAGACCAAACGGGAAGGTCAGTTTGAAATAATTTATGTTTACAACCTTTTGATTTTCGCCCTTTGCCATTTGCCCATTGCCCTCTGCCCTGTGCGATTTTCCATTTGACAGTTGCCATTTGCGATTTGCCATTTGCACTTAGCCCATTGCCCATTATAACCATAATCATATCATTTATTTATAAAACAGGTTACATACAGGTTTTTCTTTCTAATTTTCCTCGACCTTGACCAATTAGTATACTAATATTAGGCTGCGATACTAGTTAGTATCGCAAAGCTGGCTTCTGCAAAATGTGGGTAGTTGCCAAATGTATTTGCACGACCCGACAACCCACTTGGATATCTTCAATGACTCTTGGCTAATAATAATAATTCCTAAGGCTCAATGCACATTGAATTGGCAAGCGACGAGTCAATTCGTTTTATAGCGCACCATTATAAACCCTATGAACAACGGGACAAGATATAGAAACGCTTGTAGAATGAACCCCACGAAAGTGCTCGAGCCAGCGCGGCCTGCTGGCTTCGCCAAACCGCGTCGCGTTGCTTGCCAATTCAATGTGTCTTGCATATCTACATAAACTACTATAACAATATGCTGAGTGGCGGCCATTTTTGTTGTCATTTATATTTTACAAGCGACCCACCACGGCTTCGCACGGGTGTAATGCTGATGCTAAATATTAGGGCTTAGCCAGTTTTTGCTATGTAAGCGCAAAATATGTATTAGTAATTCACGACATCACATTAGATACCTCTAAATTTATCAGTGTTCCTCTACTATATTATGCATGTATTATACATATAAATCTTTCTCTTGAATCACTCTATCTGTGGAAAAAAAACCGCACCAAAATCCGCTGCGTAGTTTAAAAGATTTAAGCATACATAGGGATATAGAGACAGAGAAAGCGACTTTGTTTTATACTATGTAGTGAAGTACCTACGCAAATATTACTTGTTTACTTATATTCAGTTTTTTGTATACATTCTGTGTAATTTTTTTTTTGTTATGGCACAAAATAAACAATTCTATCTATATTTTTATCTATCTTGATTCTATTTCCGCTTGTTTACATTGTACTGTTTCATAGGAGCGACTTTGAAGCGGAAAGACAAGCGAGAGAGAAGATGGCGAGTGAAAAGGACAGCCTACACACCGACCTTAGGAAGGCGCAGAGACAAATACAAGAGCTTACACAACAGGTATGTGTGTGTTAGCTCACTCAAAGTTTCTGGTATATTAAGCCCATTTAATACAGCGATTTCAAGTTGGTTGTATCTATTTCTATTATTGTATTTATTTCATACACATAAAAAAATTACAACGGACCTCGCACTAGGCCAAGTCGCGGTAGTCCGAGTAAAAATATTTTTATAAAAATACAACTTTTAAATAAATATACTTCATAAATAATTTGGTCTATTCATCATCATCATCATCCGCAGCCTGACTTCACCCACTGCTGGGTATAGGCCTCCCTAAGTTTGTGCCATCCACCACGATCCTGCGCTAATCGGACCCAGTGACGGCCCGCGACGTGTACAATATCGTCTGCCCATCTGGCCGCCGGACGTCCTACATTCCTGTACCCAGATCTGGTCTATTGCTATAAATAAATGCCATAGATACCACTATATCTTTCCTACTAGCTGTGCTCCCGCGGTGTAATCCGCGCGTGTGCTTGTGACGCAGGTTGCGAGTTCTATCCCCGTCGCGGGATAAATATTTGTATGATCTGCAAATATTTATCTCGAGTCTGGGTGTTTACATGTATATTATATATGCATTTACAAACAAGTATATAAAATACTATTAATCAAGTAGTACCCATAACAACAAGCTCTGCTTACTTTAGTGCCAGATGATGCTGTGTGCAAAGTCCAGCATTATCTATTAATTATTTATCTATATGTTTCCCAGTTGGAGGAAGTTCGTGGCACGTCCATCCAACCCAGAGGCGTGACCTCACCATCTTCTACAACGCCGGCGTCGAGACCCAAAAGCGCCGTGCCCGGCAAAATGGTGAGCTATTTTCATTATTAAAGCTGCGCTCGCGTGTCCCTCAGGATTTTTTCATTTTTTCGGGTTAAAAAGTAACTTATGTTCTTCCCTGGGATACAACCTTTATCCATGCCAATCTGTTCAGCGATGTGAGCGTAAAAAGGTAACAAACAGATAGACAGACGAGTTACTTTCATATCCATATCCATACTATAATAGTATAAATGTTAAAGTAACTCTGTTTAAGATATTAAAAATGGTAAGGAAATATATAGTAACAATCCGCTAATCTATTCTCAAACAAAGGTTTCTTAAAACTAGTACTCACCCTAAAGCCACCCAACCACCCACTAACCTCTGCCAAGCCTCCTACAACTTAGGCTCGGCAATCTGGAACCGTGAGCAGCACCGGGTCGCAAGCAAAAGAACACCTTCATTTGATTTCGACACGTGTTTCGCCCCTCCACGGGGCATCCTCAGGAATAAACTTGACTACTTCCGTGCAAACGCAGACGTGTTGTCGCTACGAGCGCCGAGCGAAAAGTGAGCCAGCTCACTACCTAACCTCTATTTATATTCGCCTGAAAGTTGCCAGCTCCTACCGTCAACTGAGGATGCCCCGTGGAGGGGCGAAACACGTGTCGAAATCAAATGAAGATGTTCTTTTGCTTGCGACCCGGTGCTGCTCACGGTTCCAGATTGCCGAGCCTAAGTTGTAGGAGGCTTGGCAGAGGTTAGTGGGTGGTTGGGTGGCTTTAGGGTGAGTACTAGTTTTAAGAAACTTTTGTTTGAGAATAGATTAGCGGATTGTTACTATATATTTCCTTACCATTTTTAATATCTTACAATGGACTTCCGCAAAGTCACGCCTGAATCAATTCAATAACTCTGTTTATCTGTCTGTCTGTTTGTTAACTTTTCACGCCCAAACCACTGAACAGATTAGGCTAAAAATTGGCATGGATAAAGGTTGTATCCCAGGGAAGGATATAGGCTACTTTTTATCCCGAAAAAATCCGGAGAGACCGCGGGTCACACCGCAGGAGCGTGTGTCACATTTATAATATTAAGTATAGATATTCTTGAGTTTTGAAGCCCAAACTCAATTCACTCTTTAAACCCACGATTCTTGGAAACTATTCGAACTATATTATCTTACCTTGACGTATCCATCGAGACGCGATTGAGATGAAGAGTCGCTGTGGACTCTCTTTTCTTTGACCCATCATGAGAGAACAGAAACATCAAGAGACTACTATTATTATTATTATTGGTGTTTCTATGTATAATATGTATGTATTTACAAACAAAAAGTATATAAGTAGTATATCAGTTATCTGGTTCCCATAGTACAAGCTATGCTTAGTTTGGGCCAGATGATGCTGTGTGAAATTGTCCAGCATTATTTATTTATTAAGTAGAAGGTTCGCGGTTCGATTCCCGTCGAGGTACAATCGTTTGTAAAATTTGCATTCGGGCTGATTTGGAAGAACTGTGTGGCGGGCCACACAAATGTATGTATGACCTGCAAAAGTCTGGGCGTTTTCTATGTTTAATTTACAAAAAAAAGTACATTTACAAGAATATCACAGTCTCTACCTCTTTATCTCATCGTGGTCGCCAAATGTTTTTTGAACAATAATAACAACAAAACACTGAGATTCGATCATAGCCATATAATAATCAGATATACTACAAGAATACAGTCTAAAATATATTTTACTGGTAAAAGGTGAAGAAGGCGAAGGATATGAAAGCAGAGGAACGCCCAAAGACGCCGCCACCGCTTCGCTTCGACTGTCCAGTCTGCGACAAGTCTTATAAAACTCTAGTTCTGTTGCAACAACATATAGACCATTGCATACCTAATAGCCAATGAAATTTCATACTACACTCACGAACATAATTTAAGGAACGTAACAAAATTATAGTTTCTTGAAGTAAATAAGATTTGTTATAAAAGCCGTCTAGATAATGTTATAATCCACGTAAAAAAGTAAGTTCGTATGAGTCAATGGCCAACTCCGGTGACGGAGTTTTTAGGCCGCCTTAAGGCCTCCGTCATGGCTTAACGACTTAAATAACCGGGTCCGACAATTTAACGTGCATAACGACATAAGGTTTATAATGCATTGCTATAAAACTAATTGACGCGTCGCTTGCCAATTTAATGTGCATTGAGCCTAAGTCATATACAGAAAACTAAACGAATGAACGATAAAAAATATTACGCTTTATAATCTCTGAGACGACCTCTGTGAAAAAATGGCCTAAAAACTCCGACTTCCATCTAGCTCATGCGAACGCCCGTCCAATTGCCTACTTTTGCAGAATTGGCATATTTCTCTGTTGAACAATAAGAGTCCTTACTACATTGTAATAAAGATCACTTTTATGTCAGCCTTGAAGGTCTGCGACAAGAAAATCATCTTTTTTTTTTTTTTTTTTTTTATTTATTTATTTACTTGAGTAACTACATATTTAACATAATATTGTGCCTGAAAACCTTAATAGGTTTGAGTAGGCACTCACATTCGTCTTAACTAATCTTTACTGCTACACCCTTTATGAAAATTAGTTCTAGAATATTTTTTGTCTGTTTTCTTTTACAAAAAAGATCGCATTTTTAGCATTTTTATTTTTAATGACTTTGTTTAAATATATTTATTTATCGCAATAAAACATTCAGAATATAATATAAAATAAGTACTTTTATTGATATTTTGACTTGCGAAATTATTTGAGTGAGTTGGACAATATCAAGAATTTGGTAAGATGTTTTTCGATGTAGATTTTTGTGTTCTTATTCATTAACAGTTTGTTAGTAAGTAATAAAATAATAAAACTAATCGTTAGCCTAACTAGTTAAATAAATGCATTTAAAATAACTGCATAATTTTTATATGTTGTCAGTGCGTTATTTTAATATACTTAACCGTTTTTTTTAACCATTAAAAGTTAATAAATTCTAATATATAACCTTACATTGTGTACGATAACTTGGCAATGCTTATTTTAGTAGGTGGTCGACGAAAGTCAAATAATTTTCCTTTTCGGTTCCGAAATACATCTGCCTGCAAATGTTACCCACGACAAAAAAAAAATGAGTTCAATTGTAGAAAAGAATAGCTTCTGCCCGCGGCTTCGCTCGCATGGTACCAACATTTTGAATAGCCTTTATGCTTCCATGCCACTATACACAAATACTCCAAGTTTCTTCCTAATCGGTTGAATCAGAAACAAACTTACAAACTTTCAGAGATTAGAAAGAAAATGCTTCTGCCTAAATTCAAATCACAATTATGATAATATAAAAAAATAAGAAGGCGTCGAGCCAAATTCTCTTCTCAGCTCTGAAATAATCACTTCGACTAGACTCCCTGAAATAATTTGATTGTTTATTATTATTTTCCAGGTGTACAGATGCCCGAAGTGCATGCAATTCTCAACGGACCAGCTTCGTTTACTGGAGGATCACTTAGACTTCTGCCTCGACGATTTCTAAATACGCAATAGTAAATCGTTTGACGTCATCGAGCATAGCCAATAGAGAGGAAATGTCATTTAAAGCGCTACAAAGATAGCTGGACCGGTGGCCAAAAGAGCAACTAACGACGCCATTTTAAAATGTCAATCTGTCTGCCATTCGTTTCCAGTTGCCATATCCGCCATTTCTTGTTTTCTCGCTTACCCACTTTACAGTGAAATTTTTTTTGGAACACCAAATGCCATAGACATTTACTTTCTCTATGCCAAATGCGATAGCAGCGCCTCCCTCACCGGAACAGATATCCTTGTGGAACTATATTTTGTTTGACAAAAACGCCAAATCACTGCGGGGATACTCGGATTGGCTGACTCAGTGTCAAGCTTCACACTAGAGCGAGCGAGACTTGATACATTACTGATAAATAACTGATCAGTTTCGTAATCTAATGGACCATATTGCCTCTATTGGGTATGTGCTCGATGTTTGACGTCTATCAAATTACATTCTAAACTCAAGTTCAAATTCGTGCGTAAAATTGAAAATGTTAATAAATATAAATAAAAAATAAGTCTGTTGGTTCGGAAAGTGAAGATGATTCTAGTAATAACTTCAGAAATCAAAATTCTCTTACAATCTTTCGTATTTAAAGTCGTAGTCAAAAAGCATTTATTCAGTGACCGCTGGCATTACTTAGAATAGCCTTAAAACTAATTTTACTACTCTTTTGCGACCAATACCGTGAAGAATCAGGGCAACAAACACGGTTTGGGGCCTAGCGATCCATCTTAAATCGCAATAGCTCCAATGGGTAGCCAATAGAACAATACCTAAACTAGCCTCAATTTTGTTTGACTGGCTCCCCACTTGACTTTTAGTTTTAAGATGGATCACCTTAAAGAATGTTAGGCCCCAAACCGTGTTTGTTGCCCTGATTCTTTATTGTGTCGCGAAAGAACAGGAGTAAAATTAGTTCTAAGACTAAGTGATCCCAGCGGTCCTACTGAATAAATGCTTTTTGACTTTGACTTTGAAACACTAACGGTGTGTTTTATAAAAAGTTAGAGTAGGCTAGGCATGTTATAATTACAGTACAAAATCAATACTTTATTTCAATGCTAACTTGATATGAAACACACCGAAAGTCTTTAGTAAAATAGCTTTCTTCACTTTTCGATTTGTACTTAGTCTTTTTCATGCCAGAACGTATGCCTGACACATTGAACTTGTTTCGTTTCACGTTGTGTAGTGGACAATTTTTAAATAAAAAAATTGGTTGTCTGTAAAGTCGGTTTACTGACGACAGTTGAACGTGACAACGTTTGTGCTTCTTTGTCGCTCGTTCCGCGCTCTCGCTTGCACTTCAAGCCTTACATGGAACGCCTCAGGTAACGCCGAGGTAACGCCGCATTTTTTCGTGCGTGCAGCCGGCTCTATCGAATTATAAGACGTTGTCATTGTCACGTCAAAAAATATCAAACGATATAACAACATACAAAACAAAATGTCTGTCTCTTTCCTATCAATTATTTAATAAATTATCCTAAACGTGCCTTAAAATATAGATAAATAAACAATAAACATTTTACCATAATAATCGATTTAGATGAATTGATCGTGTTACTCAATAATGTTAAAAAATATAGATACGTTGCGCGTGGAAATTGAAACATCGAAACGGGCCTAGTACAGTTTTTACTTCAGTTTGCGTCAAACAGAGCGACGTTTTTGTCAGTCACATGTTCCAAGGTCGAATTTTAAACTTGGATTCTATGAAAACGTATCTATAGATACGTTTTCATAGAATCCAAGTTTACAAAACTTAAGTACGATACGTTATACGTTTTTTTAAGTTTAAAAAACTATCTATAGATAGTTTTTTTTTATATCATTGGTGTTACTAAATTGGTAATACAATCGATTTTGATAATCTCGATTAAACTGTAGGACATTGACGACCTCTGTGGTGCAGTGGGCCTTCCGACGCAGAAGGTTGCGGGTTCGATCCCCACCTCGGGACAAATTTTGTATGCTCTACAGATATTTGTCTCGGGTCCAGACCCGAATTTTATACATAGAAACCCCCAGGTGTTTCTATGTATAAAATGTATTTACAAACAAAAAGTATATAAGTAGTATATCAGTCATGTAGTACCCATAACGCAAGCTCTGTTTACTTTGGGGCTAGATGTTGCTGTGTGATAAAGTCCAGCATTATTTTTTTATTTATTACTATTTGACTGAGTTTGACAACATCTCGAAGTGTCACGCATACGTGCCTGGATGAAAAAGACTATATTAAAATACAATGGTGTCGATTCTGATGTTCACTGGGTCAGTAAATTAGCAAATTACTGAAAAAGACAAAGTATAAGTACCATTGAAATGTGTTTTTAAAACTAAAATGAAAGAAAATAACGTTCACATTTTAGTTTAGCCAGCGAACAACATAATTATAACCACCTTATCTAGTCTTATAAACAACCTACGATGAATATCGTAAATGCATATATTTTGCTCGTTCCCAAATAATTAGATAACGGAATAATAAACCTTATTATCATACGTATAATGATCATTTTAAAAAGACAGCTATTAGAGGCTAAAGATTATTCCCAGTCTCAAACGTTTTCACGTGTTAAACTTTACTGTAGCTATATAAGTTGTTCTACAAATAAGGGTTTATCTGGATTGTGTGTGTGCACATGCACGTTGTATCTGTGTGCGTAAGCTCGGGAACGCTCCATGGACCAATGAGCGCTCAGTCTTACGCACACTAACAAATCTACACACACAAGACCATCCCGTCTTAGTGAGATTGAATTGTAACGCATTTCAGACTACGCTATAGTATAATACTCGTAGCACAAAAATATTCGCACCATACATTTATTATAGTAAGCCAATATGATTATCGTACAGTGAAGTGTGAACGTGCCTATAATAAATGTTTTGTGTGCGATATTGTTGTGCTATAATATTATAGTATTTTTAACACCCTTGCTCGTAAAGCTGATGTAATTCCACCGGTTTTAGATATGTAAAGCGGGTCATAACAAACGCGTGTGTTATCAAAGCAAATAGTTATGTTATAGTCCATACAAATTCCATAACAGCATTATTTGCCATTTCAAATATGGAACTGATCGCCGCCGAGCTGGAGTCGTGCCTCCAGCTAGTGAGCAGCGCGCTGTTGCTATTCAAAGGAGAACTAATCGCCGCGCGGCGCCACTCAGTAGGCAGTCTGTTCAAATGGCGGGAAAGCAACAGTGTGCATTCACAGATTGACTTTATTTAAATGTTTTTTTTTTCTGTTTCCTCGCAAATGTGTTAAAAAACGTCGTACGATATACGTGCGTAAAACAGGGTCACGACTGTATCCCCAAGGCGCGGTAGACATTCTCTCAGATCTTTATATTCCAGATCCTTTGAACACGTGCGTATTGGTTATAACCATCTTTACGCACTAATATCGTAATGTACTATTATATTATAGCATAATATTATGCTACTATATAATAGCGTAGTCTGAAGCCGGCTACAACCTGAACAATCTATTTCCACTCTTTACCAACGGCAAAAAGCTGTTGCGAAGAATAAATCAATGTAATGTGGTAGTACAGGTATAAGTAGGGTGCTTTTTTAAATGAAAAAGTCTATATTTCGTTATTTTAGTGTTAAAATTAACGTCGTGCCATTAAATAACATGTAGTTTTACATTCTCTTTATTGACTCGTTTAAAAAATGAGGTATTTAATTATAAACCACATCCTAGTTTTGGCCATAATTTTGAATCATTCCATTATAACTTAATACTATTTTTTATAAAAGTTTCCTTAAAAATAGCATAGTTAGGCAACTGAATTATAGACCAAGAGGTCATTGGACTACCCTATGTTATTATTACCATGTCTTGCATTAAGTTTCCCTTGTGATCAATTTAATCAATTGTTATTCTCCTTTCACTTTTAATGTAACGTTCGTGGCAAAGTGACACATGTGCCTTGATCAAAACCAGAATATGTTCCTATCCAAACCACTATTCGTCGATCTCGTCAAATTTTTGCTGTGGTTTGCCTCTTAGTCTATAAATTATACTGGTCTCTTTTAAGAAATTGACACAAAAATATTGTTTATATTAGAATAGAATATATATTTAATTGTAATATACCCACATAATAAAGTACCTACAATAAATTAAAAAGAAATTACTTATTAGAGTTACAATCTGACAACTAAAATTATTATTATTATTATTATTAGGAGCCTGTAGTGTCCCACTGCAGGGCAAAGGCCTCCCTTCCCTCTCTCCATTCATCTCTATTTTGACAACTAAAATGTCTACGCCAAAACTCGGCGCACGCTACTCAGTGCGCCGAGTTTTTGTTTTTGCGTACAAGCGACATTGAACACTTATACAAGTGAGATAACGTCTACATTCGAGCAAATGTCATCAAAGAACGGTGCTCGGACATTTTTTGAGTGTTGTCAGTTAGAGATTGTGACTCTTTAGTATCCTAGCTCAATGATACACCCCTATTTTTTAATTATGAAAACAATTTAAATGGTCTCGGTGTCTGTTATTGATAATTATGTAGTAAACTCAGAACAAGAGAGGCAAATTGTAACCTCAAAAGGAGACGAGACGAGTCAGACATGGATTTATGATAGCCTGCGGTTTTACTGACTGGGGATGATACGAGAGCATAGTTAAAATGAGAGCGCGTACGCGATTGTTGTCTGTAGTACTTATTTGTACAGTTCATAAAATCTTGTTAGGTTTTTATTGACAACAATCCTCGATAACTTTGTGATAGTTCAATATAAAAAATCTGACCATGCCGTTTTCATTTTCTGCATCTGCTGCCCTTAAATTTTTTTTGGTGGTTACAAAATAGCGGTGTATAAAGGTATTCCAATGGGCGGCCTTTTCGCTGACAGCGATCTCTGCCAGGCAAGAGTTGAATGATTAAGATAATTTAAAAAATGAGGACGGTGGCATAAATTAAAAAAAAAAACTATGCTATAAATTCTATGTGTTCAATGTTTCTTATTAAATTGAGTCAATTTTAAATAAATTTATTAGTACGATGTTTATTTCGTCAATTTATATAATTATAATTCCGTATACTTAGTAATACGAGATAACGGTAAATTTAATGTATTCAATACAAATAATCAAATTGTTCAAAGTAGAATTCATATCTACCTAATTAGGCATTATTAAAAAAATAATTCAAAAATATCATAAATACCTAAACACGCTTGTGAAGATTGTTCACTTATATTTGGTCGTGTTTTGATATGATTGATTTGTGTATTGAATTGCATTTAATTAAGTCGACAAATGTAACGAATGACTGTTAATATAGTGAGAATCTTTCTTCAATTAGATGGGTGCTTGCAACAAATCTTGTCAAACGAGAAAAAACATATAAATAATGCAATTAACCTTAGTGTTTTTTGAAACTATCATGGTTAGGAACATAATTATTGTTATCAACGAGATAATTAAAATCATGGTAATTATCCCGTAGATAACAATAATTATGTAACCTTATATTATTACGTACTGTGCAAGCTGTTTGTCGTCGATAAAGTTCAGTCAAATTGTTAAACAAATGCCCTCCTAGCCATGTCACAAATCGCAATAGAATAGAAATCGAATCGACAGATAACGCTGAGACTTCACCTGCGTCTTACGGCATTAATATCCAAAAATTCACGCACGTGAGTACCTGGCTCTTTGTAAATCGTCAGTTTGAAATAATGCCAGGAACTCACGTGCCGCGATACTCAACATAAAATGTATGCAGTTTTGACAATTAATGCCATTTGACGCTGGTGGAGTCTCAGCGTTATCTGTCGATTCGATTTCTATTCTATTGCGATTTTTGACATGCCTAGGGTGGCAGTAGTAGAACAGTGTGTCTATTTTTAATAAAAATGTCAACAGTGATTTTGTAAATCATCCATTTACCTATTCTTATCCGTTGCCCAAAGTAAAGCTCTTTTCTAAGTGTTGAGATTCAGCTCTATTTGTGATTTTAGATAGTTCTTTTCAAGAAGCGTCCAAAAATTTTTGTACCTACTCTTCTTAGTTTTGTGTTTAGATTATAAGACTTCTGCGATGCACAATATTAATTGTGCCATTTTAATTATGTCGATAATTCGAAATATAAC
This sequence comes from Epirrhoe alternata, assembly GCA_963565295.1. Taxonomy (NCBI): domain Eukaryota; kingdom Metazoa; phylum Arthropoda; class Insecta; order Lepidoptera; family Geometridae; genus Epirrhoe; species Epirrhoe alternata. The sequence continues at coordinate 10,249,744 of OY751392.1, forward strand.
GATTGTGTGTGTAAATTTGTTTAATTGTTTAACCAGGATTGAAATAATAATGCCATAGAGATTTTCAAATGAAATATATTTCATGTATAACCCGTAGCGTTTCTTAGCTGTTTTTATTTATAAAATTTATACAAATTAGATTAATACTTAAAAATTTCTTGTATTACAAATATAAATTTCTCATGTTCTACAAATCTTTATATCATTTTTATATTTATAATTATGTTATTTATTTCTAGTGTGTCGATGACGTAAACTTGGCACCATTTTATGATTACATTTCGAATTCGGATAATGAATGATGTGATGTTTAAGAAACGCTAATATAAATAAAGATGAGATTCGAACACAGAGAAGAAATGGCGGAACTGATAACTTTTAAATAAGTATATAAACCGCAACTTAAAGTTAATCGATATTAGATGAGTAAGTTTAGACACTGGTATCTTGTTCGCTTTATTAAAATTAAAATAATAAGTGAGAGTGATAACCTTATAAATGTAAAAGTAAAATCGTAAAAATATAAATATATTTTTAAATACTTTGATAAATGAAGAGGATAGGGAAGCCTGAGGCATAAATGCCTAGGCTGAAAATAATTATAATAAATACTTAGATCTAAAATAAAAAATAAAATCAATCTCGCTCGATACAACCGAAAACTGATTAATAAGAAGAAAAATAACTCTAATCTATATACAAACTGTAAAGAATTCATTTTTATACAAATAGTTCAGAAGCAAAATTTACCAATCTACTTTTCAAACATAAAAGTAAATACAATAATGAATGGTGATTCACAAAAGAACATCATTTTAACGGCATTTCGGTTAAATTAGTACATGCATTTTCTTGCTTAATTCAATGAAAAAGCTTCCAATACAAGAATACTATTGTTTACATGTGAGACTATAGTTTGTCGTAACTACTTTGAGTTAATATGTTTTTAAACAGTACAGAAAACACAATAATACTAATATTATACTATCTATACAATACCGTAGGTAATACAAAATAATATGAAATTGTATTTTAAGAAGCGTAAGTATTCAACTAAATACTGTGATTGGAATGCGTTACAATTAAAAAGAAAAAATAATCTCAGTCGGATTTTAAGAGACAGTCAAAGAATAAAAGATGACCAGCATCGACACCAGAAAAACTGTCCCTACAAGTTTTGAATTTAATACCTAGGGGGTGACTCTAATTAAACAAAATTTAATGTACTTTACACTCCAGTACGAAGCTTACAACACATAATAACACATATTTTTGTAATATACATAATAAATGTCCTTATATTTACCTACAATAATTAAAATTAGTTGCGAACATTAAACTACGTCGCGTTTAGACTAGAATACGTTGAGGATAGAAAGCAGACGTCAAAATGGAGGAACTCGACATTTGTCTCTGCTTGGCAAAGCGGTAGAATCTTGTTGACCGTTGCGTAGAACATTTTGTTTTTGAAACAATGGCGTATTGAACTCGGGTGGTTATTCAATATGGCGTGTTGAGTTTTGGCGCGTATTGTATGTTTTAGCGTTTGCCGACGAAGTCGATCATCTGATCTATTTGTTCCTTTTCGTCGTATAGGTACAAAGAATCCATGCATCCCTTGAAATAGGGCGTAGTGAAGCATTTCGCCCTGAAAAGCAAAAAAGTATATAATTAGTGTCATTGAATGTATCATCCATCATACATAACCTGATGATACCTGCATTAATCAAAATCAAATATTCTGATGTAAATAACAATAATGGCTTTAAAATACCATGTAGGTACTAATCAAAAAGTATCGTTACAGCCCGTTCACACTAGTCGTAAGTCGCATATGACAAAAAGTCGAATGCTCTGGTCACCATACACTTTATATGGAGCTGTTCACATTGGATGAGACGCGAAAGTGTATGGTGACCAGAGCATTCGACTTTTAGTCATATGCGACTTACGACTAGTGTGAACGGGCTGTTAGTAAGCGTCAAGTTATTGACTTTACTAAAATAGAACTTGAACATAAAACTTCGTGACTTGTCTTTGAAAATGTTATTGTAACTTATTGAAAACCAGGCGTGATTTAAATATTTCGTCACAACATGTGAAATACGTTGTACGGATTAACTAAAAGCGTTAAGTGATGGTAAATATATATGTATTGTATAGCTATTTATGGACATCGAAAAGTCAATAAATTAGTATACAATACAAGTCAAAAATAAAATAAGTTTGATTAATGTTTTGTGTAGCCTTAAAAACTAAACATGCAGTAGTAGGTAAATAAGAAATATTTTGATTAGAAGACAAGTGCTGAAAAAGAAGTGCAGTTAGAGTCATGCTATTAGATGCTGAAGTAATCTAAAGAGAAAATCAATCTTAGAATAAAGGTTAAAACAATGTCGTGCTCAATTATACACAATAGAAATACTTGAAAATATTCAGAAGGATAAATACAGTTTTATATTGGTAAATAATAGTACTTGCATAGTGTTACATTTAGAAAAGTGCTTAAAAGTTGCGTGCTGTTAATAACCCCATAAAGTAAAGCTGAGAAATGCATACGCATAAGAAAAAGATAAGATACGAAGTATAGTCGGAGAGTTGATATAAAACCATCTGGTACCTATGATATCTTTGGGTCAGCCCCGTGTAATTGTCTTATATATTGCTTGAAAATCTCAAATTTGTCCGTTTCTTGCAGCACCTCCACGCAGCCTTTGAAGTAGTCTGTCGTGAAACAGTCTTTCCTGTGTCCGAGAATACAATTCATTTTAATTATCTATGAAATAATTCATCATTACTAAATAGCATTTTTATTAGTATTTTCGTCTATTCTTTTTGTTATTTACGAAATAGGCCTAAGCGGAATCTTTTGATTCAGTTGTTAATATCTCAAGCGACCAGCAACCTATCCCTTCAGCATTATTACTGAAGTTTGCATTTAAAAAAAACGGACAGTTGCGCGATTTGTTCATTAAAATAAAGTCGAAATTTAAAGCAGTGTATGAATTTTGTGAATCAGCGCCATCTTTTTACCTATGACGAAACAGCTCCATGTAAAATTCTTATATAATCCTTGAACGTTTCGATTTTGTCGTTTTCTTGCAGCACGTCCACGCATCTTTTGAAGTCGTAAGATGTAAAGCAGCCAGTTCTGTTTATAGCCCAAAAACAAAATTTTTATCTACTTTTATTGCCAATTCGGTTTTAGGTGACTAGGTTTTTTGTTTCTCCAGTCAAACGTTAAAAAATATTTACAATTTTTGAAAAGCAATTTAGAAGAAACTAGAAAGTACTCCATTTCTGCAAAACGTCACAACTTTTACATTGACAGTAACATCTACCGACCTGCATAGAGTGTACAGTTGTGGCTCGCGGAAGAGGTTGTAGCAGTCATCACAGATCCTGTCGAGTCTTGCGAAGATGGCGGCGTCGTAGACCCCCTTGCATTCTAGGGAGAAGAAGGAGCGCCGCGCGACGTGGTGGGGAGTGGAGGGGGGTGCGGCAGAACTGAGCGTCACCGCTAGCACAGCAGCGCACGCGAATTGGACTAAGCTTAGATGCATCTGAAACAAACAAAATGAAACGTTATTCTCGCCTTTGATTATAGATAGATAGATAGATAGATTATAATTATGGTACACTACAAAATTTGATTAACAATTTCCCACGTTGGTTTTTGACGTGACAACGTCTTATAATTCGATAGAGCCGGCTGCACGCACGAAAAAATGCGGCGTTACCTCGCTCTGAGGCGTTCCATGTAAGGCTTGAAGTGCAAGCGAGAGCGCGGAACGAGCGACAAAGAAGCACAAACGTTGTCACGTTCAACTATCGTCAGTAAACCGACTTTACAGACAACCAATTTTTTAGTTCATAAAATACCTGTATTTTGACAAGTCACAAGTTAATTGACTTCTAAGAAAGTTTAATTTGATAAAGTTTCATTAAATTTAAAACTCTAACCGGCTTACCATAGAACGTGACATAAAGTTATTCCGGAGTGTAAACTGTCAAAATGTATGGTTATTCTTGATTTATTCGGTGGAATAACTTTATGTCACGTTCTATGGTAAGACGGCTATTGTTCATCTATTTTTGTCTATAACAACTGTATTAAAACACAGAATTCTATATACTCGTAGTATACATATAACATCGTTGATTAAAAATAAATCATATTATGCGTTGGCATACAAAACATTAATCATCAATATTGAAAATAACCGTTGAGGAACACTAATGTCATAGGTAATATACAAGTGATCAATCATAACGATTTCAAAACACTCAGTTCCCAAGACTGATAAATGAGTAAGTAAGTATAGAAATAGAGACTGCAGTAAAATACCTATTTTACCTATTACTGAGTTGCATCATAGAATGTCCGGTTTGCATTAGTAAGCTCCCAGCTGGACATATTTAGGCTACTAAAGCATGCCTTTGAGATCGGTCATCAGATTAAACTTCCTACCGTAAGATAGGTAATCTTACAATCTTCTTTTTATGCAACCGACCGATCTTCTTTTCATTGATGTTCCTCTCCATCCAAAGGTTGCCTGGAAGAGATCGCTTCTTAGCGATAAGGCCGCCCATTGTACATTTATATCTGATTTTTCTTATGTTTATTGTATTTTTATTAATGGTGTGCAATAAAGAATTTTCATTCATTCTTACGGTAGGAAGTGCAGTCTGATTTCATAGGTCCTAGGTTTCATATGCATAAAAATCACTTTAATAGATAAAATTAAATAAGTGTGTAAGTAGATAAACAAAGTAATCGCTAGATTTTGAACTATTTGGATTGATTTATATTACAGAAACATTTTGATCACTAAGTTGTAAAGATCGTGTAGTATGAAAACTGCGAAATCGTAAATGTCATTTCGTAAACTACCTACTTTGTGATAGTATAAAACTATCTATATTATCAAAATATGTTTTTGAGCATACCAATTTATATATTCCTTGTTCCAATCGGATTACAAAACATTTAAGTATACTCATCAGTAAATTGATAGGCAAATTGGCTGTTGAATTTTATTCCCTTCGTGTTCAATTACCGATAATGAGGCATCTATAAACAAAACACTTCTCATTTCCCTAAGCCTTCCTAACCGGCTAAGGACCACACACGGCCTGCCCCACCCCGTATGTCGACCTGTTTAGTCCGTGTTATTTGTGCAAGTAAAGATGGCCAAGAATTTTCAACTGTATTAAACTGTTCTGCCAATGTAACAGAAACAGTTTTGAATGCCCGCAGAAACCTTTGCTATTTCTGGCAATTCCAATACGTAAGTAGGTACTTACTATGTTTTGCCGTGTTTGCTTGGAAAGTAACTTTGAACAGGACTTGGAAAAGCGTTTGCGCGAGTCACTAACATGCACAGTTGTAACTAGTAATGTGTATCGAGGCCTTAAAGATTGAAATCGACTACAAGTTGTCGATCAGACCACCTCCGCTGCACCTTTTGAGGTTATTGGACAATTACCGCTCGAATTAACCTGTAATAGTTATTAATAAATGGTTTAGAAAATCGTTCCACTTTGCAAGAGGGAAAGGAGGCTTCTGAGAACTATACGCAATCGTGACGCAAAGTGGGTTTAATTTTAACTACAAACAAACGGCTTGGCTGGCATTTTTCATAGGAATTGACGACAGTGTCATCGTACAGTTTACTATGAATTGGAATAAGTACCTATACTTACTCCTGATAGCAATATTTATCGCAGTGAATGTCGCTAAATTGCATAAGTACGATGACATGTTTGAATAATTCACTAGTTTAATGATACGGCTGTGAAAATGTGACTGCAAACCTTTTGAATAATGACCGCCAATATGTATTTGCAAACATTAAAAAGGTCATCATCTCTTGAAATGGCAAATAGGAAGTAAGACAACGGAAGAATATCGAAAACTCGAACCATTAAGCAGTAGAGCAAAGGGCAACGTAATATTTTCCACGATTAAAAACATTATCGCTTAAAACCGCGCCGCTCTGGCTATCAAGTCCAACAAGTTACGTCCGAAACCTTACCCAACAGATATCAAGCCTTTCAACAGTACCGATACCGCGGCCCCTTTATCCCAAAGAACAGACGACAGTCGATAAATAAACATATTAATGTGCTGGACTATGGGCGTATCCAGTACTGCCCCATGACTTAGTAAAACCTGCCTTACATTGAGTTTACAAGAACTTTTGCTATCAACTCCTCAGTCAATCATATCTCACTACCGACTACTAAAAACTTACTTAAAGGTTTTGCTGCTTGATTCGGGTTGCCCTGGTTTAATAGGTTGAATATATCTTTTGAAATAATTTAGTTGCTTTACAATGTAATCTTAGCCCCTGATGGGTCCTGGTTACGTCCATGTGTGGGACCGTTTCCTCATGCTAACCAACCGGTCCGGCCTCACAAGTCGTCTCCTCCACTCGTAAATCGACTTCGCGATAACAAGCCGGCAGAGCCACGTAATGAGGGACGCCCCAGGCCACGGTGATTCATATCTTTACTTTAAATTTGAAAGTAAAAGCGAGCTATACCACGGCCATTGTTAAAAATGCCATCAATAAAACATAAGCTCGATTTACACCTAGTTTCTAAGTGGATAAGTGAACGCACTGCGCTTAGAGGCAACGGTTCAAACAGATAAATGAACGCAAACGATATTGACTCTTAAAACTGTTCTGTGACGGTTAAAACATTCCATTTGTTACACACTAAGTAATTTTTAATTTGAGTTACAGCAGTCAGGCTGTTTTGTCTCTAAAATCCACACCATAAAGTTCATTTTATAAAAAAGGGAGTGGTATAGGCCTGATATGAATGCAATTTGCAGCTCACGCAGTCAAGTGAACGCCCGCTGCATAGTAATTGCGGTGGCCGAGCTAGACTGCCCGGCTGCCACCCAGGACGAAGATAAACTTAGCCATAATACGGTTACGAGACTAACAAAACTTAACAACTTTTACATATTAATCCAAAATGTTTCTGACCTTTTTATTCGAAGCATAAAACGCGTACCTATCACGCAGTGTAAAAAAAAATTGAGAATGAGAACTAAAAAACTGTAATGTGAATGTATTTTTGACGCATTACGTAGGTTACTTACCTACATAATAATATAATATTATTAATTTGTGCATAGGTATTTATGACCACGTTCATGGGTAGTGTTTAGGTTTTTCTGATGTTGGTAATAATTAGCATTATTAAGCATTAAAACTTATTTAAATCCATCTGGAATCTATTTTTAAAAATAAGCAAATATTAAAAGCTCCATTAGTTGTGTAGTTTATGTATAAAACCTTTTTAGGTAGGAGTAATAAACCTATTTAAGTTTATTACAGACTTAGCCTTCGTTAATAACACGTTTCAATTTACTCTACACCAAATAGGCGTGGATGTTTATAAAACTAGCTAGCTTAAAGTAAGTAACTTGGGTTCTATGATATGAGGTAGTAGGTACCTTTTCAATTATTATAAGCCTTCAATACCCCACTGCTGGGAAAAGGACTTTTCAATGAAATAAATATCCCACTTTGATTAAAGCTGAAAGTTTACGAGTTTGTTGATGTCAATCACGCTTAGGTAAACCTGTGAAGAGATTTGGATGAAACTTGGAATAGGCGTAGATAGTGACCTGTAATAGCGTAGTGGCTATTCAAAATGTTGGTACCACGCTAGTCTACTATACAAAAATAAGTCGGGTTTTCCTTCCTGACGCTGTAACTCCAGAACGCACGAACCGATTTCCACGGTTTTGCATTCGTTGGAAAGGTCTCGGACTCCGTGAGGTTTATAGCAAAGAAAGTTCAGGAAAAATTTCAACAGAAATGCGGGAAAAAAATGCGCAGACGAAGTCGCGCGGGTCAGCTAGTAAATTATAAAAATATTTCATGTGGTTCTGTCAAAACAGTGTGTTGGAAGGATTTTAAAAATAACTTTTTCAATTCAACTCATTTCGCTGTTTCCAATTAAAATAATAAATAAATAAATAATGCTGGACATTTCACACAGCATCATCTAGCCCCAAACTAAGCATAGCTTTTACTATGGGAACCAGATAACTGATATAGGTACTACTTATATACTTTTTGTTTGTAAATACATACATATTATACATATTATACATAGAAACACCCAGACCCGAGATAAATATTTGCAGAGCATACAAACATTTATCCCGCAGCGGGGATCGAACCCGCAACCTTCTGCGTCCCAAGCGGGCTTTCACCCACTGCGCCACAGAGGTCGTCGAAAAAAGTAAAGATTTTAAGAAACCGTTTGACCGTTTGAGAAAAAGTTACCTACATATTAGGTACCTAGGTGCTTAAGTTACCTACTTATCCATCCAAAGGTTGCCTGGAAGAAATCGCTTTCAGCGATAAGGCCGCCCATTGTTATACCTAAGTTTTATATTTTCTGTTCTTTATTTCTCTTTGTCTATTGCTGTTATTAGGTATTTTTCAATAAAGATATATTGTATTCTATTCTTATCATTTTAGTAACTAAGTACAAATTGATTTTGAAAAATGCTCACGGCTCTATTAGGAAGAGTCCATGCGTGAATTTTTCTAAGGTCGTGCTCAAAGGTCGTTATGAAGGCTATGCCGCGGTCAGATAGCATCAAAAAAGGTAACTACTTAATTATCTATTTTTATTTTATTTATAATATATTTTTTTGAAGTGTGAAACCACACTTAGGTATTTCATTGAGAAATGAAAAGTCTTATCAACATTTTTCGACAGTTATTCCGTGGCCGAGCGGTAAGGCACTCCTGCTTTAGGAGCATCGTCATATCGTCGCGGGTTCGAATCCCGTCGGAATCGAAAATTTTGATTAATTTCTCAATGAAATATTATTTTTAGCCTTTAATGCCCCACTGCAGGGCAACGGCCTCCCTTTTATCTGTTAAGTTCCAAAATGTTTATGACAAAATAATCTGTATTTTTCAAGGGCATGAATAATCAAAGTTATTCACGACTGAATTGATACCATAGTACGTACCTACTTACGGACATTCTCTCAGATCTTTTCAAGATTCGAAAATCCTAGGAAAGCCTACCTAGGTACCTGTGCTTAGCACTTGGCGATAATATACAATTTTGACAGTAGGTAGTTGCTGGTGAGGTAGGATGTGTACCTACAATAAGTACTAACCTGTGATGTTATTTAAGTACTCTAGAAACGTATTTTTATGCTAATGAGTGTAGGTACACAGTAGGTACAATCATACAGAGATCGTTGTACGCGATACTTGCATTGTTTCGAACTGTGAGGTACCTACCTACAGTCATTTGCATAATTAGTGCCATTATTCGAACTGGACTCGAAACCTGAAATATCCAGTTAATTCAATTCAATTCAATTTGTTTATTGCTTCATGTTAGTTACAATGTCTTAAATATAGGTAGGCGTTTCATAACATGAACCCCGCTGGGGCACTGCAACATTTGGTAGGTTACTTATAAACTAACTTATGTAGGTAAACTAACTTATGTAGGTATATATTGGCTCAGCCCTTAAAGATATTTAATTTAAATATTTTTGGTTCAAGTACTATTTAAATATATATTTAGAATCCGAGTTTACTTTTTATTAAATCTTTTATTGTCATCTAGATAATCTTGAATATTGTAATAACTTTTTTCTATGAGGTAAGATTTTAATTTTTTGTTAAATATTGTATTTTCTTCTAAGTTTTGTAGTTCTGAGGGTAAATTATTATAAATTTGGATTATAATGTTAAATTCAGGGTTAGCTTACTTTATTTAAGTACTTATTAAGATTTTCATATAATACTCGTAATATGAACCATTGATTGAGACAAATAAACGTTATTACAATTATTATTCATGTCATTCATTTTGGATGACACTTTTAAAAATGTTTACCTACGTTAAAGAAAAAAAAGTTAGTTTTTATGCGTTTGTTTTTTCTTAAATATTTAGTTAAAAGTAAGTCCGTTTGAGCGAATGACTTTTTTAATTAAATAGGTCTGCATTTGACCTCACTCTGCGTGATGAGTGAGGTCTAAGATGGAGCATGCTTATCTAGAATGAACCATTTATTGACTCTATATTTTAGGATTCTCTATGGTTTACACACATAAAAATTTAATCGTTTATAACCATAGCCTACCTACAATGCTATTGTAATCTATGTTTAGGAGACAAGCCATGCCAATGACATGCTATGCAATAGCGGAGCGCTTTGCAGTACATTGTACGGATACTGTCAACACACTTCGTGTAGAAAATTCTCAGAGTTAATTGTTATTTGTAAAAAAAAGTAAGAAATGGCGGGCTTATGAACTTGTGGTTGATGGTTTAAAGTTCCCTACCTATTTTGTTGCAGAAGTGAATTAATGAATTCTAAGGTCAAAATTGATGAAGATTGGAGAATAAAATTATCTGAATTAATTGTCAAGGTTCTCTAGATACTAGAAGTGACAGCAGTTTTTTGCTTGTAACCACAAATCTAGATTTTTGACTTGCAATTAAATAATTCATGTACCTACCTGTACCTGTAAAAAAACCTCAGTGCCATCGAACACATCACGATTATGTACGTTATACTTAGATTTATAAAATATCTCTACTTACCCGATATATATTGACAACGTTCCGTGACACTACACAAATACTCTTGATACTTCAAAATCCTAGTTTATCTCAAATGTTCGGGAAAATCAACGCACATTCCTATCTGTAATTAGAGGCTAGGTCGTCGCGTGTTGACCGCTTCTCCACCAATGAGAAGCAATTAACCACGTGCGCACGCGCAACTGGGTCAACGTAGAATTACGAATGCTGAATGTGATGGTGTAAGATCATTTTATGGGGAAACTGGACAGAAGATTCTGGAAACATTGAGTCAGTCGACTTCATTTGTATTCGATTATACTATACTTACGGACAATAATCGATCAATACCTATGTGAGTGGTAGATGCCAGAAAAGGCATTAGATTCGTCTGAAGTAGGTGCTACGGACGATATGGTAGATCATCTAGAAAAATCTTCAATATTTTATGTTTCTTAAAGTAAGGCAATTTTAGAAAGTACAGACAATTTATTTTTAATAGGTACTTATTACTGATACTGAGATCCCGAGACGAATAAAGTCATGGATGGTAAGGTATGCGGGTAATGGAACTCAAGTGGAGTTGGGCGGAACACCTGGCAAGACGTGGTGACGAAAGGTGGTATAAAAAGATGAATGATAGCTCAGAACTGGCAAGAGAAGCATCGGACGTCCGGCAGCGTGATGGGTATATCATCAAAGTCGTTGGCCGACAGTGGATCGTGTTGGCAAAGGACCGGGAAGAATAGCAAAAGCAAAGGGAGGCCTATACCCAGCAGTGGGTGAAGTCGGGCTGCGGATGATGAAGTACTTCTTTGAAAACAATTTGAACATTTTTTTAATACATTTTCTCAAGTAGGTTAATTAATGCCCAGCCACTTCTAGTCCACTAAGTTCTATGGTCCAGCTTCGTCATTGTTTAGCATTAGCACTAATCATTTGTCTTGTCTGATGCCAATACAAGTATTTCTGTCCAATCTATTCTGAATGGTTTATTTAGTCGCATAATTTTCGCGGAACTTTCACTATTCGTATTCGATTAAGCTGCGTAGGTTTCTGCCTAAAGGCTTTTAAAATATTAATAAAATATGTGTGTCATTCCAATGTCAAATTAAAGAGAATGTTGCTGTCATGCTGTACTCGTAGGTATAAAAAAGTCATTACCTAAGTACTTAAAAGATATCGCAATAGAAAAGAATATAGTAAGAAAATTTCATCACTGCACATTCAAGACCTCGCTCTTAAATTCAATAAACCAAGTTAAGACAATACCTACCTCGTTACTTATTGAATAAAAAAATAAAAGTTTGTTCTGTAAAAAGGTAATGCGCCTCGCTGTCTGCAAGAACGTACTCACACATGGACATACACTAGAGCTGTGTATGTGTGAGATAACCATAGAGCGAGTAGAGGCTAGTTGGCGGCAATCCGAGAGGAAATTACGTGAATTTTCCTTTTTTCGCAACCACTTCGCAAACGATAATTATCCTCACTTAACCTGTCTATGGTCGGATTTAAATTACTGGCGAGTTTTTTTTAAGATCATTACTTACATTTTCTCATCTGCGGGTATTCAGACAGGAAAGAAGTAGGTAGGTACGTCTAAGTCTTATAAAACTATAGGCACTTAGTACCGACAAAACAGTAATTTAGTTTATTATTACCTACTTCATCATTACCCAAGATAGGTACAGGATGTTATCCACCTATAAGTAGGTATTTGTTTTACAAGAAAGTTTTATGTATGAATATTTTAATGATTATGGTAGCTTCGTATGTCAATGAACGCTGCAGAATAGTGTTGTGTGCCAACTCCGTGAGCGGCATAGACAATCTGATTGCAAATTATCTTTGTTGCATCTTGCATCTTGGTATTGCATATCATTATTTAGGGACTGACTCGCTGTAATGGCATCGGTCTGCGTCAGTCTGGCTGTTATTTTGTTTGAATCTAAAATAAAATATTGGAATGTTTCTTTTTTTAATAAATCTTTTATTTTTTATAAATGATTCTAGATCTATACTAATATTATAATGAGGAAAGATTTGTTTGTTTGAATTGAATAGGCTCCGAAACTACTGGACCGATTTGAAAAATTCTTTCACCATTAGAAACCTACATTATCCTTGATGAACATAGGCTATATTTTATCCCTATATCCCAGCTATAAAAAACCGCGGGTAACACCGCGACGGACAGCAAGTATTTATACGAAAATACGTCATAAAACATTTTCATTATCCTTTTTTTTTGTCTATTAACAGTTTCCCAATATCCGGTCATTTTGTGTTGTATTTTAATAGCATTTGATTGCAAGCTTGCAGCGATAAACGCGTAATAACGCACAAGACTAGATCAAGTTTATTTGTGTAAATCTAGATCGCAAATCCAGTTGGACAACTTATAAAAACCTATGCAGCCAACGGAAAATTGTCGACGGCAAAGTGCCACACAGGCAGGAAAGCCGAAGAACATTCGAGAGGCGTATATCCTACTAATATAAGTACTACTATACTAGTATTGGTCTGTTATAATGTGTAGTCTGATATATTGAGTTTTATTGTGTTAAATTGTGTGTTAAAACATCGATTTGGCTTGCTGTTAAGGTGTTTTAATTTATGATGAATAAATAAATATAATAAATCTGAAATTTGTAAGTAGGTACGTTAAGATATTTGGATGTTTGTATGATTATGTTTCAATCACGCCTACACCAGAGAACAGATTTGGATGAAACTTAGAATAGATGTAGATAGTGACCTAGAATAGCTTATAGCCTATACAAAATGTTGGGGAAAACGAGCGAAGCTGCGCGCAGAAGTGTAAACTAAGGCCGCGCCAAAGTGTGGAGTTAAATTACCGACAACATGTCTATGGTTCTTTTTTTTAGGAAGCCTTTCACGCCATGATTTCGAGACTTTTTTAACCGTTCTGAAGTTACAGTTCGTAATCGTTCGCTTTTTTACTAAGCCTCCGCTGTCTGTCTGTCTGTCCGTCTGCCACCAGGAAGTATCTCATGAACCGTGATAGTTATGTAGATGATGTAGGTCTGTTGCCGCTATAACAACAAATACTAAAAAACAGAATAAAATAAATATTTAAGCGGGCTCATATACAACAACAAATTGTTTTTTTGCCGTTTTTATAGATACGGAACCCTTCGTGCGCGAGTCCGACTCGCACTTGACCGGTTTTCTTTTATAAGCTGCGGTGAAGAACTCGTTTGTTTTTAGAAATGTGTTCTTAATTGCACTCTTTTTACGGGCTATCAATAATAAAGTAAAATTTGAGTTGCTTTATGCCGCGGTCGGCATGGTATGGCTTTTTCGGAGAACGAATGCCAAAAAAACATTAAAGTACCGGTTCTTGCGCTTGCAGTGACTCTTTGATAATGTCATTAAATGGAGGCAGTTAGCTGCTGTCAATTATTTAAATAACTACCTAACTGTACTATCTAGTCTCATATATTCTTTACCAAAGCCCACCCTGAAACACCAATAAAAAAGGACAATGACTACATTTGCGGGCACTGGCATTAATCGAGCGTCCGGGCCGAGATACAGATAAAAAAAAATGGCGTTTTGTCTGCAAACGTGTTCCGATTAATCGGATTGATGACACTGCTTCGCTTGCAATAGAGTTCAGAATCGCTTGATTATCGATTTGACAGGTGTAAAGTAGCGCGCTTTGGTTAACCAGACGGACTGGTTGGCTAGTGCCGTTGAACCGCACAGGTGGGCCTTGGATTACTAGAGATAAAAATACAGCATAATAATAGAGTGTTTAATGATTGACGTACTGTACGCCGCTCGGCGAAACCGAGAGTACATTAGGTACATTAGCGGAAAGGGAAAGATGCCGGTCAATGATAACGTTCTTTTTTCAAATAAGAAACCATAGAGATTTTAGAGAATTGTCCATGTAGGTAGAGCAATTACCCTCAGCCAACTAGAACTGCACGAGTTTCATTTTCTGCCGATTTTTGCACCGGACGAGTAGCACACGAACGCATTTTACACACACATAAGTAGGTTGCATACCTAAAAAAAGGGAATACACACACACACTTAGGTACTTTTACGCACACTCTTGCGAATTTCGTATCAAATAATAAAGTGATGTAGGTACGTAATAAATTAATAATAATAAAACAGTAGAAGTACATGATTCGGAATCATGTAGATTTTGGCAGAGGGGAAATACAAGGTAAGGCGACAATTTATAGCTCTACATGAGAAATACAATAAAATCTCTATGGTGATCAAATGACATAAATTATTTTTTCGTAGCACTACGCCAACTACGGCTTCTGGCCATAGAAAAGACTTACCCCCGGTTTCTATATTCAACGGACAGTCGTAGGTAAGAGCTACGACTCGTTTCCACATACAAAAGTTTGACAGCTAGAAACCGGCGGTAAGTTAGCTGTCAAACTTTGTATGTGGAAACGAGTCGTAGCTCTTACCTACGAATGTCCGTTGAATATAGAAACCGGGCATTAAACGCGCACTTGTGTTGCACATTTTTAATATTCATTATCTGGATACCACATTTATACATAGATGTATAGTTATATTAATAACATTATACTTTTATACGAATATATACATACATAAAATCATGTATTTTCAGAAAGAGTAGGCAGAGACCACACATTTCCAATTGTTACAATTCTGACATACACAAGCCTAAGTATAACATTCTTATTACAAACTCCATAATTTTTATGATATAATACCTACAAGTATATAAAATGGTAGGTACCGGAACTACAAACTAGGAAGCGGAATCAAGCTATATTTTATATACATAATAGACAGGCGTAATTAAGTGTAAAACCTTAATGCCAATATTGAAGAAATAATTATTGAATTGTTGTTGATTCCAACTACGTTTTACTTTTCAATTTGTTTATCAGATGCATGATATTAATAAATGATTATTACTTACCTGCTGCACTTTTTATGATTATCCAGTTACATATTTCTCTTTCTAAAAACTACAATTTTGAAATTTAATTTAAATAATATTTAAATAATATTTCTTGGCTATGGTTTTATGTTTGAATCATGTGAATTTATTATGCAGTACAGACTCATTTCTCAAAACGTAGTTATCAATGTCATTTACATTTATTTTCCCGACTACCATCTACTTGTGTTACAGCTGTTATCATAATTCTTGTTTATCAGACCGTCTTGTAGATTTACGATGTGATGTAAAAGATTTAAGTATATTTTGATATTAAAAAGAGTTTTTCATATACTTATGAATTTATCTCTCTAAGACGCATGTGTCATAATAATATCATTCATTGAGTTACATGTAACAGACTGTGTAACAGACACTTTTGTTGAGGGTAATTTATTAGGTTTTTTATTAAAACAAAAAATAAACTTGCGTCAAGCCGTTTAACTGCGCAGTAAAATTGATTGAAGCTTACAACTTCGAAACATTGAATCATTATTCTTCTTCTTTTATTGTAAGGCAACTAACTGTAATATCAGTATAATTCTGCCAATGTCAAGTTTTAATGTAGCCAGTCAGTCTAGTCCTGTCAATTTGGTTTTGAACAAAACATGGTGGCTTGTCACTTCAAAACTCCAACGGAAATCTTTCGCCGAATGAGAAATCTTCTTTAATACTCCCCATTCCATTTGCCAAATCTGTTACGTAGTTAGGTTTCCAAGGCTTCATTAGTAAAATACCACCGAAATTACATAATAAAACCTAGTAAAAAAAAAGTAAGTAAGTTCGTATGAGCTAGTGGCCAACTCCGGTGACGGAGATACCTAGTAAAAAAATAAAACCTAGTAAAACACTAGAAAAATAAAATAGGAGAGCTGTAACTCCTCTTCGAAATGACGAAAAAAAAAACAATTGAATTATTCAATCTCAATGAATGATATTATTAGTTAGGTTTGTCATTTGAAGTAAAAAACAAGTAGAGTGCGTTTCATCAAATAGTTCCTATGCCGTCATGTTGGCAGTAGAATGTTTTAGGTATAATTTCCTCAAGAAATTCCAATAAAACCTTGAAACACCTAGAGATACGTCTACAAAGACGTATCTCTATTATGCCTAAAACATTCTACTGCCAACATGACGGCATAGGAACTATTTGATGAAACGCACTCTAGTAACTTATGACGTCTCAAGTTTCAAACGATGTTCGATTTTTAAAATTTATAGACTTATTGAACTCACACAACCCATTGATGAACGAATGGAATATTCTAGTTTACTTACTGTTTCTAGAGGTCATTCTCCTAATTTTGTTAAGTAAAATTATTATATAATAATCAAACCGGTTTTGAGTCGACTGACTGAGACGTGGATTAATAAACTAATTAGGTAAATGTTTGACTCATCTATAAAATAAGTTACGCTGAATTAAATCGGTGTGGGACCAAGTTTTTTATATATTTTCGTCACGTAGATAAATAAATTTATAATTAAGTATGTTAATTCTGGTCTCTCTTTGAGTGACGTTTGTCAGGTTTTGTACCAAAATGCGCATCGCATCTACCAGTTAACGTTTAAAAAATATGGCATACCTACCTCAGGTTTACCATATTTTCTATGCGTCTGATCACTCGTGTAGATATGGTCGGTTGGTTTCGTTCAATCGAGCAAGACCGAATGCCTTTTTGAAATTGGTCATGATCAATAAGTTTTAAAATTCGAACATAATGATGCATCAATGCACTATCACGTAGGATTTTTTGAAGTTAGCCATTTTGATGCGCAAAAGCAAATCAAATAAAGCTAGATCTGTTGACCGCTACTAAACTGGCCGACTCACACTTAGCTTTCATATCTTTTTAAATTGTCAAAGACGTCGCCGTCTGGTCGATACATCGTTGTTTATTACAGCACAGATATAGCGCGCTGTCTCAGAGGTCTCCAGTATTGGATGCTCTCCAAATTGTCAGGATGTCGTATGTCTTTTCATTCACGCGTCCATTCAAGAAAGTTTTAATTTTATGGAAAATGTCTGGATTATTTTTGATGTGTAATCTTGTTTAGACGCGTTGGGCATTTTTGAGATGAGAATAAATTCTTGGATTCATCTCGAAAAGGTCACGTGAATGCTCACTGACCGACACCTACCAGTAGCGCCATCTAGTTCTACTCAGTACTCGTATTCGGTAAACTTTTACGGCAATATTTTTACATTTCTAAGAGCTCATTTTGTAACTAAACGGGTTAAGTAATTATCTTTCGATTTTTTTTATTTCCTGACGATTCAAAAAATTACACTAGGCACCTTCAAGTTTTCACTAGGTACTCTTAGCACTCCTGTGAGTGCCACGGTTTTTTATTCTTGCGACTAGCCACTGATAAAAATAAAAAAAAATTAACGAAGTTTCGCATTCTTTGCAATCACTATTCTTTATTTCCCCTGTCAATAAAATTAAACAAAATTTGATCGGGTTCAACAAATCATTCTTTCGGTTTCAGTGGATTGTCCTTGTCACTCTCATATCAATAGAAAGAGATGACACCAATTTTAGTAGAGCTTAGGAAAGCCTATTAATAAAAATTACTACGAGTAATAGGTAAGAACTTAATTTTCATTCATTCCTAAAAGCCGCTATATGAAATTCTCGAATGTACTTTGTTTTATGAATTTTAGTCGGTGTTGGTCAGTCATTCCGATTTCGTTTATTTTTCGCAGATTATTATTTTGCTAACTGATTAGAAACATAAGAAGTTAGGATGACTAACAGTAGTTGGTGCTACAAAGTAAAGTGAAATGCCGCCCATTGTACATTTTTATCTGGTTTTTCTTCTGTTTGTTTTAATTGTATTAATGGTGTGCAATAAAGAATTTTCATTCATTCATTCATTCAAAAATTTGCTCTAAATAATAATAATAATATAATAAATAATGCTGGACATTTCACACAGCATCATCTAGCCCCAAACTAAGCAAAGCTTGTACTATGGGAACCAGATCACTGATATACTCATATCACTATTTCCAAGTGTACAATTGTATCTTATGGAATAAAAAAAAAAAAAAAAAAAAAAATGAAATGAAATACTATTTATATACTTTTTGTTTGTAAATACATACATATTATACATAGAAACACCCAGACCCAGACCAGATTTTGTAAATAAAATAACTATATAGATATTTTGATGAATCTAAGACGAAGGGCATTGATTAGGGCTTATTTTAAGTCCGCTATGTATCATATTTCCACTTGAGCAGACCGCATGTAGCTTGCACTAGGAAGATAGGTAGGTACTTGCGGTTTTCCAATAAACAGTGCAAGTTCGATAGCTGTGGAAAAACCCCTGTCTTTACTTATTAACAAGATTTTTTAGTTTCTAGTCTAGAATTTAATAAAAGTAATGTTAAAATCAAATAACTGTCGTCACACTTTTATTTTAGACAGCAGTTCATTAAAAAGTCTTACTTTGTGTGTGAACATGCACACAGAAGACATGATCAATTTCAGTCTTCAATTTCAAATACGAAATGGATAAGTACTTATTCCATTTTTTGAATTTTTTCAAGTTTTTGCAAGCTATTGGCACAATTTTTTTTAGAATAAAAAAACATCTTTGTGGCCAGTGATAAATATATTTTTCCAAATAATAATGGCTTCTTCACTTTGAGCGGTGCAACAGTTGGTCGTATGTAAATTGCACAATTTACGAAAATGTGATTCTGTTGCATGGCTACCGGCTAAGTTTAGATGTTTTAAAACAAGTTATAAATAAGGTTTGGCAGACTTAGCCCAGACGAATATATTATAACGATTTACAGACGTTTCAGATTTTGACTTTGAATTTTATAATTAGCTAACGAACTTGCTACACCAAGGGTTAAATAAACATTCAAATGAAATTTTGCAACAGTGTAAAATTCAATGCACTGTACTTTTGATTTTCATTCAATCAAATTAACTTATTTTATCTACTTTTTTCAGACAACTTATCTGAACCGGTGGCTAAGAGAGGAACTAACGAATTTTACTCTAAAATTTATTTTTCTGCAAACACCAAATGCGATAACAGCGCCCCCCCACCGGTTCAAATAACTTTGTGGACATGTAAGCGTATTGATGCTACAAACTGTTAAAGGTAATTTTGAAATTAGTAAAGAATTTTAATTTGCTGGCTTGTCTACATAGTGGAAGAAGCAACAAGCTGGAAGTGATCTTATGACACATTATTACGTAGGTACATGCACATCAATGATCTTTTATGCACATATTCCCGCGCCAATCCCATCCACCCTATACACCTATATTATTAGCAACATGATTTTCAGAAAAAAAAATGGGAGCAGTCGGTCGTTCTTAAGAAAGGAACTTCTTCTTATTTATCTTCTTCATCTTTAATTAAATGGCAACTAACTGTAATATCAGTATAATTCTGCCAATGTCAAGTAGGATTACACCAACACATTAAAGGGCTAACCTAACCTAACCTAACATGTCAGTCAGTCCTGTCAATTTAGTTTTGAACAAAAAATGGCGGCTTGTCACTTCAAAACTCCAACGGAAATCTTATCAAATGAGAAATCTTCTTCAATACTCCCCCATTCCATTTGCCAAATCTCCTGCCAAGTATCCAAGGCTTCATTAGTAAAATGACACCGAAATTACATAATAAAACCTAGTAAAACAAGAGACAAAGAAAGTAAACGTTTTCAATAGAGTTCATAGAGGTAATCTATATATATAAAAGAAAGTCGTGTTAGTTACACCACTTATAACTCAAGAACCGCTGACCAGATTAAGCTGAAATTTGGCATGGATAAAGATTATACCCCAGGGACGGACATAGGCTACTTTTTTTTTTAAATAATCATAAGGGGGCTTGAAAATAAGGGTTGCAAGTTTGTATGGGAAAAAAAGTTAAGCAACCCTGGGCGCCGCCATAAAGATGATGGGTGACCGCCCGGGGCCACTTTTTGCACGCCAGATTTTTTTTTATTTTGCACGATAAATGATTTTAAAATTAATGATAAACATGTAACATGTACCATTCCCATTCATCAAAACATCCGAACTTTTTAAACTTTCGTGATTTGGAGATATAATTCTTATTTTAAACAGGGTAAGTATAAGTACCTATAAATCACGAAGGTACCTATTGTTATTCTTTCTTTTTTCCGACGTTTAGGACGCTGTAAAACGTCGGAAAAAAGGGTAGGATAAAGGTACGTGATAAATACCCGGTTTAAAATAAGAATTAATACATGTATCCGAAGTTATGATTTTCCTTGACTTTGGTTAGAACGCCATCTATATCGCCGAGTTTTCGATTCTTTTTGTTGGTTTTCAAGTAATTAATAATGTTATTTTATTTTGCTACCTTGCGCGGGTTTCAGGAACCAGCTAGAAACTAAAATATATTTTTTTTGGCGTTTATTTTACCTGGTAATTTAGAAGTTTCAGTTGTAACGCAAGTAGATGGCGCTGCTAATTTTGACCGATTTCTAGATCGCGCTATCGTTGCGTTTTTGCAAAGTTTACCTTAGCTCAAAATTTCTTAGCTCATTTCGTTTGAATAATTATTTCAAAGTTCGCTTTTTCTTTTGGTTGGTGTTTGGATTTTTGGATATTATTTACGTTGATTGAAGTCTGTCTGTCTGTTGAACATTATAAAAGATACTAGCTGACCCGCGCAACTTCGTCTGCGCAATATTAGGAACAAAGTACAGGAGTTTTGAGTGAATCGAGAGTATAATCATATTTTTTTTATATTTATGTTTCTCTCAAAAATCCCATAATAGATAGAGGTAGGTAGGGAAAATCTTATTAAGATTTTAAGATAAGATTTTCCCTACCTCTATCTATTATGGGATTCTTGAGAGAAACATAAATATAAAAAAAATATTATTATCTAACAAGCGACGGAGTTTTATATTTTGTATATACCTACTCTCGATTCACTCAAAACTCCTCTACTTTGTTCCTAATAATGCGCAGACGAAGTTGCGCGGGTCAGCTAGTTATGTATGTATGTGTATGTATTTACAAACAAGTAGTATATCAGTTATCTGGTTCCCATAGTACAAGCTATGCTTAGTTTGGGGCTAGATGATGCTGTGTGAAATTGTCCAGCATTATTTATTTATTTATTTATTTAATTATTCGAATTTACTGAGATTCCTAATAATAAAAAAAACTATTATTTTTGGCTGGAAAACTTTTTACCTAGGGGCTAGTAAACTAGTAGTTACAGAGCAACAAGATTTTCCAAAAGTGGAGAAAGAAGTCCCTTTCTTTTCTGTCAAATTTTGTGAGTTGTGTTGACTATACTCGTAGTATACAACATCATTGGTGTTGACATAAATTTATTCATCTTCAATCTCTAGTGACGGATATGCTAACTATCTATGACCTAACCGACTGTCAAAAAAATGCAATGATTCAAAACAAATATCGTACATTAAAGTTCATAATCATAAGATAAATGAACGCGAAACGTTTACAAAAACGTGCGTATCGCTGCCATTTTCACTTTTTTAAATACCTATTTTGCAAAGAAAATAATACTCAGTAGATAGGTACTTACATTACGCTTGTTTTCGCATATAAATTTCAATAATTAGATAAAACAGGTCGCTTGAGATAAAAATTATATAATTGTCTGAATGTCTATTACAAAAGTGACATGATTTGCAAAAAATGTCGTTACACGTTATGACACTTAGTTGTAAAAATGCGTGATTCTGAGACAATTTTTGTTTTTGTGAAAGCTACAAATCTGCTTCAAAAAAAGAACTAATTCTTGAAGAATAAAGTTTTGAACAAAAAGTTCGATCTTGACAATCAAAGAGAAAAAAAACATTTTAGGTAGTAACAACATCAAAAAATAACAAATTGAGAACCGCTTTTATGAAGCTTGATATAAATAGAATCAGTTTTATCAATATGTAAGGCGATATTGAGTCTGAATCTATAAATAGCCGGTGTCGGATTTCGATTTACTGCCGCCTGAGGAGATCATTTTTTATGGTCGATATTCCAACTTTGGGATTCGCGGACACTTTTAGGTCAAGATTGAATTTATTTTGTATAATTTTGCCAATTTCTTCTTTTGGACACTTTATAAAAATCTATCTCTTGTCATAAGGGAATCTAAGATGAATCATATACGTATATGAATGTACGAAATACTTGCCAATTAAAATATCGTGTTGCGTTCCACGTTCGTATTGACCCAAATAGCCTGATTAAGTTACAATCCGGCGCGACGCAGTCTGCCTTTGCATGGAGTGGCCTAAGATATTTAGAACGCACCTTTTTGATTCCAAATTCAAACATTTTGTTTGAAATTCGAGAAATTCTCTGAATGCAATTTTAGTAATTCTGCAGTTGAAATTCGAATTTATAAATCTCCATTTGAAATCCACTTTTATAATTTTGTTTTTTTTTTTATTTACACCAACACTTAGAGGGCTTTGTCGCTGAGCGACAACATCGCCCGATCAGTAACATCATATTAATTAATTTTATGTTTAAAATAGGAGAACATAACAAGGAGGTTATTACGCATGACGTTATAATTAGTTGTCCTTAATAAATCTAAGCCTTTAATTATAAAAGCACACTATTATGTAACATTGTGTAGGTACATGCATCAATGGTGTTGTAATGCTGTGAATTGTCCTCGTTTTTGATATGTCTGGGTCTGTCGATCATTATTATTTTTGTAGTTTGATAATTTTGATAGTTTAGCCAATTTCACATAAACTTTAAATTTGAATTTTTAGAATTTAAATTAATGTATGTTAGTCATTTCTGCCCTTATCCCACTTTTATGTGGGGTTGACAACAGGTTTTCCTCTTTCACTCCGCTCTATCAGCCGTCATCTCATCACTTTCGTACCCATAACATCCTTCACACAGTCCATCCATCTTTTCTTTGGTTTGCCTTAAGTATTCGTACTTTTTGACAATAAAAGCTACAGTATTCTTATTATTGGAGAAAACCCAGTATTAAAATAGAAAACGGCATATCTTATTGGAATAATAACTTTCACATGTTTGCCAACTTTCAAGTAGGTAAGTACTTATATTTCAGTTGCAAAATCACATTTATAAAGAGCTTCGGTGAAAGGCGAAGTGTATCGTATAATTAAATCTCAAAACGTAGATTTCCTTGAGTCTTGATTAATTTTACATGTCAAGATCTGATCGTGAATTATTATTTCTGTGGAACTAGTTACGGTTTGAAACAAGTTAGATCTAGTTTTAGAACGTTCTTTGGCCAGAATTCGAATACTTTTGAGTCGATTATTAAAATGAATATCGGTAGAATTGATTCCAGTACTTACCTTAGGATTGTGTCATTCTAAATACCTACACTTCACATGTCAACGTAATTTGAGGTAGATAATGACTAAACTTAAACTGCTTTTATGACAACGTGATTTATTTACAATACACTATTTATAGGTACATATGAAAAAGGAAAGGATATACATATACATCAACAATGCTAATGAGTAATGGTAGTGACAAATAGCTTAGTCAAGGTGTGTATTGTGTCTACAATAAATAAACCAATGTCACTTATTGTAAAGGCTAAAATTACCTATTTGATTTCAATGAATGAAATTTTCAAAAATAGAGTAACAATCAAATTTGATAAAAATTTATTATATCCCAGTCTATTTGAGATCTTTGCATGAAATGAAATGATTTGAAATGAAATGCAATGATTTGAAATGAAATGCAATGATTTGAAATGAAATGCAATGATTTGAAATGAAATGATTTGTTTATTATTGCAAACATTTGAGATCTAGGCGACCTTAGTCACTATACTTTCAGATTTTTAATTCTCAGTGTAGGTAGGAGTTAAAAAAGGCTACAGTGCAAGTTACGTGTTGATTTTCCCTCGGCATGTGTGTGTGTGTGGATCGAGTTTCACAGGTGTGCTTGTGCGCGTGGGGCCGCGGCAGACACGATGGCAACGTGCGCATGCGACGTTTAAGATGCGTTTATACTGAAGGTTCTTGATTAAACTTCGTTTATTTTCAAGCTTTGCTTAGTTTGAATAAAAATATTATTTTATTAATCCACAATTTGAGTCTAAATTATGTTGTGTGTTAAATATCTGAAGGAAATATTTATAATAGCCTGTTTTTTAATTTAGATAAAGATTAAAAAAACAAAAAAAAAACATGGATGTTCTTGACACTTATTTACCTACTTACAAAAAAAAATTACATAGAGCCACGGTTAATATTCTTTTCAATGCCAGTTAACAGAGCAATAGACAATAGACACTTTCAAACGTCAAAAAGTTTCAATACCGAGCTTTGATTCTTCAAATAAGAATAAGACATAATATAAAAAAAATGTGACTTTGTATACCATTGTGGAACTGGCCGTAGGGTACATGCCACATGTGTGAGTAAGGACACACAGACAGGCAGTCGCCTTCTATGGTGCCTGCTCAGACTGCAATCCAATCTAGATTGCATGCTACCCGCAAGGTAAGTACATGTAGCAAAATTGTAGCACTTGGGTTGAAGATAATCCAGTTTTTATGCGTCTTAAGTTGTTCTAGCTGATGAGTATTTAAAAACACGTACCCGTGCTTTAAGCATATAGTCAGTCCCGGCTGTAAAGTTAAGCCATGATCAGGCCAGGTCCAAAGACTTTGTTATCAACGTATCGTCTACTGCTGAACATAGGCCTCCCCCATCGATTTCCACAGCAATCGATCTTGTGCAGCCTGCACCCAACGGCTCCCAGCAACCCTTACAAGATCGTCTTTCCATCTCGTGGGGGTTTCATTATGTAGTCAATTCAATTCAATTCAAACGTTTATTGCTTCATGTTGGTAGATCTTAAATAGTAGTATTTCTTAATATGAATCCCGCTGGGGCACTGCAACATTTGGTACTTATTTAACTTAGGTATTTCTAACTTAAGTAGGTATGTTATTGAGGCTTCACTTGAACAAGGCTTTCTGTAGACTAGAGATGTTTTCAATGTCCGGTTCGAAGTACCCAAGCGTGCAAATTGAGTCGATAAAACAAAATCGCTTAAAAATGTCTTCAATTTATGGAAAACTTAACTATTCCTCTAGAAATCATTACTTTCTACAAGTAAACTCATGACCTAAGATTTATAAAATAACTGAATACGAGACTTGTGTCAGAGTTGGAAAAGAGAGTATGTAGTATGCTTTGTTCATTAGCCCATTATCCGATCCCTTTCGTAAATTATCTTCCATCTCACGTTGTCCAAGACAGATGACTTGGAGAAATGAGATAGAAGATTTTTTATTAGTATCATCAACTAGGCAAATCATTTTCTACGGAAGGAGGTAATTTTATAAAAATTCTTGCCTTGAATAGGTCAAGTATCGTAAACACCTGTCTGATACCACTCTCTTCCGCGTAATGGAGTTGGTTTACAGAATCGTATGCATGCATAACTTACACAATCACCCGATTGTCATCGATATGCCATTCTGATTCATACGGGGCATACTGCAGTGATGAGTAGCTGGGTAGCTATCTACTTTCGAATCTATACTTATCGAGGCACATTTTCAGAATTTATGCGATAGAGCAAAAGTTGCTTCGACTTCCTTGTAAGCGCTTGGAAATACATGGAAATCAAATATTTGAAAATGTAGCAAAGAAATGAAAATCTTCCTTGAAATACTAACAAAAATGTGTGATGTGACGACACTGTTGTGACATGAAACCTGGATATTTTTTGAGTTGAACAAGGTTCTTATTGAAACTTTTTTTTTTTAATTTCCGACCAGATTTAGATCCGCCTAATAATAAAATTGATGCTTTGCGATACAACGAAGCTAGTTGCAGGCATTTGTGTACATAAGTGAGTTTTAAAGGACCAAATGGTCCAGAGTAATATAAAATATACCACTAAATACACACTCATCATCTTCCTGCCCTTGTCCCACTCTATGTGGGGTCGGCTCAACATGTATTCCTCTTCCATTTCCCTCTATCAGCCATCATCTCAGCACTCACTCCTTTCTTGCTCAAATCACTGTAGGTAATACTGGTATAATATTTCATTTGGTGTTGATCACGTTGTATTCAATGTGTTCTAAATATCTACAACAGTACTCAATATTCTAATAATTTACATACTACGGTAGGTACATAAAAGTAGCTCTACCTATCTCTAAGCTAGATTACGTTATTACACATAATCTAAATATGAAATATATATATATATTAAAATTGCCGCCATATTTGTTGTTATAATGTTTGGCATAATGAGTGCATTTTGGCACACAGGCAAGATGTCCAGCTTGAGGCCAACGTGATGATGATGATGATGTTTGATATGTAAAATAAATAAAACGCAAAAATTACCTCTAAATGCCGTAATTTGACACTAAAAAGCGTGTTATGGTAAAAATATTAATGTCTTAAAAAATATCAAGTTACAGCCAGGTGTGCAAGGTTTGATATTTATTATTATGTTCTTTTTCGTTTAAATTACGACATGTTTTTGATGATTTTATGACTTTTTAAATGGCATCATTAATTTATAAATATTCATGTTTTTCTGAGAATTTTAAATTAGTTTTAGTAAAGTTTACAAACCTAATATTTCGCTATTACCGAGTTTAATAAAAATACTTAATAATAAATAGGTAAATAATTTTGATAAATAAATAATTGCCATTAAGCTTTTAATTGATGTAGGTAGCAGTCTTTTGCTAAACCTATTGCCGTCTATTGGAGTTAAAGATAGTTAATTATAATTAGGTAAGGGCACCCAACTGATTTATTTTATGTTGTTAATTAACTAATTAATAACCAAATTTAAATATCATGTGCATGTACTGCTGCTGCTTATTGCATTGAATCGGCAAAAACAAAATATATTTTCAACTTTAATAATAATAATAATAATAATATAAGCCTTTATTCAGAGGTTACAGTTTTTATCTTATCCTAATTTTAGTTAGTCTACCACTAGCCCTATTTCCTCCGTTTGCCCTAGTTTGGCATAGGCCTCTTCCAACTTCTTCCACTCGTGTCTATCTCTGGCGGTTCTTGACCATAGCTTCCCAGCGATAGCTTTCAAGTCATCTTCCCATCTCTTAAATGGTCTTCCACATTTTCTCTTTCGATTCCTAGGTTGCCAATATGTTATAGATTTGCTCCATTTCTCCTTTCCTCTTAAAGTGTGACCTGTCCATCTCCATTTGTTCTTTCTTACTACTAGTGTGACGTTTTCTATTTTGGTTGTGCGCCTTATCTTTGTGTTCCTCACTCTGTCTGCTTTTCTTATGCTTAGCATACTTCGCTCCATAGAGCTCTGACAGACCTCCAGCTTTTTGTTATGCGCTTTAGTAAGGGCCCATGTTTGGCAACCGTATGTAAGCACCGGTAGAATGCATGTGTTATAAAGTTTCTTTTTAATTTTAACACTGACTTCTTTGTTCTTCATAATTTCTTTAAAGGTCCAGTATCTCTTCCAAGCATTCCCTACTCTTGTTTCTATTTCTTTTGTCGTTAGGTCGTTTGGTGAAATAACTTGTCCGAGATATGTATATTCCTCTACATATTCTACCGGGTTCCCATTTAGTATTATCGGTTCTCTTTTATTGTTTGTCATAACTTTCGTTTTAAGACTGTTCATCGAAAGCCCTACTTTGTCGCTTTCTCTATCTAGGTCTTGTAGCATGCTAGTGAGTTCACCAGGCGTGTTTGACAGAATAACCAGGTCATCAGCAAACCTTAGGTGAGTAAGTTTTTCTCCATTTATGTTTAGCCCATAATTTTCCCAGTTTAATTGTCGGAATACATCTTCAAGGACTGCTGAAAATAGCTTTGGCGATAGAGGATCCCCTTGGCGCACTCCTCTTTCTATTTTAATCGCTTTCCCTTCTCTTTCTAGTTTAATGCTTGCAGTGGTTTCCTTGTAAATGTTTCTAATTATCCTGGTGTATTTATCTTCAACTCCTTGATTGCTGAGAGCTTTCCATATCTTTCCATGTTCGAGGGAGTCGAAAGCCTTGCAGTAGTCTACGAAGCAGCAGTATAAAGGGATGTTGTATTCCTTGCATTTTTCAATGAGTTGCTTAACCACATGGATATGGTCAAGTGTTGAATAGCCCCCTCTAAAGCCCGCTTGCTCCCGCGGCTGGTTCTCGTCGAGTGTTTTTGTAATCCGGTTAAGGAAAAGGGAAAAAGGGAAATCAGCAAAAGGGTTAACTTTACTTTTCACACACTTAAACGTCTCCAGTGGTTTCTTCCCTTGGAAACTAAAATCATTCTTGCCCAAGCACTATTGTTACCACTCATAGACTATGCGGATGTTTGCTTCCTTGATGCTACGGAGGTTCTTGTCGACAAATTAGAACGTTTGCAAAATTTGTGTATCCGTTTTATCTTCGGTTTACGCAAATTTGATCATGTGTCACAGTTCAGAGCCCGTTTGCATTGGCTGCCTATCCGGCGTCGTCGTGATTTGCATGTTTTATCTTTTTTTTTCACTATCCTGCGCAATCCTTCATCCCCTCCTTACCTACGTGAGCGTTTTAATTACCTCATTCCTCGTGACGAGCCCTGCAGGTCAACCATGTCCCTACTCCTTAAAACCCCATCCCACTCCTCCAGCTGTTACAGCGATTCCTTCACTGTACATGCTGTGACGTTGTGGAACTCTCTTCCCCATGCGATCCGCAGTAGTCAATCGCTTATCTCCTTTAAATCTAAGGTAAAAGAGCACTATTTGTCATTGTAAATCCACCTTTATTTAAGTATTTTAATTATTTTTATTTTATTGTTTTTTTTTTTATTTTATTGTTTTTTCATTAGGTATTTATGTCAGTAGGTATTTATTTAGTTTATTGGCTATTTTATTATATTTATTTAAGTACATTCTATGGGTGTTTAAGTATATTTTATATTTATTTATATTTGGTTCTTACTATATTGTTTAGATAATTTATTTTAAGTATTTAAATAACAGCTATTAATAGCTTTCTGTTTTATTGGTATGTACACTACGCATCCACTTTTGTTAATGGCTTTTCCTATACCCAAAGGTTTGCTGGTAGAAAACTCTTTTAGGGTTAAGCTCGCCTTTGTACATGTATTTTGTAACAACCTTTTTTATCTGTGTTTTATTGTGTACAATAAAGAATTAAAGAATTAAAGAATTAAAGGATTATTTTCGAGAATATTTTATAAATGTTTGACATTAGGCTGATTGGTCGATAATTCCCTATGTCTTTCTTATCCCCCTTTTTATGGATCAATATTATAGTTGATGTCAGCCATTGTTTTGGGATAATCTCGTTTCTTAGGATTTCATTAAATATTATTGTGAGAGCTTTGACTATGGCACCCTTGGTAGCTATTAAGAATTCATTAGTTATGTTGTCAGGTCCGGGTGCTTTATCTTTCTTTTGAGATTCGATAGCTTTTTCAACCTCACGCGGAAGTATCTCCGGCAATGCGTCGTCCCCTGTCAGATTTGTTTCTGATGTATTATGTTTGCTCGTATACAGATCACGGTAGAATTCTGTTGCTGTGGCGAGTATTTCTGGTCGTTTGGTTATGCATTTCCCGATTTTGTTATTAATTTGTGGTATCCAGTCTCGTTTTAGTGTCAGGTTTTTTAATGCTTTCTTTATTCCTCCTGTTCTCGTTATGTATTCTTCGAATGTTTTCAATCGGTGTGCTTGTCGTTCTTTTCTCATGGTTTCCTTTATCTGTTTGCTTAGATTTGTTATTTCTTTCCTTGTGTCTTTAGTCTTTCCTATTATTTTTATGAGCTCTATCCTTTCCTGTAGTAGTTTTTTTACTTCATCTGAGATTGAATTGTTGTTTATCTTTGTGTTGTTATTCGTATTTCTAGCCGTATTGTTGAGGATTTCGTTAAATTTGTCGTATTTGTCCTGTAGATCAAGATTTCCTGCTGCTTCTAAGAAAGTGTCTAGTTTTCAACTTTAATCACAAAAAAATATGGATCCATTCAGTATCCATACAAGTTTGGTCTAAAAGTCAAAAGAGCCAGACAATAAAAATAAATGCTTCGCCACTATTGGGAATGTCAATGAAATCCGTCAATTTTTTAGTATGGCACTAAGTCTCTAAGTCCACTCCAAAAGATTTCTTAAATTGAAAAATCTGGATTTTTATACAATTAAAGTTTTTGACTTACAATAATTTGAATTAGTTGACAGAGTTATTGCCATATTAAAAAAACCGCTATTGACAATAGTGATGACACCTTTATTTTCTTTGGCTGGCTCTTTTGACTTATGGTCCCAAATGTATGACCTCCTTTCTACATCCCAATCTGATACGTACTTACAGTTTTTTTTATTTTTCAAATGACGTGTTGTAGGTAGAGCGTTACTAAAATGAAAGGTGAACACGAATAACGGTGTTAGTCTAGACATCTGTGTCACTTACATCATAGTATCGGATTTACCTACAGATTAAAATATTAAACAAATTATAACTCACTGACCCCGTTGTACTCATATTTGATTTCATACCCAGATAGCACATTTAGTTTTTCCCGTTTTCTCGCCTATTCATTTTCTTCAGTAAAAGCTCATAAAAATATAAATCTTGTTTACAAATTATGCGAAAGTAAACGAACACAGTTTCAGTTTTTAATAGTCATAATTGATTCCCAAAAATATTTGGTACATATCTTTTGCTCTATATCAAGGTTTATTCTCATAAAATTGGCGTGTCTGTATATTTTTATTGTGTCTGAGGCTGCCGGCCTTCTCGGAAGGACCAATATTGATGCTGTGTTCGTGGTGGTCTCCGAGCTCCGTTCAGTTTATTCATCCCATACTTTAAGTTTAGCTTTCAAATTAATTTTAATTATGAAATGAGCTAACATTTGTTGATATAACGCGCTTACTGTGGTCGGTAAATCAATGATATTAAATAAACTGTAGATACGGTATGTTCATAGTATCGAAGCTTCAAATTCGCTTCTTAACGCAATAAAGACCGTTTCAGACTTCTTTCACCATTTTTGTAAAAACTAGTAGCTCTGTAATTTTATTTTCTTTATCTCGTGTTTTACTAGGTTTTATTATGTAATTTCAGAGGTATTTTATTAATGAAGCTTTGGAAACTTGGCAGGAGAATTGGCAAATGGAATGAAGTATTGAAGAGGATTTCTCATTTGACGAAAAATTTCCGTGGGAATTTTGAAGCAACAAGCCGCCGTGTTTTGTTCAAACCAGGACTTGCTGACATGAATTAAATACATTACTTATAACTTGACATTGACAGAATTATACGAAAATTGTGTAGTTGCCATTTAATAAAAAAAGAAGAAGACTGTTTCGATGTTTCAAATTCCACGCGCTTGTAACGTATTTATGTAAAATTAAGGGGACTAACGTACGGACGTGACGGACTAACGTATCATCCGTCGAGTGTGAACGGTCGAGTGTTTTTCTATACATTTGTCAGTTCTGGCGTTCCGCGACCGATAATCCGCGACGGATCTTCCGTCAGATGTGAATCGACCCTAAATGAAAATTATATATGATCGCAAGTTTGGTGTAGAAAATATTTGAATTATTGTCAATTAGTCTTTTGTCTATTCATCGTGTGCGCGTTGAAATCTTTTGTTCGAGCGCAGCATTTCAAAAATACCTAACTTTCATATCCTTCTAATATAATAAAGCTGAAAGTTTGTAAGTTTGATGGATGTTTACATGTTTGTGATTCAATCACGCCTAAACCAGTGAACCGATTTGGATGAAACCTGGAATAGCATATAGGCTATTCAAAACGGCAATAATTTTATTACAAGTAATAATTTTACCAATAAAACCGTGAGACGTTGGACCCAAGTCTAACTAAACTCACGGCTATGAAGTCGTATGAAGCCGTCGTTTTTTTTAGGCTGAATATTAATTATAAGAAAGAAAAGAAAGAAAGAAAAAATATTTATTTGCAACAGCAATAAGTACCAAAAACCAGAAAAAACACAAAAACTAAAGATGACATAGAAACAAAAATAAAATAAAAAGAAAAATATGTTAAGAGTGTCTCGCAATCGTATACTACTCTGATTAAAAAATCGGAAGGTTTTTAATCAACGAAATATTGCATTCAGTTGCGATTATTATAAACTAGCCACTGCAAGCGGCTTCGCTCACGCCAAAATTTTGAATAGCATGGTTATTATTTAAGCTTATTCCAAGTTTCATCCAAATGTGTTCACTGGTTTAGGCGTCACAAACATACAAATATACTCACAAACTTTCAGATTTATTATATTAGTAGGATAGTAGAGTTCGCGTCACGTAAAAAGAACGCTGGCGAAATGGTTTTCTTTACACAGAAAATTTTGAAAAATATTTATGTTATGAAAAGAGAGGCTGATAATAATGCATTTGATAAATATAAAACAATGTATGAAACAGATCGCAAAGGCAACAAAATGTAACGAGTCTACAGTGAGACGAAATGTAAAAAGTTCAAAAGACTTGGAATCCCACTATAGGCCGAGTACTTTCGTGCGCGAGTGTACCCATGCGCAAACATCACTTTTTCCCAGCGTTCTTTTTACGTGATGCGAGCTACATTGTTTGTTTAAAATAAAAACACGGGTTTTTGAAATCTGCGTCACTTATGACGATCGTCTACGTTTTCCCCAACTCTACCTACTATGACTTAATGAATGAATCTATATTTAATTCGTTGTTTACCGTTAGGGAACACCCGATTCTTTGAGGAAATGTTTTTAAAAAAACTACAAAAACTATATTGTAGGTTAATGTCTCTTTTAATTCAAGAACTAAGGCAGTTGTCAAACCGCGAGCGTTAAGCGTCTAAGCGTAGGGCGTTGAGCGTTGAAGCGAGTACAGTTCTATCGCTGGGCTGTGATTGGTTCATCGCTCGGCGTGAATTTTGATACAAAATTCAAAATTTCGAACGCCACGCGAGTAACGCTGAGCGAGTAAATTTTGAAAGTTGTCGCCGCGATTTAACTAGTCGCCGGCAGAGTGAACGGCCGGCGTTGAACTATTAATATTTGTCTCTTATTGACAAGGAATCTATTATCTTTTGTTTGTCTTTTGAGCGATAAAATAGTTGATCGCTTATCGCTCACTCGCTTGTGGTCGGAAAAGTGCCAAGTAATCCAATTTTAATATAATTTGTGTCCAAACAGTCCTTTATAGACAGTAAGCGTGAAATTTTTTGTAATAATTAAAGAATGAAACTCTGATCTTCCGTCGGCGTTGGAGCTAGACAAATAAATATATTTGCTCTTTTTACTGCTTTAGCAAAATTATGACTATGAAGAAACCATCTAAGTACCTTCTTACCACACTTTACTAATAAAGGAGCATTTACACGATGCGATTTTTGGCACGTTTTGCTGCCGATTTTGCCATTTAGTGTCGGAGCGAGCGTCGCACTTATTATGCCTTTTATCATCTGAGGCCGTAATCGCGTTCCTTTTTTCGTTCGTTTGATGAATATTTGGATGCTTCCTACTACAATTTCTGACTTCAAGGGCCTATTTTTCAAACGTTATAACACGGTCATAAGGGAATAAATATTCCAAACCGAAAATGATGAGCGTTTACACAAAAAATGGCAGTGCGATAATAAATCGCATCGGCTGAAATCTACTTTAGATAATTTGAATTGACTGTAATGTGTTACAAGATCAATGTATGTTGGAGGTTTTTATGTTGGTAACATTTGAGGAAAACTTCAGTTTCTGAACGTGAAAACCGCAAGCCACAAATATATATGTAGGTGATCTAAACATAAAAATAATTATGGAAATAGAAATAAGCAAATATATCGCCGGATCATAAAAGGAAATAGTTTACATTTGATTTTACACGGATTGAGGCGAGGAAGTTACTTTACCATATTAAGGAAGACTTTTAATTAGACAAATGAAAAGTCTTATCAAAATTTTGGATTCCGATAGGATTCGAACCCGCAACGATCAGACGATCATAAAGCCGGAGTGCCTTACCGCTCGGCCACGGAACTTTTTTGGACTGACGACTAAGGGTTCCCGTCGGAATCCAAAATTTTGATAAGACTTTTCATTTCTTAATGAAATAAAAAAAACTATAAAACTAAAAAATACTATAAAATTACAAAAAATTATTGAAATTAGACTTAAAACTAGAGGTTGCAGTAAAATAAGAAAGAAATACCTACCTACGCTTAAACTTATCTAGCACTCAATGACGGATCATTTTGATGTCATGTATTAATTTGAAGAATTTATGAAAAACTGGCCCGTGTCGGTCGGCCCTAATCTTGATCTTTGAGAAGATTATAGTTTATCTTGTACGAGTATCATGCTAAAGCCTATAATTTTTGATTTTCTTATCTAGCGTATTTTCTCAATGCCGATTTTTGAAATTGACGTCAATTTCTAGAAAATTGCACAACTGAGCATTTTCAATAGCAGCGGGCATTTCGATACACCTACAATTTTATTGTAAACTGAAATAAAAGGTAAAATACTTTGTGTAGTCTTCATACCACTATCACCCCTTCATGGCGTGACTGGCGGTGACTATGACGATGTGTAACTAAAGCCTTATCTACACGGTTCCAGTAAACGATCTAGTAACTTGATCGCAAAATGTCACGAGCTTTAATCGCGTATCAGTTTTCAAAATCAACAATTGCGGAAACGTTTTGGACGTTTGCAGTGAAACTAGTTGCTATCATGTGATATTGCTATGTATACAATTTTATCATATTAAATAAGATAACTTGCATTATTCATATATGCAAATATTTTCAATATAAATGAAGAAATCAAGAAAGTCTAAAACATATGGAATGTACCTTTCTGCATGAGTTAAGTATAACTTTTTAATTAGTATAAGGTTAATCAGCATTTGGACAATATTTATTTATGTTGTCATAAATAAAGTTTCTCAGGCATAAAATGATTTTTATATGTATTGCAAATATGTAATGAGCATCCAGTTGGAACCAAACAAAATATAAAATGTTAGCTTACGTGTGTGCTCTCAAACGCACGATCCAGTGTCCCACTACCGCCGGTTCCAACTGAACACTTACATAAAATATTTACTCACTTTTTATCCGTTTAAAAGGGGACGGTACACACTGACACTTTCGCGCGTTTTTGACGAACGAGGGCGTTTGGATCGCGTTTGTTTTGACAGACGTCAACGTGCGTTCGACACGGCGGGTGGCACAAGTTTGCGGCTAGCCTCGGCTGACGTATACATATAGCAGAGGCCCACAACCGCTCTCATTGGTGCGTTCACGGGGCGCGCTGGCTACGTCACAAATGAAAGCCTGTCCTAAGTTTTTTACTCGAAAAGTTGCATGTGACATGACACCCTTTTTGAACTCTATGCTTGAGGCTTGTTGCTGGGTGTGGTTTGATTGATGGCGAAGGTTTTTGCGCACTTTTGTACGTTTTATTGCAAGTCGTTTGAGCTACTTTTAGACTAGATTCTCGGGTTTTTATGGAGCCTTTCATTACCTTGGTTATGTAAAATTATCTTAGTGCTTTTTATAGAATAAATTGTCTGTTTCCTTCGCGCTGTCTATTTTAATACTCGAAGGATCGAAATAAACATAAAACAAAAACCATCATCCTTTCTATGTTTTTGTATTTTTTTTTCTATTAAATACATACATTTTTAGCATAATAGTGTGCCTGAAAACCATAATAGGTTTGAGTAGGCACTCACATTCGTCCTAAGTACCTATTAGGTAAGCTTGGGTAGGTATTAAATTGCTGTTAACTTTTTGTGTCATACGCATAACATTCTTATCATCAGTTATCATTAATATAAATCGATATCGAATCAGTTTTGATAGATTGCATTTTTTGGATTTGGGAATACGAACATTATGTGACCGATTTTGTGTCTCGACTAACTTATTCTAAAAACTCCCCCGAGTTGATCGCTTTGCTCGTTCATTTATTAACGGATATGGATAATCAAAGCATAAAAAATCCATACTTTAATTCCATTCATAGTCAGAACTTCTATTCTACCATAGTTGTCACTTTTATTCTTAATAAAGAAAATCTATTTTAAGAATATTGACTCATTGCATCTAATTGCAATCTTGACGTCTGACAAACATCAGTTCCATTAAAACAAATTAAAATTAATATTTTCTAGAAAATGTTACGCAAGCAATGGTTTTTATAAGTTGTTTGAGCGATCTAAACAGCCATGAGGTCGGGTCCACAGCGCCGTGTTTTAGTGTTTTCTAACATGTTAGCATTGTTTTCCACCAATGACACGCGCATAGTCGGTTAATAACATGTTAAAAACACGAAAATACGGCGATGTGGACCCAGCTTATGTCTAAAAGAATACTTGACTTGAAATGTACTTCCATACTTTGAAAATACTATAGATAGCCTAAAATCCTATCATTGACCATGGATTGATCGATACTCCATAGTGCTAAACTTCGTTTAGATTTTGTCATTGGTGTGAACTAAGAATAATTGTCCCTTAACCAAAACTATTCGTGAAAATTGTTCATGAAATCCTCAATAAGAACTGTTCCCTAGAGAAATCTCGCATCGATTGAAAAATCGACACCCAAGCAAAGATATGGGCAAATGCTAGCTATATATTTATCGATATGTCACCTGACATCATTCGATAGCCAACATCGATTCTATGAATTCTGAGTCGTCTATTGCTATCAACACGTACCTCTCGAAAAACATTATCATGATCATCATGATTAAAAAAATAAACTTTTATTTAGCATATTTTATTTTAGAGTTCCTAGGTAGGATGTCCGTTAAAGCTGTGTTGGTAGAGGTACCTTAACGCTTGATTTCAAAGTTGAGAGTTCGATTCCGGCCGCATAATGCGCATTAACATGAACTAAGCTGCGGATTTATTAATAAATAAATTAAAGGAATTTTGTTGGAAGGCTGTTTTAAGTCGAGGAGTTCTGTGCAAGCGTGTGATTTTTAAGAATTTTTTATTTTTAATATTGAGAGAGAGTTTAATTACATTTAGATTTATATTATGTAAATTATAAGATTTGCATGTTTATTATTCTAATACGATTTGTAAAATAATTGTTATGAATGAATGAACTAAAGTGAACTGATGCCGATGTAGAGCTTTACTACTGCGCTTATAAATTTTAGAAAGGCATAATGCATTAATGCAGAGCCGGGATTCGAACTTGCTGCTTTCGGATTTAAAGTCGAGATAGCATCCTGCTAAGCCAAAATGAATCTCAAGAGGGTTACACCAAGCCAAGTTTAAAATAATATATGTATTTATATAATTTATCTATTTTAATAATTTATGTAGGGTAATAATAAAAAAAAATAGTCTCTACTTGTGCCGTCCTAAAACCAATTATACATATAAAAATCGTACATATTAAGTTTTTAATATGACATGTCATCGAACATCCTATTTATCAGTAACGTAACGTTACACGTTATTAGATTAGATTATTAGTTATCACTTATCAAATTATGTTGACAGTTGTTTTGTGACGTAATTTTTAAGATGTTGATTTTTGTTACTCGAAACAAACACCATAATTAAAATAAGGTTTTTTTCTACCTACATACTTATTAATAACAGCTTCGCGGTACGTAAAATTCTCATTTTAATATAATTACTAGCTTCTGCGCGCGGCTTCGCCCGCGTGGTACCTACTAGCATTTTGAGTAGCCTTTAAGCTATTCCAGGTCACATTCTACGCCTATACCAAGTTTCATCCAAATCGGTTCACTGGTTTAGGCGTGATTGAAACACAAACATCCAAATATCCAAAGATCTAAACAAACTCATGGGATAATTATGAAAGTAACTTCTTATGGATATTATTATTAATTAATTCGAGGTCAAAAAAAGATGAAGACGCAAAAATGGCATGAGGTAACAAACTGACAAACACAACCTCTTATCCCAAACGCATACTACATCTCCGTTCCGTCGTTAGTAAAAAGAAGTGAGTGCTGAGATGGCGGCTGATAGAGGAAATTGCAAGAATGTTTCAAAAACATCATTGCCCTAAAGAAAGTTACCTACTTAATTCGAATTAGCAATTTTCATTAACAAACTGGAATTTTCCAAATGATTTTTTATCAAATAAGGATACATAAAGGGCGTTGATATTTCAGCAAATACGTCATAAGCTTGAGTTGAGGAAATAAATTATGAATTACACAACCAATAAATGTAAATAAAAATAACCTTCCTGATAACGCATATTCGATAACTAAAATACATAATACATTACATATATGATGTAATTATACTATAAATAAATATACATTTTATACAGTGTTTAAATCATCGGTGATTTAAACCCTTATGTATTTTTTTGATTATTAAAGTGTTTTATTTACCTTGAAATAAGAGGTAAAGTTTTATCTAAAACCCGACTAATTTTAAATACATAACATCACGCCTCTTTCCCTTAGCGATTGGCCGTTCTTTTTTATTCATGATCTCGAATACCTTTCCCTACTGAAATTCTCTATAGATAAAAATGACAGTAATAAATAAGAGTATGGATAAAATTTACTTTTATCTACACTC
This sequence comes from Epirrhoe alternata, assembly GCA_963565295.1. Taxonomy (NCBI): domain Eukaryota; kingdom Metazoa; phylum Arthropoda; class Insecta; order Lepidoptera; family Geometridae; genus Epirrhoe; species Epirrhoe alternata. Next base: position 10,288,886 of record OY751392.1, read on the forward strand.
TAATGTCATTACTGTCATTTTTATTTTAGCTCCAGTACCTAGACAAACACTGGCACGTGACAGGTGGCAACCTACCACTCTAAAGTAAATAGGAAATTTATAAACCAACGTGTTTATAAATTTCCTATATCTTGCCTGTTCTTAGGGTCCAACATGTTGTTTTAATGACAGTCCTTCCACTATTTTAAAAGCTTTTTATTAACTTTTCCGGGTCAAATCTTGCAAGCTGAATTGGACCCCGGCTTCCGATTGAGCTCAATTTTGGTACACATAAGAGTCTTCAGTGACAATGCAATATGGAGACAGCGACTTCATCTGATGATGAAGTCAAGAGCAGTTCCACACTTCCACGGTACTCCTCAAAAAAACTTATTTAACTTCTTCATGCTACTCCACCATTAATGCGATATTTGACAGTGAGCGTTTTGGCTTTTGACTGTAAGCTTCCTACTACTCTCAGTCATCATTTCCCTGCCCTTATCCCACTTTCATGAGAGGTCGGCACAACAGGTTTTCCTCTTTCACTCCGCTCTATCAGCCGTCATCTCAACACTCACTCCTTTCTTTTCCATATCATCCTTCACACAGTCCATCCATCTTTTCTTTGGTCTACCTCTTCTGCTACATCCCTCCACATTCAAACCTAACATTCTTCTCGTTACATGACTCTCTTCCCTCCTCATTACATGCCCATACCACGACAACCTACTCTCAGTATAAATAAATATTTGACGTGGGTTTTTACAACGCTCGTACCTATAGTTAATTGAAGCGAACGCAACGGCTGATGCAACATTTTTACCTGCTTGTTGCCTGCGTCTATTTATAGCCTACTGGTCCTAGGAACAATTTCTCTTTAGTTTAAGCCGTTTACACGATACCATTGTGGCATACCATTCTTGCCTCTTGCGATAGAATATTAGCTTTTGCTCCTTTGAGCTTGAGAGTGGAGAGGCAAGAATTGTATCATGTAAACGGCTTCTTACTCGTGATTCTTGCGTCCTGTGGTTTTTGCCTAGCTTCCTACAGGAGCTGATATTTATGTCGTAATAATTCAAATAATGAATGAAAATATAAGGCAAGCTTTCGAAACTTATGTAAAACTTATTAACATTACAAATCAAGAATTTATTGCGAAGGTTAGCGTGTTTTGGAACAACGACTGACAGTGCAAAATGAAGGGCACGGTAAATTGTCGGTCCCGGCTATTGAGTTAAACCTAAAAACTCATTCTCACCATACAAACTCACTTTTAGTGCAAATCGTAACGGTAACCGCTATCACCTATCTATTGGATGTGTCGCCATCTAACGGTTTTCACATTTTTTACAGATACAGATTCTGAAAGAAATGCAACATTTATCCGGGTGCATGTCTGTAAGGTAATGTTCTCGAGGGATATCCCAAAATTGATTGATAAAATATATATCGGGGTTTCACGGAAAGAGCTTTTATAAAGGAATTAGTCATAACTTTTGCATGTAGCTAAACCTAATTATAAGGATATTTTGTCGATGTGATTCATCATGCCGACTTGGAAATTTCCGGATAAACTTGAAAATAGGTACTTACCTACTTTTCTTTTTAATACATTTCTGTAGTCTATAAAGTTTTTTGGACTCAATGAATCATGAAGTTTATCGAACAAGTAGGGAATTCACAGATTGGTCTGCTTTTTGCGCTGGTTGTAGGGGGTAAAATCATGTTCACAATATGTTGTGTGTTAAAAATATTAATGAATGCTTGTCTTGGTTCATCCTTTAACTGGTGACGTGGGGCGTCACAGGCCCGACAACACCAACAAATCATTATTTCAACCCTTTTCCCGCGCATGTTGGGTTTTTGCATCTTAGTACCTTCGAGTTAAGTTGCTCCTACACCATGGATAGAGGTTTTAGTGTCGGCGGAAGCAAATTCGAAAAGTTTTGAGAATTAAAAGTTTCACCCAGGCTTCTCAGGCCCCACGTTACATTTTTTGTCTGTGTTGTATACTATTATTTATGGTTTAATAAATCGTGCACCTGCAAATATACACTAAGGATGATACAGAACATATGGAAATGGTCGTAGAGTACTGGAGCAGAGAAATTCCGTACTAAAACCTGGAAGAAAAGTTTTAGTTCCGATCCACAAATCAACGAATTGCTGGGGTGTGAAGACTCAAGTGGTTCTGAAGTTGAATGAATGAATGAAAAACTCTTTATTGTACACAATATTACAAAACATACACAATCAATTAAACCCAACGAGACAATGTACAATGGGCGGTCTTATCGCTTAGAAGCGATTTCTTCCAGACAACCTTTGGATGGAAAGAAACGAACATATTGAAGGTATGGCAGGGGGTGTACAAATATTGATAGGAATAAAAATAATTTAACTAATAAAATAAAATCAAAAATAATGTAACAGTATTAAAAGTAAATATACCTACTTACATAAAATACATAAAAATAATACTTACACTATAAATACTTACATAAGTACCTAAATACACCTACATAAATAATATATAATGTATACATAAATATATATATATATAGATAAAGTAATGATGGAACATACCTACTTCATTTCTGATAGATACAATTGTTTCACTCGAGTCTTAAACACAGCTAGGGATGGAGATTTTCTGATATGTACAGGTAATGCATTCCACAGACATACAGCTTGTATAGAGAAAGAGTCGTGGACAAAACTAGTTCTATGGACAGGAGTTTTTAAGAGAAGGTTTTCAGAGGATCTAAGAGAACGGGGGTTGGTATCGTGAAGATATTCAAAGAAGTCTTTTAAATAAGAAGGAGTCAAAGGATTATGGAGTATATTGAAAAGAAGGGAAAGGATATGAGTATTCCGACGAAGACGAATAGGGAGCCACTTAAGTTTGACACGAAATTCGGTGACATGATCAAATTTGCGTAGACCGAAAATAAATCTGTTCAGGCACGTCCCTAGTGCACTGTATGTGTCAGTGTCAAACCACCTCAAGACGCCCGCGCACCGCCGGAAGTTTCCCCCCGCGGATATTGACAGAGACAGCCATTACCATCGCACGGGTGCTTTATCATTTCAATCTGTAAAAATTTATTCTATCGGGCCTACAGCAAAACCATTAATGTAATCACCAAAAAATAGAAATAAAACCACATCAAATTGGAGTCAGATTTTTATTCACCTTAACAAGAAAAGGAACATGGTGACACCGACGTGATACCTACTAGCAAAATTCTACGCAGTTAAATCGGACACGCCATTTTGGAACATCAACCCTTGGACAAAAAGGAAAGATCGACATTGCTTGCATGATTGCAACGAACGTGAAGAATCCATCCAGGACGGTGTTTTATCGTGTTGCCGAGGAACCGTGAAGTTTTGCAAACAGTCATTACATATTGGAGAAAAGAGAAGAGGTTAAGGATTGCCAACAAAGCCACCTTGTATCAAGCAGCCAGGATAGCCAGCCGTGTCGGGACGATATTTTACGACTACGCAGCTCAGCGCCTCAGACCAGCTTTACAAGGGAAGTGCCCATTCTTTCCTACAATTACCTACTCCTCCCTTTTCTATAATTCGCCCAATCTCTGTCTTTCTACAACATACAATCCATTATTTCTTCGTTAGGCTTAGTGTGCAGCACATTTTCTTTGCCACGCAAGCTTCAAACGCATTTTTATACATTACTTTACTTTTTGTACAATTTACTGCATATCTCTGCAAGATAAATACATTTCATCTTTTGCAACTAGCATCTTTATTACAATTTTATCGTGAAATAATCACGAGCAGCATCCCTTTGTTGCCTATTTTGAGTGCAAAGCTAGCATCTACAACTAAAACATAGCATCCCGTACCTATCTGCATTTACTTTATTTTTTTGCAAGTTTGTCTTTGCCTTTCAATCCAACACATCCATTTGATTAGCATGTCAAGTCCTAGCTTTCCAGCCCCACAGTTATAAAGAAAGATAACGCAACACAATTTAATATTTTGCCGTTTCTTTGCATTCCAGCAACCTAAAAATCAGCTAACAGCTGATTGCATGAGGTCATTGCCCGCTTCATCCATAGTTCATGCTGAGCGACAAACAGCTGTGGTGCCTAAGGACATCATTTGGGGTGCATAAGCCGGACAAAAGCTACGTATAGTTAACTTATTGACATAAACCTAATTTACTTCAATTTATTGTTGTTGTTTCAACCATGGAACCAAGGCCAAAGTCACCTACGGGAAACATTAGTTTAAATGTTCCATCTTTGAGTAATTTGAAGGATCTAAATACAAGACGTAGTTCAGTTAAAGGCAGAATTACTAAGTTCAAAAATTATTTGAATACATTTCTAACTGCTGATTCAGTAACTGCAACCGATCTGTGTATGTTGACGCAGAGATACGATAGGTTTCGAGACTTGTCTTTTGCTTTTGAGGAGTTGCAATCTCAAATAGAATTGGTAAACTCATGTAATTTGGATGATGAACTTGATACCCGTGAAGAATTTGAAATGGAATTCTCTTCGTTGATCGCACAGTGCAAGTTGTTTCTTGAAAAACATAGTGAAAAGACATCTAAAAATGAAGATAACCATTCAACAAAATCGAGTTGTAGTCACACTTGTCAGAACAATAATAATGTAAGCTTCAAATTGCCTATAATCAAAATTGCACCTTTCAATGGAACATACTCTAAATGGCTTGAGTTCAGGGACACTTTTACTTCACTCATCCATAACAACAACAAGATTGAACCGATACATAAGTTTCACTATCTAAATTCATATCTCGAGAAAGAGGCTTCTAATGTCATCAGCAATTTGGAGGTCAGTGCTATTAACTATGAGGAGGCTTGGCGTCTTCTCTGCGAGAGGTATAACAACGAAAAACAGCTAATCAATAATCATTTGAATTCATTGTTGAATATACAGTCTGTGCCTCGAGATTCAGCGACAGATCTAAGAGCTTTAGTTGATCATATCTCTAAAAACTTGCGAGCCTTGAACACACTGGGAGAACCAACTGAGCATTGGGACTCACTAGTTGTTCATTTGGTTTCAGCCAAACTCGACGCAGGTTCTAGTTTCAAATGGGAAGAACATAAAAATACTTTCACTAAAAGCCCATCTTTAAAGGATTTCTTCCAATTTCTGAATTCTCGAGCAAACATTTTAGAATCAGTTCGCAGCAACAAGATTGACAAACAAGCTAGTCCAGCCCATTCATACTCTCGTAAGTTTGAAAAATCTAACACAAAGTCATATGTGGTTTCAGCTGCCAGCACAGATGGTCCAGTGTGCATTCTATGCAATGGAAGTCATCGCATTTATGATTGTGCCTCGTTCCTGGGAAAAAATGTTGAAGAAAGGATAGCAGAGGTCATGCGGTTGAGACTGTGCATGAACTGTCTTCGTAAGGGACACCCTTATCACCAATGCAGGTTGGGCCCTTGTTCTAAATGTAAGAAAAGGCATAATTCATTGTTGCATAGGACTTCTTCTCAGGCTGTAAACATATCCAATGTGCAAACATCTCAAGTAGATAATCCAGAGAGCAAACAGATATCTGATGATAATGTAGTCAGTATGTCTGCCTCAAATAATACAGGTAGTAGTGTGTTACTATCAACCGCGCTGGTTGATATATACAATCCAAATACAAACGAACACCTTACAGTTCGAGCCTTGCTAGACAGCGGAAGTCAGTCTTCTCTAATAACAGATAGGTTAAAAAATAAATTGCAACTGACTTCTCAGCCAACTCAGGTCGATATTGTAGGTGTAGGCAATATTCATGCATCCAATGCAATACATAGATGTGAGGTCATGTTAAAATCGAAGACAAGTAGTTTCGAATCTTTATTGTCATGTCTGGTGCTGCCAGAAATCTCAGGTAATTTACCCAACAAGTCCATAGATATCTCGCAACTAAACTTGCCAGAGAATATCAAACTGGCGGATCCCACGTTTCATCGTACCGCACCAGTAGACTTGCTATTGGGTGCCGACATGTTTTGGTATCTTATCGAGTCGGAGCAAATATTGCTTGGCCCCAACCAGCCAGTAGCTCGTAAGTCTAAGCTAGGTTGGATATTGGCAGGCCCAATATTCACTATTGATGAATTAAAAAATAAAACTATAAGATGTAATCATATCTCAATTCAATCCAGTGGAAATTTCATTTCAAATGAAACTTTAGATGAAAATCTCACAAAGTTTTGGGAATTAGAGCAAATTCCTGCGCCAAATAACTTACAAAATGAAGAGGAAATTTTATGTGAGGCTCATTTCATCAAAAATACTTACAGAAATGAAGCAGGCAGGTTTTGTGTAAAGTTACCCCTCATTTCTGAACCTGATTGCTTAGGTGATTCAATGAAACAGGCAAAGAGACAATTTCTAGCAACCGAGAAACGTCTCACAAAAAATCCAGAACTGAAACAGTTATATTCTAACTTTATAAATGAATATCATGAACTAGGACACTTATCAGAGATTAGCCAGGTCCCAGAACCGTCATACTTTATACCGCATCATGCTGTATACAAGCCAAATAGCGAATCAACAGCTTTAAGAGTTGTTTTTAATGGTAATGCAAAATCATCATCATCTTATTCCATCAACGATTTACAAATGGTAGGTCCACATATCCAAGATAATTTGTTTAACATTTTACTAAGATTCAGACAATATGCTTATGTAATTACAGGAGACATAGAGAAAATGTACAGACAGGTGGAAATGCAAGATGATCATCGTAACTTGCAAATCATATTATGGCGCGATTCTGAAACTGAACCAATTAGACTTCTAAGGTTGAATACAGTCACGTATGGCTATACTAGTTCAAGTTTTTTAAGTACACGCTGCTTATGGCAAATAGGCGAGGAGTGCGCTGATGCCAAATTAAAGGAAATCATTCAAAAGGACTTCCTGGTCGATGACCTCTTGACCGGAAGTGACGACGGTGAGGAATTATTGTCTATAAAACAATCAGTAGAAACTGCATTGCGTTCAGGTTGTCTCAACCTACGTAAGTATAGGTCCAACTTACCGTCTGTCTTAGAAAACATTCAAAACAATCAAAGTAATTTGACTATAAGTTCATCTTCTCATACATTAGGTGTTGGATGGAACCCTAATGCTGATATCATTAATTTTCCGTGTAATTATGAAAATAGAACGGAGCTTCCAACAAAACGAACTATACTATCCGATTCCTGTAAAATATTTGATCCATTTGGTTTGTTGAGCTTAGTAACAATTACACCTAAAATTCTTATTCAGAAACTATGGCTCGAAAAGTTAGACTGGGATCAGCCAGTGCCAGATCAAATACGGGAACAATGGAACACCTTTGTAAATAACTTAAAATACCTTCGAACTCTTAGCATACCTAGGCATGCGCTATGTAAGTCATCTGTATATACAGAGCTACACGTATTTTGCGATGCGTCCCTTGTTGCAATGGCCACTACTGTGTTCATAAAATCCGTGAACGAGCAAGGTGACGTCACTGTTCGTCTTCTGTGCGCCAAAGCTAGAGTAGCCTCCGTGAAGCCAACAACGATACCAAGGCTAGAACTATGTGCATGTTTACTTGGAGCTCAACTCTCGGCCGCCGTATGTCGCGCTCTGCGATGTATCATTGACTGCAAGGTATTTTGGACGGACTCATCTATAGCATTATCCTGGCTAGGTATGAGGTATGATAAATTAAAAACTTTTGTAGCAAATAGAGTAAGCGCTATTCTAGAGCTAACGGAACACAGTGCTTGGCGCCACGTTCCCACCGAGCTAAACCCAGCGGACCTGGCCACCCGCGGTCTAGATGCAAGTAAAATTAAAGAATGTGATTTATGGTGGAACGGACCAACATTTTTAAGAGAGCCTGAGTCAGAATGGCCCTCTACATTTAAAAACAATCATTCTGTCAGTATAAATGATTTACCTGAAATAAAGATAAATGTAACCATGAGTAGCGAGGTAGGTATAAATCAAACCGCAATAGATTTTAATAGGTATTCAAAGTTAAAGTTTTTGCAACGCACATTTGCATATGTACTTAGATTTATCAATAATTGTAAAAAATCATTAAACAAGCGCACTGGTATTTTGCAGCCTGAAGAACTTTCAAATTCTTTTAGGTATTTAGTGAAATTGTCACAAGAGGAATCATTTCAAAAGGAATTGAACATTCTTCGTTCACACAAGTCACTCAATTCTAAGAGTCATATTCTATCGTTAAGCCCATTCTTAGAAACTGAGAGTAATATTATACGAGTTGGAGGGCGCTTAGAAAACTCTAACTATCCATATGATAAGCGTCACCCCATGCTACTACATGCAAAACATAAACTTGCTAAGTTGTTGTTTCAACAGGAGCATCTTCGACTTCTTCATGCTGGTCCTCAGCTTCTGTTGTCATCGATCAGAGAATTAGTCTGGCCAATCGGTGGTAGAGATCTAGCTCGCACCACGGCTAGGCAGTGTGTAGTATGTAGAAGGGCTAGTGGCAACACATCTGCTCCAATGATGGGTATGTTACCTAAGGAAAGGGTTAATCCAGGTTTCCCATTTGCTACTACCGGCGTCGACTTCGCCGGACCTTTCCTCATCACTGATAGAAAAGGCAGAGGCTGTAAAATTAGTAAATGTTATTTATGTATATTTGTTTGCTTCAGATTCAAGTGTGTTCATCTTGAGGCAGTTAGTGAACTGTCCAAGGACGCATTTATTCAATCATTTCGTCGTTTTATATCTCGCAGAGGCCGCCCAGTTGAGGTTTACTGCGATAATGGACGCAATTTTGTTGCCGCCTCAAAAGAGATAGGCGAGTTTCTCACCTCTCATTCTGATGACATTGTAGGCTACACGTCAGGAGAAGGTATCAAATTTAATTTTCAACCGGCTTATGCACCACACTTTGGGGGTCTTTGGGAATCAGCTGTCAAATCAGCGAAAAGTGTGGCAAAGCGTATCTTTAGCAATACTCATTTAACCTTTGAGGAATTGGCAACCCTCTTTAGTCAAATAGAAGCTGTCCTCAACAGCAGACCCATTTGTCCATTATCCTCTTCCCCCAACGACCTCAATCCATTAACCCCAGGGCACTTCCTCATCGGAAGGCCGCTCATGTCGCTTCCTTCACCAGATCTAGATAACTTGAGTTCGAGCAGGCTGAACCGATTCCAACGGCTCGAACAACTCAGGCAACATTTTTGGAAACGGTGGCAAACCGAGTACATAGCAGAGCTGCAAGAGAAGCACAAGTGGCGTACACCCAAGAGGCCACTATTGGAAGGAGACTTGGTGCTTTTGAAGGATGACAACTCTCCCCCTATGCAATGGAAGCTCGGTCGCATAATTTCAACCTTTCCAGGGAAGGATGGCATAATTCGAGTTGCTGAGGTCAAAACCACCACAGGCACTTACCGACGAGGAGTCAAATATCTGTGCCCCCTTCTTGAACCTGTAGATGATGACAGCAATTTGGAAACCAAGGCTTCCAAGGCCCCGGAGTATGTTCAGGCACGTCCCTAGTGCACTGTATGTGTCAGTGTCAAACCACCTCAAGACGCCCGCGCACCGCCGGAAGTTTCCCCCCGCGGATATTGACAGAGACAGCCATTACCATCGCACGGGTGCTTTATCATTTCAATCTGTAAAAATTTATTCTATCGGGCCTACAGCAAAACCATTAATGTAATCACCAAAAAATAGAAATAAAACCACATCAAATTGGAGTCAGATTTTTATTCACCTTAACAAGAAAAGGAACAAAATCTAATACACAGATTCTGTAAGCGTTCCAGCTTATTTAGCTGTTCTATGAGAAGTTGTATGAGATAACTTTGAATTAAGACGCGACGATGCGTCGCGTATCCTAAATACTGCGTATTCGACACTGATATTATTTGTTTGGCAATTTATACTAATAGACTAAAAACGATTGACATAATTATAATAATAGGCCGCTACGAAATGTCTACGCCGTAGACCCTGTTTAGGCAAAAATTACATCCTCACACGGTTTTAAATCCAAAAAGAAATGGGATTCAAATAGTGCCCGTGATATGATGTTTATACGAGTATAATGTGTGTGTGTGTTTGACGACCTCTGTAGCGCAATGGGCGAAGGCCCGCCTGCGACGCAAAAGGTTGCGGGTTCGATCCCCGCGGCATGACCAATGTTTGTATGATCTACAAATATTTGTCTCGGGTCTGGGTGTTTCTATGTATAATATGTATGTATTTACAAAAAAAAAAGTATATAAGTAGTATATCAGTTATCTGGTTCCCATAGTACAAGCTTTGCTTAGTTTGGGGCTAGATGATGCTGTGTGAAATGTCCAGCATTATTTTATTTTTTATTTATAATTATTCTTAGGTATTCATTTTCTAAACGACAACTATATGCAATATTAGCTTAATTTCAACCATGAACTGTACTCATAATTGTCAACAAAGGTATTAAAGTGACATGTTGACATGGATTTCTCCACTACGTCATAGACAAGGATCATATGACACCATCCTCTGTATGACTCGTGCATGGATCATAATTAATCAGTGAATCACGTATTTCTATAATTTGAGATAGGTACTAACAATAATTTTTTGCACGCATTCAACTGTACTCTTACTTATAACGAGTATTTTGTTAAGTTATGCTTAGTTTAGTTTCTATAATTACATACATACATAAAATCACGCCTCTTTCCCAAAGGGGTAGGCAGATACCACGGATCTCCATTCGCTACGATCCTGACACACAACTTTCGCCTCATTCACTCTCATTACATTCTTCATACATGCTCATAGTTTCTATAATTAGGTAAGTACTTAAATAAATTGTATTTTTATATTTTTTATATGAAATATTGAGGTTTTTGCGAATACTTTTAAATGAATATAAAAAAGTTGTTTTGTCCGTTATTATTGATCTTAATTGCGGTTTATCTTCTATTTTGGGTTTTTATATCCGAATTAAACAATCTAATCCGTTGACCCCATTCAATGCCGTCTTTAATAAAGCCTAGCACACATGCTTACACTGGATTGGAGCTTTCATATTTTTATTGTCAATATACTCGTACACCCCTAATTTTTCATTACCAAAAAAATTTTAACATGGTCTCGGTGTCTGTTCCTGATCATATTTATGTAGTTAAAACTCAAAAAAAGAGAAAAAAAATATAACCTTAAATGAAGACGAGACGAGTCAGACATGGATTTATGTTTTTGTTGACAACAATCTTCGATAACCTTGTGTTGTGATAGTTCAATATAAAAAAAAAATCTGACCATGCCATTATCATTTTCTGCATCTGCTGCAACTGCTTATTAAACTGTATTGTTTTCTGTTTTTTCATATTATTACATCTGATATTGTTATTAATGTAACAGAGTAGCTCTATTTGGTGTGATGATGTCCACAAAATATATCAAATACGATCTCTTTTACTTTAAGCTCAAGCCAAACTGAGTGAAGTCTTTTCCTCAACACTTCCTAGTTATCAACTATCATTCATTCATTCAAAAATCTATTTTTGAATGAATGAATGAAGAAACCGAAATAGCCTCAAACAGTGTAAACCGAGCTTTAGCTTTATTTATTTATGTTTAGTAAAATGTAACCGCAAGACCGCAACTACCTACTTACATTTTTAATTTGTTTTCAACCTCCTTTTCAAAAATAGCTTGGTGACGTCATGGGGATATACTTAATATTGATTTTTTACGTGTTTCGGTCATTTGGACAAAAAAACTGCAAATTTTAATTCATTAGGTGAATAAGGTATGACGCAGAGAGGTAGGTTACTAAATTGAATGGTGGGGAGAAACAATTTTTTACGTGATTAGTAATTTTATACCGACTCCATTTTCCTTTTCGTGTGGAATTGGGATTAGTCATGTTTCTTTTTTCTCTAGTTTTATCTGCGATTGATTGGTTTTCAGAAATCAGTCAGATAATTATGAAAAAATACAGAAGTATTTTTTCATAAATATTTTCTTGAGATATTTTTTTATTAACCTATTTATTCATCATCATTCACTTTCCCTGCCCTTATCCCACTTTTGTGCGGGGTCGGCACAACAGATTTTCCTCTTCCACTCCGGTCTATCACTGTCAGCCGTCATCTCAACACTTATTCCTTTCTTACCCATATCATCCTTCACACAGTCCATCCATCTTTTCTGTGGTCTGCCTCTTCTGCTACATCCCTCCACATTCAAACCTAACATTCGTCTCGTTACATGACCCTCTTCCCTCCTCATAACATGCCCATACCACGACAACCTTACTCCTCAACTTATCCGTCACTGGCGCAACTTAAAAACTTCCTCTAATATACTCATTCCTGATTTTGTCCATTCTTGTAACTCCACACATCCATCTCAACATTCGCATTTCTGCAACATGCACTCTTTTTTCATCCGTCTCTTTGGTTGCCCAACACTCTGATCCATACAATGCGACCTATTTATTATTAAGTCAAAAAAAATTGCGGATTTTTTGTATACTTCTATAAAAAAAAAATACTGATATGTAGGGTAAGGTTAGTAAAGGGTCTTTTTTAAACAAGAGATAGGTGTGACATACTGACGAAATCCTAGTAATGTAAGCCACGTTAATGCATTCCATAAAGAAGGAAAAAGGATAACCACTTTACTTTACTTTCATTAATTTCTGGTTAGAAGGATTTCAAGTTATAATAACAATATTTATTTAATATAGACAAAAAACTCTGATTACATGGCGCCTAGCATCATTGTGAACTTTTTATAGATACGAGACGTACAAAAAGTAGACAGACAAAAACATTCAATCACAGCAATCACAATTTTATTTATTAGTATAATATTTATATACCCATTTTACATTTTTGGAGAAGGGCCAGGTCAAAAGTACCCTAAACCGACGAGCATGTATGAAGAATGTAATGAGAGTGAATGAGGCGAAAGTTGTGTGTCAGGATCGTAGCGACTGGAGATCCGTGGTCTCTGCCTACCCCTTTGGGAAAGAGGCGTGACTTTATGTATGTATGTATATTTATATACCCACTTAATCAAACGATTTACTAGGCCAGATGAGGGTAATTACCCTCATCAAAAGTAGTGTGTAAAAATCATTTTGCCCGGCTATCTTCTGTCTCTCTCTGTTATGAGAAACCATAATCTCTCTCGCACTCTTCAATACATTTTGGGAAAAGTATGTAACGACTGATGCAATAGTTATAAGCGAAGAATCACACTTGTCACTTGCGTCAGCGCAGATCTCGCCAGATCCAGGTCATGATCAACCTGATGCAAGTTTGGCAGTTGCTTGCAGGCCGAAGTGGGTGTGACAGGTCAAGCACCTTCAAGATACGCAGACTGACAGGCGGCGTCAGTCAGCTTCAGCTTTTCATGGCGTTTGAACCAAATTGTCTTGCTATTTTCCGATACATATAAGTACCTACCAATATAAGTAGTTACTTTCAATAAAAGTAATAGGTATTACTTTTATTGAAAGTAACTCAGACTCAGACATTTTCACAATTGAACAGATTTTGATAAAATTTTAAATGGAACTTATTTCAATAAATAAAAAGAACGTAGCTATTGTTGGCGCCACGATGAAACTTATTGCATTTCCAAAAATATTAATGGCGAGGTTAAAATAAGTGCTTGTATAGGTAGACGGCATTCAATGCGGACGAAGTCACGGAAACTAGTAGTCAACTATAGTAGCCAATTAATAGATCATTTGCTCCACCGCACTACAGACACAGTCAATCCTTAAAATTCAAAGATGCGCGTGCGCAGACGATGACGCAAAACCCTTGAGAAGAAAAAAATCGCAAAACACAACTTAACAGTATTTGACTGATCACCGTTGTAACCAACAAAAAATGCCTCCAGAAACCGATTACCATTCGATATTGAACCTTACTACTATGGAATTAGAGTAGGGGGTAAAAGACAGGGTTCGGATATTTCTGGTCCTGTCTGAATTGACAGCTTAAAATGTTCTGCAGTCTTTGGTAATGAAGTCATGAGGAACCGGTTCGAAGCTCGGGCCAATGAATCTGAACCAAAAACCTTTTTTGTTCGCTAAATTCCAAACTTCCTATTTATTAATAGCAGTAGTCCAGCATTATTTATTAATAATAAATTTTTGCAAACCGACCTGTCTAGCAACGAGCTGACACCACTTATTAGGTCTCAACCAACGAGACCAAATGACACGCACTTGGCTTAGGCCCGTGTTGGCTAAAAACCACCGATATGGGTCGAGCAGATAAAAGTCTACCCAAATTAATAATAAATAATGCTGGACTTTTCACACAGCATCATCTAGCCCCAAAGTAAGCAGAGCTTGTGTTATATGGGTACCACATGACTGACTATTATACACTACGGGCTTCGCCCGCTTGGTACCATTTTGAATAACTTTTAGGCTATCTACGCCTATTTCAAGTTCCATCAAATCGGTTCTCTGGTTTAGGCGTGATTGAAACACAAACATACAAACATATAAATAAATAAATAAATAGTAGTTAGAATGTTTTGTTATTTTTGGTCGCAGGAGCCCACTGCGCCACGGAGGTCGTCAAATATCAGATACCACTTGGTACCGGTACTAGACGTGGTACTACCGGCAGTACCACAGGAAATATTTTTGGTACTGTACTACTAAACAATATTACATAATAAATGATTACAAACGTTTTCAAAATATGCTTATGCCAGAAAAACGAGAGCCTTTACTAACATTGTGGTTGTAACCAACCGGAGGCCTTATTGTCTTTGAAATCCATTCCCATTTCCCATTCCAACCAATCACACAATACGAAAATGACGTATCATGACAAAATTCGTCATTTTCGTATGGTGTGATTGGTTCAGCGCCTGTTTCAGCTGTGCAAGTTGTGCACGAAGACTGTTATAATAATACTGAGTAGCCATTGACTATTCGCGAGATAATAGTAGATACTAGAATAGAATAGAATAGAATATATCTTTATTGAAAAATACCTAATAATAACAATAGACAAAGAGAAATAAAGAAGAACAGAAAATATAAAACATAGGTATAACAATGGGCGGCCTTATCGCTGAAAGCGATTTCTTCCAGGCAACCTTACTAATTAGTTATAGAACTTGTCTCTGTAACGCGAAGACGTGGAAGACCCAGGATGAGGTGGCGGGATGAGCTCGTGGAACCTGGCCTGTTACAGCGTTAAATAAGTGGAAGAAGGGAGGAATTTTGCAAAAAAAAGTAAGTTCGTATGAGTGGCCAACTCTGGCTACGTTTTTTTTTTTTTTTTTTTTTTAATTTTAAATGTCCCTTTTTGTCTTTCTGTGTCCACCCCTCGTTCCCACGAGAAGAGCTAAATATTTTTTTTAATTAGCCTATACTATCCCACTGCTGGGCAAAGGCCTAAAATAATGATAGATTATTCAATTTGACATGGTCAGTAATTTGCATCTAATTGATTTTGTTATACAATTATTTATTTATTTAGATCGAACTTAACTATGACATTATAGAAATTCCAGATCATCATAGTTAATAAAAACATCAGAAAATTACACAGAAAAAATAAAATATAGTAAGTATAACATTTAGACAAAACAATTGAAAACAATTTACTACAACTATAGGTACGAGTATAACAAAAATTAACTTTAAAAACTTTCACAAAACTCTAGGCACAACCGTTCTATCTCCTTCCAGCCTTCCTCCTTCCAGCCTTCCTCCTTCCAGCCTTCCTCCTTCAATTATGAAAAGATGTTTCGAAACTGGCTAAACTTATTGATATTGATCTTATTGAATAAATTCTTTGAAATCGTTTCAAGCAATATGGATTAAATTCACGTCATAATAATCAGGTAATGCAAGGTTAATACCAGGATCTACTTAAGAATGTCAACTGTTATGACGTAGACAAACCTTGAACGTAATGCTAACTAAGGCTAGAGATTATATTCATTTTTACATGTAAAGATGCGGGTTTATACTGAAAACAGTGATATACATAAATATATGTTTCTCTCTCTATTTAAAAATTTCTTAAAATAGCATGCCTACCTACTATAAATATTGTACCTACTACCTTTAAGCCCGTTCCTGAGTATGCCGAGGCAGAGCACCCTTTGCATCTAAACACAAGTTATCACTTAGTTAGAACAAAGGGTCGAATGCATTGACAGCACACAGGTTTTTACTGGGCAGAGTACCTACATATATTATTTTTTACTAAGGATGAACTTATTGTTATAAATTCAACTACGCATTATTTAAGGTAGAAAGTGTAAGCTCTGTTACATTATAACCTCTTTTTGAAATAAATACTTTTGAATTTGAATTTGAATTTGAATATAAATATTTAATGTTGGACATTTCACACAGCATCATCAGGCTCTGTGGTATGGGATCTTTACAGAAACAAAGTCCACTGCAATTATTTATGGATCGTTGGAAACTATCAATAGAAAGGTCAACTGTTTCAGGTCACAGTCGGAAGCGTGCCCAAAGCACTGGCAGCATTACCACGCTGAATGGCAATTCTGCGCCAGCGAAGCACGCGTCTTAGTAAATTTTTCAGAAATATGTGTAACTAACTGCGCCAATTTCAGCCTTATCTGTACAGTGGTTTGGGCGTGAAAAGCTAACAAACAGACAGTCGGAGTAACTAAATTGCACCGATGTAGTAGATACCTAAACCCATGTATTTTCATGCAAATAACTCGAAAAATCCGCTAGCTACACAAATATTTGCCCATTGTAACTACACTTTAGCGTGTTAAGCAAACATTTCTATCAATATGAATAATCAACATCACTTTGGTACTTTTTTGCGATTATTTAAGTTCTTTAAGTGATCCATGCACAAAAACTTGGCGCCGTTTGAAGTACTTACCGAGCAATTGAGTCTAAGTTAACCAACAAAAAAACAGCTACTGGCAATAGTCTCGCCATTTGTTGCGTATTGATAAAACCTATAGTAGCAACCTATAGCTGTCGTCGTAAGGTGCAATGTAAATGGGTAGGTGCAATGTTACCACAGTGCTCAATTGTCCTATCAAGAATCGAACTTGTGTCCCCGAACACTCGCCACGCCATCAATTGAGGCTCACTTTATCAAATGTTTCATTCCTAACAGTCTGGTGAATTAACACAAACAGATATAAATATATATAAATCTTGATCGGGTTTATGTATTTGAACCATTTGGGGTCGAGACCCTGGGGACCCCGCTCCTTGGGGTTCCAGGGCCCATCGCGTCTTGAAATTTTTTTGACACAGAGAATCAGCAATGCCATTCAGCGTAGCAATGCCGCCAGTATTTTGGGCACGCTTCTAACTGGCAGTGACCTGGATCAGTTGGGTTATCTATAGATGTTTTTTAAAACGATCCTTAGATAGCTTGATTGATTCTATTGTATTTTATATGTCGATATTGTAGTAGCTTAGTTTCTGTATTTTGTTTTGTTTTATTTTATTCCGTGGTCTCTCTCTGCCTACCCCTTTGGGAAAGAGGCGTGATTTTATGTATGTAGGTATGTTATTTTATTATAACTTAAGTATTGGCAATATTAGAACTACTCTCAAATAATGAGGTCGCAATGAGTCGCAAATAGGATGCTACCTGAAGTCTTTCTGAAGTTAGTCTGAAGTATCTACCGACTTTACTCATAGAGTCCTCTTAAAATCTTCCATAAAATCTTCAATCATCGAAATTGATTGAAGATTTTATGGTCCTCTATGTGGTATATCTTTAGGTATAGGTAGGTACCTACCTACAGTAGAGTAACTTAAGAAGACGAAACAATTAAGATAATTTATCTCTACACGTTTGTACCTAGGTGTAGGTATTATATGAATGAAATGATTATCTTAGGTATCAGTATCATCACACGTGCTGAAACTCGTGTGAAAAAGTACATTATTGAAGACATTTTATATTCAAGCCAAAGTCAGTACCTACTTCGCTAAGACAACTTAGATCACAGTATCCTTACATAAGAGTTATTTTCAGTGGCTCACTTTTCCGCGAAATCTATTTGTTAATAACCTCTATAACCTACCAAATAGACTAAATCTAAAGCTACAAAGTTAGAAATATCGAAATTAGTTCAGCCATTTTAGTGTGAAGAAGCAACGATCATCCATCATCGAGATTATTTTCTACAAAAAAAAAGTCACATTACCCATCATCATCATCTCCCTGCCCTTTTCCCACATTATGTGGGGTCGGCACAACATGTCTGTTCTTTTTTAACCGACTTCAAAAAAAGGAGGAGGTTCTATGTTCGGGTGTATGTATGTTTTTTTTTTTTTTGGATGTATGTTCATCGATATCTCCGTCAGTTGTAAACCGATTTCCAAAATTTTTTTTTTGTTTGAAAGGGTATACTACCATAGTGGTCCCATAAAAATTTTACTCCTGAGGGATTGATAGTTTTCCCGTAATACTCAAAAAATCACCGATCTTTCCGAAAAATGTGGACCGATTACAAAAATTTTTTTTTTGCTTGAAAGGGTATCCATATCTAGGTGGTCCTCATACTTTTTTTTCCTGAGGGATTGATAGTTTTCCTGTAAATCTCAAAAAACCTCATTCTCACTACAAAATCTGAGTCAAACATTGAATAGTTTGACATGTTTAAATACGCTCGAGGTGATCCCATATAATTTTTATTCCTGAGGGATTCTCACTCTAACTTCTTTAATCTTGACTATTCCAATATCTAACCTAACCTATATTATTTACATTAAAAATTGAAAAATAAAAAATTTTGAAAAAAAAATTGAACCGACTTCACATAACACAAATAGACACTAAGAACCTTCTATGTACCTACACTAAAAAGAGAAAAATAAGAATATACACATGCAATTATTACTTACAGTATTCAAATAATAAATTATTATGTTATATTATATTTGAAGTCGGTGCCAACTATTCTACTCTAACTACTCCATACAATTTTGCACACAAGTTCTATTGTACTCGTAATTTCTTCTTAGATGTAAATGCATAGGTAGTTGGCACCGACTTCAAATATAATATAACATAATAATTTATTATTTGAATACTGTAAGTAATAATTGCATGTGTATATTCTTATTTTTCTCTTTTTAGTGTAGGTACATAGAAGGTTCTTAGTGTCTATTTGTGTTATGTGAAGTCGGTTCAATTTTTTTTTCAAAATTTTTTTCTATCCTCCTCTTTCAGCCGTCATCTCAACACTCACTCCTTTCTTACTCATGTCATCCTTCACACTATCCATCCATCTTTTCTTTGGCCCTATACTCGTAAATCCATAAACATAATATCTTATATGCTGCGTCAACACCATACCTTGTGCCTAAAATTGTTTGTTTTGTAAACTGTGTTTGCTGAAATAAATATTTTTTAATTTTCATATTATCATAAGATTTGGAGATTTAAGTGATGTAAACAATGACGTAATAAAAACCTAGACCTAACCAATAAAATCTCATAATATTCTAAGTTAATAACAGCTAAGTTTGAGGGCTGTTGGAAGCCAAGAGACTGGATTATAAGATCAAATAGAGATTATTGATTACAATTTAAACTGTTCTCGAGTGACAATCTCTTCAAGCATTTGTACTTTAGATAAAATATTATCTATTATCTTAAAGAGAGGCTTGGCCGTCATATGTGATCCGATCAGTGGATTCAGTGAATTGGCAAGATAACGTAATTTTGCCAAAATAACAAGAGCGTTCGGGTGTTTGGCTGTTTGACGGACTCCGAACGAATTAACTTTGATCTTTTCGCAATTGGCAACTTGATTTGCTGTTTATAACGGTTTAATACAGTACCTGTCTAGTCTATATTGAATATTTATTTACGGAAAATCATGATGACTTGCTACTTTACTGGATCATAACAGCGTCAGTAGACAGCCTATGCCTACACACTACATTCCTGCCTAGCCTACACTAAATAAATAATGCTGGACACTTCACACAGCATCATCTAGCCGCAAACTAAGCAAAGCTTGTACTATGGGAACCAGATACCTAACTGATATACTACATAAACATATACTTTTTGTTCGTAAATACATACATATTATACATTGAAACACCAAGACCCAGACCCAAGATAAATATTTGTTCATACACATTTATCCCGCGGCGGGGATCGAACCTGCAACCTTCTGCGTTCCAAGCGGGCTTTCACCCACTGCGCCACAGAAGTCGTCAAAGGTCGTCAAGACTAAATAGAATAGCCTTGCTCTGTACGGGGCTGGCTAAGGTGGGAAAAATAGACAAACATAAAATAACACCTCTTTCCCACAGGGGTAGGCATTTTTGTGCTGCTTTCCAGCAATTATTTCTAGCGAATTTCAGTGATGAACCAAAATATAGTCAGTCAGTTGCTTCTACTAACATCTGCAGCTTGTTGTCACCCACTGCTGGGCATAAGCCTCCCCGCTCAAACGCCACTTCACTCGGTCCTGTGCCTCCTTCATCCAGTTTTTCCCTTGCATGGTCACAATGTCGTCCATCCATCTGGCTGCTGGTCTGCCTAAACCGTAACCCCCATCTAACCTAACCTAACCTAACCCCCCCATCCCTCAACATGATAAACGCTTCTTCTAACAAAGTCAATTAATTCCAAGTCACATGTTAAAGTAGGTATACCTTGGACTTCAGAACTTATGTGAGTACTACGTGACTGTTGAAAGGTATCTCGAGATTCCTTAGTTATCAATTAAATGGCTTAGGTTTAGTTACTACTCCGATAGCCCATTCAATGGTAATGCAGAATTCTTGCCTCTATTGGAGTCAGAAAACCTTATTGTTTCGTGTTAACAAACTTCTAAGAATCCAGCAAAGCTGTTACCTATATTAATATAAAATTTAAACTATTCTCATCATCATCATCATCATCATCTCAGCCTTTTTTACGTCCACTGCTGAACATAGGCCTCCCCCATAGATTTCCACAGCGATCGATCTTGTGCAGCCTGCACCCAACGGCTCCCAGCAACCCTTACAAGATCGTCTTTCCATCTCGTGGGGGGCCGTCCTCTGCTGCGATTTCCGGTGCGTGGCCTCCACTCGAGAACTTTTCTGCCCCAACGGCCGTCAGTTCTACGAGCTATGTGCCCCGCCCACTGCCACTTCACTACTAAACGAAAACGAAACTATTCTACCTATATTAAACTTGATCCAGGATATGATTCATGAAAATTGTATTAAGATACGATTTTAAAAGGTAATATTTCTGAGAACTGTCATGGTGGTGGAAATCCATCACTATTTGATGATAATTGATCTAAATAATAAGAGTCATGATTCGTGGAAGATGGTGATTAAGATCAGTGGAAGCTCGTCACCAGTCATATCTAATTTTCAAGAGAGTAGCCACTTAAAGCCCAATATGTGGACAGCCAACCTCAACACAAACAAATATTACGCTTACTCGCGCTTACCTAAATATTGTATGAACTAGCTGACCCGCGCAACTTCGTCTGCGCATTATTAGGAACAAAGTAGAGGAGTTTTGAGTGAATCGAGAGTGGGTATATACAAAATATAAAACTCCGTCGCTTGGTATAAAAATAATATTTTTTTTACATTTATGTTTCTCTCGAGAATCCCATAATAGATAGAGGTAGGGAAAATCTTACCCAGATCTTGCAATCCTAAGAACAAAACGAATACGATAATTGGTATAGAATCGCTGAAGCGAGCGGCAATTTTTTTGAAGAAATTGACTCGAAACGTATTTTTTTTTGAATAGCAAGTATTGTATGGTTTTGAATTTCGAATTAAAACGATAAACTAATATTACCTACCCGCGACTTCGTCAGTAATATAAAAATATCGAAATCTCTAAGCAAAAATCTCCATTAACTTTTCAAAACTCAAAATCAAAGAAAATTATACTCGATCGTATTTCGATCTCCGCTATACTTAGTAGAAACGCCACCTAGGAGAAAACGTATAAAGTAGTTTTGAATTCGATGATATAGATGGCGTTCTAACCAAAGCCAAGGAAAAAATATTTTAGTATCAAAAAATCATAACTTCGGAGTTCGGATATATTGATGGGTGGGAATACACATGTTACATGTTTATCATTAATTTTAAAATAATTTATTATGCAAAATACAAAAAAAAATAAAAAAATCAAGAGTGCAAAAAGTGGCTCCGGCGGTCACCCATCCTTTTTATGACCGCGCCCAGGGTTGCTTAACTTTTTTCCCCAAACAAACTTCCAACCCTTATTTTCACGCCCCCATACGGAAATTGACAAAAAAAAGTAGCCTATGTCCATCCCTGGGGTATACTCTTTATCCATGCCAAATTTCAGCTTAATCGGTTCAGCGGTTTGGGCGTGAAAAGGTAACAAACAGACAGACAGACAGACAGACAGAGTTACTTTCACATACTTTCACAGCAAAATCTATTCTATGAATTACTATTTGTAAAAACCGCGCGTAACGCGGCGTGGCTCAGGGCGTCAAAACTATAAATCCCTCAAGAATACAATTTAAGTAGGTATATGGGACCTTTATGGGACCACCGCGGGAGTATAATTAAATTACCCTTTCAAACAGAAAAGGAATTTTAAAAATCTATTCATAATTGGCTCCTTTGTGAAGTTAGGCGTTTGTCTGCGCAGTGACCGCTTTTTCATACAAAATTGTGTTCTGCGCAGACAAACGGCTAACTTCACGAATGTCTATTAGATCCGTTGGAAGAATTGTACACGATTAAATTTTAGGCTCGTTTTGCAAAGCCGATGCCATCACCCTAAAACGGCCGAGCAAGTGTCTCACTTTTGACTAGGTACCAATGACCGTTTACACCTCGTAGGCTGGTTTTATTAGACCATACTCTCAAACTGGAAGTCCAAATTTCCTACCACTGAATGACGTAATGTCCTCAGTTTTCCTGACACGTGGACACAATTTTCCGACGTTAGTTTTCCGCATGGCTACTATAATTTAGCGCGAGTTAATAAGCACCTATTACATTACCTACTTCAATTACTAAGATACGGGTTCTTCCATTTTACTGTGAACTGTGATTTATTATGGATATTTTTCCTTCGTGGAAAGGTCGCTGTTATTGCACAACAAAAGTAAATTAAAAAAAACCACAAGTTAGATTACCTATACAGGGTTATTCGTAAAACACCGGTAACCTCTCAGGACTGTATTACTATTATCATAAACAACAACTTTTGTTCTATGACTTTTAAATATACATACTTGCCATAAATTGATACCTGTATATATACCATAAATTATACATAGCTAAAAAGGCTTTTTTCAAATCAAATCAATTTATTAAATCAGACAACTTGTAGTCCATTTAGGGTAAGTATTTAATAGGATTATGTCTATGTTAGTATTATACATGCATTTAGTATAGGTACCTAACTAATTGAGTGGGTCCACGCTCCAGTCCATCAGTGTCAAGTGATACTGCTAGACTAGAACCCGAATGAAAGATTTTATAATGGGCAGATCATATCTATCAGGCTATCTTTTAAAAAATCTTTTTTAAATTGATACCTTAAAACTAAAACTAAACATCATAGAGTCGAGTGATATTATTTTTATTCAAATAGAGTTTTACAGTTTTAGTAGAAATACAGTTTTTCATAGTTTGGGATAGTGATGAAATATGGCTGTCTCTAATACCACCTCTATAAATAAGTATCTACCTCTACTCTACCTCTTCGTATGAATGTAAAAAAGGTAGATTAAAGTTACAAAGTTTTTCTATTAATACTTTTTCCCCGACTTTTTAATCAAAGACAGGATAGTCATAACATGGCTTGCAAGTCTTGCAACCCACGTATGGAATGCTAACGAGAACAGTTCAGGAGTTAAAAGTTCATGAAAATATTCAATTTAAGCAGAATAAGTAGGTTAGTTATATCACTATTTCTTTACCTTGCTGCAAAGGGATGACGAATTGACCATCCTCAATGTTCCTGAAGCCAAAATTACTCAATATCCGTGGACTAAATACTATGGATAATGATGATGATTAACCCGTTTGCTCAATTGTAATTTTATAGATGTATTTTGAAATTGAATAATAATATTTTAAGTTTTACATTTTCGGAACTCATAAATAAATTAAAAAACTGTGACAAGTGTAAAGAGAATGTACAATTTCAATATTTAGACGACCTCTGTGGCGCAGTGGGTGAAAGCTCGCATGTGATGCAGAAGGTTGCGGGTTCGATCCCCGCCGCGGGATAAATGTTTGTATGATCTGCAAGTATTTATCTCGGGTCTAGGTGTTTCTATGTATAATATGTATGTATTTACAAACAAAAAGTATTTAAGTAGGTAGTATATCAGTTAATCTGGTCCCCATAGTACAAGCTTTGCTTAGTTTGGGGCTAGATGATGCTGTGTGAAATGTCCAGCATTATTATTATTAATATTATGATAATTTTCGATACGGTATTGTATTTATTTACGTGTAAACATTCTGTGGTAAACGGTCATCGGCTGCTAAATAAAAGTCGTAGGCGCGTAAAGC
Organism: Epirrhoe alternata; assembly: GCA_963565295.1. NCBI lineage: Eukaryota > Metazoa > Arthropoda > Insecta > Lepidoptera > Geometridae > Epirrhoe > Epirrhoe alternata. The sequence continues at coordinate 10,313,420 of OY751392.1, forward strand.
GAAACTTTTGTATCGTTTATAAGCTCTTTCATGCGTTCCCACCTACAGTGACCTCCGAAGAAGGCCCTTTATAAATATCAGCAGGTGCACTGCTCTTAACTTGTACGATTCCTATAAGGATGCGATTATAGCAAAGGGATATCCATGTTCAATTATATCTTCCCAAACCGATTATTAAAATATGACAAGCAAATAGCAACGGCCTTAAGTTAACGAGAGGTGCACTGTACCTGTCAAAGTTGGTATGAGCTAGGGGCCTTCTATGGACTCTTTTGTTAATTTAAATCTAATAATTCAATTCAATTCAAAAGTGAAAAAAGGCGCGGTAGACATTCTCTCAGATCTTTAACATTCCAGATCCTTTGAAGATGTCTAAGGGGGTAGTCAGAGGCATGTACAAATACATATTTGATACATGCCCACATCTTGCAGAAGTTAGTATTCCATACGTGACAGGTTGCAAGCCCATCGCCGCCTATAAGAATACTAACTGCTAAAGCGCATTTATCTTTTTACGAAACGCAAAATCCATTGATGCACTTACCAAGCAAAGTAGCATTTATTGCAAGAAATACATGTTATAAAGATGTTATTTTTCATAGTATGTCCATTGTATTCTGCCATGTTATGGCGTGCAATATTTAATTTAAGTACATGGATTAATTCATAAAAGTATGTCAAGATTAGATAATATTTAGAGCAGAAAAAAAAGAGAGAAAATGATAAAATTGTTAATTAAAATGTCTTACATTTTGATTTTGAACGCCTTTTTTAACTTGATTCGCTTTATCTGAGCAATTCTCAAAGTTTTAAAAGCCTAAAAAGCAGTTGTAGGTTGCTGTATTTTAGAAAGAGTTAATATTGATTAAATTAGTCACCAGTCGTTCGTTGAACATAAAATCCTCACTGTTACATGGCGCTTGTGTACCTATGTACCTACCTATATCTCTGAAGTAAATAATCATAAAGATATTGTAAGATATAATGTAATATTTACAAAACGTGACACGCGTCATGATAACACAGACTCTTAATTCGGCAATTTACCCACAATGCAGCATCCGCCACAGTCATCTAACAAGCGCAATCTAACGCTATTTACTGTAGGTACCTACTGGGTGTGATCAAATTACTCCCAAAATCTTAAACAGCCAAAAAAAAACATCAATAAGTAAGTGTTTGAATAAGTGAGTAACTGTCCAATGATATTTGAGCCAAGATAGAGCCAATTTATTTCATTTATTTCACACTCAATCGAGTTGCCCAAAGAATTGATATATTTCACTGTTCCCTGGCCGATTTTGTATGTTTTATATTACTGTGAAAGATTTATCTACACTAATATTATAAAGAAGAAAGATTTGTTTGTCTGTTTGAATTCAATAGGCTCTACTGGACTAACTAGGCTAACTACTGGACTGATTTGAAAAATTATTTTACCATTAGAATCCTACATTATCCCTGATGAACACAGGCTATATTTTATCCCGGGAAAGCTTCGGGAAATTGATGTTTTCCCGAGGGACATTTTTTGATTTATTGATTAAAACTTTTATTTATGAACTATAGAATTATGATTAAAGATACGACTACGCTATTGTATTGGGGCACTCTGTTATGATTGTGTAATGAGAATTAAATAAATAAATAGGAGTAAAAAAATGCACCCGCAAACTGACAAAGACAACCTCTCATCCCAAACGCATACTACAATCTCCGTTCCTAAAAAAATTTATGTCACTGTGTTTTGTAAAATTGCTGTATGGACTGTACCAACGCTGCATAAAATATTTGCGCATTTTACGTGTTATCTAACTTTCAGAGGATTCGATCTAAAAAATAAAAAACAATGTTCTCAGGTCGGTAAATAAATTGTTGAATCCAAGGGCTCCAGCGAGTGTAATGTTTTTCTTGAATCTCGTTTATAAAAGCAAGATTTGAGAGTAGTCATACTACGTCTATCGGCTTTTAAGTTTTAAGAATTTTAAGATAGTTTATATGATTCATCGTCACATTATATCGTAAACTCTGGTTTCTTGATGATTCAGGTTCAAAAAAGTATCAATTAACTTCAGGTAATACTTAAAAAACTCTAGGGAATACCATAAAGGTTTTGGTAAGTCTGTTACAATCATCATGTCAATGAACCGATTTTGTAGCCAGGTTCATGTTTTCGTAGACCTACTACAAAATGCTACGCAGTGCTACGGTGGATTTTGTATTTTTGGAATACCTATCTTCAAAAATCTTATATTATGCTTGCCTATTCGTTATGATAGAGAAAGCTAAGTCTCTAAGTATAAAGAAAAATGCGCATTGACTCATAACAGTGAAGGAAAACATCGTGAGGACACGACGTCATTAACTATAACATTAGGTAGACGTGGAAACTTACTCTCTCATTTGAACTTGTGCAGTCAAGTGTTACATACATTGACTCATCTTAATGACAATTACTTAATTGGCTTCACAAAAACCAACTTTGACCTTGTAGGTTTTTCAAAATCCTTCACCGTTTAAAAACACGCACCTAATTAATGTTGGAAATATCGGGAATTTCCTCATAATCAACCAGATGATGGAAGGCTTCGCCAATAACGCTGAGAAAGAGGCAATTATTGCCCACTGATTGGCCCGACATTTACCTACCTGCACTCGGTTGGAAATAAATTGAACTTCATAGATTGAATTTCGACCTAGTTTAATTGGACTATTATAGGTACATAGAGGTTTTACGTCATCTACGTTCCAAAAACTAAGCTATTTTGTGAAAGCCACCATAATATAATTGAATTCATAAGCAGTCCTTATTATTTTCTACGTAATAGCACAGAAAAATGGGCATGTGGGTAAAAAATTGGGACCTATCTAGTACATATTTTGTTTGTTTTAGGGTCAGGTAGAGGCACAATCAATGTTAATTGGCCTCTTGAGATAACTGACTGTGGTGTCTTCCTTCCAACATTTTATGAGTGAGTCCGACAAGGTCCTATAGTAGGTACAATGATCTTGAATGGTTGCAGGTTCGGCTATTGACCTGCCCGAGGGTCAATTGTATGCATATCTGTCACTCAAGTCGGTTAACCTCTCCAGAGTCCCAAGCGATACAATGCGACTCAAGATAAGTCAGTGAAAAATTAAATAAAACGCCATCTACCGCATCACTTTGGAAGCTCGTTGTGAATTCGATAAAGATTTAGTAATTGCGGGATAGTGCAGAGTTCGCTTTTATCAGTTTTCTTCACTTTATGTTTACAAACGTCAGTCAATAAATCGATTGTAATCGTAGTACAGCTGAATGATAACGTTTAGGAAAAGTTTAGTTGTATTTATAGTAATTAATGGGCAGAGCAATAGCAGTGATCGTTATGAAATAGTGCGGTAAATGTGTCAATGGAAATTATTGCGCCGATTTGTATTATTCGAAACATAACCTCATAACCTAAGTGTAAACAACCAAAGGTTAGTGCACTGTTATTATTTGGAGAAGCTTATTGTTTTTATGTTTACAAAACAGTTAGTTAAGTGTGTTTAGGAAAGGTTTAAATCGTTGTATAAACCTACTAGAATTTTATTCAGGGTCTTTAAAAGCAGTTTCTTGTTTTGTCAAGGTTAAAAATTAAGTTTAGTGGCTAGACTGACATAGGTAGGTACGTCTACTTACCTAAGCACCTAATAGCTTACCAAGGTAATAATAATAATAAGCTACTATTAGGAAGTTACCTTGAAAGATGGAACAGTAAAACCTAGCTGTGAAGCACGGTTGCGATACCAAGATGACTCTTTGAACTCCAAGCCAGAAACCTAACTGCAGCTCGAGTCATTAGCACGAGTGCCCTCTAAGAACGATTATCATTCATTAGCTATTTATCTGTTTTCTACAAAACTTCAGTCAATAATATCCAAGCTATTAGAGCAGACATAGGTACCTACCTTCATCCAGGAATAGTGTTTTAAAACTTTGAAAAATAAAAAACAAATTCTTACCGGATCCAACAGCCGTAAAGTCACCCACCGATAAACAAGAAGACCACCTGTGCACTAAGGTAAGTGCCCATTAGCCATGCATTACACTAATGAATTTTAAAACGGACTCACCTAAAACGTTATCGCATCAAGTGTCTAAAATCCGGGTGACGAAGAGTCGAGAGATACTTTTTTCTCACACTAGCTAGCCGGTTCGGCATGTCCTCAGAGAACTTCACACACTGATATCCTCACTGCATTCCAATCTCGTAGGAGAGATATTCACTGTCGTTTTCGGAGTCGTCAAGGAACCATCGTTGCTGATACACTGAATCAACTACGTTGAACCCACGCAAGGAAGTCCACGGAATCTGAGATGATGTGACAAAACGAAAACGTAGCGAGCGGCTCTCAGCGTGGACCGGACTGCGCTTGGCTCAGGCAGGATACGACCCATTATAAAAGAGCGACCATTATTGTATTGTCGTGGGCTATCTAGTGTCTCCACAAATTGCCTGATGGGAGCGTGTGACGAATTTGGAAGTCGGGACCTGAGAGAATCGATGTGAAAACACAAATTGATGCTATAATTAGACAACTGCGTATTTGTGCCTGTCTGTCTGCCAAGATGCATTATCACGAGTCACCTAAAACAACTCGGCAGTACCTATAATTACATGAGATAGGCCGAAGGGACGGCCACGGGACCGGATTAGTCACTCCAGCTCATTTGTTCAATTGTCCGCTAGGAAGTACACTTGAAGCATTCACACAGGAACAAATAACTATGCTTCCTTCAAAACTGTTTAAAAAACAAGCTACGAAAAGATCGGAGGTGATCCTGAATGGATCTAAAAAGACTTGGACAAAATATACAAAAAAGGGATCAGTAATAGATGATAGATACTATGAAGGTGCCGAAATAAACACACCTATCATGAAAATAAGAGAGGCAGACAAGAACAATGGTACCTATTTGACCATAAGCGCTAAGAGAAAATAATATTTACGGCAAAATCGAATGTAGTTACGTAGTACAAGTCACCAAAAACTGATTACTGAGTTTGATAGAATAATTTATCTAGAAAGGTTCAAAACTTATCGTCAAACATTACACCTAACTAAATAACACCTTCTTTTCTGCGTTACTCTTCCTTCAGTCAATACAAACAGTTCGACCATGGTAGTGTACTGACCTGTGTGCTTTACGGATATATAATTACTAAAGATTTTTATTTGTCAAAGGAAAACGGGTTAAATTAAACAGCCAGTTTAGGTATCATGACGACCGTCAACCATCTCTAAGGTATTGAGTTTTGACTGGTTTAGATTTAAATGTTCAATACTTTAGTCTAACGTAACGAGTGTTGACGTTTCTGCCTTCGTTAGCGTCCTATACCTGCGTCAGTCACTAGCTGTTGTGGACACAAAACAATAGCCAACGTCACACGTCTTCCGTTGCCTAATTCAGGTAGCTAACCTTCTTGGAAATCTGTGGCTTACTCAGATACTCAGCTCCACAATTAACGACTGTGTCATTCCTGTGGTAAAGTAGAACGACCTTTAGAAGTTCAGATGGATAAACCATGGATTTAGCATTGAACCTTCTTGGTTCATTATTTATCTTTGGGATAAACAGTGCCCAATTCTACTTACAAAAACGTAAATTTTGAGGAAATGAACTTAAAAAAACCGCTGTCAATTCTGGTCGCGTGAACGAAACAAGGATGTTGCATTTTGGAGCAGCAGAATTACCAAGACATTAAACTATTCTCTCAACAACACATAATGATCATTTTTCCAGTAACCCAATACCTACTTCAGGAAGAGCGTCCCTTGCTCTGCAAGATTCTGGTTCGATCGAGAGTCAGCAATTAGTTGGTAGTGTAGAATTACCTTACCGCACAGATGGAGTGTCATTTAAGTAGGTACTAAATCTAGAGTTCAGGAGCCTAGTAGTTGATTTAAATACAGTTTATTTTGCTTGAATTCGTTGATAATTTATAGATATAATTCGATAATTTACAGGCAAGTACCTTCTTACTAGGTAATCTATTCTCAAGCGTGGTTCAGACCTCACTCAAGATGAAAAATTATATTAAGTATAATAACTAGAACAATTTTCAATGGATGTGTTACTGCATACGCAAAAACTGCTGAATGGATTTATGAATTTTGGCACAGAGATAAAAAAAGTCTGGAATAGGTCAAAGAAAGTATGCCCGTAGGGCAGCGAGTAAGCAGCTAAATAAATAAAGTCGACCTCTGCCGCTTACTATACACGATTGACAATCGTGTCGTCGGCCGTTGGAGACTTCCTCCCGAGTGAGGTCGGCGTGCCACGACCGAATATACCAAGGATATCTGTAATGGTCGGTAAGGTTGCAAAATTGATCAGTTATTGTAACAGATGCTAGGATAGGACTTCTGGAGGCCTTTTGTTTTAAGCTTGTCGTAATCGTTTTTGTAGATAAAAAATGTTTTTACTTTATAGATAAAACACAATTGTGGCACTAATTGTAGATAGATTAAATAGATAGAAAATACTTTATTGCACTGCACACCACATAATAAAATTTAATCAAAAATAGAAAATTAAAACAAACAACTTAACTATGACATACAATCGGAGGTCTTATCGCTAAATAGCGATCTCTACCAGACAACCTGTGGATGGATAAATGGACAAATTGAAAAATATATAGGGGTATGACTAGAGAAAGAATAGGTTTAAGATATATATACTATATAGATATATAGCCAATTGATTTTTGCGAGCGTACCTACTCGTATAAGTAGGTCTTAGGTACGAGTACCAATACCACATAATTATGTGCTTTATATGAACTGCATTTTTTTTCATTCATTCGTTCATTCAGTACCACAAAGGTAATTATGTGTTTTATATGAACTGCAAAATAAACCAACGTGATAATAGAAACAGAAGTTTACCTGCAACGAAACTCCATCGACAGTTGGCAATTGGGAGAACCTAGTTATTTTTTGTGGGGATTTGGTTAATGTATTCCTGCCTGATTCACCAAATAAATATGATCTAGAATGGTCTAACCACAGTCTATCTGATTTTTCTTATTTATAATATTTTTTCTCACAGTATCAAAAGATAATCAAATTTATTTGACGACCTCTGTGGCGCAGCGGGTAAAAGCCCGCTTGGGACGCAGAAGGTTGCGGGTTCGATCCCCGCCGCGGGATAATAGTTTGTATGATCTACAAATATTTATCTAATGTAGGCAGCAATGACAGACGACTATCATTTGCATTTTTTAAAATGGTGGATGATGATTTCGGATATTTCAGATTTGTGATCAACTTTCACATCTGACTGTACCTATCTATTAAGTCATTATAGAAACTACATCTCCTATTGCGCAAAGGAACCGCTTCCAAGCGGTTTCATCTTAAAACTTTGATTACTTATGTATATTGAGTCATATTGACAAAGTTTAATAGCTTGATAGCTAGTTATATCCAGTTAGATGCAGTTTCCTTTAGCAATAGGTACGGCCACAGTTGTGGGAACATCTGTGGCCGGTCAGTTCGATTGGGTTTTACCTAATTAGTTTTAGAATTTAGAAACAGTGTATAGAAAGAAAGAAGAAGAAAGAAAGAAAAAATATTTATTTGCAACAGCAATAAGTACCAAAAAACCAGAAAAAAAACACAAAAACTAAAGACGACATAGAAATAAAAACAAAATAAAATAAAAAGAAAAATATGTAAAGAGTGTCTCGCAATCGTCTAAGTGTTGTGCTGCTGCAAATGGGCGATTCCGCTATAGACGATTTATGACATCAACTTTTAAATCACATTATTTGTAGCTTATTTTTATATCAGTGTAAAGAAGAAAGTCAAAAGCTTCTAAAAAAATATTTTTTTCGTGGATTTTACTTCATATTCCAAGTTTTGGCACGCTTGGAAAACTAACCGTTCGAAAAACTGGTGTAAGGCGCAAAATCATACCGGACAACATTGGCACAAAACAGCTGTAAACGATAGTATAATTTTATATTTTACCGGCTAAATGTATGGTGAAGATACTGTATTATTCATATGTGCTCAAACATGTATGAAATCGTTGTCATTTTTTAAGCATTATTGATTACAAAATGTCACTATTAGCTTGTTGCACCCGCGATACAAAAACATATAAAAGTTTGTGTATTTCACAGACATACAAAGCTAAAGTTTTCAAACTTTGTAAAAGTAAGAAGAAATCGAAAGCAAACATATTTCAGTTGTTTTTAAGAAAATAATGTTAGCCAAATTGATATAAACTTCAACTGAAATCGGTTGCACCCGCGATCGATCGCGGGTGCAACTCTTTGTCTAATATTTTTATTGTCTGATTTATCTTGCAATTCATGTAATTTAAGCTTTGAATAGTCATTACATTATGCTGAGCATGATTATTTATTTATATTTAATGTTGTTTTGCTTCAAATTCCGTTTTTTTATACAAATATCGCCTAAAATGCCTGAAGAACATAAAAAAAAGAGTGCTACGTTAATAGAGAATCCTAAATTGGTTTTGATGAATGTGCGCCATCAATATTGAAGCTGAATTATATTCACCAGAGATCCGCATAAAACGAAATTGCATGTTTCTGATGCTTACAGTGGTTCAGACGGCAAAATTTCTATCAACTTCTCTGCAACCCTCAAAATTACCAGCAGAATCAGGCCATGAAACTGGTACTATCTGTACTGATGTCTTACCAATAGATATTTGCGATGGTTTGTACGTGATCGTGCAACTGCTCTGTAAGTCTGGCAAGAAAATTACGCCATACCGCTATGTAAGTAGGTGTATATGTCAGAACGATATGGATGAAGATGGAGCACTTAGCATAGGTAACATTTCTGATGACGGCTGATGGCAAACCGAACTCGCGGTCAACATGTGCCAGTTCTAATTGCACGAGCACGTACAAACCAGCGCAAATATATTTTGGTAACACATCAGTACCTACCTACAGATAGAAGCAGTTTCATGGCATGATTCTGCTGGTAATTTTAAGAGTTGAACAGAATTTGTTGGAGATTCATCGTCAGAATCAATGTTAACGTCAGAAATTAGTAATGGCATAGAAAACATGCAATTTGAGAGTATAATCGCGAAGTCGGAAGCGCCAGAGAAAAATATTGATGAGGAAAATAAGTCGATAGAATTTCCGACGAATTTTAACGAATTTGTAAAGATATAATAAGCAAAAGTGACAAAGAAGAATTCTAATTAGTAAAAAATATAGTTTAATACCGTATTTCATTCATTTATACGTTTTTATTGATGTTTGTAGTCACCGTAATAAGACAGGTTGCACCCGCGATATTTCGCTGTTGCACCCGCGATTGCTTTAAAAGTTAATAATTATGTATTTATTTTAGTTTGCTCTATATTTTGTTATAAGTTGAGTAGATTAGTTCAACATCTTACAAAATATGAATGGAAAACGTACTAAATGTTTCACAATTAACAGATTCATGTGTTTTTGTTTGATGATCGGCAAAGGTGGGGTAAACTTGGTTGCACCCGCAATACGACTTTGAACCTCCATACTGACTAACAAAATCGATCAATAATATTTTTTATACTGAAATAAAAATAAACTTGTTAAAATGTAGCTCTTCCTAGCATAGTTTACTTTAAAATGTTTCTTATTTTATTAATATGTAACTTTGAATGCGTCAACATGTTGCACCCGCGATAATGGAATCGCCCAAATGGGTTTCCGACTCAGCATTATGTTGTGTTGGACAGTCGAAACCATACAACGCAACGCTGGTCTTCCGTCGGATTGTGTGTACTGATAAAGTTTTTACGTAGTAGGTACCTACATATTTTATGCAAAAGTAATTTATTATTTTATCCCATCCCACTCTTACAATAAAGCTGAAAGTTCGTGAGTTTGTTTAGATGTTTGGATGTTTGTTTCAATCAACCGATTTGGGTTCGGCAAAAAACTTAATTTCACTCAGCTGGTAGATCATAGCTCAGTTGGTAGAGCGGTGGACTGTAGTCGGAATTGTAAAAGGAATCCATAGGTCGCTGGTTCAAATCCGGCTCGAAGGAAAATTTTTACACTCATCAGAGTAGAAATGTTAGGTATTTTGTTTGTTGTGCCAAAGCATTGAACATTGTTTTTGGATTTGCAGATTTTGTATTTGCAGAAAAAATACTCTTATAAAAATAATATCTAGGACAAACTAAAAGCGAACATTGTTTCCGCCCGGGATCGAACCGGGGCCTGGGGGCGTGTGAACTTTTGTGAAGTACACGTGATAAACGTTACACTATGAAAACTTGATCTCTGCAGTCGAAATTATTTTAATCATGTAAGAAACATAGTCCTATCTGTGGCGGTTTCAAACCTGCCTACCTACTACCTCTCTGTATTTTGTACTACTATTTTCTTTACTACTACTTGTTGATGGTAAAAAAAATCTTGGGTCTTTGGCCTGTGATCATGATTACTATCAGTTTGTTTATCGTCTTGACCTAATGAACCTATCAAAATGTTGGATTATGTACCTACCTACTTCGATAAGATAACTATAATACCTAATCAGCGATTAAAAATAAACGCATTATCCGAAAAATAAGTTTTTCATGTACCTTTGGCCTAATTTTCTTAGGTACTTTTAACTGGGTTTTTGGCAGGTATTTCAAATATTGCTAAAGTATAAATTAAGTAAATAAGTGACCTGGATCAGTTGAGCTATCTATAGATCGTTTTTACGACGATCCTTAGATAGCTTGACTGATTCTATTGTATTTTGTAATTTTATGTACATATTGTAGTAGCTTAGTTTCCGTAAATAAATCTCTACCAGTAAATAAGAAATAAATAAAATAATTATTTTTAAAACGTACCTTATAATATTACACAAAACTTTGTATAAACCACAAGACAAGCAACCTCTGCGACGTGGTGTGACTGATGTTGCGAAAAGAAAAGAAATTTCTTTTTATACCCTCTGAAATTGCATGGTATTTACCCCCTGCTGAATAAAGCTCATTATAACAAATTTCATCTGAGGGAGTGTCCACATCATTGTAATCTTCCTACCCTGTGTTCAAGACATGCTTCCCTGTACCAATAACTCTACACCCCAACTGTGATATAATCCCACCAACCATACCATATAATGCTGGTTTTATTACGAGATGTTTATTTATGTTGCAAAGCAAACGCGCAATGGTTTCTGCGGAACTCGAAGAAGTTGTTGCAAAAATATGTAGTGCGTAGTTTCAAGGGAACCTAATACGTCATACATTTTCGATTCGGATCATTCGGAATTGGCTCCCAATTTTAGATCATAAGTAAAATTCATAGTAAATTAACTTTCGTACAAGTACTTAATTCCTTTCTTATCATACAAATCTGTAAGTAGAGACTGCTATCTGTATTTAGTTAAGCTACTGCGCGCGGCTTCGCCCGCGTGGTAGGCAACATTTTGAATAGCCTATGCTATTCCTATCTACACCTATTCCAAGTTTCATGCAAATAGGTTCACTGGTTTAGGCGTGATTGAAACACAAACATCTAAACAAACTCACAAACTTTCATCTTTATATATTAGTGGGATGTTCAGTCAGGGGCCTAAGTGGCCTAAGTTTAGTTTTATTATGCAAGATATCTTCACTAGTGGCAGTTCTAATAGGGAAGTAGATGCCATTACGATTGTCTTCAATAGATACGAGTAATGGTGAGACCAGAAATGGGCAATTCACAGAGTAGCTGCCCCACACATAAGCTTAGGATCACGTGCATCTTATTGCAAGAATAATTCTTAAAAGCTTTTTCATCCTAATTTTCAGCCCGTGACCGCCTACTGTTGGGCAAATGCCTCATTATACCTGCACATTCAACATTCCCATTTAGCATACATTACGAGATACTTATTTTGCAATTTAGTCCCATCTAGGTACAGTCACGGACAATAAGATGTATACACTCCATAATGTTTCAACCCATGTACAGGTCAACATGTCCAACAATGTTCTGGTATTTTTATTGATTTCGCCACTAGTTCAATGTGAAATCAGTTTCCGCTTTTTGTTTTTAACCTACATCTATTAGTTTTAGTGTGATTATACATCTTATTGTCTGTAACTGTACCAAAACTAGGTAGATATAGGTACCCCTTATAGAACGAATTCTTACGAAGTTTCGACGTTTTCCTCACAATTTAGTCCTCGTTCCGTTATACCTACTTAATAAGTACCTACTCTTTTGTGTTAATAAGTGATTAAGTTCATATCAAGTATTTGTTATGCTATCAAGCCGAAACAAGCTGCAGCCTTATTGTCTAACTTGAAATCTATTCCTAGTTATCATCCCAATTGAGCTCAACCAATCACAATACGGAAATTACAAAACACGTCATTTTCGTATTGTGTGATTGGTTGAGCTCAATTGAGATGATAATTGATATGTATCTTCCCCAGTAAAAAAATGGCAGTCGAAGGTGTGATGGTTTCCTACAACTACTCTGAAGACGGTGAACTGGCCAATATTCTTACCGTCTCAGCTTCCGGCATCAGGTTCTCCAACCGCTGGGTCCTCACACACGGGTCCATTCTCTCCCCGTTAAAAGAAGCTAAAATCATCCAGAACTCGAAAGGAAAGCCGATTTTAAGTGATGCGTTTTACGCGAACCTCCCAGAAATCCATGTGACGTGTGAGAAGAGGAAGTCGAAGAGAGCTAATGTGTATGAGAGTGTGGAACAGCTCAGTCGCGATAGAGATCCAAGTGGAGAGCTGGAGCACAGCAGTTATCAGATTAGGGTGCTGACTGGCAGGTAAAAAGGTAGACTTAGGGCTGGTTTCACCAAAAGTCAATCTAACAGCTGGTTAGTTAATCGCGGTTAGGGAATTTTCCTTCAAACTTCGTTGTTATTTCTGTTGCTATGGTTAGGTACGGCGCGAACTTTGCAATGATTTTGGACGTTGATGCAACATATTTATAATTTTCTACGATGTCAACCGTCAGTGAGCTATCCGGCCGCCGACCAGCGGTTAGATTTAGCGGCTTGTTAGTGAAGATTTCCTTTGGAAAGAACACAAAACATCGTAACGGTCTGTTAAAATCTTAATCCGTTGTTATTTGTCTTACTAAAATTTGAACTAACGCTCTGTTAGCCAAAGTTTGGTGAAACCAGCCCTTAGTATTCATATCGCCTGCTTTTAGCAAGGTCTTCTTCAAGGCCAAAGTCATTATTTTACGAGTTAATTTTCCTCGCTCTCATGACATAAAAAATATTTTCCTAAGGTAGGTAATTCAATCATTTAACACGATGTTATTTACTAAAAGTTCCATTACATAGCTGACTCCATCATAAAATTAATCAGCTCATTGTAAATTCAGCGTCACCAATTGACCATTTGGCCCTTAGAACGGCGGTTTGTACTGCTGGGGGGTACCAGTTGGTGACGCTGACCGTACATATCGATATGTTTAAATTCTGTTTCCCAGGATATGCCACGTTTGGCAGTGTCCAATCCTAGATCGCTGCGTGGATGACATCCTATACAGCTGGACCATCGGCCACCGAGACGGTGACGTAGAGAAGCAAACGCAGCTCGGCAAGGCGCTGCTTTCAGTCTTTGTTCTGGTGGACTTGCAAAGCGATGACAGAGGTAAGAGCCTCGACCCTCGTATTTTTTTTTGCACGACCTCGTTGGCATATGCTCGGCTGTGGGTGGCCTGTAACGCAAAATTGCGAGTTCTATTTTCGCGGCGAAACAAATTTTTCATCTGCACAGATATTTTCTCAATACAATCCACGCTGAGACCATGGAAGGCAGCTAATCGTGTATTTTCTGATGACGAAGGGAATACCTACTAGGGATCAGGTCTAAGGTATCTTGTAGGTACCTAGCCAGTAGGCTAGGTACCTACAAGATACCTTAGGCGCAATACATAAAGGTAGGTAGTAACCTACCTTTATGTATTGCGCCTGGTAAAAACACTAAAAACCACCTACATGCATCATGCACGCACGACCGACCGAGCGCGCCGACACCTAGCTAGCATTCGCATAATTCGCATTGCGTGATTTGCGTGTTATGAATTGTCAGGCGAAAGCGTGCGATACAAGACTTTGTTTGCACTTTGCACAACGAGCTGTAATAAGATCTTTTTATAATAAAAAACTTTAGTAGGAGGGTAACTACCTAGGTTCAGCGGAATAGTCTAACTATAGGTCTAACTGGGTAGGTTATAAACAGTGATCTTTAATTGAGTTCATTGAGTTCTATGGTTTCTACGTGGTTTTTAGGATGCCGATTTCTTCACGATGTTTTTCTTCGCCGTTTGAGTAACCTACCTACCTACAATTATCTGGCTAGTGCACATAGATAAATAAAAAATCGGTTCACGACCGGATTCGATACCACGAGCAGCCACGACACGTAGGTAGGTAGATATTATTTATACAACTTCGAACGAAACAACGCAAAATGCACAAGCAACCGCGACCAACCCGCAAAACCGCAGCCAGTCAGACCCCCTTCCCACCCGCGGCGCCTTCCCCCGCCCGCACCGCACCCGCCCCGCACATCCATCGACCCAGCCGCACCGGCAGGCATATCGCCCGCGCGGCTGCCCGTAACCGGTTGCGTACGTACAAATTCACAATTTAGAGCGTTATTTTCTCACAATAAGTGCTTTTATCCACAAATATGGATCTAATAAAGTTCGACACGGCGAAGTTCATCGCCGAAATACAAAAACGGCCGGCGATATGGCGAAAAACAATGTTCCACACAGATTTCACGAAGAAACTTAATCAATGGACGGAGATTGTTGACTTATACAAGGGCAATGCGAACTTGTCACCCAGCGACGTTGACAAACTGGGTGAGTTATCTATACACATTAATATTTACTATTTCTTGTAAGCAAATGATCGTAACGGTTTTGCTTTGATTGTGAATAAAAACCTGGAAGGTTACAATGAAAGGCATTTCATAGGTATTGCTATCTCAACCAACTCACGCGTCGGGTCGTGACGTCACACGCAGCTGTCAGTGTGTTGTCACTGCCAGCTGCCAATGCTAGCTATCAAACCAGTTTACATTAACAAAGAGAACGCATTGTATCCGAGAACGGATGAATGAAATGGTTGATAGAAAAGATCATTGGTTGATAGCCGTTTCGATGCATGTTTTAGCCAATTCAGTAGATAAAAGAAAATTCAGAAAGCGTCACTGCGCATCTCAAATGGCAATAGTTTTCAATGTGTAGGTGCTTAATTGCTTTTTTTCGTAGATAGTTAGGTACTTGAGAAAGGGCAATCTTGACCCAAAGTTTAAAAATAAAAAAAAATACCAAAATGGTCCTTTTATTGACAGCTATGAAATCTGTCTTGCTAACGATAGGTAAATTCTCGTTCAGTAAGAGATAAAATTGTTTCCATATTTACCTACCGTTGAAAAACTACAATTTGATGCATTTCAACGGATTGTCTACCTTCTTCGGTAGATATTTGATTCGTTAGTTGTAGGTATTTCGATTTTAAAGAATATTGATAGCTAGTGAGTAAAACTCGTGATATTTTGTCAATTTCGTAGAAACGCCAACTAGGTAGGTAGGTACCTAACCTACCTGCTTTAAAGGAAACAGAATTCAGAGGAGACTAGGGGATACAATAGTGACCCAGTTTATTTTAAGGTTTGACTCAGCAGTTAGGTCAACGAAATGTTTAAAAACTTCCTTTATTAGATGTTTTTTTTTTCAGAACAACAACTTAGACAAAAATGGAGGAACGTCCGCGACTGCTTCGTAAAGACACATAAAGCGAAAATGAACGACAAAACTTTAAACACCAAAAAAACCTACTACACATACTACAATAACCTTCTATTCTTAGCACAGGGTGATGATGAACAAACTGATACCGTTCAAAATGATTGGGCGTCAGGTGAAGTCAAATGTGAAGAAAAGAGTGATAACGAAAGTGAAAGTGATTATTCGTCCTCTTCTTTCACACACAGGAAAAGAGCCAGAACAGTCTACACTGACCAAAACGAAATTGAAAATGGAGATAATGAAAACGGTAATGAATCAAATACAGAAAATGAAGACGACGGCCGCTTGTTCTTTTTGTCTCTGGTCAATGATTTCAAGAAGATCCCCGAACACAAGCAGATTCAAGCGAAACTAGATATTTTGAAAGTTATTCAAAAAGCACAGAGATAATTCATTTTGTTATGGATAGGCTAGTTTTTTAATTACGGAGCGTTTTTTTTTAGTATTGTCAGTAAGGAAAATATACACTATTGAGCAACGTTCATCTTTAGATTCATAAGTAGGTATTTTAAGTAGAGAGTAAGACAACTGAATATAGGTACCTGAAGTTGAAATGCTACCGCTTGTGCGATCAATACCAGGTCCATTTTTGACAAACCATAACACTATGCGTCTTACCAAAAAACGTGACATAAAGTTATTCCACCGAATAAATAAAGAATAACCATACATTTTGACAGTTTACACTCAGGATAGAGTAGAGTATTAACTGAGTGGTGGCCCAGATCTGGGTACAGGAATGTGGGACGTCCGGCGGCCAGATGGGCGGACGATATTGTTCACGTCGCGGGCCGTCACTGGGTCCGATTAGCGCAGGATCGTGGTGGATGGCACAAACTTAGGGAGGCCTATACCCAGCAGTGGGTGAAGTCAGGCTGCGGATGATGATGATGACACTCAGGAATAACTTTATGTCACGTTTTATGGTAAGACGCTATGAGTGTTACTGTACCAGTGGATTATCTTATGTTTTGGATATTAATAAAATGACAAATACAAATAAAAATTTTATTTCATTGAATAAATAGGTACCTACTTACCTACCCACTTCTGTTCACTGAGCTCTACTCGCCGCAAGTGTGCTGCATCACTGAAATAAAATAACGATGTGTATTAATTCTGAACTAGATATTCTAGTAATAGCGAGCATGGGCGGATCCAGGATTTTTTTCTGGGGGGGGCACAAGAAACAAAAACTGACAAAAATTTCACAATTTATTAATTTTTCGTAGTTAGTAGTCGTCGTAGTCGTAGGTACCGGTTTTCCCACGGATTTATAAATGGAGGGGATGGGTGATTCTGTAGAAATCCTATGAAACACGATGTCGCAGGATTTCCCTAACTCCATTTATAAATCCGTGGGTTTTCCCCTACTAAGACTAGGCTCCTACGACTGTAACCAATGACCATATTATTACGGACATTTTGCAAAAATTCCATAGATAAGAATAGCTAGGGCTAAATGAACTTAAGTATTCTATTGAATGTGAAATTGAATAAAGGTACATCTACCTACTTAGCGAAATGATTCAAATGTGATCTTTACCTGTCGGGATATGTGGTTGACTATTAGGTATCATTATCATATAACATAAATAAATAATGCTGGACATTTCAAACAGCATCGTTTTGCTCCAAAGTAAGCAGAGCTTGTGTTACACAGGACTGATTCAATTCAATTCAATTTATTCATCAAACTTAATACATAAAATTACAATTATTATAAATGATTTACATCGAACCCCGCACTAGGCTAGGCCTGTATCGCGGCAGTTCGAGTGTAATTATTAAATAAACATATTTAGGTATAATAAATACCTTAAGATACATATAAAATATATATATATAGATTATAATAAACTAAAATTATCACTACCTACGTACGAACTGTACGCACAAACGGGGTGTCTCGCAGGCGCCCACGGAACCGTCGGAACACAACACCCTTCGGCCAAAATGCTGCATCCATGTAGGTTGATTAAACTGAATATTATGTTCTTGCTTACGCTCTTTCGGATCCTGGCAGAGTGTGTAGTCGTGCCTCCAAGAGGTGACGGTGTTCATGTGATGCGGTATCTTCGGGAAGAAGCAGATGCCATGGTCGACGGCGTCCTTCTTGATATAGCCGACCACGCCGAGAGCTATGCCTCCCATTAAGACAGCGTGCTTGCTACCCAAGTAGGCCGCTAGGATTGGTCCACATGCTAGACCACCTGAGGATAATAGACTCGTGGACTAAATTAGAGGAACGGAACAATTTCTTAAGGTGAAGTGCGATCATGCAATCCCTGCTCTCACCTAGCCCCCTAGGCCGTCTGATGGTGTGCTGGCCGGCCCGCGAACAATTACACTGAACGTTATTTATAAATGTATGTTTTGCTACAAAATAATACTCCTTGGCAATAAAATAAATACGTAATCCTCTACCGTATTTATTAGGAAACACGTCGACGGAATATCATTAAAAAATGTTAAATAACCAGCAAAGAAGTATCTCTTTAAAAATGAAGATTTAGAGGGCACTTTGTGATTTTTTTTCTATCGAGATAAATGTTTGATGACCTGCAAATAATTATCTCGGGCCTGGTCTAATTATTTATGTATTTACAAACAAAAAGTACCTATTTATGTAGTTTAACAGGTTCCTAACAGATCCCGCAGGAGTACTTATTCCTACTTTCAGTCTTGAAATAGCATCTAGGTACCTACTAATTATCGTTGCAATTCTTTATCTTTGGCGTCTGAGCGATTGCTACAATAATGATTATGCTAGCATATTTGACATATTCCACTGTAGCATTACAGGATTAAGCCAATATAAACATACCTAGGAAATAGTTGAATGGATCGTCCTTGTTCCTCGCATGCTGGACGCCATTGGCCACCAGGGCGAAGATGGCGCCCATCGCGCCTAGGGGGATCGTATGTAAGGCGTACCTGCAAATCAGTTTACACAGTCATCTCTAATAGGGTTAAACACGGAAAGCTCGTGATAGGTGGCGCCACTGTTGAGTGTTCCTTGTCGCCTTCAGTTTGCAATGATTGTGGAGAGGCTAATTTGCTAATTCAGCTACAAAATGTATTCGACCTGGGTGTAATCCAACTAAAAGATGAACTCGGAAAAAGGAAAGTAAAAAACCACTGATAAAAGATTTTTTTTGGAGGTTACGTTCTATCACAAATTATTTGACCCATATTTTGATGTTGTAGACTTGAAGCGTACGTACGACAGGAATAACATCATGGGAGTAGAAGATGTGCTGGACGATGAGATTCCTGAATTTCCTGCCCTGGATAGTTTCAGGGACGCCAATACTAGCAGGACTCTTCTAGCGCTGACGAAACAGTCAAATGATATAAATGTAATCAGAAAAATAATTTAAAATTTATATCTTTTTTTAAAGAACACTTTGCTACCGGCAATTTTGAATAATAAGTGATCAAACTAACTCACCTGTGACGTTCGATCATTATTATACGAAGAACTTCACTCGAAGATATAACTAACATGGCAGCTTCGATTCGTAGCTAGCAACATTTCGCGCTTTCAGATCTGTAAATCTTAAAAAAATACACAAGTATGTCCATGATAGACACGTCAATGTCATATGTCATTCTTTTAGAGTTTAACTTAGTCCTCGACTTTACCAATGGGCTGGGTGGGTAGGGTTTTTATATCTTCGAGTGAAGTTCTTCGTATAATAATGATCGAACGTCACAGGTGAGTTAGTTTGATCACTTATTATACTACAAACTTCACTCTCGATATAACTAACATGGCAGATGTTTAGAGATATATTGGTAAAGTTGAGTTTGATTGGCAAAAATTAAAAGCATTTTAGTATTCGCCCCAATGAAATTAAATCGAATTTTACTTTCTAGTAAACATAATAATTAATGTACCAAAAAATAACTATTATACGAGTATCATCTCATTTTTATAGCAACATAAAAAGGAATCTCACTTGTCATACATAAGTCATGTTATAACAAGCATATTGCAGAAGATAGAATAAAGATATATAATATTTGGTATTTATAATATTAGTAGGACAGTGTTAATCATGCTGTGTATTAAACACCAAAAAACAGCATGGGTATAATTAAACCTGAAGTATTCAATAGGTTTATTATAGAATTCAGCAAATAAAATAATTGAATTCATTTTTTCCAGCCCATGGTCTAACTTACCTTACCAATTCTAATTTAACTCCTATAAATTACATTGGTAGATAAAAAATCTTAAAAATATAGATAAATTGAATACCAATTTTATTTTTGATCCATCTACTTGTAGATGATGATTGATGAAACTATTGTATAGCTAAGTCAAAGTAAATATCAAATGATAATTCTTAATTTTAACAATAATTAAATATTAATATTTCAAGGTAAAAAATAATAATATTTCAAATTTATCACTAAACCATTTCTGATGTTTCAAATATTAAATAGTAGGTAGGTATACCTAGATCAAGTCTTCATAATAATAAGTGTACTTAACAATATTCAAACTATCACTAAAAAAATATAGTTATTTTATTTAGTTATTTATTTTATATGGCTTCATTTATATATTTTATTAGAGAAAGAGTCTACAATCTCTGGACTTTAGGTAATACAGGCAATAAATTATATACTAGTTTTACATAAGGTAAAAAATGTTTTGCTTTTTAATTTGCTAATCATGGTTCGGACTAATAGAACCCTTTATATAACCTGATCAGGCACCCCCCAATTTTAGAGCCATTATTGAAAAAAAAAATTGTTGATAATTATATCAGGATTAAGAACCTTAAGAAGCACTTTATAAGTAAACAAATTAAGTATGTAGGTACCTACATAGAAAACAAATCTGTTAAATCAAATACCTGACTTTTGGCACTAGGTGCCTGGTATGGTGGATTCATACGACGATGGATCCATATTCTGATTATTTGCACTACAAAAATCTAAAAAATCATATTAAAGAGAAGTGTGCAAAAATTCTGTTAATGCTTGTCTCTGAAACCAGAGTGCTACAGGATTTCCAGTGCTCAAATAATATTAGTTTTGAAAATGAATACTTATCTTTTGTAATGGTCTAGAAATGCCTAGATCAAGTCTCTCATCAAGTAAGTATTCTACTAAACCTCAACACAGCGGATGCAGTTCAGGTTTCCAAGATAATTTTTAATGATATGAAACATTAAATTATTCTTTATGCAAACAAATCTGTTAAAAGTTTGCTAAGCTTATTATAATTATTATTATTATTTTTTTTTTTACATATACACTATTAAAATTCATAAATTTTCTCAACTGATTCTTGGTAATCTGTTGATTTTTGTAAATGGCAAAAATCCTTTTAGTAATAGGTCGAATGCATTTTTTCACACCACTGCCCTAGGTTATGGCTCTGGCAAGGTATTTCAAGCAAGGGAACTGGATATAATCCGAATGAAAATGCACCTGCACATATTTTGATAGTGGAATGATGATTGTGTAATGTTGTCTACAAAAGAAATAAGTAAGTATTAAAATCTTTCCAAAAAATATTTAAATCTTAAACCATAGCCAGTAATTCTCAGTCATTGTGAAAATAAAACACAATTAAGTAGCACTGTTATTATCATCAAATGCAGGGAAATGATGATGAAATGATGCTCGCCAGCCTGCTCTGAAAGCATCATTATTATTTTAGTGAACCATTAAGATTTTTACAATACAACTTCTTGATGAATTAGGTACTTGACTTGTTGGATCGCCAAATTAAATGTGATATATTATTTGGGTGAAAATTCCTTTTCGAATCATTATTTTAAACCTATGTATGAACCTTAAGGAACATCATTATCATCATTGTCTTCAGGTACATAATAATGTGTATTTAATGGTAGTTATTGTGTACTAAAAATTCCCATTTATGACAACCATAAGTTGTGTTGGGCACTAAAATACTATACAATGTAGTAATTTGCCAAAATTACCTAATTTATGTGTAACTTAAATAATTTTCTACCTTCTGATAACTTCACATAGATAGATGTGCAATCAAATCGTTGTAAGGCTTTTGTCTGAGAAGTACTTATTTTTAGAATTCTCTGCCAAGACTGTACCATGAACATTAATTCTTGGATCACAAAATTTTACAATTACATTACAGAAAATTAAAGCACTTAATATTGAGTTGATAATTTTTTTTTTTTTTTTTTTTAGAATATTCTTGCACATTACAGTAAGTAATTTACTTATTAACATAACTGTATGTAGGTACATAGGTACATACCTTTTTTACTCAGATGATTCAAAACTATTTCCATAATAGTATTGTAAGAAAGTCATTCCACAGCATTTCATTCATACAGCTCATTTCTAATTTTCACCAATAATATTTATAACAGTGAATATTGATAAGTTAACTAATTAACTGATAAGTAAGGTACCCTTAAGTTTGCCATCAAATTTTTTGCAAATAGAGTCATTGCTGTTCTAAGATCTTCCATTGGGAAGTTACTAATACATGTAAAATAATAAGTTTTTATTTCAGACCCTTCTATGGTCTATAGTGTGTCCATAGCCTCAAATTAATTAATTGTAAAGGTCAAATAAACCTGTTCATTAGTTTTAGGTATAAAATAAAACTTTTACCTACAGATTTTAAATAATCTCTTGTTAGGTTTTAAGGTACTAAAAGTAAATACCTATTTGAAATTATTTGTTGTAAATAAACATATTATGAGCAAACATTCCAGACCCTTTAGTAGACTAGACAGGTAGCCTTTCAAAACTTGGTATTAAATACGGTCAGATAAACATTGGATGTGAAATCCAAAAATATATTCCTGCACGGAATAATATTTTCACGGAAGAAGATTAACTAATCTTCCAGCATGATTTGTTCACAAAAGACATGGCTTGTGCTATGAGTTGCACTAATAACCCTTTCACCCCACTGGTTTGAAATAACCTGTGAGAAGACAAGAAGAAAATGTAACTCCCTGTATGAGCAGGTTTCTTCTGTAAATTGAGTTTCTGCATGGAGTTTTTGTGATGTTCAGTTTGGTTCATAAACAACCATAAATTGACGACTGAAAAAACCTTACCTTGTGTCCATACTTTGGTTATGTCATGTCATACACACATAGGATCGTAGCGACTGGAGATCCGTGGTCTCTGCCTACCCCTTTGGGAAAGAGGCGTGACTTTATGTATGTATGTATGTATACACACATATATGGTTTGTACCATACACTGGTATTGAGTACCGACTCAACACACTCAACGTCTTGATTGTTTTTATAAAGGCATTGTTTCAACAAAGGCTTTTTTACTTCTTGATGTAATCAATGTAAGTGAGTGTAACTCTTTTGGCATCATTAAAACATACTCATCAATTTAGGTGGAGTAGCCGTATAGTTAAGCATTGATGTAGCTTGTAATATTACTAGTAAGTAACAGAGCCAGGCATGATTAGTTGTGTGTGTTGCTTTCACAAGCGCACAGGTTCAATTATTCAACCAAAAAGCAAGAGGGTCACCTCTTTCAATATTGCTGATATTATAGGTACAAGCCAAATTATTATTTATGACTGGGCTAAATTATTTCCAGCATAAGATCACCCAAAACCATTGTGACATCGAAGTCAATGGTAGGTTGTATTACAGCAATGTCCTCAATCGGTGAGGATGAGCCAGATTCTTCCATAGAAAGGTGTCTATAGCCCCGTTGAAAACCTTTTAGTAATGTAAGGCACTTTTGATATGGACACAACTGTTATAAATTCCACTTTCAGTGGGAAAAAAGATTGACTTATTGTAGTCTGAAATAACAGTAAGTAGGTAAAGACATGTTGTACTACAAGTAAATTCACTGTATAGGTAAGGCCTATAACAGTATTGAGCTCGTGTATACATCTCGTGCATACCAAGAGTCGATTGTGCTCGTTCATACATCGCGTGTATGTCCCGAGACAAATGATCACGTCGAGGCATCTCGTGCTCCACCCGTGTCAATCGATACTGAGGTTATTTTTTAACCAAAAGCTTTGCCGATCATAACAATCGGTGCTGTATCGATATACTTGTACAACAATTACCTGAAAAACATGACACATCAGTGTCCTCGTCTCCTGACGATGTGTTAGCGCCGGCCCTCGCCTGCCCCGTCCCGGCAGGCGGCCTGGTCCGCTGTATTCTGGTGTCACATTAGTCGACGCTCGATTTTCCGGATTTTCACTATGTAATAGTTCATACTCTCTTGTGACGAACGTCTCGACATCACGTTATAATATTTACACTATTATTTCACTCTTGTAAACAGTCTAAACATGAAAATAAGATTTTTAAATGTTGAAAAATAACACCATAGCAAGAAAGCGCATTATCGGTTGCCGCGCAAACGAAAAGAATGACATATGACATTGACGTGTCTATCATGGACATACTTGTGTATTTTTTTAAGATTTACAGATCTGAAAGCGCGAAATGTTGCTAGCTACGAATCGAAGCTGCCATGTTAGTTATATCGAGAGTGAAGTTTGTAGTATAATTATCAATAAGTACCTATGTGCTTATATAAATATTTTTCGTAAAGTTTTAATCCATTGTTTTCTTCTATATAGCATCTTTGGGGAATATAATTATGGATTCTCGTGTTTTTGCAATCCACAGCTTCACAGTGTTTCAATACTGAATTAATCTCTTAGTTTCTTTGTTTACATAAATAGTAGGGAAAATGACAAGAACTAAGGAACACTCAACAGTGCTGCGATCAAAGTGTGAAAAGGCAGTTTTTAACCCCATTTGCATGCGTAGGTAAAAGTTGTTCCATCTTACGAAGGCGGTATAGTGTAGATTTGTTTCTGCGCGATTCCGAGTGTAGGTACGCACAGAAACTACGTGCATGTTTGTTTACAATTTAGACCAATTGAGTAGTTCTAAAGATGGTGATGAAACTCACCGCTTCATTACCGCACCCAGCCCAATCGCGTGCGAGAACATCAGGACGTCGTATGTGCCGGCAACGAGACCCGAGATGATACCGTACTTTGTGGTCACAGCGGTCTGAAAATAGTCTCTCAATGTTGTGTGTGATTTTGCGAGTGCTGGTAAAGAAACATAGAACCTCCTCCTTTTTTGAAGTCGGTTAATAACATTCTAGTGAGCTGATTCGTATGAGCCTAAACACGGATGTTTTAGGTACCTACTGTTATTCAAATATGCAGTTCCCTGGAAAGGCTCTATCATATCAGCTTGCAAACACCACACCATAATATGCAATGAAATGAAATGAAAATATTTATTCAAATTTTAGCTTCCAGCTTTTATTTTTTAGCTAGCTTCCAAACTTATTTATTTATTTCTCATTACACTATCATACAGGGTAAAAAACCTAAACAAGACATAGGTAGGTAGGTACCTACTGAAAGTAGCCTCAACACCTACCGCAATCTTTTTAAGAAACTTAAAAGGTCATTCATATGCATGTAAAAAGTTTACTGACCTAAATTAGTTTCTGCATTGAGTTCCTCGTTCTAAGTAGAGACTTGTATGTAGATACGAGGGATTCTTACTTCAACCAAAATAAGGAGCTTACCTACTTGTACCTATGCATCACCGAGAGCCATAGTACCAAATTCCAGCTAAATCTCTACATATAAAAATGAATCCCTATATCCCTTGGTCACGCCATCACGCGTGAACGGCTGGACCGAATTCACTATTTTTTTTGTTGTGTTTGTTACAGTCAGGCGAAGGTTCTTATGACAGAAAAAAAAATTGTATAGAAAATTTGAAAATTTAAGAATAATATACAAATTTTTGGCTGAACCCTCACTTTTAGTATCAACATTGCACCCGTGCGAAGCCGGAGCTAGTCAAAAATAAGAATTGTTGGCTACCTATAGGTACATAAAACTTGGGTTGAAATTAGGACCTACCTTCTTATCCACGTCACATCCATCAGGTGTATCATAATACCGATAGTAGTTTCTCGTGGTTTTCTCATCGCATTCACAAGGCATTTAGATTTGTTTGTGATTCTTTTACAAAATATGTTTGTGATTTTTCTGTGCACAGTGCACAACAATGCAAAAGTGATTTTAAAATGTCAAACGCAGAAGTTTCCAAAATTAGAAATAAAAGCTTTCTAGTAAAAAAGGTTTTATTCCAATAATCTCTTAAAGAGTTTTAATGTCAATATTGTTTTTTGGACTACGCGGGAAATAATCTGAGGGGAACACGGAAGATGGACATAGGCTGCAACCAAGTGTGGTGGTGGGCCCAGATTGATTATAAAAAAAAGTTTCGAAATCAACTTTGGTCTCTCCTGGTTAACCTTTCCAATTCTGTATGACATGTTTGTTTACAGCGTTCAAAACCCTCAGGCCGCTGTCGTCACTGCTGGACCTGGTGCGACCTCCCCCTGACAGAGGGTCGACAGTCGAAGTGCACTCCACGCCATTTGGATGCGAGGTATTGATTCACAGCCTGTATTTTGCACCGCTTGTATTTTGTCGGTGTACGAACAGCTATATTTACACGAGCGAGCAAAAGAATCATAGTCTTAGTGAGCAAAAGGATCATACCTACTGCTTCCTTGGGTGATTTTGTTATATTTAGCTTTATATGTTCGAGTATAGCCGATGATTCAATCTGCATGAAACTTGGTAAGTCTTGGTGGTGCTACAGATTACCGGAAGCGAATGGGCTTAATCGATGAAAGCGTTGCAAGATCTTCTGAATAATAATTTTTACTTTGATTTTGTCTTTTTTCAGGTGTTCCTGAACGCCGTTACTAGAGGATCAATCTGCGGTGTGGTGGGCAAGCGACCATCACTCCTGCTCACGGACACCGCCACTGCGCTGGGCTCTGAAGGTGGACCGGTTTTCACTGAGGGACCTACGTAAGCGCTTCTCTGCTTGCTTGTGATTCTGGTGGAGTTTTGCTCCATTTTAACAGTACCTAGGTTCAAACGGTGCGCACTTTATGTAGTTACCTACCTACCTACTTTCAAACGGTGGCGGAAAACATCGTGATAAAATCGGGATGTCGTAGAACCTAAAATGTTCGACAACGTGAACTTCTGTGGAGCTGACTAAGCTCCGGGCGATGTTTTCCTTTCGAACGCACAATTCATTGATTGATGCACGGCCTGGATTACAACTTCTCCGGGTTTAAAGTCGACCTTGCACTACTCACCACGACGACGCGGGGCCGCCCTATAGGCGAGGATCGCCGGAGGGGGACTGAATGAAAAGGCTCTGCCGGTTTTTCAGACCCCGAAGGAACCGACGCAGAAGGTTACGGGTTTGGTACAATTTTTTTGTTTGTTACTATTTCAAAAACAATCATAACAAGATGCGTACAATGTAAAATTTTTTACCGTCACTGGAGACAGACGTTTTCTGTAGGAGGTAATTCCGATTACCATTCTGTTATTGCAAGTTTTCATTGGTTGTACTGTCGTTTATAAAAGTATACTAACTATAACTTAGTATATTATAGTATTATAACTTGATAACATAAGTACCTACCTACAATGTTCTCGTAAACACTTATTTTCTCCTATCGTAATTGGGCAAAATCAGACTTCTGCAACAAAATTAATGCCACTGAAAAGGATTAAAAAATAGATTTATTTATATTGGTCTCAGGAAGGAGCTGGTAGGCACAGTGGTTTGCAGCGTGTCGTGGTGGCGGGGGGAGTGGGTTGGGCTGACGCTGGCGGCGCCTCTGGTCTCGGTGCTGTCGGCGAAGCTGCGGGTCGCAGCCAGCCCAGCCAGGCCAGTTGGTGATCATCCGCATCAAGGGATTTTAGGTAAGAAAACCAATCAGGTACCTACAAGGAGCATTAAAATCATTCCATTGTACCTAGGTACGGTAACGTAGGGAGTTTACTTAGATACGTTTAGGTACTGGTTCTAAAGAACATGTGACTCAAATTGTGAATAGGCTTAGAATCTAAGCCATCCTCCCAGCATCGTACTAAGTTAATGAACTAAAGGTATCCATAGGAAAGTCACTATGTGTGGCTGACTTAGCTGCGGTTTTCCTCGCGTTAATTTCCATCATCATAGATGTACGGCCAGGATCTGAACTAGCAAATTCAGATTGGATGTCGAGGGTGGTCGAGGGTAGGTAGTTAGGTACATTAAATATCACACTCGAATTTCTGGAGCTTTGCCTATTGTTATGTTTTCAGATACCATAGACAAAACTACAGTGCTCGTTCGATGTGGGGCGGCGTGGGGCGCGGGGGTGTATCTCGGAGGGGGGTACGTGGTCACCTGCGCACACGTCGTCAAAAACGTAGGTTGAACCTGATCAATGGATTACGAAAGGTGGACGTAGCCTTTGAAGATGTAGTAATACGTAATATCTTTAGGAGATCTCCAAAGGAAAAAGATGTCATCCCGGATGTACCTACCTGTTTTTTTCAAGTCACTGTTTTATATGTGCAGCTGTGGCGCTTATTCATACTATTGTTTGCTACGCATTGAAACTGAAACTTTACAAATGTCTAGATCGATTTGTCAAATTGGAATAGGTATATATGTATAATATTTTTTGTTGACAAAATTCTGGGCAACTTTAGTCCTGACTTCATCAACAATTGGAATCATCCATCTTTGTTTCTTCTCAATTCCAGTACTCTTTAAGCAAAGTTTCGGTATACTGCCAAGGTGTGAGGGAGACGGCGATAGTGCGCTACAAGACAGCAGATGACAAGGCGTACGACCTGGCACTTTTGTACACTAACCCTGAGCATTGGACGCATTTGAAGCCAGCTATATTCGCCGAAAATCCTGCGGAAAAAGGTACAGTAAGTACCTATTATCACCAGTGTGGTAAAAAGATTTTATGAGCGCCTCAGAGACTTCTTTCGTGCGCCTCAAAGAAGCTACTTTCGTGCACCTGACACCATGTTTTCGCACTTTTTAGAAGAACTTAAGAAGTTCCAAATAGTCGGTTCTACGGTTCTACTTAGCGGTTAAACCATTTGAAACGAGAAAACATGTGTTTTTACACAGTTTCCTAGCGATATTTTCCTTTGCCGTTCGTTTGAGAGTATTGGCATAGTGCGGTGCACTTTTTGGCTAGAAAATAGACTCCTAACCAATTAAAATATCAATCATGTAGTATGTACTTACCTGAAGACCTAAGTCTAGTTTTCTACTGATTTGATCATCATGCTCATGATCAATATGATCTCAGAAAGCCGGAATTTTAAGGCTACAATTTCATATCATCTAGATAGCATTAGATGTTGTGCTGGAAAACATTCAAAGTCATTATGAATTCTCTCGTGATTCTAGGGGAGTCAGTACTAGCGGCAGGCTACCCGTACTTCAATGAGAACAATCTAGAAGATCTTAAGGCTACCGTGACGACAGGACATGTCAACAACACGTCTCCATCTATGATACAGACTTCGTGTTGCGTTCAGTCCGGCTTCAGGTGAGATTCTTCTCGTCTAGTTCTTTCGAACCAAAATTGTGAAATGATTTTAAGGTGGGCTACCGTGCATACAGGCTAGCTTGAAGCAGTCAAGGCTGGATTATGTACCGATTACATGAGCGAGACAGTGAAATAATAGTAGTCCAAGAGATTTGGGAGTTTGTTGAGCACCAGGGAATGTGTCTAGTATATCTACCTACTCGGTACCTGTAATCTCCAGCAGCCAGCCAGGGTCGACTGCTTTAGGCTAATAACTCAAAGGCAAAAAGCATCTTCAGGTCCTTCATGACCAAAACCATGAAGAACCAGGGCAACATCTAAAACTACTTAAGTATACATATATGTTCAAGTTCCAGTGGGAATCCAAGTTATCTATGTCTACATCTATCTACACTAATATTACAAAGAGGAAAGATTTGTTTGTTTGTTTGAATTGAATAGACTCCGAAACTACTGGACCGATTTGAAAAATTCTTTCACCATTAGAATCCTTTATTATAGGCATGAGAGGCCTGATGAGCATAGGCTATATTTTATCCCGGGAAGTGAAGTTTTCCCGAGGGACCGCGGGTAACACCGCGACGCACAGCTAGTTAATAAATAAATAAAATAAATCAATAATGCTGGACACAGCATCATCTAGCCCCAAAGTAAGCAGAGCTTGTTTTATGGGTACTATACATGATTGATATACTTAAATACTTTTTGTTTGTAAATACATACATGTAGACATAGAAACACCCAGACCCAAGACAAATATTTGTAGATCATACAAACATTGGTCCCGCTCGGGTATCGAACCCACAACCTCTTGCGTTGCAGGTGGGCCTTCGCCCACAATGCTACAGAGGTCTTTAGGGTAATGATTTGAATGTGTATCTTATAATCAGTGGCGGGCCTATCTACCGGGTATGGAAGCCGTCACGCGTGGAGGTGCTAGCTATCATCGTCAGCAACGCCAAGACGGAGACGGGCGCCTGCTACCCCTATATCAACATGGCGGTGCCGGCCACTGTCTTCAGGCATCTGCTGCACCAGTTCATTGAAGATAAAGGTATTTTTTGTTTGCGCCCTATTAAGACTTCCTTCCTTTCGTGTGCCTTTAGGAGACACCTTTCGTGCGCTCGATGAGTCACCCTCGAGCGCCTTAAAATAACACCTTTTGTGCGCCCTTTTAAGGCGCACGATAGTTTCTCGTTGAGGAAGGTGTTTCTTTAGGGCGCACGAAAGTTGAGACACCTTTCGTGCGCCCTAAAGAAACACCTCTCGTGCGCGTGCGCCTTAAAGATCATCTTTTCATGCGTTTTAGATAGGCTAACTCCTTTCGTAGGTACTAACTATAATATGTAAAATATTGTCTCTTTAAAGATGAAAAGAAACTCAGCGCGATCGAAATCAACAAAGAAATGATCCAGTCACAGTGGAGGTTGCTGCCATATCGCTCAAATTTGTAAAGATGCGGTTTGCGGTTCCTTGGGAATGAATACTTTTACTTTTTCGGGTTTTATAACTATTCGTTAATATAGAGTACTAGCTGACCCGCGCGACTTCGTCTGCGCATTATTAAAAAGATTTTCCCGCTTTTCTGTTGAAATTTTTCCTAATTTTTCTTTGCTATAAACCTCACGGAGCCCGAGACCTTTCCAACGAATGCAAAACCGTGGAAATCGGTTCGTGCGTTCTGGAGTTATAGCGTCAGGAAGGAAAACCCGACTTATTTTTATATAGTAGATTAACTACCTCCATTACCTCCATAACAAGTTTCATACAAATCTGTTCAGATGTTTCAACGTGGAGGAGCAACAAATATCCATTTATCCAACTTAATTTATTTTTAGAAACTTATCTACTTACTTTACTAGTAGTGGGTTAAAATGCTACCCGGCATAAGTTTCTAAATAAAAATGATTCAATTATATTAGTACCTACATTTCTAAGTTTGTAATTGTATCAATATCTGATGACTGCATAGTTTTATACATTTTATATTTTTATGAGTTTAATTTAATATACTTACTTATTTTTACAAAAATACGAGTGTTTTGTTTCCAAGATCACAACTGCTACCCCCTCTTTGCTTCTAATGCTATGAAACAACAGCAGTTGGGAATCAATGAATAAGTTTTTTGAAAAATGATTTTCAATAGGTTATTTTTAGTGCTATTTTAATTTTAGACCTAAGGTTTCATTTAGGTTTATTTTAGACCATAACCCAGAGAGGGGGGTGTAGACCATAACCCACCACGCTGGTCTAATGCGGGTTGGTGGGGCGCCAGAGCCTCGTTTGTGCACGGTGTACTGCGAGCAGGTGAGGTTGGCTTGGGCTCCTGCGATGTAATTTTGAGCCCCTTACACCCCTTTCAATAGATACCTACCTTAGATGAGCTGATTCATATGAGCCCAAACGCGGATATTATACTATTATTCACTGAGGAGTTCCATTAAACAGCTCCTGGCTTCATCATCAGAACAAATAACTGTCACTATATTTTCAAATACAGTGCCACAAACTTATCTGATCCGGTGAGAGAGGCGCTGTTATCGCAATTGGTGTTGGAAGAAAAATCATTTTCGCAGTAAAATTCGGTAGTTCCTCTTTTGGCCACCGGGTCCAGGTAACTTTGCGGCACTTGTACCTACACGAAACTTGACCCATGTAGGTACCTACCGAGTTTCAATTAAAAACCAGAAAAAATACTCAAAAGAGTAAATTCTTCTGAGAGAAATCATCTACGCTGTCTTCATTTGTGACAATAATGTCAAAATATCTCGTTAGAGTAATATTGTTCCGTGGAAAAAAGCCAAAAAGATTAAAGTCAAAAAGCCGTGCTGTTTGTTTGTTATTTTCTTTTTCCTAGTGGATTTTTGAACTGGATACATATCTGGGATGGCGCGAAAAGGACAAGTTTCTATCCAGGACAATATAGATACCAATGATGATTTCATAGCTTATTTGGCGGCACATGCACATCAGCTTATTTGTTAGTGGTTTAACTATTCCATCTCAAACGATGTCCCAGGCTCTACACAGAATACCTCTATAGCGTCCCTTTGAGTGTAGGCATAGGTTGCCTCCTGGCCATCGGTTTCGATGTAAAGGTCTAAGTTTTTTAATTACTAAAAAAAACTTGTGCGCCTCAAAAATCTCCTTTCGTGCAACCTAAACAACGAAACCGTCATGACCGAAAGGCTCAATGCACATTGAATTGTAGCCTAAGAGCCAGCGACCGGCAGACCTTCGTCATTTTATAAAGGCTGAGAGTTTGTCTGTGTGTAGTCCCAGTATGGTTATGTACGATCCCCAAATATGAAGTTTGGGTCCGGGTGGCTTCGGGAGATATGAGGCATCAAAGGTGCCCAAAATAGCACCCAAGATTCGTCATTATATAAAGGCTGAATTTTATATATTATGTTACTTAGGGAGCTATAAAAAGAGGTTTCCCAAGCGAGCAGACACCTACGATGGTTCCTTCATCATGTCGGTCAGCGTCAAAGTATGGAAAATTACGAGTCAACTTTCGTCATTTTATAAAGGCTGAATTTTATATATGTTACTTAGGGAGCTATAAAAAGAGGTTTCCCAAGCGGGCAGACACCTGCGATGGTTCCTTCATCATGTCGGTCAGCCTCAAAGTTTACCGTAGGATCGAGCTCGGGTGATTTTAATAAGGAAATCTTTCAGGTATAAAGCTCAGTTTAATATATTCTTTAAAATTTATTACAAAATACTGGGCATAACAATAACAACCCAGTATTTTTATTTTATTTTTTGCGATGTCCTTCCAGGACTCATGTTATAACCACATATACAATAAATTATAAGACCCACAATTATGTACAAACACAACATGAATGCAAATAAACACTTTGAATTTGAAAAATTTGAATTATATTTGGCTTGGAACACTATTAGAAATCACGTCGTTCTTTGTCAGATCCCTAGTACAGTTCCAACCCCCTGAAAGTCACCCTGGCGGTCGCTGGCTCTTAGGCTATTGGCAAGCGACGCGTCAATTAGTTTTATAGCAAGCCAGTATAAACCTTATGAACAATGATACAAGATAGGTATAGAAACACGAATGTAGTCGAGCTAGTGCGGCCCGCTAGATATCTTCGCCAGACCTCGTTCATTCTATAAGCGTTTCTATATCTTGTAACATTGTTTATAAGGTTTATAATAGCTTGCTATAAAACGAATTGTGGCGTCGCTTGCCAAATCAATGTGCATTGAGCCTAAATCTCATGGTGCGATAGACATTCTTACAGGCCTTACAGGCCACGTTAGCAGATAGGTAACTCCAAGTTAAACTTTTTTCCTTCATTATCGTAGCAGTTGTGCGACGACAAGCTGTCTATCTTATTCTTGAGGAATTTAAGTAAGCAATAATTGCCTAAGCTGATATAGAGAGTCGTCGGACTAGGGGATGTTCTCTCGACTTTCAATCTGAAGTTGGTGAACTGGAATCCAGCAGTGCATCATTATCTGCCCAATAGATAGATTACTACCTAGTAACCTGGTGCTATCTAGGTAGATCTCCAAAAAGTAAAGGAAAACTGAAGACCTTAAAGGAAGATATTATAGGTCGCAAACCGTGTTTATTGCCCTGGTCCTTCACGGTAGTATAGTAGGTATAATAACTTGAGGATTTTACTCTTTTTTCTTCGTTTTTCCTGTTCTTCACTCGAATCGAAGACTAAAAGATCCCAGACAACTGAATGCTATTTCATTTTGATATTCTGTTCTCAGGCTTGGAGGTTTATTCGGATTTCTGTGGCTACTGTTTAGCAACAGGGAATGCTATCAGGAAGGGTAAGCTTGAACTCGGGCAGGATAGGATCGCCATGGCCAAGGTCAGTGTGTAAGCAGGTAGGTACATTGTGTTTTGTAGTGATTATGGTGATCCGGCTGGAGCCCACTTAAACAAAGGTTCTAAGTCAAAAAGACTAAGGTCTCTTTCTTAATTTCATAGAGATATTTTTTCAGGCTCTTGCAGATAACATAGAAGCTTTATCAAGATTCAAGAACAAGAGTGAGCCTGTATTTCTTTTTATCACGGTAAGTTCCTTACGTATCTGTTTTGAAATAAAGTCATCCAGACCAAACTAAGCAAATGTTGATGTTTGCCTCTTAGGTATTTAGATGAAAGACACAGAGATTAAGACGTTGGTATACTCGTAGTACAGCATAATAGACAAACCAATTTCTTAAATTTCAATGAAAGTTTAACCTCAGAGAGGAAAACTAACCCGTGCGATGTTCGGCGCCAACGGGATAGAACTCTGTCGCATTATAGAAGAGGAGCTGGCCCTCATGCAAAGGGAGAAGGACACCGGCATCGAGAGGCCTAAGCTGGAGATCGATGAGATGCTACCAGAAGAAGCGGTGGGTAGAACATTTTTATTGGACATTACTTCAATGGACTTGCCAGCACATTCCAGCCTCTCAGTTGAATCGGCGTTGTCCAGAGGAAAGACAACGTCAATGCGTGTGGAGCTGACTACGCTGTGGGTTTCTTCACGATGTTTTTCTTCGCCGATAAGAGCACGAACGCAACATTGATACACAGCTGCGATTCGAACTCATCCTTTAGATTTAAGTAAAGAGGCTTGAAGTCGAGGGTGCACCTTATAGTTACATGGATGCCATTCTTCTCTTCTGACCTGTTCATATCTTACTACTAAGCTCCATTAGGCAAAAACCTCGATCCTCTTGACTTATTCAGGTTTTTCGGCCATGCTTCCCTCTGATAGCTATAGTCACTAGAAGCAGCCTCAGGCCGAATACCTTGACTTGAGGCCAACTGAGGTCTCTATTATTGCCTCTAGTGGAAACGCATCTTAGCTCACCGCGCCTATCAAATTAATATAACATAATAATTTGACGCCTTCTAAAAACCAGGCTAAAATCGAAGCAGACCTAAAGATCGAAGAAGAGTACCAAGAAGCAGCAGAACGTCTCCGAGTTCTGACGCTGGCTGCCCGGAAGAGGCGAGTGGCCGAGCGACTGTCACGCAACATCAAACGACTTAACTTCATTATGTTCTGGCCGCACTGCCACCAGGCACACTTCGACCTTTATGAGAAGTGGGATATGATCAGTAAGTCTTACCTTCTCAGTTGACTGGAGCTTCACTGTTTCGTTTAAGATGGATCACCTGAAGAAAGGTAGTGCCCAAACCGTGTGTGCTGTTCTGATTCTTCACGGTATTGGGCACGGACGGTAAGGATCTAGAGTATTACATACCTCATAAGACACTTGAATATCCAGGGCAACAGTATATGGCCTCTTTTTATCTATTCATCTTCAGCGAATTTGATACATGAGAATTAGGGCCTTTGAGACTAAGTTTGAAGCAGTTGGACAGAATCCACGGGAGAAAGAAAATACTAGTATCAATGAATTGATAAGACAATATTTTTCTTTCCCTTAGCATAACCTGCATAATAGTACCGGAACGTAAGTTAAAATAATCATTTTTTTTTACAGATATCCAGGTCGGTGCTAAGGAAACGTTCATACTAGACGAGCATGGAGCTAAAGAGGCCTTGTATATGAGCGACGTGGACCCGAACGATGCATGTCTGCACGCGCTCATGAGCGGAGAGTGCCTGGTCGTGCTGTTCAAGATGTTTGATACTGATAATAGGGACTTTGTCAGTTAGTAGAATCCAGATAAAATCTAGAATTAAGCTGGTAACTGAAAAAAGTCCAAAATCAGATGTATGTTGCTTTAACACTGAAAATGCCAAACGGATTTGCTTGATATTTGTTGTGGAGGTAGCGTAAACCTTGGATTAACACATGCCCTACTTTTTATCCGAAAAACTGAAGTATTCCCGAAAACCATTAGAGTGCCATTACAGATAGAAGAGGATCGTCATGCATTCTCATGACAAATAAAGACGGATCTGTTAAATTGGTGGTGATGTAAGTTGTTCCTCAGGACTGCTCCGCTACGCTCTTTACGAGGAGATCCCCATACCCAAGGACGACGTGCCTCCAGAGAAGCAGGTACCGCCAATCCCGGCGTACGAGCGCTACGCCACCATCAGCAAGACTGCGCGGGAGGTGCGCCGAGACCGCTACGAGGTCAGGATGCAGAAACTAGTAAGTGGAGCAAAATGTTTTTAACGCGTTACCTGACACTTTATGATGCCTTCCAGAAGAGAGGCCTTCGCCGTCGGTGGCACTAAGCAAACTGAAATCTTCAACTATTTAGAAGGTAGGTACTACGCGTGGCTTCGCCCGCGTACCAACACTTTTTACAGTCTATTTGCTATTCCAGGTCACTAATATCTACGCCTATTCCAAGCTTCATCCAAATCGATTCACTGGTTTAAGCGTGATTGAAACACAAAACATCTTAACATACTCACAAACTTTCACCGTTTTTACCTATACCAGTGCCTATACTCGTATTACTTTGTGGGAAGTGGGATAGTATGATGGTATATAGGACATACCTCTCTCCATGCATTAGTGTTCTATACATCTCTTCATCTTTGACTGGGTCTTCTGGGACTACTGGGAGCCATTAATAGACATCTGTGTAGGTTTTATTTAGCTAATAGCGCATCTGATATGCGGTTAACGTTAGCTACCTACCCAATCCCATTTATTTCAATCGACCTGTTTCCTGTCGTACCTGCGAAAACTATCCTACTTCATTAGGCTTTACGAGTAGGTATGCCATTATTCAGTTACCAGATTAAATCGCCACCAAAGTTTAAAGTAAGTTTGATAACAGCGTGAAGAACGAGAAGACCGCGAGCGTCTCGCAGCAGAACAGGCGCGGCTGGAGCGAGAGGCTGAAGAGGAGAGGCAGAGGGTCGAGAAGCAGCGCATGGAAGAAGAGAGGATGGCCAGGATACAGCAAGGGGTTATTTGAAATCAATGCTCATTAAGGAACAATTTTGTATTGTTATGAAATAGGCAGGTACTAGCTTCTGCCTGCAGCTTCGCTTGCTAGGTTATACTTTCCAAGTTTTTAAATAAGCCTGAGTAACTGCATAAATGTTATTCGAGACCTTTACACCTTCATTTTCATTTTCAAGTTTCATCAAGTTTTGAAATTATTTGTTCTATTTGAATTGGTAAGTAATTAGTGTTTTATCTCTGCAGTTGCCAGCGGACCCGGAACCAGAGGAGGTTGGAGAAGAAGTGGAAGGAGAGGAGAAGACTGAAACGGAGTTCACTGAGGAGGTCTGTAGTTTTAAATATTGTCATGTGGGTAATATGATGAACTTAAAAACTTAAAAACTTAAAAGCATTTATCATCACTTAGTTCACTTGGTTTGAAACCTAGGTGATTCTACACCTGTTCCTTCCAAGAAGAAGAACCAATGCAACAAACACGGTTTGGGGCCTAGCTTCCTTTTAGTAGTCAAGCTCCTCCTGTGGACAACCAGTCAAACAAAAGTGATGCACGTCAATTTTACCGTGCTCTGGTTTTCCACAAAGTAACCAGACATCCAGCCATAACTGTGTTTCTAGCCAGAAGACCTGGAAGAGGAGCCGAAGGTGGAGGAAGAGGAAGAATTCCACTCGGACGTGTCTATCGAGGGGGAGGATTATATTCCACAAGGAGGACTCTTCGTGCCCGGGCTGTATGCGCCGCTCAATGAGATGGCTAAGGCGAATGGTCTTGCCTACTTCTACCCTAAGGTCCAGTCCAAAATGGAAATAAAAATTGTCAGGATTGCAATCCCAAGGCGTGGTATAGACATCTGTAACATGTTTTATGTATTTCAGATCCATTTATGATGACTAAGAAGATAGTTAGACATGTCTCCTCTTAGAAAACTTCAAAGGATCTTGACTTTTTGAAATAAAATTACTTACCTACTAAGTACCTACTTACCTAGGTACTTTTATTAATACCAACTGAGCGCTTCCTTGCTTATGAAGGCATGTTAAATTATCTAGGCTCAATGCACATGGAATTGGTAAAAGTAAGTAAGTAAGTAATTGGTAAGCGACGCGTCGCTATCACAGGCCTTAAGACTGCCTATAAACTCAGCCACAAGAGTTGGCCACTGACTCATACGAACTTACTTCTATTAAGTACCTATGACTAATTTCCTTAATCGTCATATTGTCGTGAGAAGTCCAACCTACCAAGATGGCTTTAAACAGTTAGTATGCCCACTCACTAAATTATTTTGGTTGACAGGTGGTGTTAGAGCTGGCTAAGATAGAGACGGAGTTCCTGCCGCCGCACGTGCTGGTAATGTTCAGCGTGGACAAGCGCGCCGATGTGCAGGAAGTCGTCAAGCAATATGCTGATGAGATCTTAGCGGTAACTTCTTAAAAGACAGAATCACAACTGTTTCCCCGGCGGTAGATATTCTTTCAGATGTCTTATGTAGGTGGCAGTCAGAGGCATGTACGTAGTACCTATGTTAGCATAGTTTACTGAAAAATCAGTAAGGCTCAATGCACATTGAATTGGCAAGCGACGCGACAATTAGTTTTATAGCAAGCCACTATAAACCTTATGAGCAATGGTACAAGATATATAAACGCTTGTAGAATTGTCGCGTCGCTTGCCAATTCAATGTGCATTGAACCTAAAGAAATCTGAAAATTCGTACGTTTTTGTCAAAAAATCAAAAAATGCTTAGCAAAACTGTATATACAAACTGGGGGTGTACCTACTCGGTACTGTTTCATTGTTGGACAGGTAACCCTACGTTAATAATTTTGTTTCAGTTGGGCATCTTTGTCGGAGAAGACCTATCGAGTTTAGAGCATGTTGCATTTTCCATCAAGCAATACGACGCGATGGAGAGAATCAGGAAACAGTATGAATTTTATGCCTCATACATACCTAACAGATTAGTAGTAGGTAGTTAGTAGAAATTCTGCTGGACATTTCACACAGCATCAAAACTAAGCATAGCTTGTACTATGGGAACAAGATAACTGTTTACATACTTTTTATTTGTAAATACATAGGTACATAGTTACATTAGAAACACCTAGAACCGAGATAAATATTTGTAGATAATAAATAAAATTAATAATAAAAATAAATAAGTGTAGGGAGTAGGGATAATACCAGTTATTGATAGCATCAAATGGTATGAATAGTCACACTTGGCCCATGCGTCCTACTAGGACGCATGCCCCGGTTTATAAACCGAGTAGAATATCTAAACAACAATAATATAAAAAATATAATAGTAGAATCAAATCAAATCAAATAGTTTATTTCCCAAAAGAAGGATACAGGTTACAAGATAACATTCATTGGACTACACACTAGGGCTAGCCTGTAGCATCTTAACAAAAGATGACAAAACAAGGAATAACGAACAAAAGAAGCATTAACATCTTCTACTTTTAACTACATAGTGTTGCCTGAAATAAAATGATTTTATTTTTATTTTTTTATTACAAAAACATGACAAGTGTCTGTACCTAACCTAGACGTGACTATGAGAAAGAGTGTGTGTTTGTGTAGCGTTGTGAGTCTGGGAGATGTGGTGGTAGACGTTTAGACCATGGCGACCAATATGGCCTCCGTTTCTTCATAATGTAGGCTGTGTCCCCGACTGAGTTTGCGACGTATCGATTTAGTACGCCCTTCCATATATTTGAAATGGAGTGTCCACAGTTTGCTAGTTTTGCGCTCACTGGTACGCAGTTTGCAGCGTTACGCGCGCCGAATATCTCAGTACTCGGCCGCTAACAGTTTGCCTACTGGGGACACAGCCTTAGTGTGAGAAGCCAATCCCTGATCTTATTCCTTACATATGCGGATGCGAGGTCACATTGGCGTCACGTCTTTAGATAAAAGCAACGAAAAAATAATTTAATAAAAATTATAATAGTAGATGTAGGCTAATTAGATACATAGATAGATAGTAGAATAATAATAGAGTCAATACTAAAGAGGTAATTAGCGGAAAATCGTAACAAAATTTTAATTTTTTATAAGTCTTTAAAAAAAACCGCAGCAACCTCCGAAGAAATTAGCTCATAACTCTTACCTCGTCATCAATTCTTATCATTCATTATCAACTTTGCAGCAAGGACCGCCTAGCACTGATGGTATCCCGTAGGAAAAGTTTGGCTCTTCTCCAGCTAGCTGGTCTGAACCCTTGCTACATCAGCGCAGACGTCACTTCGGGGGAGAGAGACTGCCTCCAACTCTTCCCTGTAGGGTATGGAGATGAGTTTGAAGAAGAGGAGAGCATTGTTGAAGAGGAAATTGTGGTAAGATTATCTAAATGTTAGCTTACCTATTTTTCAAGCTGTGATTGGTGGTTTAATCTTGGTAATTTCATAGATTTTTTTAGGCTCAATATTCCTAATATTTTTAATCAATTTGCTAGCTACCCAAAAAATTCAAGCCTGAACTAAACAAATTTAGTAAACCTACCTAAAATCTAATTTCTACTTGCAGGAAGTACCGCCAGAACCGGAACCGGAACCAGAGGTAAATGACATTCTATAGTAGATTAGAACATTATCTAACTGCGCTCCCGCGGTGTAACCCGCGGTCCCTCGGGATTTTTTCGGGATAAAAAGTAACCTATGTCCTTTCCTGGGATACAACCTTTATTCATGCCTTTCAGCCTAATCTGTTCAGTGGTTTGGGCGTGAAAAGGTAACAAACAGATAGACAGA
The DNA here is from genome assembly GCA_963565295.1 of Epirrhoe alternata. NCBI lineage: Eukaryota > Metazoa > Arthropoda > Insecta > Lepidoptera > Geometridae > Epirrhoe > Epirrhoe alternata. Next base: position 10,354,299 of record OY751392.1, read on the forward strand.
CAGACAGAGCTACTTACACATTTATAATATTAATACTGTTTTTTTTTCAGCCCGAAGTTGTCGTTGAGCAGAAGGAAAACGAAGATGAGGACGAAGAAGAAGAAGATTGAGATGTTTAAACTACATACGTACAAAATAGTTTATTTATTAGGCAACTGTTTCACATTGCAATGTTTTCCTAGTTATTACCTACCTACCTATCTGTTTTAATACAAACTTTATAGAATAGAATACAAGTCATTTTGAATTTCTTCGGATGCATAATTATTATCATGTTTGCATATTCTTTCGCACTACCCTGGTTCAAAAGATCCAGTGTGGTACTATCTGTACCTAGTAAATATAATTTTATTTCTTTCTTTTCTTTCTTTCTACCTCCCGTCAGACCATTGGTTATCCGCCAATAGATTCCAGATTATTGTCGGACTTAACAGGGCACACCGGCCTTTCAACTGCCGTTCCCCCCGGTTCCTCCCCGGATCCATAAGGGACAAGCAGCTTTGGGCGCACGAGAAGGTTGGTGCCCCAGCTAGTAGGTACCTACATCGAGTTAGAATCCTGCTCGATGAGCCTCGATGCTAATAATTTGAGTTAATCTGCTGTTTGCCAAATAATAATTTCTGGTAAATTATCTAGGTTTTGTCAAGGAAAAAAACCGTGTCTGAAAATAAGCAATCCATTCAAAGGCATGAAGTCTTAAACGAAACATAAATGAAACATGCCAATTAAAAATTGAAGTTGAACATAAAACCCACAAAACCTCCACTTTTTTGAAGTTAGTACCTATCTGCCTAAAGACTCGGGTACACTCTGAGACGTCGGTCAAATCTCCGAAGATCGCGGACACAATGTATGGGATCCTTTTGCTACTACTAAATATTCCTGTAACTATAGGCTGCGGCGGCGGCGGCGGTTCCTACTATTGGTACCCTGCACCAACAACTACAGCAAGTACAGCGAAGACCCGACGTAGCAGACGGAGTACGATTCCATTAGGTGATGCTGTGGACAGGTATGTCTAGTTAGACGCAAATATCAAATAGGTATACCTAGTACACAACCAATCTTAGCTCTCTGAAGTTAGGTGCACTAAACGATTGCGCAGGTTTGGTAGAGTAGGCGAGATAGGACGATACAACAAACTAAGCCAGTAAAGTAAAGTAAAGTAAAGTAAAAAGTGATTTATTGACATAATTTTTTGTAACATATTGTTTTGAATCCATAGGCTCCCGAACTAGTTAAAAACTGTGTTTCAGGAGCCAGTGGCTTCCCCTTATTGGTACTAACACTTAATTTAATTATGTCTAGCGCATACATTACGCATAGCTAGTTCTAGGTATATGTTTATTTTTTACTTACTAGCACTAAGTAATATAAAACTAATAAATTAATATATACTCATAAACTATACATATAAGTACGTAATATATTTATTTTTACATTCGATAAACCTACATATGTTGTTAAATAAATAAATACATACATACATACCCTCACGTAATACATATGTAATTATATATAATAATATAGGTACCCATAAAATATACTTAAGGTGGTACATAATAGTAAAAATTTGTTAGAGAAAAAAATGAATTTATGAATTTACTATGACCCAAATCAGAAAAAGTAAAACAAAAAGTAAAACAAAATATAAACAAAAAAAATAAAATAATTTTTTTTTTTTTTTTTTTTTTTTTCTTTTACTAATTGCAAAAGTCCGCAAGCATTTTTTCTGTACCATCATAATCAAATTGATGTAACCAAGCAAGTAGGGTATGTTTAATTTCATGGTTACTTTTCTTCTTCACATTGTGTATTCTGTTGAATACATTGTAGAGATGAGGAACCACTACATTAAACTGTTTCTGTGCAAAGCTGGTGTAAAGCAAGGCAGCTATACAATATGTCTTCGTCTTTTAGGCATCATCAAAAATGTATTCTGCGCAGCTATTTCAGAGCGCTAAAGATCAGTTGTGCGTACTGTACCTATCATTGATTTCTATACAGTTTCAATTTTGCAGTCGGTGTGCAGTTATTTTGTAGCTCCAACGACAACTGACGCCTGCCTGACGCCACGTGCAAACAGTGAAACTCAGTCCGCGAATTCTGGAGTACCTACTGACTGTAACTAAGAGGGGACGCTTCTTAATTACAGTCACCAAGCGGGCATGTGGTGCTGATGAAATGTCCAGCATTTTTAGGGTTCCGTACCTCAAAAGGAAAAAAAGGAACCCTTGAAGGATCACTTTGTTGTCCGTCTGTCTGTCTGTCTGTCTGTCAAGACCGTTTATCTCGAAACGCGTAGAGGTATCGAGTTGAAATTAAAACCCTATAAGTACCTACTCAGATCTACGGTCAGTTTAAGTTGTGAAAAAATCGCATAAAAAGGATACGGCCGTTTATGTCGCAAAAAACGTATATTTAAGATACATACATACATAAAATCACGCTTCTTTCCCAAAGGGGTTGTCACTCGACACTGTTCCCTTATCACACTATTTCTCACTCTATCCTTCAACGTTACCCCACACATTACTACGCAACGCAATATTTAAGATTATGATCAATTTATTTCAAGAACAATAATAGGACAAATAAATTACTATGGACCCCGCACTAGGACAAGCCTGTATCGCATTGGCTGTCCCCAACTCCTGGCTAAGTCGTTAAGCCATGACGGAGACCTAAAAACTCCAACACCAGAAATGATTTATTTCTTTTACATAGAAACCTGAAGGGCGCTTGGGGCGGCTTCAAGCCTTCTCCACAAGAAGAGGGAATTTGGCGGGCCTGGTTATCCAGACACAACGAAAATAAAGAAAAAGAGCTGAACGATGACCCCTCGAAGTACTTGAATGAACGTGGACCTGGCAGTGGGTGGCCTACCAACTTTCTCGGTAAGACCCAGATAATCAACCGAAAAATATGAGCTTATCGAAAATTTGGATTACCGGCAACTGGGATTCTGTGGCCGAGCGGTAAGGCACTCCGGCTTTAGGAGGATCGTCTGATCGATGCGGGTTCGAATCCCGTCGGAATCCAAAATTTTGATAAGACTTTTCATTTCTTAAGACCCAGATATACAACGTTCAATCAATGGGGACTCGGTATCGTTTTGGTCATACTGAGCTAAAACTATTGCAATTTTCTCCTTTTCTCCACACTGCTGCACTGGTTCGAAAGAACTAGTGACACCACCAGATCTCTTACCGATTCGGTTCCTATAGCTTCTTGACATGACATCATCTTCTAGGAAAGATTGTAGTTGTAGGTAAGGAAACCATAGATTTAGCATTATACCTACCTTTTAAGGAAACTATCATTATATTCGTATAGCTCCAATCAGCAGCCTTATCCATTCCCAGTTGTCATCCCAATAGAGCTCAACCAATCACATAATACTAAAATGACTATTGAAGTCCAGGCTAGGTTTCAAATGTAAAAATGAAGCTGGTTTCCATTGCCAGTTGAGTTACACAATAGGGCCCAAGTTCAGAGGCAAGAATCTTTAGATTTGTGGAAGCAATGTTCAAAAACAAAAAATTAAATTTTTTCAGCAAAAACGTGTTTTCATCCCCGGCCACCAAACTGCTGAAATAACTGACCGAGATAGACTCGTATTATTATGAGTCAGCATGCTGTCACTTGTCAGAGCATTCGATGGCAAAATTTTTAGATTGATTTTGACGATGTAGAGGATGCCCCCTGGTCAAGACTCCAACTACTTCCTACTATAGGGAATCCTTAAGTCTTGATAGGACTATTTGTGTTTAATTCAATTCATAATCAAGCCTAGGAAAAGCTAAAGTAAAGTAAAGTAGCATTTATTGCAAGAAACATGTTACAAAGATGTTATTTTCCATAGAATGTGCATTGTATTCTGCCATGTTATGGCGTGCAATATTTAATTTAAGTACATGGATTAAATCATAAAAGTATGTCAAGATTAGATAATATTTAGAGCAGAAAAAAAAGAGAAAATTATAGTACCTATAATTTTCTTTTTTTTTCTGCTCTATTACAAAAATAATTGGATGTCGAGTAGGTAGGTATGATGCATAAATGATATAACAAAGAGAGAAGATACATTATACCTATTAATGTGATTGTAGGAGATTTTATCCCCCCTCCCTTAGGAGCTCCCTTAGGTACTACCAGATCTCCAAAAAAGGGCGCAAGACACAGTAGGTACCTACTTATATAAGTAACTAAAAAGTAAGATGATTTACAGGCTTAGGCGGAGGATCCTCAGGAGTGGCGGCACCTCCGTGGGCGTTTATCCCCATGTACACTGGCCTACCAGCTTTCTGTTATCAGCCACCGCTCCCTGGCACTTGCAAAGAAAAACATACTCGGTAACAATACGAAACTAGGTAAACTGTATCATAACTGTATCCCCAAGGAATGTCGATATTCTTTTCGATAATCGTATAGGGAATTTTAGATCCTTATATAAAAACTAATCATAATAAATGATGCTGGAGAATTTCACACAGCATCATAAATAAATAAGCCCCGGCCATTGAACGTGCCGACGAGCGGCGCGCTAATTATGACAATTTTATGAAATACGATGAGCGTATTTTTTCGTGCGTTAGGTAAGTAGGTAGGTACCTAGGATATCGTATGGGTTGAAATCGTATCGTGTAAATCGCACCTTAAGTTACTTCTTAGAAACTACGAAATGATAGCATGGTAGGTACTCTTACCATGTGAACTCGCACATTTTACGTCTATTTTAGATCGTTGGCGGGTGCCAACGATCAAAATGCAGATTTCATACTTTGCAGATGGGCATTTAACCCTTACACTGCCGAATGTGTAGAATTTGATTATACTGGATGTGGTGGAAATCAAAATAACTTTCTCACGATGCTGAAATGTGAACAATCCTGTATGAAGACGCCTGTAAATGGATGCGATCCAAAGAAATCACAGTTCGTTGAGTATAAGATGCCCACATAGGTAAGAAGGTATAGCAAGAAATAATAAAGGTGTTCAATGGACTCAAAGTGTTTCATTAAGGGACTGAATTCGTACTTACACCACGCTTTCATTACCACCATTATCAGAATTTTACGCGGAATGCTTAATTGTCCTGACTTGCTGGCTGAGGTAAGTAGGTTGTGCGTGCCGGAGCATCGCGCTAGATTCCGCCCTGGGCGAGTGCCGCTGTTTGCTCCGAGGCCAGCACGCACAGTGGCTCGCCAGCAGTCACCGGTATGCCGCGTACAACGCCACCTCAACGCTCTGTCTGCATCTAATACGGCAGACTTTGAGGCTGACCGATATGATGAAGGAACTAGGTACCGCAGGTGTCTGCCTGCTTGGCAAACATCTTTTTATAGCTCCTCAAGTAACATACACAAAGTTCAGGTTTTATACTACTACGAAAGCATACTTACAATTACTTTTGTTTAAGGGTGACTTTCAGGGGGTTGGAACTGTACTAGGGATCTGACAAAAGACGACGTGATTTCTAATACTGTTTCAAGCCAAATATATCAAAATGAGCTTTATACCTTAAAGATTTCCTTATTAAAATCACCCAAGCTCGATCCTACGGTAAACTTTGAGGCTGACCGACATGATGAAGGAACCACCACAGGTGTCTGCCCGCTTGGGAAACCTCTTTTTATAGCTCCCTAAGTAACATATTATATAGAATTCAGCCTTTGTAAAATGACGAAAGTTGACTCGTAATTTTCCATACTTTGAGGCTGACCGACATGATGAAGGAACCATCGCAGGTGTCTGCCCGCTTGGGAAACCTCTTTTTATAGCTCCCTAAGTAACATATATCAAATTCAGCCTTTGTAAAATGACGAATCTTGGGTGCTATTTTTGGGCACCTTTGATACCTCATATCTCCCAAAGCCACCCGGACCCAAACTTCATATTTGGGGATCGTACATAACCATACTGGGACTACACACAGACAAACTCTCAGCCTTTATAAAATGACGAAGGTCTGCCGGTCGCTGGCTCTTAGGCTATATGATTGTAAAATATAACTTAGACGAATGTGAGTGCCTACTCAAACCTATATGGTTTTCAGGCACAATATTAAGAAATAATGTAGTCTGTATACTGAAATACTTTACTTTTTTACTGAAATAATTTTTTTTACTGAAAAAAAAAATAGATAAATAATGCTGGACTTTTTCACACAGCATCATGAAGCCCCAAAGTAAGCAGAGCTTGTGTTATGGGTACTAAGATGACTGATATTGTTCGATACACGAACACCTTATTTGACTAAGTAGGTCGCTCGAGGTGTTTATAGTGCATCGCGTGGTTTACTTAGTCAGTGCAGTTTCAGACTCATTAGCATTATCGGGTCATTATCGGTTCCCACTCATTAGCAGCATAAATCATCATTATCATTAGCATAACGTAGAGTTCTTAAATATAGCAAGTTTATCTAGTTTACAAGTTCGTATCAATTTAGCATCCATCCCACTCTAATCGCGTACTACGGTTCCGTACAGATATACTACATAATACTTTTTGTTTGTAAACACATACGTACCTATTATATTTAGAAACACCCAGACCCGAGACATATATTTGTAGATCATACAAACATTGGTCCCGCCGCGGGGATCGAACCCGCAACCTTTTGCGTCGCAGCCGTCGAAGGCTAGCCTTCGCCCACTGCGCTACAGAGGCATGAAAACTATTAATGAAACACAATGAACTTTACAAAGCCAATTAAAAATGTATAGGTACCTGAACATGCAGCCTCTACCTTTTGAAGTCTGTAAAACTAAATTTGTACCTACGTTTTTCTGCGCGTATAATGTATTGGGTGTTTTTGTTAATTTTAAATATTCCTGCAAGTTTGGCCTGTTGGGGTGGTGGTGGTGACCCCTACTATTGGTACCCAGCCCCCACAGAACCACCTGGCTTTCTCTCAACATTGTTTTTAAAAGGCGAGAAAGGTGACGCCGTTGAAAGGTGAGTGAATAGATTATACAACAGGCTTTTCAGCGGATTTTTTCAGATCGTTTTCGGACTTTCAATCCTATTTTGGAATCAAAAAGCTATCACATGAAAGCTGGGTAGTCTTTGGTAAACGTTTGCGACTTAGATGATCGAATGCCGCCGCTCCGCTCTAATCGCTTCGGACCGGGCATAACACGAACTTTTTGAATGATCCATTTGAACATCGCACAATGAACTAGCCTCACTGATTTTAATCTCTTTTCAAAAATGAAAGAAGGCTGAAAAGTCGTCTTAATTTTTAGGGTTCCGTAGGTACCTCAAAAGGACCCCGGGAGGGCGGCGGCGCTCTGTGGCGAGCGCCGCCGTAAGCACCGCGAGGGTGCCGGGCGTGGCTGTGGATGCCATTCCCGGGACAGTGCTTAGGCAAAATGCGAGAGGGGCACCGCTGTGTTCCATAGAAGATCGCGGAGCCCCTTGACAAGCATGGAGGCCGGCCACGCGTCAGTTTTTAGTCGGTGAGAGTCCGACATCCCTTCCGCTGTCCCCACGGCGGTCGGGTATCCATAATGGATTTTCTGACGTAATAAAAAAAAATAAAAAAAAAAGGTACCTCAGAAGGAAAAAACGCTTACATCTTTATAGTCAAGACCCTATTAGGTATCTCGGGAACGTGTATCGAGTTGAAATTAAAACCGTAGGTACCTACTTACGTTACAGTAACATGGCGAAATGTACCTAACGCTTTTGACTACCAAATCTGTTTCAAATATTGTCTGTCGAGTCATCTGCATGAAGGTATATTTTAATGTATTGGTTTCTTTAGAAACATGAAATCAGGGTGGGGCGGATTCAAAATGCCACACAATGTGGAGCAGCTGTGGAGGTACTGGCTACTGCAGCACAAACTGGAACTGGAAGAAGAGGAAAAAAACGCCAAGGGCGACCAATTCAACCGAGGCCCTGGAAGCGGCTGGCCTGATCGATGGATAGGTAAAGTACTTGGGTTAACTTGAATTAATCGTGAGAATATTCTTTACATTCGAATGTAAAGGGGCGCCCTCATTTCCTTTGCCTGCTGCGGTGTGGTGCCTGAGGCCAGCCCTTTACCTCGGGTGGCCTCAGGCACCACACCGCAGCAGGCAAAGGAAATGAGGGCGCCCCTTTACATTCGGCGGCCTGAGGCACTCCCAGAGCAGGCAAAGGAAATGGTAGTAAACTGGGCGCCCCTATCATGGCTATCAACATTATTAACACTAAAATCATGCTAAATATCCCGTTAATAGTGTTAATTAATAATGTAGACTTATAGTGCTGTAAAGTGTCCATTTCTTCTAAAAAAATTACTTCTACCGAAACCTCCTTGGCACCCCCTGGAGGCTGGTACCCGGGGCGGTCCGCCCCTCCGCCCCCCCCCCCCTCACGCCGCCACTGGCCTCACTGGTCGCCATACAAACTACCTAACTACCTAGGTACCTACTTGACAAAATTAAATTTCGTCTTCTTTCCATTCTTATTGATTGGAAATGATTATTATATTATATTATGTAATGTATTATTATGATGATCTGGAATGTCTGTAATGTCATAGTTGAGTTCCTTCTAAATAAATATATACTACTTATATAAATAAATAAGAACTTTATTTGACAACACACAGACACATGTACCTATGTGCATTTACTTAGCAGTAGCGGCTGTGAGCCGCGTCCTATAGTTTGTTTCCAGCTTGTATTTGGCCGTTCAGCTTCTTTCGACACAATGATCGAGCAGATTAAAAAGAATTTGCCTTCAGCTAATTCTAAACTTCCTTGGTTTGTGTTCTTATTATCGTAGATTCATTTACGACTAAACACTGATTTAAAAACTAATAAGACTTAAATCTCTAAGGCACATCCCGCACACAGTTTTTTTTTTGAGGCTCATTTGACCCCGCCCTGTCAAATATATGTGCCTCAAAAAAACTATTGCGAAATAGCCAATTAAAATACAGTTTATTTACAAAAACTAAGCTACTACAATATGTACATAAAATTACAAAATACAATAAAAATATTATTTCAAATTCAAAAACTACAATAAAACCAATTTAGTCAAAATCATTGCCATTAGCCCCCATTAGAAAAGGTGAAAAGGTGCAGAAACGATTCCTACGTTTCCTATACAAAAAGTTTCTAGGATACTATCCTTACATGTATCCAACTAAATATCTACTTGGTACACTAGGATACAACTCGCTTGAAACGCGCAGGCTCTCTAATCAGCTCATGTTTGTATGCCGCGTGTTGCGGGGAGTGATGGATTGCCCTGACGTACTCAAAGAAGCGAGCCGACTCAGCGTGCCCGAGCAACTATAAAACAGGTTCCGCCCTGGCAGAGTCCAACTATTCGCACCAACCCCCGCGCGTACCATGGCCCGCCAACAATCTCCCAAGTCCCATCTGCCGCGCTCAACACCACATATATATATGATAGTGAAGTTGTACCCGCATATTGATGTTTTCGTTGACAACTACAATAAAATTGAACGGGTATCATTTATATATGTGAAAATTTATAATATCAATTTAAGATCCCATGTTCTGATAACTATACTTAGGTTACCTTATTTCATTTCATTTCCTTTTCACTGTTTTTCGGTAACCTTAGTGCTAAATTATTATTAGGTAAATACTCGTAGTTATAACGAATTGGTGATAACTGTAATGTTATATTTTATCTGTACCTATGTAAATAAATAAATAAATAAATTATTGCCTCTTTCTCAAACTCGGCGCCGGCGCCGGCGCACTAAGAACTAAAATACTAGTGGCAAGAGGCAAGAATCATCATCATCAGCCTATAGCAGACCACTGCTGGCTATAGGCCTCCCGTAATGAGCGCCATTGCGCCCTGTCCTCAGAAGAGGCAAGAATGGTGTACCAAAATGGTATCGAGTAATGGCGTTAAGAAAGTCTTCAGTATTTTTTTTATTTCAAGGCTTGGGAAACGGGCAAGGTGGAGTGGTCCCGCCGCCATGGGCATACGTACCCATAGAAGGGGTTCTGCCTGCTTTCTGCTACCTTGAGCCCGCTAGGGGTACTTGTGATGAGGAACTGAAAAGGTTTGGGTTTATCTATCACTTACTAGTCTTCATAAAACTACAAAACTTAAGTCTTTACATCTAAGTACCTACAAGACATCCCAGGAATAACTGTCAAGCGGAAGTCCAGTAATGCAGCACCCCAAGGGCTACCCGAATCTACTAGCTTCAGGCAGACGCGGTCCGAGGGGGGTGGGTCACAGGGGACATGACCCCCCCAAAATCGTACACGTCCAACTGAAACATCTTGTGACGAATTCCACGGAACAGTTTAGTCGCGGAAGCGTTCCGCTGAAGTACGAATCGCTATGCAGACGCACATGTTGTAGGTACCTACCTACACTTCGCCCAACGGATCTAGGTAGGCATTCTTGAAGTTAGCCGTTTGTCTGCGCAGTGAACGCTTTTTCATAAAAAATTGTTTTCTGCGCAGACAAACAGCTAGCTTCAAATGCCTAGATCCGTTAGGCGAAGTGTACCTACTTGGTGTGGTACATGCATGATGTGCTGTCTTTCGGCGAGTAGGTATCTACCGCAGAGAGGAACAGGCGACGCGCTAAGGACTTCTTAATGCGGTCCAACATTATTAGATTATATGAAATTGTTATTCCAGATATGGATTCAATCCGTTTAGTAATCAATGCGAAGAATTTGATTATTCAGGATGTGGTGAAAATCAAAATAACTTTGAGAAAAGGGAGACATGTGAGATTGCTTGTATGCCGCTGCCGATCGCCGGCTGCGAATTGGACACGATGCAATACATTGAGGAGACGTAAACCATCATTTCCCTGCCTGCCCTTATCCCACTTAGTGGGGTCGGCACAACGGTTTTCCTCTTCCACTCCGCTCTATCAGCCGTCATCTCAACACTCACTCCTTTCTTACCCTTATCATCCTTCACAGTCAGTCCATCTTTTCTTTGATTTGCCTCTTCCGCTACAACCCTCCACATTCAAACCTAAAATTCTTCTCATTACCTACGACCCTCTTCCCTCTTCTTTACAACATGCCCATAACACGACCGACAACCTATTACTCTACTCCTCACTCAACTTATCTTGTCTTAACTTGTATGAGGAGATTTAAATCGTGATGATAAATTAAACATAAACTTAAAATAAACTTCTTTTGCCTCATTCATTCCCTCCCTCCCTCGTTGACTCGTCTTGGGGCTAGTAACTATACCACTTAAAAGGTGTTAGCAAAGGTTTCATTTAGAATGGAAGGCGAAAATATACTAATATCTAGCAGAGGGCGCAGTGGATGAAGCTAGGACGAGCTGGTAGGCTCGTAGGCGGGGCGGAACACCAAAGCCAAAATGTACATGATTCCAAATCATGTGCGTCTTATTATTTTTAGTTATTTACACACACACAGTATATACTTCGTCGCTAGATAGAGTTCTTAGATTATCGAATGCCGCCGCTCCTAGAGTTGGCCACTGACTCTTACTTTTTTTCTTTGTTCATAATAATTTTCTGTTGCATCAGGGTGATGTGGTCGCTAAGCGACAAAACCCTTAAATAAATTAAAAAAAAAAGACTTACTTACTTACCTACACTACTTCCTCTCTGTAATCTGTGCTTACACACATCAAATATAAAATAGCATCATAGCATCACAGTTCACCAGTAATCACCCAGTATTAATACGTTAAACGAAATTTGCAAGACTGTGCGTAAAAATTAGGGTGTATTTTCCTGTTGTATTTCCGTCAATGGCGAGTCCTTACTTTTTTGTTCTAAACCGACAGGACTGACTGACTGACTCGGAGCGGCGGCATTGGACTGACTGACATTATTATTTCTATTTGACATTGACAGAATTATTCTGATACTACAGTCAGTTGCCATCTATTTTATGAAGAAGAAGGAGTTGGAGGGTTGTCAATTGTCATTGTCTGGTTGTAGACGTTGTAGTTGTACGGAACAGAGGAAATTCAAGTTTTCTTGTTTTCTGTCTGGCTAAGGGTTAGAATAAACATTTCTCGGGTAGAAAAACAAATTCGTTTCCTTCCTACAACTTCATTTGATACTGATAAACTATCGCGCCGCGACTACCGAATACCTATGACTAAAAGTGTTACCTAGCAATGTTTATTTACTTAATGTACTGCAGTGTCGAGTGATTTTGGTATATTAGTGTTTCTGTTAGCTTTCAAGATGAGGGGCCGGTCCCTTTCTGTTCTGATGTGGAAACACTTCATGGTGCGGAAAAGGAGGTTCATCCACACTGCTGTGGAACTTATTTCACCAACTATCTTCATGCTGTTCCTGTTCTCATTCCGAAATACTCTGAAGCCCAAGTTGCCAACGGCTCTTATTGACTCTAATGAGGATTACATGGTGAAAATGACGGTAAGTTTGTTGTTATTATTATTGTGAAATATACAAATACTTTATAGCACACCAGAGAAGCTAAGTCTAAAAAATAGCTGTTGTAAGAGCTTAGAAATTCTACTCTTCATCATCATCATCCATAGCCTAATTTTACCAACTGCTGGGTATAGGCTTCCTTAAGCTTGTGCCATCCACCACGATCCTGTGGCAATCAGATTGATTGAAGGCTCGCGGCACGAACAATATTGTCTGCCCATCTGGCCGCCGGACGACCTACATTTCTGTATCCACATCTCGGCCACCATTCAGTCTAGTCAAGCTAGGTACTTAGGAATAACCTTTCACCACACTTGTTAGAAAGAACAAGTGACACGACGAAACTTGTTGAAAATGAACAGTTCCTAGGCAATGAAGTTTATAGCCCATTGTGTAAGTACTAAATAATTAATAAAATGGATATCTTGTACTATAGACAAGTGTAAGACCTGATGTTTCTTAGAGATTTTGTTTCTTTCTTTTTAAAACGAAAGGATTGTTTTCTTTATGTAAAACAATGTTATCTTAAAGATTTTAAAAGAGGTTTCCCTCCAGGGTCCATTGTTTCTCACAGGGTAGACCTGTGGAGAAAGTATGCCTTATCCATATCCATACTAATATTATAAATGTGAAAGTAACTCTGTCTGTCTGTCTGTCTGTCTGTCTGTTTGTTACCTTTTCACGTCATAACCACTGAACAGATTGGGCTGAAAATTGACATGGATAAAGGTTGTATCCCAGGGAAGGACATAGGCTACTTTTTATCCCGAAAAAATCCCGAGGCACCGCGGGTCACACCGCGGGAGCGCAGCTAGTAATTAATAAAATGGATATCTTGTACTATAGACAAGTGTAAGACCTGATATTTCTTAGAGATTTTGTTTCTTTCTTTTTAAAACTAAAGGATTGTTTTCTTTATGTAAAACCATGTTATCTTAAAGATTATAAAAGAGGTTTCCCTCCAGGGTCCATTGTTTCTTTCTACCCTGTGGAGAAAGTATGCCTTATTCGAAATAATGTTGATGGAGACTGGCTTTTTTTTTTTTTTACCAGGCAAATTTTGATAGAATTACTATTGATTATCTCTGTCAACTTAGTTTTATTAATTTTGTTATTATTTATAATACACAGGCAGCTCTCAGAGCTGATGCGTGTATATCTTAGTCCTTGTCAGTGCGCTTTAAATATTTGTCCAGTCTATTCTTGAAAGAGTTCACTGAGGGGGCACTTATCACTGACTCTGGTAACCGGTTCCAGTTGTGCACGACGCGATTGGGCAATATGTGCTCTCTGGGATTCCTGGTACTTGGCCCACGATGCAGCTTTAGTGAGTGTCCTCTCAACCTTTCATTTCTGTTCATGGTATATAGTGTCTCTGATAAATTTGGTACAGTATAATGGTTGTTTAGGATTTTATATGTCTCTATAAGAGCTCCGCGCTCTCTACGTTGCTGAAGGGTATCTAGTCCAAGTTCCTGAAGTCGTTCCTCATAAGTCAGTGTTTTGAGAATAGGTACCATTTTCGTAGCTCTTCGTTGTACACGCTCGATAAGGTCGATATCTTTCTTAAAGTATGGACTCCAAACCTGGAATGCGTACTCCAACAACGGCCTCAAGTATGTCTTATACAGTTTTAGGAAGAGATCCTTGTTAATGTAAGTTTTATTTTATTTATTTATCGATGATAGACGAGCAGCTGCTGCTGATATGTCTATATCACAGTGTTTAAAAAGTCTGATTGTTCAGGATTGGTTAATGCTTTTGAGCACTGATTTATTAGTTCGTAGCCAGTTGTCGAGCTTATTCTTAAACAAATGCGGGCGGGGTCACGAATGAGTTTAAGCTGATGGCCACGTGAAGGTCTTTGTTCAATCTTTCTTCTCAAGGTGTCACGAATATTAAGCAGATTGTACTGGTTGGTCTTGTAAGTTTCAACAAGATCTCCTCGAAGGCGTCACCAACCAAGGGTCACCAAGGAGAGACATCCTTGGTGACCCTTGGTTTGGTGTACAAATGAACCAATAGCAGCATTATACAGCTATCATGGACTACCAAAATACACAAGTTGATTTAGTAATAACTTTGAACCATAGGATCAACCAAGTTCTTTAAAATTAAAATATATTTTAAAAAGTTTTAAAGTTTATTACAAAATCATAAAATTGGAATAAGTATCTCTAAACTTAATTGGTATGTTTCGACATTCTGTAAGCTCATTTTTTAATTAAAAAGTGATTCTGTAAGCTGACAAAATTACTTCATTATGTCAGTGTAAACGGCCCTGGTTTCCTTTTTAAATATGAAAGTCACTGGAGCAGAGTGAACACATGAGTGAGAAATTAAGGGTCACAACAATTTTGAAACAACTGCAATTGAGCACCTCTGTTATTACACAAGTATAGGCACTTTTTTACATTTTCATTGCCATCAACTCACATGGTCATGCTATGTGAGGTGGCATAAAATGGTGGTGAGTCTAAATATGTCACATTCAATGATTCAGAAGCTTTTCTTGGAAAATTGGTCAAACTTTTGCCAGAGATAAGAGTTCATTATCATCATTTGCCTGCCCTTGTCTCGCTTATGCGAGGTCAACATGTTCTCCTCTTCCACTCTACCCTATCACTTGTCATCTCCGTATCCACTCCTTATCTTAACAAACACTCCATCCATCTTTTCACATATCCATCCACATTCATTTGACCCTTTTCCTAACGTGACTTTCATCCCTCCGCATTACATGCCCACGCTATTATAACCTATTGCTCCTCAACTTTTCAATGAACAACCTACTTTCAGACTTCCCCTAATATATTCATTCCTTACCTTACCAATTCGGGTCACTACGCACATCCATCTCAACATTCGCATCTCTGTCGCATGCAATCTTCTTTCATCCGTTGCTTTCGTAGCCCAGCACTCAGATCCATACAGCACGACAGGTCTAACGGTGACTGATAGTTATTAAGATTAAAAAAACAATTTAGACAAATCAAGAGTAAGAGTAATTTATTTCTTCTAGCCTGCTTCATCTTAGATTTAACTATTGCTTAACATGTGAAATGCTAATTATTGTCTTTGTTTATGCTGTAAGAACAAAGACTAGGTGTAAAAGAATAGGTCTTTGTTTCAGGGTTTAGGTATGAGTACCATAAAAGTAGCTCAGTATGAATATTGAATAGGGAATTGCTAGTACCCTTGAATATTTTTTTTTCTTCAGACCTAATTCGATCAACTGTAAAACAATTCAAAACTCCCAAAACATTGAAACACTGGATGTTTTCGAATCATATGTACACAAAAACCACTGATGCATACTAGGAAATCATAATTTAGATAACAGCTTACTAGCTACTGGTATATATTACAATACTACACAATGAGCTCCCCTCAGTAATTAGTTGAGTTGAGAGCATGAGTCATTATTGCTGGCACCATGTATGAGGTTTCAAGGATTATTGTTTAAAGTGTCAGTGAAACATTTCACTTAAAAAATATTTGATCTTGCGAATCTTCTTGGATCAAATTGGCGATATTTTGGAGAAGGGCCAGGTCATAAGTACCCGGCGAGCATGAATGAAGAATGTAATGAGATCGAATGAGGCGAAAGTTGTATGTCAGGATATCGTAGCAAGTGTAGATCCGTGGTCTCTTCCTACCCCTTTGGGAAGAGGCGTGATTTTATGTATGTAGTATGTATGTATCTATATTTATAACTATAAGTTCGTATGGCCAACTATAATATTGACTCTTATTAGATTCTGGAATCCATAATATATTAATGGGTCAAAATTATAGTCCAGAATCGGAACCACGATTTCCGTAGTGGCTAATGGTATTGTAGTATGTTAAGTATTTATTAATATTTTCTTTGTTTGTTTTATCTCTTGTTTGCTTTAATCTATGTTCTTGTTAAGTTAATTATGTATTATATGTATAATGTATTACAAACAAAAAAAAACGTATATAAGTATTATCAGTTATCTGGTTCCCATAGTACAAGCTTTGCTTAGTTTGGGGCTAGATGACGCTGTGTGAAAATGTCTAGCATTATTTATTTATCTAAGTTTGTTTGGTTTGTAGTTGTGTTTTTCGTAAATCATAATAACCGATTCTGCAACACAGGCCTAGCTTAGTGTGGAAATCACCAGTAACATATTATTATCAGTTTTGTAAATAAACATACATGTTTGTCTTTGCCTTGCATTCTTTTATTTTTTTAAATACACTCAATAGATCAATGAAGAAGGTATTTTGAATATCTGAGTTTTTAATATCAAGAGTCGAGACGAGAGGTGTTACCTCTTCTAAGCTAACAAGATGTATTTCAACAAATTAACATATACAGAAAGCTGCACTACTTATAAAATGTTTCATAATTGGACAGCGCAATTCAAAATTTGCTATAATTATGGAATTAAAAAGTAAGTTTGTATTGATTTTTTTCAACTACACCCACATACTATGTAGGTAGGTAGTATAGTTTATCCATGTGGGTTCTTGTGAACCGCAAGGCCACGATACATTGATAAGTGCCTGGCTATTGATTTTGTAGTTGTAGTGTATTAATGGATTAGATTTTTTATTGATAATATCACCCCATAACTAAATACCTAAGAGTTATGAGTTTCTCCTGATGAATATTTTTAGACAATAGGGGCCCTGGCTGGGGGCTTATTCGCGTTCGTTTTTACGTTCGTTTGATGAATATTCGGATGGTTCTTACAACGATTTCTGACTTTAGGATCCATGTTTTCGTTTTAGGTTAGGACCGTGTTTTAACATTGATATTATCAACTAAGTACAATCTAACCGAATATTCATCAAACGAACGAACAAAGGAACGTGAATACGGCCTCTGTTCTACTGTGTTTGTGCTTTTGAATGTAGTTTAGCATTTCTAAATCAAGTTATGACAGCTACATTACACTCAAAAGTAAAAAGTAAGTTCGTATGAGTCAGTGGCCAACTCTGGTGACACAGTTCTAGGCCTCCTTAATGTCTCCGTCATGGCTTAACGACTTAAAAACCGGGACCGACATGTGCCCTCCGAAGCACGGACGCGCTCAGTGAAAATGCCACTGGCGGTCACCCATCTACTTACTGACCGTTTACTAGAGCGGAGCACTACCATTTACACTCTGAGTGCAATTGATACGCACTATATCCATTGGCTCCCGTCTTATATCTGAAACCCTTAAACTGCAAAAAAAAGTAAAGCAAATTGTTAACAGAATTTAGGTCTACATTCTGTTCACCTCGGAACTTTGAGAGCATAGACTACGCGGCGCCATGCGACTTAATCGATTCCTTGGGTATCTGGAACAGTGCCAAATTACGCACCAACACAATATAGATATTTCCCCATAGGAACGAAATGGGGCATTTCCTATAAGAAAGGTTTTTTTTATGTGCATAATATTCAGTAATATTTAGTTTTCCGCTGACCCTGTTGTTTTCAAGAAGAGAGTTAATAGGCAACTTCTGGGTAGGCTCGCTCCATCGTAGACCTCATTCTTATGTTAGTTTCGAGGTCAAGAGCCGACCCATTCATCATTAAAAAAAATTGTAGGTATACACTTAAAATTTGAAAAAAAAACATATAGCGTCTTACCATAGAACGTGACATAAAGTTATTCCGAAATGTAAACTGTCAAAATGTATGGTTATTCTTGATTTATTCGGTGGAATAACTTTATGTCACGTTCTATGGTAAGACGCATAGGATATTGACATGTCGTAGAACCTACTTCTTTTAATTTAAGGATTCAACCCTAACCCTAACCCTCTTCACGTAGTTTTCAAGTGTAACAATGAAGAAGTGCACCAATGTAAATTGACGTGCCAATGTTATACAATGTTAATGTAACTTCATGGCCAATAGATGAATCCGCTTTGAGACACAAATCCTTTCACCTAAAAAGAACTAGTATGACAAGAAGAATATTTTTGTTACCTGTAGGTACCTAAGGAAACAATACAGGATGTTGATAAGAGTCCAAATACGTGAGTTGTGGTGGCACAATGACCTACGGAATTCAATTTGAACGAAATAATAATACCACGTCGGTGGCGTTGTGGCTTATGCCTAGTTTACACGGGCTTCGTAGCTAAGTGCTTTGTACTTGTCACTATACTAAGCCTCAATACGACAAGTGAAAAGTAACCGTTTACACGTTGGAGCCAGTAAAAGTTATTAGTGACCAGACATTCGAAATGGAGCGACGCCGCCGCCTGATTGTCGAGCTGTTTACACACGGTCAGCAAGCGACAAGTGCTTAGTAAATCGTGGTGGGGGTATCGACTTGTCGCTTAGTAAATAGGATCGTTTTCTATTCACTTGTACTATTCACAAATACTAATACTAAGCACTAATCAGCGTGTTTACACATGAGGACTTAGTATTAGTGACAAGTACTAAGCACTTAGCTACGAAGCCCGTGTAAACTAGGCATTAATGTATCCCGTGTATAGCACAAATGAATTCGCACCTTTATTGCCCTTTCATCACTTCGGTGATGTTAGTTACTTTCGAAAGCGATCGAAATCTAGAACGATCAAGCTAGAATTCATTGGGTGCCTCGAGTCTCTGCTCTTTGTATCGTTCAAGATATCTCGACTTGGAAGGAGATTGTTGACCGATACCAATAATAACTGCTCTCGATCGTCTGTAGGTAGGTATATACCACAGTTATACTAGTCAATAGTTTTGGAAATGCTCATGCTTTCTCACTTAGGTTAGGTACCTATAGTTCCTTTCCTACTAAAATAGCACATTGCTAAACTTAGCAGTGCTTGTTTGCAGTTCAACCATGATAATGTAATTCATAGGGCTTGACCTAAAAATTATGCTACATTGCTGATTTTTATAGCCCCCTACAAATGAAAATAATGTGCCAACTTCGTGATGGTTGAGGTCTTGGCATTTGGCCAAGTAAATATGATTTGATTGTTCCTCTTTGGCTAATGTTACATACAATACAATGTACAGTGCCATAAACTTATTTGAAATGGTGAGAAAGGTGCTGTTATCGCATTGGTGTTGGCAGAAAATAAATTTTATAGTAAATTCGTTAGTTCCTCTTTTGGCCACCGGTCCAGATAAGTTCGTGGCACTCTAAAGCACGACTATTGTGGATAACAGCAAATACTATATCCATACACTCTATAAAGGGCAACTTTGTTCGGATTCTGGCATCTTTAGAACCTAAAAAGTTCGAAAAAATTGATTTACCTAAGTACCAACCAACATCATATATCTAGATGATTAATACAGCTTCAGGAGGCCTAGTCTACACTCATGGGACGCTGTAGTGCCTGGGGATGGAATAGGCTTGCCCAGCGCCTAAACCACTAACCCAGCCTTATCTACAGGAAAAAAGGCTTTATACTAAAGGTACATTCAACTTGCCAGGAGGAGAAGTTCCTGGATGAACAGCACCACGTGCCGCCCCCACGGTTTCTGCTCTATACGCCAGATACGAAACTCGCAGGAGAGCTGATGGATAACATCGGAGAGAAGCTTGGCCTGCATCGTCTTTCCGCTCTACCAAGTAAACATTTGAGTCATAATAGTGAATGTAGTTGCATCCTTTATCTGGGGAAACACTAGAGTTATTAGTAGCTTACTTATAGTTAGATATTTTTGGAATTTTTCCTTTGGATGTCCTAAATAAAAAAACATCCTACAAAATGTTATACTTAATGGAAGGTTTGTGAGGATGGATGTGTTGATGTATGGATGTTGTTACTCTTTCGCAAAAACTATTTAATGAATTTGGATGATAAAAGACAGAGATAGATCAGTCTTGAATAGAACATGGGCTCCTTTTTATCCCGTAAAAGTGAACTATTCCCGAGGTGACACCGTGGAGCGTCCTAGAACTATCTGTATCCCGCGGTCCCTCGGGAATACTTCAGTTTTTCGGAATAAAATGAACCCTATTTGTTGATCGAAGGGACGGACTCCACGAAAGTGGTAATCGCGGCGATATTATCGTACCGCGTATGGGTATATAATCTCACGCCGCAAAAACAACGCCGTGAGACACGTTCATAGAGTGTATAGAAATAAGTGGCACGACGTATCGCCGCGATTCTTACGCTCGCGAAGACAGCCCCTTAGTTATGTTCTATAACAAACATTCATAAAAATGGAAGATTTATTCGATGAAAATATATAAAATTCTGTAAACCCACACTTTGTTTTCAGATAAAGACATGGATGGAAACTACAAGGGATACTTTGCGTACTCAAACTTGTCACAAATCGCAGATTTTGTAACTAATTTCTACACCAATGAAGCCATCATTTTATTCGAGGTAAGTTTATTAAAACTTAGCCTTTACATCTACAGGGTGTAAAAAGACAACTACCGAAAACTGAGGTTGCAATCAGACCATGATTCTTAACATAATATTTAGCGAAAAAAAAAGCATAGATGTTTTCCTTCACCTTTACGCTCGTGTTAGTGTTAAAAATTACGAAACGAAAAATCCATTGATGCACGGCCGGGATTCGAACCCATGAGCTTCGGATTAAAAGTCGAGCCACAACCCCATTTGGCAAACACGGCTCAGGTTATTAAATAGTTCTTGAACGAACTTCAAATGAAACCACTATGCAAGCGACACAAACAAATTATTTCGATATTCGATTATGCGAAGATTTTCGAATTGAATGGCTTTTTAGCGATACTAGCATCGGATCTGAATTTTTCGTCATAACTCGACATAAAAAACATTGTTCCAAAGATTTCTCTGAAATTCCGATAACGGATTGGCTTCAGGGGCCGTATTCGTGTTCCTTTTTTCGTTCGTTTGATGAATATTCGGATGTTTCCCACTACGATTTCTGACTTCAAGGGCCAATTATTCAAACGTTAAAACACGGTCCTAACCTAGGACCAAATATTTCAAATCTAAAAATTGGCCCTTGAAGTCAGAAATCGTGGTGGGAAGCATGAACGCGAATAAGGCCCCTGTCACGGATGCTTCCGAAGATCTGGTCGCCTGGTATTAGTTTTACAAGCGTTCGCTATCGACGACGTAAACGCAGATTTGTAAGGAAAATAGCAACATTTTTGGTGCAATTACGCGCGCTCGTCGATACCGAATCACTACATAGTATAAAACAAAGTCGCTTTCTCTGTTCCTATATCCCTATGTATGCTTAAATCTTTAAAACTACGCAACGGATTTTGATGCGGTTTTTTTTCATAGATAGAGTGATTCAAGATGAAGGTTTATATGTATAATACATGCATAATATAGTAGAGAAACACTGATAATTTTAGAGGTATCTAATGTGATTCACGACATCACAAATAAATTTTTTGCGCTTACATTGCATGCACAGTTCATAGGTAAGTAGGTAGCGTAAGCTTTTGTGTGCTCTTTTGTTAAAATGTTTATTTTAAGAAATTATTATTATGGATCATGTTGTCTGAAATAAATTGATAAATAAATAAATTGCAAATGCTGGCTAAACCCTAATATTTAGCATCAGCATTACACCCGTGTGAAGCCGGGGCGGGTCGACTAGTGGTGAATAAAAGTCATACTAAGCTCCCTGATGAATGATGGTGGAACGTTTCACAGAATATTGTTTTATTCCACAGGATATGGAAGGTGTCGATTGGTCGGACAGAAAATCGGATAATCTAGCGTACACCATACGAATGAAATATAGATTCAACACGTACTCTTACAAGTCGTCTGATGATGTACCCAAGAATCATAGGGGTTTCGGTAAGTTTAATTGAAATCAGTTCGTATGATTGGCCAACTTTAGTAACGGAGTTTTTATACGACCATCCAGATGGTATCCCAGTTGAAGTATGGAAGGTTTTGCGAGCTGATGGATGGAAGTGGCTGACTTTATTCTTCAATAAGTTGTTGCAAGAAGAGGCGATCCCAGATGAATGGTGTAGCAGTTCGCTGGTGCCCATTTACAAGAACAAGGGTGATGTACAGGACTGCAACAATTATCGAGGAATAAAGCTCATGTCACATAGTATGAAAGTTTGGGAGAAAGTGATAGCGAGACGAATGAGAGAAGAGAGTGAGGTATCACGGAACCAGTTTGGGTTTATGCCGGGACGCAGTACAACGGACGCCATATTCGCTCTAAGGCAAGTCTGCGAGAAGTACAAACGTGCGCACAAAAACTTGCATATGGTGTTCGTTGACCTAGAGAAGGCGTACGGCAGAGTGCCCCGTGAGGTTCTGTGGTGGGCTATGAAAGAGAAGAGAGTGCCTGAGAAATATTTACAACTAGTGCGTGCCATGTATAGAGACGCAAGCACGTACGTCCGGTCTGAGGCTGGTGCTACGGATAGGTTCGGTGTGGCTGTAGGCCTTCACCAGGGATCGGCGTTAAGCCCATACTTGTTCCTCCTGGTGATGGATGCATTGACATCAAACATACAGGAGGAGGCACCCTGGTGCATGCTCTTCGCCGATGATATCGTCCTTGTGGGGGAAGATGCTTCTGAGGTTCAGAGCAGGCTGGGAAAATGGCTGGAGAGACTGGAAAAAGTAGGCTTAAAAATAAGCAGAACCAAACTGAACACCTGTTTTGTAATTTCGGAGGTTCTTCCAGCTTCTCTCCCATCGCCTTAGATGGTGTATCCCTTCCAGTCTGCTCCGATTTTCGATACCTCGGATCATTGATCCAAGATGATGGAGGAATAGACCGAGACGTCAAAAATAGAATGAATGCGGGATGGATGAAATGGCGACAGGTCTCGGGAACAACTTGTGACCCTTAAACTTAAGGGGAAAATCTACAAGACGGTCATTAGACCTGTCGTGCTGTATGGATCTGAGTGCTGGGCTACGAAAGCGACGGATGAAAGAAGAGTGCATGCGACAGAGATGCGAATGTTGAGATGGATGTGCGGAGTGACGCGAATGGATAAGGTGAGGAATGAATATATTAGGGGAAGTCTGAAAGTAGCGCCGGTGACTGAAAAATTGAGGAGCAATAGGTTAGCGTGGTATGGGCATGTAATTCGGAGGGATGAAAGTCACGTAACTAAAAGGGTGATGGAAATGAATGTGGATGGATATGTGAGTAGAGGTAGACCAAAGAAAAGATGGATGGATTGTGTGAAAGAAGATATGGGTAAGAAGGGAGTGAATACGAAGATGACGAGTGATAGGGGAGAGTGGAAGAAGAGAACATGTTGTGCCGACCCTGCCTAAGCGGGATAAGGGCAGGCAAATGATGATGAATCTTTACTACCAGGTAAAGCGCTAGTCTAACTCGTAGTGCAGTCATTCTTCATAGATCGTCGACGGCAACCTTCGGCATTGTCAACTGCTTTCGTACTTCGGAGGGAACGTCAAATTGTCGATCCCGGTTATTCAGTCGTTAAGCCATGACGGAGGCCTTCAAACTCCGTCACCAGAGTTGGCCACTGACTCATACGAACTTACTGATCAGTAATATTTTTTCATTTCATTTATTTATTCACAAACATTTTTTTTATAAAATGTGTTTGAAATTATATAAGTTCCTAGATTAAGCTTAAGATTAATAATATAAAATTAAATTATGCACATACTCTGCATAAAATGACAATTAATTTACATTTTGAATAAAAAATACCACTCCTAATATAAAAAAAAAATCAAACAAGGTCACACAAAATATTACAATGTCATTTACGAAAAAAATCTTCCAGTGCGTAAAAACACCCATCCAGCAGAAGCTCATAAAACTTATTTATAAATATTTTTGGATTGTCAATAGGTAAAGTTTTATAAATGTGATGGACATACCAGGGTTTCCAAATCTTTCCTTCCTAATTTTTCCAAATCTTTCCTAATTTTCCTTTATAAAAGAAATACCGTTGGGATCGCTTATAAAAGAGCTAATTGATTCTACTCATGTTCATTTGTGACTGATACTGTAATTGTATGATATTTCAGGCGATGATTACGATGAGTTCATGTTACTACAGTGGGCGATTGATACAAGCTACATCTACCTGCGAACCGGACAAATAATTCCACAGGTAAATTATTGTATTTTCATAGTCCGTCGCTTTAGGATGGCAGCGCGAAAGCAAAGTCCCTCTAGTGTAAATTTAGTTAATTTGTAGGACAATTACAAAATACAAGAGAATCAGTCAAGCTATACAGGGTGTTAAAAGGGTACCGAATTGAGGGGTTGCAATCAGACCATGACTTTAAACATAATTAGCAAAAAAACAAGCAAAATAATTGTTTTACTTAGCGTAGTCATTTTATGTTATTTTCGGTTATTTACTGCTACAACATAATAAGACCATACTTACCTAATAATTTCATTTATAAAATAAAAAAACCAGTTAAAACTCAAAATGCAGCAATCTTCGTAAAACAACGCGCCCAGAACATACGCAAAAAGTACTTTAAACGCTGTTTTTTCCGGAATATAATTATTTTTTCGGAAAATCCTTTTGGATTTGGTTGTGTGTTGGGATGCTGTACCCTTTCGGCTTCGGTGGACGTTTTTTACACCCTGTATAAGGATCGTCGTAAAAAAGGATCTATCGATTGTTCAACTGATCCAGGTCACTGCCGGTAGACAAATTATATCATACTTTATCCCTTAAACAAACGCGAGCCCCTGGCCATGATATTTTAAAAAAAGATGTGGTTTCTGGGTAATTAGGGGTCTCTGATTCCATTTCTTTTGGAAAAAATCAAAAAAAGGGGGTGGAAGGGGGTGATTTTTTGGTGGTATGTATATTACCATTGTCCATGTAGGACTTGAAATTTTTTTCGTTGGTGGTACGTATATTACCATTGTCTGTTACGGTCTGTTCATAACTTTAGACTAGTGATTTCCCGTGACTACAGTTGTAAAAAATAATTAGCCTGAGAATATGAAAATAAATAGGATTTTACCTACGTAAAAGGTTTTTTCCACAATTTCCCATTTATTTATGATTGTTATTTTAGTTTTTGTTCTCATCTAGTCTAATTTTATATTAAACTTGTTAACTTTGGGTCTGAGATGCCATTTAGAGCCTTGCTGTTGTTTGGAAGATGTTGTTTCCTTGAAAAATGATTCTTTTAGGTTTTTTCAACATGGTAATTTACTAAAACAAACAATTTACTTTCAAAAGTCACACTATACTTACACAC
Source organism: Epirrhoe alternata (assembly GCA_963565295.1). Classification (NCBI taxonomy): domain Eukaryota; kingdom Metazoa; phylum Arthropoda; class Insecta; order Lepidoptera; family Geometridae; genus Epirrhoe; species Epirrhoe alternata. The sequence goes on from OY751392.1 coordinate 10,379,844, forward strand.
ATTTTTATGTATACAATTCGATTAAGAACTTTACCTATACGGACAATGGTAAAATAGATACCACTTACAGTCTCTACTTTGAGTGATCAAAAACTATGCAAACCTTGATAATATTCTCATTATTATGCATGTAGGACCTCTTAAATATAATAGAGTTTACCTATTTGAACTCCAAGAGCACTTAACAAATTCTTCGCCGAACAAAAATTCCAAAAGTTTGAAAGTGACACGCAAAAATACGAACTAAATGTCAAATTTGGCGCAAAAAAAAATTTGACATCATTTTTCACTGACAGGTAAAAGTGACAAGGATAAAGTTGCCAGCCTAATAGATAGCAAAAATATCAGAGATTTCAATACTTTCAAATTCAAGTCCTGCCAAACAATAGAAAATAGTTTTTTTTGTTATCAACCTAAGTGGTACATATATGACTTTTGTTTGATTAAGGGTTATTTGGCTATCAGTTGAGACAAATTAAAACATGGGATAGACGAGAAAAATAATGGCACCACATTTTATATGGGACGTACCCTAAAAAATGTTTTAAACTTTTATTCAACCAATTTTCTTTAGTAAAGTAAAGTTAAAGTATTCTCTTCCGAAATTGATAAAGGAAAATCTTTTCAAGTAACTTAAAACTATATAGTAATATTTCCATGTTCCAATTTTGTTATGGAGTGTCAATAATATTATCATTCGCAGTATAATCATCGTAGAACAATAACAGTTTTCAAATGAATTGCCATTGTACTTATTTATCTAGTCAAATGCTTTGTCGTATGTAAACCAAATCCATCGCTGACACATTCAACGTTACTTACATTTTTATGCATTAGGATTATTACTTAGATTATATAGACGGGATGAGACTTTACCTTGTATTTCCCCTCTGCCAAAATGTACACGATTCTGAATCATGTACCAAATGGTGACGCTGACTACGCTACGTCTTGTACGTACGTCATATCATAGGGTGTCAAGTGAAAGGGTGTCAAATGTGTATATTATTATAAAGACATGTTTTATCATGGTTTGGTTAGAGAGGATGGATGACAGTCGTTTGACAAAGCAAGTGTATGAGGCGAGTGTGCATGGGACAGCTGGAAGGGGCAGGCCTAGGCGAACCTTCTTGGATCAAATTGGCGACATTTTGGAGAAGGGCCTGGTCAAAAGTACCCTAACCGACGAGCATGTATGAAGAATGTAATGAGAGTGAATGAGGTGAAAGTTGTGTGTCAGGATCGTAGCGAGTCCGCGGTCTCTGCCTACCTCTTTGGGAAAGAGGCGTGACTTTGTATGTATGTACATGTTTTATCAAAATCGGTGCAGCAATTCATATGGGGATGGAAGTGGGGTGAATAATTGAAACCCAAGCGTTAGGGTTACATTTTTAATTTATTTGATTATATTCGCAGACGTTATCTCTCCAAGAGTTTCCATATTATGGCAGCGAGCGATCCGCAGCGATACAGTTAATTTGCGAGATCCTACCTTGGCTGTGCTGGATTTCTGTCCTCCTATTGTTCGTGTTTCTTATGTCACGGTTACTGGCGGAACGGACCACTGGCATACAGGTACGAATATCCTACCGGCTGCGCTTGTTTTTAAAGGCATAGTCAAGCGCAGTCGGTAGGATATATTTTTGAGCTTGTTTACTATTTTTATACCTATAACAACTAGTTTTTATAAGAATCTAGCTGCGCTCGGTCCCTCGGGGTTATTTAATATTTTCGGGATAAAAAGTAGCCTATGTCTATCCCAGAAAAGCCCTGGGATACAAGCTTTATCCATGCCGAATTCCAGCTTAATCTATTCAGCGGTTTTGACGTGAAAAGGTAACAAATAGACAGACGGAGTTACTTTCACAATTATATTGAATACAAATGAATTTAAAAAGGTTCCATTTTTTTAAGGAATCCAAAAAACCAAACATGCTCTCGACTCCTAGATTTACTCAAATCTATACGTTCACAAGCTTCTCGCAAGATGTGGGCATGTATCAAATATGTATTTGTGCCTCTGACTACCTCCTTAGACATCTTCAAAGGATCTGGAATATAAAAGATCTGAGAGAATGTCTACCGCACCTCGGGGATACAGTCGTGACCCCTGTTTACGTATATATTTACAAACAAAAAGTATATACCTAAGTAGTGTATCAGTTACTGGTTCCCATAGTACAAGCTTTGCTTAGTTTAGGGCTAGATGATGCTGTGTGAAATGTCCAGCATTATTTATTAACTAGCTGCGCTCCCGCGGTGCGACCCGCGGTCCCTCGGGATTTTTTCGGGATAAAAAGTAGCCTATGTCCTTCCCTGGGATACAACCTTTATCCATGCCAACTTTCAGCCTAATCTGTTTAGTGGTTTGGCCGTGAAAACGTAATAAACAGACAGACAGAGTTACTTTCACATTTATAATATTATAGTATAGTATGGATTTATTCACTTTTCATGTAACTTATCATTCACAGGAGCTGATAAAAATGGTGGGCGTCTCTTCAAACACCATCGGTTTGTCCCACTTCCTGAACACAGTGCCCGCTGGGCTGATGTACGCTATATTTACTACAGTGTTGCTGAAGGTCTCTGATAACCCTCTTATTGAACACTCTAATGGTTTCATCATATTCATCGCAATTGCTCTTCACTTTGTCTCCGTGGTAGCAATGGCCACAGCTTGCAGTTACCTCACCAAAAGCAGTAAGTTTAGAAAAAATTATACTTAGAGAATAATATTAACTACTATAGTCTTTTTCACGCCGGAACGTATGCGTGACACTTCGAAGTGATGTCAAAGTCAGTCAAATAGTAATATCCTACAGTCTAATCGAGATTTTCAAAATCGATTTTTATTTCACTACGGTCAATTCATCTCAATCGATTATAAGGTTCATGCATAGATAAAATTACTAAACCAACGATTATTTTTTTTACTTGTCGATTCATCGATAGTTTCGATTTTAATTTTCGCACTCTCTAATAGGTTACGTTCCATTTTACTCAGTACTGTTATTTGACGGATTTTTGAAGAAAATGTTTATTGTTTGTTTATTTATGTTTTACTAGCGACCCGTCCCGGCTTCGCACGGGTGCAATGCTGATACTAAATTTCTCTACTATATTATGCATGTATTATACATATAAACCTTCCTCTTGAATCACTCTGTATCTAATAAAAAAACCGCATCAAAATCCGTTGCGTAGTTTTAAAGATTTAAGCATACATAGGGACAGAGAAAGCGACTTTGTTTATACTATGTAGGCTAGTTTATTATAATTTATGAAATAATTTAACAAGAAATAGATAAAAAAAAAAATTTGTATGTTTTCATTTTTTACTTGATTTTTGTGTTTCAAAATTGTTGTGAGCTACACAACGTGAAACGAAACAAGTTCAATGTGTCAGGCATACGTTCCGGCGTGAAATAGACTATAGCTGTCCATCGCGGTGTCACCCGCGGTCCCTCGGGAAAATATCACTTTCGTCACATGCGTTGTCGACAGAAAAATAATAGTTTTTTTTTTTATATTTCAGCTCAATACACGGTAACAATATCGGTACTCGTGTACATCGCACTGTGGATGCCCGCCGACTATATCATGAGCTACCCACCATCCCGTCCGGGTATATTACTATCTGGAATCCTACCCCATATGCCTTTAATCTGGCTATGGACTGAGATAGGAGCCTTTGAGCAATACAGTAAGTTTTATTTCCACTGTGTAAGGTTTATATTGCTTTGACAGTACGCCTGCCCCCGGCAATAAACTGCATTGGCCAATCTGGAAGTCGCTCAATAGACTCCGCACACAGGTTGATCGATGCAAAAGTAATTTAGCCAAATGGGGTATAGGGCATCCTTCCCAAATCCAGTGTGAGTGGGGAGCCCCAACACAAAATATGTCGCATCTCCTTTCCTGCCCTTTGTGCCCGACCAGCTGCACCCAGGAAGTCCTTGTTGCAGCTTCAGATGGGGCCATAGCAGTGGCTTTATTTACAGCATATATTACAGTTAGATGTAATAAAAGTCTGGTATCACGTTATTTAACTTTAATCACTGTGCAAAGTATCAAATCTTATTCGTCTGCCTTTGTTGGCTTCACCATCTCGAATGCCGCCTTGCACGAACAACTGCCAGTACTTTCGTTTCTACCGGAACAAATAAAATCAAGTTGGTGCTTTCTTGATTGGAAGGGAAATGATATTGGAGTTGTTCGTGCATGTTTACAAATTAAGTTTAAATATCTATAAATTATTTAATAAATAATAAAAGCAATATAATTGAAATTAATAATAACAGTTTATCCGGAAGTTGTTCCGTTAATTTGTAAATTATTTAAATGGTTCAAATAATATTTTACAATTGACTTAGGTATATTTTAAATAATTGATAATGATTTCTAACACATATTTAACATAGAGAGCATAATATGAGCACATTGACACGATGAATGAAGGAATAATGACTTTGACAAATAGTGATCACTAATGATTTATGTTTTAATTTCATAGAAACTGTATGGAAAAAGTTTTCTATTTTATGCAAAAACTTAACTTGGAAGTTCCTGGACGAGAAATAGCGACCAGCTTGCTCTGTTTAACAAGCGTAATTTATAACATATCTGTACAATTTTTAAAACATTGTAAATGCAGGGGCCGTTTTCGCGTTCGTTTGATGAATATTCGGATGCTTCCCACCACGATTTCTGATTTCAAGGGCCAATTTTTCGGTTTGGAATATTTGGTTCTAGGTTAGGACCGTGTTTTAACGTTTGAAAAATTGGCTCTTACATAGAGAAATTATTAAAAAGGGGGTCTCCGAACATGCGAAAATGGTACGGAATCCTTCGTGTGCGAGTCGCCTCACACTTGGCGATTTTATTTATATTTCTATTGTCCATGACCTTATCCTTGATTGTGTGAATGCGGATATGTTAGTGAAAGGAGTGAGTTTTGATATGACGAGTGATAGAGGGAAATGGAGGAAAGAAACTGTTGTGCCGACCCCACTTAGTGAAGAAGAGGCTGCAGGAGGAAGAAGATAGTCCTTGACGAAACCGCTCATTTCTCTTTCAAACAATAACAGACTACGGCCTCACATTGGCCGACATAACAAGCTCCCACACGTCAACATCGGGCCCTGTGCTGCTGGGTCTGGCCTACCTGGTCGTTCAATCCGCGCTGTTCTTCTCCCTCGCCTGGTATCTCTCGCACGTGCGACCCGGGAACTACGGACAGGCTCTGCCTTGGAACTTTCTTTGTCAGGTCAGTGAACTATTTCGGGAGCCGCTGGTAAATAATGCTTATCATCATTCCCTGGAAACCAAATGAAACGTCAGAATCCAGTTTCCTTAACGCCATGCAACGTAGAGTTTGTACTATGTAGGTGAGTTCGTAAGTCAGTGGTCAACTCTGGTGACGGAGTTCCTCCGTCATGGCTTAACGACTTAAATAGCCGGGACCGACAATTTAACGTGCACGGAAGCGCTCAGATGAAAATGTCACTGTCACACCCATCCACTAACGGACAGTTTAGAACGTTGCTTAACTTCGACGATTAAGATCGACTAAGCAAGCACTACCACGAGCGCTTCAATTCCTCTTAGATAAGTATATTAACTTGATCATTCTCTAATAGAAAACGATATTCCAGAAGCAATACTGGACGCATAACGAGGTCAAACCGGAATCCGAGATGGACGAAGAAGAGCCCATTACTAAGGACAAAAAGTACTTTGACGAAACGCCAAAGAATTTAGAGGTGGGGATCAAGATCGAGAACGTTTCTAAGGTAAATACATACATAAATAAAGTTAGTTTCTATAAATTACGGATATTTATTTATTTAGAGCCACCAACACAATATACATCTTGTCATGCAAAAATGGTACACTATTTCTTACAAACTAGTTAAATGTTATTATAATTATAGGCGACAGACAGCAAGGTATTAAATTTTACGTCGAGCGAGACAGTTAAATTAAAAGTTAAATAAATAAAAATATTTCATTAAAATTTCAACTTTAAAAATGGAAACTAAGCAAATACAATTCGAACTTAAGAACTTAAAAAATTGCATGCAACAATAATGTCAAATTTGTTTAAAACTAATATTTAAAATGATAAATTGATATATTACAGACTTCAGCGGAATGCATTCGGCAGCCTTATTCCAATTGAGCTAACCAATCACATAACACGAAAATTACAGAACACGTCATCTTCGTATTGTGTGATTGGTTGAGCTTAGTTGGGATGATAACTGGGAATGGATTTCAAGCTAGACAATAAGGCTCAAGCCACATTGAATTGGCAAGCGAAGCGACTTTTAGTTTTTAAAGCAAGCCATTATAAACCTTATAAACAATGGCAGAAGATATAGAAACGCTTGTAGAATTAACGAGTTCTTGAAGAGCCATCTAGCGGGACGCGCCGGTGCTATCGGTTCATTCTACAAGCGTTTCTATAACATTGTGCATAAGGTTTAAAATGTATTGTTATTGAAACTGATCCCTGCCAATTCAATGTGATTGAACTTAGAAGACATTGTGAAATTTCCCGTGTTGCCGGTTCTTCACGGTACTGATCGCGATGGAACAGGAGTAGTATAACTAGTGATCCTAGCGGTCCTACTGATTCAATACTTTTGGACTTTGGCTTTGACTCCCCTTCGTGTGTTAGTCCCGTTTAAAGTTTTCTGGAGAATTAATATTTTTGCCCATAAAATGATACCTTGCTTATTTTCTTGCTCCTTTTTCAGGTTTTCCCGAAACACAAAGCACTATCTAATGTGTCTTTAGAAGTGTATAATGGCGAAATCACAGTGCTGCTCGGGCACAACGGAGCGGGGAAAACCACCCTTATGTCTATTATCACAGGTGAGATTATCGTTTGGCACGTTTAATCCATTCTTGCTACTCAGTTTCTGATGCCAACATACAGATAACCATAGTGTGTGGTCAGGACTATAAACGTCATCTAGCCCCAAACTTAGCAAAGTTTGTACTATGGGAACCAGGTATCTAATCTACTTTTACGAGTATACTATTTGTACTATGTGACTGTTGGGTGTTATTTATATAAATAACCCTAACCGTGTTAGTTGCCCTGATTCTTCACGGAATTGGTCGCGCAAGAACAGGAGTAAAATTAGTTCTAAGACTATTCTAAGTGATCCCAGCGGTCCTACTGAATAAATGCTATTTGACTTTATATATAGATAAAATGAGTGTGTGATTCCAAAAAACTTTGTTTTTTAACCGTAAAGAAGTTTTTTTGTGTTCACCGTTAACGTCGTCAATTGGGGACCGATTTCCAAAATTATTTTTTTGGTTGTCCTCTATAATTTTGATTTCTACGGAATTGATACTTATCTATTGATATATTATATGGAGTGAATGAGGCGAAAGTTGTGTGTCAGGATCGTAGCGACTGGAGATCCGTGGTCTCTGCCTACCCCTTTGGGAAAGAGGCGTGACTTTATGTATGTATGTATGTATGTATGATACTTATCCCGCAAATCTCAAGAAACCTCATCCTCACTTGACTCCCTGAGTCACGCCTGAGTTTTTAATTGAATTAACATTTTCCGTAGGCATGATGAGTGCTACCGAAGGTAAAATCTACGTGAACGGAATGGACTCTGTGTCTCAGCGCGAGAAGGTTCGCAGCCAGCTCGGCCTGTGCCCGCAACACAATCTGTTCTTCCCGGACCTCACTGTCATTGAACATGCTATGTTCTTTACTCTGGTAAGTGCAAACTAATAATAAATAAATAATGCTGGACATTTCACGCAGGATCATCTAGCCCCAAACTAGCAAAGCTTGTACTATGGGAACCAGATAACTGATATAAGATAACTAATGGATAAGGGCTCTCTGGACAATATTGTTGCATTATAGTATATACATTTTTTCATGATTTTATTTATATATCAATGTTTATGAGTCTGTTCGTTTCAAAGCTAAAATTGAGCTGATTTTTTTTTCAATGACTGCAAAACACCCCATCTATGCATATTGAGATGAAACTCGGCATATCCGCCCTGTACCGTCTTGAATCTTATGTATTGTGACAGTAGCCTGCCTGATGATGGAGTTCGGAGCTGTTCAATTGAACTGCTCATTGAATAACAGTAGAATAGCTGACTTTTTGGAACCAGTTCGCAGTAACCTATTTAGTTTTACCAAAGAAGTTTTTTTTTTATAGTATTTTTTCCACAAAGTACTAACCATTTCCCTGCCCTGATCCCACTTTTATGTGACGTCGACACAACAAGTTTTTAGCTTCCACTCTGCGCTATCAGCCGTCATCTCATTTGATTTTCCATTCATTCTATGTCGTGTGTCAAATAAGCATATTATATTTAACATAATTAAACATTATCACACACATACACATACACACACACACACACATGTATTCTAACTTTCAACTTAAGTCATTTCATTGTCGGTTAGTTGGCTAAAAATAATATAAATCCATTATTGGCTGTAGGTTAAATCTTTAAGTTTATAAATCATAAGAGCTGTGGATTTTGTTAATAAATAAATAAATTTCAGCTAAAAGGCGGCTCATTTAGCTCAGCCCGCCTTTCCTCGATGAAACTATTAAAACGTCTGGGCATAGACGCGAAGGCTAATAATAAAAGCAGCGAGCTCTCTGGTGGGATGAAGCGGCGGCTGCAGCTGGCTTGTGCTTTAGCTGGTGGTGCCAGCGTTCTGGTTCTGGATGAACCCACTTCTGGTCTGGATGTGCAGACGAGACGGGAGCTCTGGGATCTGCTACTGGTGAGTAGAAGTACCAGGCGGTCATAAGATGGTAGAGATTGGTTTGGTTCTTGAATAAAAACAGTAAGTCAGATGCACAAGGCGGGCATGAGATTGTAGAAGTGTGGTTCACATGAACAGTTGACGGGACATCCGATTGCGATTTGTAGGTGGTAGTACCAGGCAGACATAAGCTTATAGATAGTGTTGGTAAGCGACAGATGTTATCCTTCACACAATCCATCCATCTTTTCTTTGGCCTACCTCTACTCGTAAATCCATCAACATATGTGCCTATGTTGCTGGATTTACGAGTAGTACAACCGTTCCGTTCAACAACGCAGCAACTGGACTTTGCGCGAGTGTGGCAGGCTACGCAAACATTTGAAATTAACTTTGAACGCTTTGATGTGTGCTAAAAAACCGATACCGCTTTGTTCGAACTTTGAACACATAGTCAAAGTTTCGTGCCACACATAGCAATCAAACAAGTGAAGCTAAAGGCTGGTTTCACCAAAGTCAAGCTGGTTAGTAAATCGCGGTTAGGGAATAATTCCTTCAAATTTCCTTGATTATGTCTGTTTCTATGGTTACGGCGCGAACTTTTCGATGTTTTTGGATGTTGTTGTGACATATTTTAAATTTTCTACGATGTCAACTGTCAGTGAGCTAACCGGCCACCAGACCAGCAATTAGTTGGATTTATAAGTATTGAATTTATTGGAAGGAACACAAAACAATCGTGACTAATCCGTTGTTATTTGTCTTACTTTTGATGTCCAATTAACTAACGCTCTGTTAGACAAAGTTTGGTGAAACCAGCCCTAAGGCTGTGTCCCCAGTAGGCAAACTGTTAGCGGCCGACTGAGTTTGCGGCGTATCGATTTAGTACGCCCTTCCATATATTTGAAATGGAGTGTCCACAGTTTGCTAGTTTTGTGCTCACTGGTACGCAGTTTGCAGCGTTACGCGCGCCGACTATCTCAGTACTCGGCCGCTAACAGTTTGCCTACTGGGGACACAGCCTAAGTCTGGCACCGGCTTTACATATAACTTACTAGCTGCGCTCCTGCGGTGTAACCCGCGGTCCCTCGGGATTTTTTCGGGATAAAAAGTAGCCTATGTCCTTCCCTGGGATACATCCTCTATCCATGCCAATTTTCAGCCCAATCTGTTCAGTGTTTTGGGCGTAAAAAGGTAACAAACAGATAGACAGAGTTACTTTCACATTTATAATTTTAGTATGGATTGTTTCAGTCTCTACGCGGCGAACGTACGGTGCTACTAACAACACATTTCATGGAGGAAGCAGACGCGCTTGGCGACCGCGTGGCGGCTTTACATCTCGGCCGGTTACGTTGCCATGCCGCGCCCATGTACCTTAAGAAGGCCATCGGTACGTCCCCTTTCTGTCCCCTCTCTTATCGTTCACTGTAACCGCACCGAGCTGTGCCTACGCACTTCATGCAATCTATGTTATTGGTCAATTCTAGTGCGCGTGATCACGTGATTACCTTAGACTACTTTGCCACGGTCAATCCTGTTATTCATCTTTCATCCTATATCATCTTCATTCACTCTATACATTTTGCAGCGAAGGAGTCTTTGAGGTGCTTCAAAAGAACAAGTGGCACGAAGAATATCCTAATAATATTAATTCCTAAAACCCTCAGACAAACTAAAACTGGACAAGTTATTGACAGAATTCCTCTTTCAACATTAGGTTTTTGCGGGGGACGAGGTAGCACACGAACTCATTTTACACACACTTATGCATAAAAAGTGACAATACATCACCGACCTAATTAATTGAACTATTAATTGAAAAATGCTACTATAAAATTGACGATTTCCTAAATGACAAATTTTTATTGAAATGACATTATTATTATTATTTCTCTATTGTCGAATTAGATACTTTGACTTACATGATTATTTGACCTTACGCCTAACATTTTATGTCACTAAAAGCATGCCATTCTCTCGGTTTGCACACCGAAATCGGTAAAACATGTTGTAGATAGATAGATAGAATATACTTTATTGTACACCACATGGACATTACAAAATACAAACAAAGAGACAAGAAAACATTTAAAGCGAAGTACAATGGGCGGTCTTATCGCTGTGAGCGATTTCTTCCAGACAACCTTAACCCAAGACATGTTTAAGCAAATAAATAATCTTTATTAGAGGTAATAGCCTCTAATAACCCAAGTAGGTACTTGTATTATTACAGGTCAGTGCAATACACCCTCATTTTTACGCACACTCTTGCAAATCCATACTATACTAATTATAAATGTGAAATTAACTCGGTCTGTCTGTCTGTATGTTACCTTTTCACGCTAAAACCACTGAACAGATTAGGCTGAAAATTATCATGGATAAAGGTTGTATCCTAGGGAACTAAAAAATCTCGAAGAACCGCGCGTCTTTCCGCTGGAGCGCAGCTAGTTTCTTATAAGATGTTACTAATATAAGACGCACATGGTATCGAATCGTGTACATTTTGGCAGAGGGGAAATACAAGGTAAGGCGCATCCCGTCTTTATGATCTAAGCTAAAACTTTTCCTCAGGAACTGGCTACCGTCTCTCGTTCACTACAAACGGCGTCCCACGTGACTCCGCCATTACCGACGTAGTGACGTCATACGTCCACGACGCCACTGTCAAGGAAAAAACCATCAACTCTCTTTCATACAACCTGCCTGCTTCTGGAAGTGCGAAATTCCCTAAATTATTCACGGCGTTGGAAGAAAAGAAGAGTGAATTGGGAATTGAGACTATAGGAGTAGGCGTGTCTACGCTTGAGGAGGTGTTTTTGAAGTATGTGATATGGAATTTATTTTAAATCTTATTATTTTTAATTTTGAGTTTTTTTTTAATATTTATAAAAAAACATTTTATATCAGACTGTGCAGCGATACAGACACAACATTCAATGAGGACGATGTGGACGGCGAAAGAACAGGTGAGTACATCCCACTCATATAACGAAGCGCTCGTGGTCGTGCTTGCTTAGTCGTTCTTGATAGATCGTCGAAGTTAAGCAACGTTTGAAACGGTCTGTAAGTGGATGGGTGACCGCCAGTGGCATTTACATCTGAGCGCTTCCGTGCTTCGGAAGGCACGTTAAATTGTCGGTCCCGGCTATTTAAGTCGTTAAGCCATGACGGAGGCCTTAAGGCGGCCTAAAAACTCCGTCGCCAGAGTTGGCCACTGACTCATACGAACTTACTTACTCATATAATAAAGCTGAAAGTTAGTGATTTTGTTTAAATGTTTGGATATTTGTATGTTTGTATATCAATCACGCCTAAACCAGTAAAAATTTGGATGAAACTTGGAATAGGCGTAGATGGAATAGGCGACTAAGAAAGGAATTAGTAAATTCTACCCCCCATGAGAGTAAAAACGTTGGCACATCCGCAGCTTTGCTCACGTATACCGCGTACAAGTAAATTATAGAACTTCAATGAGTTGTGTGTTATGTGAATGTGTGTGTCGATGTATTTATTATACACGCTAGCTGTCCGTCTCGGTGTTACCCGCGGTCCCTCGGAAAACTTCACTTTCCCGGGATAAAAATATATAGCCTATGTTCATCAGAACACCGTTCAAATCGTAGAGGAAAAATTATTGGACATTTTATACGACATGACAGCTTTATTAAGAACATCATAGAAGGAAAAGTGCCTTCCACTTTTCCTTGACGAGGAAGAGGCAGGCCTAGAATCAATTTCATGAGTCAGATAAAATAAATAAAAATAAAATAAAATAAAAATTCTTTATTTCAGACATTTTGTCCATATTGTTAAGTATTACAATACAAGTTTCACACACACCACAGCTTAGACCAATGAAAATGAAAAGACCAAACCATGCTACTACACATGAAATATAGATAGATAGATAAACGCTTTATTGTACACAAAAACATAATACAGAGAATACATAAAAATAGACATTGTACAATGGGTGGCCATATCGCTAAAAGCGATTTCTTCTATATACCTACTTAAATTAAGATAAATTTGATAGTTTAGATGTGCACTCAGTGATAGGTAAAGAGAAGATCGCTGTCATGTCGTATAAAGAAGTAAAGGAATCCGCATTGGAAAGGGAGAGGTGGAGGAAGTTGCATCATTGCACCGACAAGAGCTGAGCTCTTAAAGAGGATGATGTTCATCAGGGATAATGTAGGATTCTAATGGTGAAATAATTTTTCGAATCGGTCCAGTAGTTTTGGAGCCTATTCAATTTAAATAAACAAACAAATCTTTCCTCTTTATAATAATAGTGTAGAAAATGACAATACACCCTCATTTTTACGCACACTTGTAAATTTCGTATATGACGTACGTTATAACATAAGACGCACATGATTTGGAATCGTGTCCATTTTGGCTAAGGTGCATCCCGTATTTATGATCTAAGGAAAATACCTATATATTTGTTTCAGAGCCGACGTACAACAAAGTGACGGGGTTCCCGCTGTACATGCGACAGTTCTGTGTGCTCTTCAAACGTCAGTTCAAATACGTCATTTCGAAGCCTATGTCCTTTTTGATACTGGTGAGTTCAACTTCACAGTAATGGTTCCTTGAACTTGAACTTAATCGTTGAAAGCAACTGTCCTGTTCAGACACGAAACCCACGTTGTAGCGTAAAATGCTGACCCGCGAAAACATGTAGGAATTGAGCGGTGACACGCACGTTACTCATTGCGCTCAGTTTTTGTTTTTGCGTACAAGCGACATTGAACACTTATACAAGTGAGATAACGTCTACATTCGAGCAAATGTCATCAAAGAATGGTGCTCGGACATTTTTCGAGTGTTGTCAGTTAGAGATCTCTTTGAGAGACTCTTTGGTAGCCTAACTCAATGGCCCTTACTAATACATATTATACATGAGAAACAGGAGTAAAATCACCTAGCTTTAAGACTCAAAGTGATGAATAAATGCTTTTTGACTTGACTTGACATAGAGTCAAGCATAAACTAAAAGTGTTTCTGGTTATTCATAGGTTATGCATGACTTAACATTATGTCAAGTTTATTTTTTGATGACCTCTGTGGCGCAGAGAGTGAAAGCCCGCTTGGGACGCTTGGGTTCGATCCCCGCCGCGGGATAAATGTTTGTTCTGCAAACATTTATCTCGGGTCTGGGTGTTTCTATGTATAATATGTATGTATTTACAAACAAAAAGTTTATGAGTAGTATATCAGTTATCTGGTTCCCATAGTACAAGCTTTGCTTAGTTTGGGGCTAGATGATGCTGTGTGAAATGTCCAGCATTATTTATTTATTAGTAAAAGCCCTTTTATACTATTTATTATTACATAATCCGTTAGTGACCTATTGGACAAAATTATCCCCTATACCTTCCAGAACTTTCGTTCATGGGCAACATTATTCAAGTCAGAAATGTATCTAAGCTAAATGACTATACTGTCTTACTAAATCTACTCCTAACTCCATAGTAATAAGCTTTATTTTCCCTCAGCAAGCGATACTGCCTATCGTCATGATATTCGTGTTCTCGGCTCTTTTCAACGAGGACGAGAAGGTGGATACGTTAAAACAGCCAGAAATAACGCTAAACTTGGACCTTTACAACACATTGCCGGAAAGAAAGGTGATTGTTTTAACTAATCATTAAAAAAACCACCAAATTGTGGAACTCATTGCCGGGCATCTGTATTTCCCGAAAAGTACAATATAGGGGTCTTCAAATCAAGAGTAAATAGGTTCCTTCTAGGTAAGCATGCTCCATCTTGGACCTCACTACTGCTTAACATCAGGCAGAGTGAGCACAAATGCAGACCTATTTAATTAAAAAAAAAAAAGTTAATATGGTCAACTGTATCCCCAGAGCGCGGTAGACATTCTCTCAGATATTTTAAGTATTCCAGATCCATTGAAGATGTCTAAGGTAGTTAATGGCATGTTCAAATACATATTTGACTAGCCTCTGCTGCGCAACTTCGCCCGCGTGGTACCAACATTTTGAATAGCTGATGTTTGTATGTTTGTGTTTCAATCACGCCTAAACCAGTGAACTGATTTCGATTAAACTTGGTATAGGCGTAGATAGTGACCTGGAATAGCATTTAAGCTATACAAAATGTTTTTTTTTTTTATACAAAATGTTAGTACCACGTAGGCGAAGCCGTGCGCAGAGCACCCCATAGCCACCCAACCACCCACTAACCTCTGCCAAGCCTCCTACAACTTAGGCTCGGCAATCTGGAACCGTGAGCAGCACCGGGGCGCAAGCAAAAGAACTTACAATGGACCTCCGCAAAGTCACGCCTGAATCAATTCAATATCCCAATTGAGCTCAACCAATCACATAACACGAAAATAACAAAACACGTCATTTTCGTATTGTGTGATTGGTTGGACTGCTGGGGAAGATGGATCATCTAAAAGAATGCTAGGCTCCAAACCGTGTTTGTTGCCCTAGGGCCGCGCAAGAAACGTAAACAGGGTCACGACTGTATCCCCGAGGCGCGGTAGAATTCTCTCAGATCTTTTATATTCCAGATCCTTTGAAGATGTCTAAGGGGGTAGTCAGAGGCATGTACAAATACATATTTGATACATGCCCACATCTTGCAGAAGTTATTATTCCATACGTGACAGGTTGCAAGGCCATCGCCGCCTATAAGAATACTAACTGGTTTCCTCGCGATGTTTTCCTTCACCGTTCAGAGCTCGTGTTAAAGCGCATATAAATCTTACGAAACGCAAAATCCATTGATACACGCCCAGGATTCGATCCCACGACCTTCGGATTGAAAGTCGAGGTACAACAACAACAAGCACAGGAGTAAAATTAGTTTTAAGATTATTCTAAGTGATCCCAGCGGTCCTACTGAATAAATGCTTTTCGACTTTGACTTTGAAATCTATTAAAGAAAAAAAAGCATAAGAAAAAAAGAAAAAAGATTTAGAAAGCGATAAGGCCGCCCATTGTAAATTTTTATTTTTGTAATTAATGGTGTGCAATAAAGAATTTTCATTAATTCTTTCATTCTATTAAAAATATGCATATTTTAGGTGCTGTACCACGTGACAGCGGAAGGCGCCACTTTCCGTACCTTGGACGGGACGTACCCAAAAGTGGATTCTGTAGACGCCATTAATATTACTGATAGTAAGTTATTATGAAATAAATTATCTTATTATTTACGACTAGCTGTACGCCGCGGTGTTACCCGCGATTCCTCGGTAAAACTTCACTTCCCCGGGATAAAATGTAGCCTATCAGGGATAATGTAGGATTCTATTGGTGAAAGAATTTTTCAAATCGGTCCAGTAGTTTCGGAGCCTATTCATTTCAAACAAACAAACAAATCTTTCCTCTTTATAATATTAGTATAGATTGGGAGCCTCTGGTGTAGCGAGTGAGTGCTCCACTGAGACTTAAAATTCTCAAGTCGGGTATCAAACTCTTAACCTTTTCTAGAGTTTGATACCCTCGACTTGACAATTTTGCATAATAACGATCGGTTTCAATCAATTAAATCATCTTAAAAATTAACTAATCATTGGTCAAATCTGTCATTCGACCAATGAGGATCAAGTAATCCAAGTTTAATCGGTTTGTCAATTTGAAAAGTGCTCGAAAACCCGGCTGAAGTGTTCGTTTTAGTTAGTGCTCAATTCTGGTGATGGATCCTTATGATTCCCTGTTTCTGTTAGAGCGCCACAAACATATCTGGACCGGTGGCCAAAAGAGGAACTAACGACCCCATTTTCAATCTGTCTGCCATTCGTTTCCAGTTTCCATATCCGCCATTGCTTGTTTGCTCAGTGTGTTTATTTTTCGTTATTTTTTTTTTTGTTTTCATTGAAATAAAAATTCTTCTAGTTTAAAAAATGCCAAAATACCCTATTCTACATTATTAATTAACCACCTTCAAAAAAGGAGGCTATGACTATGAATCTACGCTTATTATGCTACTATTGGAACTGCAACACACACACACACACAATCACACACAGAGAATCTTGTTATGTTGAATTCCTTGCTTACCCACTTTACTGTAAAATTTATTTTTTCGGCAACACTAAATGCCATAGACATTTACTTTCTCTATGCTAAATGCGATAGCAGCGCCTCTCACCTGAACAGATATCCTTCTGGGAGTATACAATACAGGGCTTCTCAGTGTGGGTCTAGACTTGGTATTTTTTGGGTGATATTTCTTGTATTTATTTTCAGCTATTCTTCGAACCGGCAAACAGAGCACATTGGAATACAACAAGTATTTGGCCGGTGTTGAGCTCGAAGATAAAAACGCTAAGGTAATTTTGTAGTGAAAATTTTTTTAGGCGCGTTAGGCAGTTTTGAGATGAGAAAAAATTATTGAATTCGCCTCGAAAAGGTCACTTGACTGACTGCTCACCGACACCGGGTTATTTCTCAAGTTTAGAACCGTGCAAGTTTTCACTCCAGCCGGCACTCCTGGAATGCCACTGTTTTTTTTTATATTGTAGGAGTAGATGCATACTTCACAGCACTGTATAAATAAATAAATAATGCTGGACTTTTTCACACAGCATCTAGCCCCAAAGTAAGCAGAGCTTGTGTTATGGGTACTAAGATCACTGATATACTACTTATATACTTTTTGTTTGTAATTACATACATTTATACATAGGAACACCCAGACGCGAGACAAATATTTGTAGATCATACAAACATTGGTCCCGCCGCGGGGATCGAACCCGCAACCTTTTTCGTCGCAGGCGGGCCTTCGCCCACTGCGCTACAGCGATCGTCGAATCAACTTCGCAATATCTTCCCGAACTATGATTTCTATAATCAAGATTTCTTTTGTGTTGGTTTTGATAATATTAACGTGTAGTATGCATTTAACACCTTTGTTTCATTTTAACTAGCGGAACGCCCGCGACTTCCTTCATTTTTAGTTAGGTTCAAGTTAGCTTTTCGAATCTACACTAAATGCTATACAAGCTGTTAGTAAATTCATCATCATCATCTCTCTGCCCTTTCCCACATTGTGTGGGGTCGGCACAACATGTGTTCTTCCTCTATCAGCCGTCATCTCACTCACTCCTTTCTTACTCATGTCATCCTTCACACAATACATCCATCTTTTCTTTGGCCTACCTCTCGTGATTCCATCAACATTCATACCAACTACTCTCCTAGTTACATGACATTCTTCCCTTCTCAATACATGAAATGAAATGAAATGAAATGAAATTTATTTTGCCAGAAGCATGGTCATAATATAGGTAGTAGGTCAAATAGATTATATCATAAATTGTTTCACATACTTCACTGTTAGATACAGCATGCAAATAAAATTGGTTTAAAGTAGGTCAATCACAATCTTTGTCATAAAATCAATTGTCCAAAATGTCAAACCGAAGTATTAATAAGAATTTAAAATAAAGTTATATAATTCAATATGAAGTCACGAGTATTAATAATTATTAATTAATCCTTACAGAATACATTACATACATTGTTTATTTACTTATTGCTTAGAAATTCCTTAACTGTATAAAAAGATTTTTCAGTTAGCCATTCCTTGAGCTTTTTTACATAGAGTTTCATTGGTAAGTCTTTAATATGGTTTGGAACATTATTATAAATTAATCCAGTCATGACATAACTGTTCTTCATATATAGTTCAGTTCTGGGAATTTTGGATAAAACAATTCTATCTGGATTTCTAGAACACCTGGGATAAATGTCTCGTGCTTTAGTGAAAAGGTTGTTATGTTCTTTGGCAAATTTAGCCGCTTCTAAAATATACATGCTGGGCAGTGTCATTAATTTAAGTTTTTGAAAAATTGGCCTACATGATTC
Source organism: Epirrhoe alternata (assembly GCA_963565295.1). NCBI lineage: Eukaryota > Metazoa > Arthropoda > Insecta > Lepidoptera > Geometridae > Epirrhoe > Epirrhoe alternata. The sequence goes on from OY751392.1 coordinate 10,398,477, forward strand.
CCAGGGCGGTATCCCTACGATCGCTCGAACACATTTTTTTTGGGCTATAAACGCTTTACTTATATTGGTAGAGTTACCCCATAATATCAGACCATAGTTTAATACCGAAGCGACATAACCGTGATAGGCTGTCAGTACTGTGTCATGATTTGATGTCTTTCGAAGGTTGTATAGCACATAAACAAACCTATTCAACTTCGTACATACTTTATTGATATGTGCTTTCCAATTACAGTTTTGGTCTAGAATTACACCCAAAAAAGTGGTTTCTCCAACTTCAGTTATGCTTTGTCCCCTATAGCATAAGTTTAATTGGTTTAGACGTTTCTTATCAGACACACAAAATTGAATAAATTTCGTTTTTGTCACATTCACTTGTAAGTTATTTTTATCTAACCATGTAATTATAGAGTCTATTGTATTATTTATAGAATTCGAGTAATTAGTAATGTCGGCATTGGGATCTGTTGATATAATTATGGATATGTCATCAGCAAAAAGTGTGCATGGATTTTTAGTAACCTCGGGTAGGTCATTTATGTAGAGTAAGAATAGTAGTGGACCTAATACACTACCTTGCGGCACACCACTTGCATTGTGCATATATCTTGATGATATTGGTATAAGCTCTTTGTTGTTGTTAATATTCATGATTTTTACACATTGCATACGATTTGTCAGATAAGACTCAAACCATTTAAGAGCTGGTCCTCTGATACCATATTTGTCCAACTTATCTAGAAGCAACTTATGCGAAACAAAGTCAAACGCTTTGGACATGTCAAAAAATATTGTAGTTACTAATTTACCAGCATCTAAGTCATCTATGATCTGTTTCATCAAGTTAAAACAGGCTAATGTCGTTGATTTTCCCTTTTGAAATCCGAACTGTTCATTTTTTAATGTATTGTGTTTTTCCAAAAAAGGTAGAATACGACCTTGCATAGCGCGTTCAAAAACTTTTGATATGATTGAGATTAGTGTAATAGGCCTATAATTTTCTACTTTAGCTTTGTCGCCTTTTTTATACAGAGGTTTCACAGTGGAATATTTTAGAGCGTTTGGATAGCAACCCTCCGAGAAGGAAAGATTGATCAAATATGTCAACACAGGTGCAAGTTCATTTGAGCATACTTTTAGAATTTTTGTAGCAAACCCATCCTGGCCAACAGCTTTTGTATTTTTAAGCGATGATATAATTTTTTGTATTTCTGCATGTCCATAAGGTCTTAGAAAAATACTACTGCTAGTGCGCTTGTTATGAGTAATTTGAAGGTTAACATTTAGTTTGTTTGTCAGATTAACCCAATAGCTATTAAAACAATTTGCAATTTCAAAGGGACTATTCAAATTAAAACCTTCATCATTTTTTATTTCTTGAATAATGTTTTGCATTTTTATGTTTTCCGACTCTACCTTTATGAGCTGCCATGCTGTCTTACATTTATTTTTTGAATTTTTAAGAATTTTTTCTTTACTTGACTTAATCGACTTATTAATACAGCTTCTAAGAAGTCGAGAGTAAGTTTTATAATTATTTTTGTTGATCGTAGTTTTTTGTTTGTAATATTTGTATCGTAATAGACGTTTAGTTTTGCAAGAAAGTTTAATACCCTTGGTTATCCATTTACTTTTTTGTATTCTATTTGAAATCTTAATTTTTATTACCGGGAAGCATAGTCCATAAAACAATAATAACAAGTCCTGGAAAGCATTGTATGCAGCGTTTATATTAGACTCGCTGTATACCTCAGAGAATGATAGGCTCTGTAGGCATTCCTTGAACGTCTGGATGTTAAGCTCATTATAATCCCTTTTAAAGTCATAATATTCAAGTAGGATATCCTTGCATTTGACTGGAATTGTTAATAGTTGAGCCGTGTTGTGATCCGAAATGTCCCAGTGTAGTAGTTCTCCCTTAGCCAATGAAATATTACTTATCATATGATCTATACACGAACGTTGTCGAGTTGCCTCCTGTATATGGAAAAAAAGATTATGGTTCATCAGGAGATCCCGTAATTGCCTGGCTTTATTATACTCTTTCAGAATATTTATGTTTAAATCCCCCGTTAAGACAACTTTTTTTTTAAGTTTAATGCATGTATAATGAAAAATTGATGTCAATTTGTCCATGAGTACCTTGGCGTCAGAATTTGGAGTCCTGTAAACACAGATGACGAACATATTTTGAGAAGTTAATTCTATTCCGCAGCATTCAAAGTGACTATCTATACATTGTTCTTTGAGGAAATTCAATTCTTTAAAGCTTAACCCCTGTTTAATAAGAATGCACACACCTCCGTATGTCTGTTTTACGTTTCTGCTAAATGAGCTGGCTAAGACAAATCCATTTAAATTGATCAAACTCTCGTTGCCCTTTTCAATTTTGGTCTCTGTTAAACAAACTATATCAATATCCCTACTTTGTGTGTGAAAATCAGAGATATGTAATTCTAGTTGATTTCTTTTACTTAAGAATCCCTGCACATTCTGGTGAAGAATTAGCAATTTTTCAGACACGAAAAAAACTGTCATCTTGAGCGTTTACCTGAGTACATGCGTTTACTTTTTGTGATAGCGTTGCGTGTTCTGTCTGTGTGCCCTTGTGTGCTTGTAATATTGAGCGAGTGCTGGGCGTATGTCTGTGGGAACCCCTTTGAAATTTTTTGTTTAATTGCCCAACATGTACCTTTTTTCTGCGAAAAGACAAAAACTTATTGTTATAGTCAAATTGATCTATCACATAATTTATTTTGTTACACCAGTTAGACAATGAATACTGATAACAATTATAGTCAATATCAATGTAGGTACATTTTGTGTGCTGTCTAGTGAGCATTATTAACATGTCATTTAATTTATATTCATTTAGGTATATGTTTTTTTCTACTTTTAGAATGAAGACTGGACAAATAATATGTTTCATGAAAACACACAATTCTTTCATTACATTAAAAGGATTCGAGTCATGCTGACCAACACATATTATAACACGATCCTCTGGAGAAATGTCAAACAATTTTGCACTGTTGAGTATCTCCTCCGATGTTGCGTTGGGCTTAATGAAGGATACAACTTGATACTTCTCATAGACGTTATTAATCCTCGATTTTCTTAGATGTGCCGATAAGCCACTGCACTGTGCTCCTCCAAAAACAAAAAGTCTTTTTATAATAGATGAGGTGATATCCCTCGTGGTATTCATATTTGTTTTTATAGGATCTTCCTTCATATTTGTTTTTATAGGATCTTCCTTCATTTTTGGTATGTTTTGTTGCGAGTCCTGCTCATGCCCATACCATGTTAGCCTGTTGCTCATCTTTTCATTCACTGTTAATAAATTATGTTTTTTTTTATTATAATGATGAAGGATAGAGTGAGAAATAGTGTGATAAGGGAACAGTGTGGAGTGAAAGAAGATGTAGTGTTGAGGATCGAGAAAGGTATGTTAAGATGGTTTGGGCATGTAGAGAGGATGGATGACAGTCGTTTGACAAAGCAAGTGTATGAGGCGAGTGTGCATGGGACAGCTGGAAGGGGAAGACCTAGGCGAACCTTCTTGGATCAAATTGGCGACATTTTGGAGAAGGGCCAGGTCAAAAGTACCCTAAACCGACGAGCATGTATGAAGAATGTAATGAGAGTGAATGAGGCGAAAGTTGTGTGTCAGGATCGTAGCGACTGGAGATCCGTGGTCTCTGCCTACCCCTTTGGGAAAGAGGCGTATTTTTATGTATGTATGTATAATGATGAATTACTAAGATCATTTTTCCAGGCTTTATACACAACAGTGTACCGCCACGCTGCTCCAGTCGCATTAAATCTCCTCAGCAACACAATCGCATCACAATATTTACCCGAGTTAAGAGGCCCAGCGATCACGGCACGGAACCATCCGATAGATGGCGCTATTACACTCGAAGACCACCCACTTGTAGAACCCAAGACTTTGGAGTTGTGTGTCATGTGGGTCGCCTTTATTGTCTTTAGTGAGTATTAATCTTTTTATACCACAAGACGTAGCTTGTTATAATTGTATACAGGGTTATTTGTAAAACACCGGTAACCTCTCAGGACTGTATTACTTAAATCATAAACAACAACTTTTGTTCTATGACATAATACATTTACCAATAACAAACCTTTAAGATTTCGTTGTCCTAACACATTTCAACTCTGTATTAAATTTATTTATTTTCACAATTTTAAATAGTAATTATTAAATTTACAAAAATACAATAGAATGTCCTACAAATACTTACATAACGCTAATTTATGCCCAAGACAGGTTCATTTTGCAACTAAATAGGTCAAGTTCAAGCGCCCCCGCCGCCCTAACCCCATTCCCCTCGCTTTGTAACAGCGCTTTCTTTTGCTTCGCATAAACTTCGTAACATTTAGAGCGTGTTACCGGTGTTTTACAAATAGCTCGGTATATCAAAAAAAACAGAGCTTTTGACATAGGTTAAATTATTATTATTCATTTATTTCAGATCATATTAATCCATACAACAAATTATTATTACAAAAACTTAATTTACATACAATATTCAATCAGAAGTATTAAAATAAAAAAAATAAGATAATTAAATAAATAAAAGTCACAGAAATTTTTAAGTGAATATAAAATTGCACGACGTTAAAATATGAATTTAAAATTAGATCAGATAGCCCATCGTTATACGCATCCACCTGTTTTGTATAGGACAGTCTGCCCGGGCTACAATCATCGCTCGAGCGTTTTTGTTTGTAGTAGATTTTATAATATACAGGGTGTAAAAAGACGTCTACTGAAGCCGAAAGGGGTAGGTACAGCATCCCAATAGACAACCAAATCCAAAAGGATTTTCCGAAATATGCACTAAATCCGGAGAAAACAGCGTTTGAAGAGTACTGTTTGCGTATGTTTTGGGTGCATTTTTTTACGTAGATTGCTGGATTTTGAGTTTTAAATGTGTTATTCTTTTATAAATGAAATTATTAGGTAGGTTATTAGGTGTAAAAAGACCGCTACCGAAAACTGAAGGGTTGTAATCAGACCATGATTCTAAACATATTTAGCGAAAAAAAACGCAAAAATTTTTTTTACTTAGCTTCGTCATGTTATGTTATTTTCAGCTATTTACTACTATTACAACATAATAAGACCATACCTACCTAATAATTTCATTTATAAAAGAAAAAACATTTAAAACTCAAAATCCAGCAATCTACGTAAAAAAATGCGGCCAAAACATACGCAAACAGTACTCTTCAAACGCTGTTTTCTCCGGATTTAGTGCATATTTCGGAAAATCCTTTTGGATTTGGTTGTCTATTGGGATGCTGTACCTACCCCTTTCGGCTTCGGTTGACGTCTTTTTACACCCTGTATATATTTTTTTGTATGTAGTAGATATATCATATACATTTTTTTTACCGTGTCACTTTACTACCTACCTAGTTATGTTCGTCTGTGTGTGTGTTTTCCCAAATATTTTTTTCATCTATCTATGATGGAAGCATACGAACTTACTTTATCATCTTTCACAGTAATCCTCGCAACAAACATGAACTTCGCATCGCTGCCATGCAAAGAGCGCGTGTCAGGTTCTCGGCATATTCACATAATGTCGGGTTGTCCTGCAACGGTACACTGGCTGACAACTTTAGTATTCCATACTACCGTGTGTGTGGCCCTACTGGTCGTGTCTACTGGCATCGCAGCCGCTACTATGGACCGCGAAAGAACCTTCAACCAACCAGCTATGATACGTAAGTCTCTTACACTTTATTCAATTAATCTAGCATATTTTAGAATCTAGGAAGTGTCTTGAGCTCCTGCGGCGAATAAATGAGTATAAGTATGAATGGTTCATCTTTGTCATTGCTGTATTTATTTGGGTAAGACCTCTGTAGCGCAGTGGGCAAGGGCCCGCCTGCGACGCAAAAGGTTGCGGGATCGATCCCCGCGGCTGGACCAATGTTTCGTATGATCTGCTAATATTTGTCTCGAGTCCGGATGTTTTCAATGTATAATATGTATGTATTTACAAACAAAAAGTATGTAGTATATCAGTCATGTACCCATAGTACAGTCAAGCTCTGCGTACTTTGGGGTTAGATGATGCTGTCACAGCTGCGTGAAAAGTCCTGCATTATTTATTTATATATTATTACTGTAGTTTTTACGGTGCTTCATAAGATTGTGTTGAAAGCTGGAGTGACTTGATCAAGCCGTTGATTCAGACGGTTTGAATAGATCAGCAAATTTTTTTTTTTGTCGCTGGGTAAAATGCGTTACGCATCCCCTCCGCCGGGGGGCGAGAGGGGTATGTGGGACTCCCCGGGGACTCCCGGTATACCCACTAAACGTCCCAGCGCCTTTCCGGCGTCGCCTGGAATGGAGGGGGTCCGGGAAACTGGCAGAGCCTCTACATCCAGACCCCCTCCGGCGATCCCCGCCCTAACGGCGGGCCCCGCGTCGTGGTGAGTAGTGCAAGGCGGACGAAGGTGCCCCCGCACCTAGCGTCCGCTACTCACCACCAGAGCTCTCCGCTCCCGTCGTCCACTGCGCGCTCTAATGAAAGAGCTGCGCGTGGAGAAGCCTCCGAACGGCCGCAGAGGATAGGGAGAGCGGCAACGTAACACCGACACTCCTCTTCCACTGCGGCCCCACCGCCAACGCAACAACGGTGCGCCACCGTTTGGTCGCGGAAGATAGGGCGAACGGCAACGACACACCGACACGCCTCTTCTCCCGCGACCCCTCCTGACTGCGGGGGACAGAAATTAATCCGTCCTCCGCACCCGCCTCAGACGCATCCAGAGCGGGCCCAACCGCAAGCCCGCTCGGAGCGTCCCCGCCTGGGATCCCTGTTGGCTTCACCGTGGGCCTCCAAACCACGGTTTCTGAGCCCCCCCATCGCGACAAGATCGGAATCCACCGGGGGGGTTGAATAGATCAGCTGTTCAACCGACCGCAACCAATCACAGTGCAAGAAACGTCAGTTTTAGATCAATTCCTGCACTGATTGGTTGCGGTCGTTTGAACAGCTGACCGACTGCTGCTGTCCCTTCAGGAATCTTGTTACAATACAAAGACCACAGATTAAAACGTCCCACAATTAACACAACCTTATTTTTATAGCAATAAACTTCGTTTTCCAGTGACACTGATGCTGATCCTGACTCTGGGCAGTATGGCTTTCTTCGCGTTTATGTACCTAGTGACATTTTACTTTGCGGAGCGGACGACTGGGATCATACTCTTGGCATACATGGTGTTATTTGGTAAGAAAAAGAATTACATCCATACTTTAAACCGGTAACATCTCAGGACTGTATTACTATCATTAATAACAAATTTTCTTCTATGACTTTTAAAAATTAATCATATTTTTTTTTATCAGATTGTCATACAAAAATAAAAATACTTATTTAAATTTATTTTTGTATGTAGTATAGGGTTAGGGCGACGGGGGCCTTAGTTTGTTTGATAGAACTAAGTTTTAGATAGGAAAACGAAATCTTGAATGTTTTTTTTGGTAAATGTATTGTTTTGTGAAAAGTCATAGAATAAAAGTTGTTGTTTATGATGATAGTAATACAGTCCTGAGAGGTTACCGGTGTTTTACAAATAACCCTGTATACTATACTATATAGAGTGAAAGTAACTCTGTCCGCTGAACAGATTCGGCTGTAAATTGCCATGGATAAAGGTGGTTTAGAAAGAAATCGCATTGTAGAAGATAAAAAAACGTTTTGACTATGACACTAAATTTTCATTCCAGGTATCGTAACCACTCTACTGAAGTCAATCACAGACGTCATCTCAGATGTAAACCCAATCCTGAAGTATTTCCTATTATTAGTCGGTTATACCATGCCACCTCACACATTGATAGTGGGCGCCTCAAAATGTTTGTATGTGGCAAGAATCAACGCGTATTGCTACTTGAACAAAGAACGTTGTCCGGACTTGTTGGTTGTTGCGGCGGGATTTGACAAGGAAAAGTGCTGTGGTAAGTAATAAATTATACTGGACTTTTCACGCATCATCTAGCCCCAAAGTAAGCAGAGCTAGATTACCTAAATACTTTTTACATATTATACATAGAAAACACCCAGGCCCAAGACAAATAGTTGTTACAAACATTTGTCTCGCAGCGGGGATCGAAGGGGCTGTCCATAAATTACGTGAGGCGTTTAGGGGGGGAGGGAGTCTAGCCAAATCTCACGTGGGGGTGAGGGGGGGTCTCGGCAAATCTCACGTAATTTTTTAAGACAAGAAACAAGTGTAAAATTGCGATAAAACTGGGTTAAATGAGTAAACAATTTTCTCAATTAAAATATCACTAATAGGAACATCAAAATCATTAGTTTATTGAACACAACACTCCACACCATACCAACGAGAGCGCGGCTCACAACCATTTAAACCATTTACCATTTAAAGTTACAATTAAGTCAATCGTTCTAAGTGTATTCATTTTATAATTCATTTAATATCGAATATCGACTTTAACTTTACAACCATACCATTAACTTCAAAGAACTTGTATTTGCGGAAACCATACACGCAGGTACAAGTCTCTACATATAGTATATTATCCTCACAGGGTCTATTGACTGACCGATGGTTTTCGAAAAATCGCCAAATTTGCCTCACGTTTATTTATTCGCACATTCTCACATTTATTCGCAGACGGGTCCTTCGCCCACTGCGCTAAAGAGGTCAATTGACATACTTAAACTTCTTTTTCCTTAGAACCCATAAACCTCGACTTGCAATCCGAGTCGTGTGTTCGAATACTTGGAATCCATTATAATGTTTCTCATCCAAAGGTTGTCTGGAAGAGATCGCTTTTAGCGATAAGGCCGCCCATTGTACCTACTTATTATTGTGTATTTTCTGTTGTTTAAAGTGTTTTTCTATTCTATTCTAATGTATATCTTGTTTATCTCATTCACAGCCGGCGAGAACTCTCTGAACTACTTCACAATAAGCGATTACACGCCAGGACTTGAGATGATATGCCTGACTGCTCAATTTTTTGTGCTCATGGTAAGAGAAAACACAATTATAGCGCTACAAAGATATCTGTACCGGTGGCCAAAAGAGGAACTAACGCTGCCACAAAATGTCAATCTGTCTGCCATTCGTTTCCAGTTGCCATATCCGCCATTGCTTGTTTGCTCGGTGTGTTTTTTTTCGTTTGGTGCTTTGAATAATGCTTTGGTCCTTGCTTACCCACTTTACTGGGAAATGTTTTTTTTTGGCAACACCAAAGGCCATAGGCATTTACTTTCTCTATGCCAAATGCGATAGCAGCTCCCTCACCGGAACAGATATCCTTGTGGGACTATACTAAGTACGAGGAAAAATATTTCAAAAAACTTAATTACAACCAAGTCATTTTAGCGAAGATGCTATTTCTGTATGTTCCTGGATAATATTACGGTCTCCTAAGAACGTGTTCCTTTATTGCCTTTTAATGTTCCGTCTCAAAAATCTACTTTGTTTTCGTATCGTATTTTTTTTTAAGTTAAGTTCATAAATGCTTATTTTTATCAGTAAATTCTAGACAAACCTTCGATCATATGATCGAAGACAAAAACTAAAAAATACTATTGGTTTAATATACCTACCTGTTTCGCAACGTAGTACGGGGTATCGGCATTGTTCTTTACTCTATTCTACCATAGACACTCACTGTTTTACTCTTTTTAACCGACTTCAAGAAAAGGAAGAAGTTCTCAATTCGTCTGTTTTTTTTGTATTCTTGTTACGCGATTTTTCCGCCAATTGTAGACCGAATTTCAAAATTCTTTTTTTGTTTGAAAAAGTATGCTCCCGAAGTGGTCCCATATAAATATATTCCTGAGGGATTGATAGTTTCTCAAAACTCAAAAAACCTCATCTTCACTTGACGCTCTGAGCCACAGCGCCTAAAGCCGTGTCTCCTGCGACCAAAAATAATAAAACACGTTTTCCGTCCGTCTTGGATAACATTTTACATACAAAAAAGTTAGGCCACGCCCATATTTTGTTCTATGTTTGATGTTAGAAAACCCAAAAACAGTGTCGCGGGAGAACCCGGCTTATGTCAAACATTGAAGTCGGTTTTCCTTTTAGTTTTTATAACGTATTTATCTTCTATTAAAGGTATTTTTAAATGGGACTTAATCGCGTAGGTATAACATTTGTTTATTTACCTCGACGTTTCAGTAGCGTTACAGCTACCGTGGTCACGAGAAGACTGCCCGCCGGTACTCGTTCGCCTCTTCGACCGATGAGAAACTACCCTCATTCGGTCAACACAAAATAACATTAGGGTCGCGACACTGACAACATCCAAGTTAGTACTAGACATTTTTTCTATTAAAGGTGTTTTATTTCCACAGACGCTAGTAATATTGACACAGAAGGGTATATTCAACTCGATGACTGACAAGATATGCAACATGAGGTTTAAGAATAGGTTGACCGGACCAAGCAACGATGAAATCGTACGGGCTGAAGCTGTTTACGTGGAAAAGCAGATTGAATTACGTGAGTAAGAAGCGCCTTTACATGGTCCCCATGACAGTGGGCTAAAAACTCCGTTGACCACTCATACGAACTTATATCCCACTAATACAGGGACTTTCATTTTAAACTACACAAACTGATAGGGCTTCATTTTTGGGTTGTAAATAGACGTTTGACCGTATCAATTTAATTCCTAAGCCGTTATAAGTTTTCACTTCAAAATTTATCTTTTATTGATTTTTAGGACATGTTGCATAATGATTTTCAAGGAGATTCATTTCAGCAATCGTAGCCCGGCTACATCGAGCGCACACACATGCACGCTCGAATGGACTAAGTTATACAAGAAGCAACAATCAATTGAAAGGATAGTCTTTATTTTCTCGAGATTTTCATAACAAAACAAAACAAAATCATTACATAAATATTTTTTAATTTATTTGTTGAACCTAAGTTAGTTTAAAATGAAAGACCCTATATAATAAAGCTGAAAGTTGAGTATATTTAGATGTTTGTGTTTCAATCACGCCTAAACCAGTGAACCGATTTGAATGAAACTTGGAATAGGCGTAGATAGTGACCTGGAATAGCATATAGGCTATTCAAAATGTTGGTACCACGCGGGCGAAGCCGCGCGCAGTAGCTAGAAATAAAGAATGCGATTACTGCCATACATAAATTATGAATGGGAGTTTGAATTTGTTGGATGCTTTTATTTATGGCGGTTATCGAGAATCTGTTTAGATGTACAAACTCTACTGACGTCCGGTGTTAAATATTTGTCCTGGATGGGAAACGAACCCACGACCCACAGACAGATGAGTCAGGAGCTTCTTAATGAAACCTTCAGTACTTACTTAAAATTTTATAAGAATAAGGCCGTGTCGTATCTACGAGTACATAGTTCCAAAAATATTATCAAAAAATATTTTTTTCAGCCAAGAGACAGATTGAAGACGCAAAATTGTCGATGTTGGTGAATAATGTTCACAAAAACTACCACCGAATTATCGGCAAGTCCTGTTACGCTGTGCAAGGGCTTAGCTTCTCTGTCAAAAAGGGTAAGTAGGAGGTGACTGAAATTGTACGTCCTCTATTTTTGTTTTTGCTATGTACCCTATACCAAATCTTATAACTATACTTATGTGTATACTTATACTTAGGTAAGTACTTATTTATTTTTCATTTCGGATTTTTCGAGTTTTTGCATTTCTGGAGGCTCTTGCTGATAACAAACAAAAATAACTACGGGCCTAATATTGTTGGAACACAAAAAAATCCTACATTTTAGATTAATAGGTAGGTAAAGAATGTATCGCGGCTCAAGAATATATGAAGTAAAAACTTTTTTAAGCGCGTTGGGCATTTTGGAGATGGGGAAAAATCATTGAACTCGCGAGCGACCTGTTACCGACACTGTTCGGCAAACTTCGCCAACATTCGGGGACTATCGGCGATCCCGCCGCGTCTTTTTAACCTCGATTTTTGAATAATTTTACAGTTTCAAGTTTTCTGTAAGTTTTCAAGTGTTTTTTTTGTTCCCAATCGAAACATTGGTCTAAATCCACATCTAAAAGACATCTTGAAAAGGATTTTTAATGTAAAAACACATGAGAATATTGTCTATGCTTAGACTCGTGATCTTTTTAGGTGAATGCTTTGGTCTTCTCGGCGTGAACGGAGCGGGCAAATCCACCACATTCAAGATGTTAACGGCGGAGGAATGCACCACGAAAGGGGATATCTACGCAAATGGACATTTCCTCGAAAAGAACAAAGATCAAGTAAATTATTTGTTTTTTTAATGGTCCTCAGTAGGTGTAACAAACACACTGAGCATTTGATTATTTTTATGGAAATGCATAGCGTAACTTACTTTATTTTCCGACGTTTCACTGCACTTAATAATATTTTATGGTCGAAGTCAAAATCAAATCATTTATTTATTTATTTGCTAGAAAGTATACCGTACTATATTAGTGACAAAACCAAGTGTGCCTTGAGCTCGCTCGTACGGCGAATGAGTATAAGTATAAAAGACGTTCGATATTATATGCTGTACGCTTCATTCTTTGATCGAACTTTACATTGTAAGTTCGTTTCATCATTCATTATACTTCAATAGCTTAATACCTATGATTACACTTCATCCGAAGTTATATAGGTACGATGTTGTGAAACTAGAAGAATGAAGCAACGAAATAATAAGTGTTAAATAAAATTATATTATCTAGGTATTCATTTAACTAGCCTAAACTGTCCCACAGCTGGGCAAAGACCTCCCCCGTCACCTTCCACACCTCGCGATTATTATTTAATTAAAAATTAATTATTAATTGGTATTCATTAAAAAGAAAAATTAACTAAAAATTTAAAATTTCATTAAAAATACATTAAGAAGGAAAATGAGGAGGCCTATACTCAGCAGTGGGTAGATGTGGGCTTATTAGATAGATAGATAGATTCATTAAATATTATAATTGGACATTAAAAAAGTTCATAAATTTTGGATGCGTGAGCCACAGGACCGGAATAGCGTGAACAGAGGGAGGCCTACACCCAACAGTGGGATATTATCAGCTGCGGATAATGATGATGATGATCTAGGTATTTAATTATTGGTCATCAGGGGTGTTATATTAAGCCCATATTTCTAGCCACTTTGCTGCATCATAGTCAAGCTGCAAACTATGTATTGTATTATACTCGTACAAGTACGAGACTCGTACTTATTCTTTGTTCACACCTTTTTTTTATCCTGGGAAAAATGCATTAGGCATCCCCTCCCGCTCGGGGGGCGAGAGGGGTATGTGGGACTCCCCCGGGAGTGGCACTCCCGGTATACCCACTAAACGACCCAGCGACATTCCAGCGTCGCCTGGAATGGAGGGGGGTCTGGGAAACCGGATGAACCTTTTCTTCTCTTTGTTCACACCTAAGGCAACTAACGCGCTCAGTTGTCACCCATCTACTTACCGACCGGTCAGAACGTTGCATAACTTCGATGATCTATCAATTCAATTCAATTCAAATTCGTATATTGCTTCATGTTAGTTACAAGGTCCTTAATATATGCACTGCAATATTTGGTAGGTATTTAACTAATAACTTAAGTAGATATAGATTGGCTCAGCCCTTATAGATATTTAGTTTAAACATTTTTGGTTCAAGTACAATTAAAATAAATATTTAGAAGCCTAGTTTACTTTTATTATATCTTTTATTGACATCTAGATAATCTTGAATACTGTAATACCTTTTTTCTATGAGGTAAGATTTAAATTTTTTGCTAAATATTGTATTTTTTTCTATGTTTTGTAATCAAGAACGACTAAGCACGAACACCACGAACTCCTTCTGTTCCAGTATCTTCGCTCCCTCGGCTATTGTCCTCAATTCTTCGGCCTCGATGACTTCCAAACGGGCAATAACAACTTACAACTGCTTTTAACGTTGCGAGGATTAGACGCGAAAGACGTCGCGTCTGAGGTGAAGGCGTGGATCGAAATCGTTGGTGAGTAGAACAATCCATTTAAAAAGATTTTATTTTATTTATTTATTTAAGCAATGCAATGTTTTGACGAGAAAAGAAACTGAAAAAGAAACTCATGGACGTACGCATTCTCCCCATCCTTACATACGGTGCTCAGACTTGGTCTTTGACAAAACGTCAGAAGTCCGCCCTTGGGGTCTGTCAACGGGCCATGGAGCGTAGTATCCTAGGTGTAAAACTGTCAGACCGCGTGCGGAACAGTATACTACGCGCTAAAACCAGAATTGTTGACGTTTGTGACAAAGCCGCCAGCCTGAAGTGATGTCGAACGATTTGTGGGCAGAACGAGTTACACAGTGGACCCCACAAAATAAGACGCGCAGACGTGGAAGACCTAGGGTGAGATGGCGAGACGAGCTGGACTCTCACCTGAGAACTTGGCCTGTTGCTGCGTTAAATCGCGAAGAGTGGAAGGAGGGAGGGGAGGCCTTTGCCCTGCAGTGGGACGACACGGGCTAAATAATAATAATAATGTTTTGACGACCTCTAGCGCAGTGAGCGAAAGGCTGCCTGCGACGCTAAAGGTCGCGGGTTCGATCCCCGCGGCGGGACCAATGTTTGTATGATCTACAAATATTTGTCTCGGGTCTGGGTGTTTCTATGTATAATATGTATGTATATTTACAAACAAAAAGTATATAAGTAGCACCTTAAAATCACCGGATTCTTTCAGGGCTGAAGAAGTATAGCAACCGCAACGTATCGGGCTACAGTGGCGGTTGCACACGGAGACTGGGCGCCGCCGCCGCGTTATGTTCCGGCGCGCCGCTCACTCTCCTGGACGAGCCCACCGCCGGAGTGGACGTGGCCGCGCGCCGCCGCGTCTGGAGCGCGCTGCGCCGCAGTCTTCATATGCAACGGAGCGTCGTTATCACATCGCACAGGTTAGTGAAGAACGCTGGAAGAAAGTTGTGTGTGTTTCCTCATGGGTGCAAATGGCGAAAACACCACGTACTTTTTAGATGACGTGACCTGTAGCGGGCTCTCTTTGTGTACTTACACTTTCTTTTTGGCGTGGAATAAAATCATTTCGGGACTATGGAGTCCCGGACCCTTAACATGCATGCATGCAAAGCCAATTGTGGACCGAATTTCAATATTATTTTTTTGTTTGAAAGGGTATACTCCAGAGGTGGTCCCATATAAATTTTATTCCTGAGGGTTTGATAGTTTTCCCGTAAAACTCTAAAAACCTTCCCTCCTAGCCATTGTAAATCGAATCTACAGAGAAGTCTAAGACTCTTTATGCATTATGTTAAACTGACGTTTTACAAATGCCAGGAGCACACGTGCCGCGAAACTTGACATAAATGTATGCAGTTTTGGTAATTAAGCCTAAGCATTATCTGTTGATTTGATTTCTATTTCTTATTTAGATTTTTATGGATGGCTTATTGATTCCCTGAGTCACGCCGCGTGTAGAGTCGTACATTGAAGTCGGTTTTTCTTTTAGTTTTAAATAGTAGATTATTCACCAAGGGGATAAAGCAGTGTATTATGTCACGGGCGCCATATTGAATCCCAAGCGCATCGAAGGATTCTTTAGTAAACTCCCGAGCGAGAGCGAGGATGATTATAGTTAACTCCCTAGTGCAACGAGGGAGTTAATGACTAGAATCCTGAGACAGCGAGGGATTCAAGAGCGCCCAAGACTAAGACAGCTTTAACCCCGAGGTGAATACTCTGCTTTTCACACATAGGTACTGCGAGAAAAATAGTGAATACTTACACCCAGAAAATAGCAAGCAAGTCAGGTTTTATAGGTAGAATAATAATAATCAATTCGTTTTTTTATTCAACCTATACTGTCCTACTGCTGGGCAAAGGTCTTCCCCAATTCTTTCCAACCATCTCTCTCCTTCGATAGCTCCCACCACCCACTATCGAAGGAGTCGAGGTCGTCCGTTTATTCTCAAAAAATATTTTATTGAGGTCGTCCTTTCGTTCTCAAAAAATATTTTAGCATTAGGTAATATGCAACAACATTAGATCGCTCTATAGTTTGGAGGCATTAGCTACACTTTTTCCTTAAATTTGAATAAATTCTACTTGGTGCAGGTCTTTATGGTAAACATTTTCATAGAAACATCAAAAATAATTTCGGAAGAAAAAGATTAGTTGCCACATTTTTTCTTTTTTTTTTCGTATAAGTTCTATTGGGTGTGGACTCAATAGTAAAAATTTTAATAGAAATGCTGAAGTTCGAAATTCAAATCTTATCTGTTCACATGAGGTTCAGAGGGAGAAATGAAATCCCATACAACTTTACCTCCCGCCGGCCATTTTGTTTTTTAGGAGGGAGAAATGGTTTACTTTCGGTTAAGAATGTGAGACGAAAAAATGTATGGTTTTCTTGGACCGGGTGTGAAGACGTAATTATCGTGTTAATACTCACGTCCGTTTGTCCAGCATGGACGAGATGGAGGCGCTGTGCGGTCGCATCGGCATCATGTCGGGCGGCGAGCTGCGCGCGCTGGGCACGCCGGCCGAGCTGCGCGCCAGGCATGCGCAGGGACATGCCGTCATCATCAAACTTACTAGCGCACCGGCGGCGGTGGACGGTGACTCACTTGCATTCTTGCTCTTATTAATGCTCAATACTCACATTCATGATCAACACTCGCATTCATACTCAACACTCTCATTTATGCTCAACACTCTCATTCAAGCTCAACACTCACATTCATGCTCAACACTCTCATTCATGCTTAACACTCTCATTCATGATCAACACTCATTCATGCTCAACACTTGAGAGTGTTGAACGAGCTTGAATGAGAGTATTGAGCTTGAATGAGTTCAAGCTCAATACTCTCATTCAAGCTCAACAAGTTCAAGTTCAATCTTTCAAAAACAATCATAACAATCGTGTTTGAAATAACATAAAATCCTTAGATCATAAAGACGGGATGAGCCTTGACTTTGTAACCCTCTGCCAAAATGTACACGATTCCGAATCATCACGTCTTGTAGTATTACGTACGTCATATACGAAATTTGCAAGTTGGGTAAAAATTAGGGTGTATTGTCATTTTTATGCATAAATGTGTGAAAAATGCGTTCGTGTGCTAGCTACCTCGTCCCCCGCAAAAACCGGCAGAAATTTTGAAAGTGAAATTCTGTCAATAACTCGTCCATTCTATTTAGTCTGAGATAAAATCACGTTACTTACAACAGCAGGTACAATAATCTCTTAAATTAATTCTTATAACTGTCGTTCATGCTGATCCACATTCACGCTTAGTATTCAGTACTCACATTATTGTTTAACACTCGTATTCATCTCCTTTCCTTCTTTATTCCTTTTCTTCGACTTATATCGCTGTCTGTGATACATTTCAGAGGTTGATGGCGGAACGAGCTCTAAATCTAAGGTTGACAGCCTGAAGAATACACTGCAAACCAAATTCAATTGTACTTTGAAGGATGAACATAAGGTCAGTGGCATTTTCAATTACTTAACATAGATGAATAGATGATACCTACATAATACTTAACTAAAATTGGAGTACATTTCAGTACTAGTCTCAGAGAATCGTCGCTCTTCAATTGCGAGAATTTTCTTACCCGAGAATTATTTCTTATTATTAGTTACATGTCTTGCTTCTTTCTAGATATGAATAATTCGTTTTACCCAATCTATGAATTGACGACCTCTAGCGCAGTGGGCGAGGGCCCGCCTGCGACGCAAAAGGTTGCGGGTTCGATCCCCGCGGCGGGACCAATGTTTGTATGATCTACAAATATTTGTCTGGGGTCTGGGTGTTTCTATTTATAATACGTATGTATTTACAAACAAAAAGTATGTGATTAAGTAGTATATCAGTCATCTTAGTACCGATAACACAAGCTCTGCTTACTTTGGGGCTAGCGGTGTGAAAAGTCCAGCATTATTTATTTATTTTAAGGCATTCGTGAAATCGTTTAACACTTTTTATAATAAATTGCGATGCAAATCTATTATGAAAATGCTCTTGAATATTACTATCGTCAGTTCACAAGTTAATATTATCAGACAATGCTGCACTACCACATAAACGAGAGCATGCGATATAGCGCGCTGTTCTCGCAACTGGAGAGCCTTCGCAGCAGCTTTCCTTCGCTGGTGGAGGACTACTCCGTCACAGAGACCACGCTCGAGGAGGTCTTCCTATCCTTCGCTAAGGACCCGGATCCTACCAACATAAGGAATGGCATTGTGTAAATTGCAACTGAAAACGCCCCCGTTAGGCCATGCGCAACGTGACACTCTTCATTCCCTTTCTCGTACAATATTTTTTCAGTCATTTGGTGCGAAAAAACGGGGTTACCTGGAAAGTTTGAAGAGTTGTGCAAGTTGGTATTTTTATAGATTTTGGGGTGCTCTTTCTGAATTTCAACTTTGCCGCTCGCGCCGCCATTTTGGAAAAATGGCGGCAATAATCCGTTTTTCGGCAGTATCTCCTTTTCTACTCATTTTACGACAAAAGTACGTATGATCTTTTTAGGGTGCCTAGTATTAGTTTTTTACGCGTTCGGTATCGACGCCGTAAACGCAGATTTGTGTGAGAAAATAGCAGCGCCATCTTTTGGTACTCACTCATTACTAATGAAAAAAAAACCCAGTACAAATCCACGTTTACGGCGTCGATACCGAATGGTGAATAAAAGTCATACTAAGCATACAGGTGAAACTACCAAATGACTGGACTACAAAATAGACCAAGAAGTTACCTACTTACTATGCAAGGCAATATCGTTTAGGTACGACCAACTTCTCTGTCCTGTAGAATAAATTTGTCGTCATCTACGTACTGTGCTGTAGTGGACGAACTATCATCGAGAAACTTGTGTTAGCGTTGCGCATTGCCTACATGCAACCAGGGCCAATTCTTCTACAAAACCCTGCGTAGAATATTAAATGTTACCCAACTTTAAAAAGTGTCACACGAAATATGGTGCTGGGCATTTTTTATTTATTTTTCTTTGTATAAAAAAAAACGGAAAGAATCCGAAACACTTTGATATACCTAAGCATATTCAAACAAATAATATGTATTTTTTTAATTATGATAGATGTTATACAGGTTGAGTTCTTTCGAGCGCCCTCTGAGAGGAAAATCTAAACGGCTATAGTTATGGAAAATTGTTCGTCGGAGTCACGGACGTTTTTTATTTAGCGAAAAATTTAACTTTAGATGTTCCCCTCGAGAGGGCGCTCGAGCGAAAGTCTGTATAAGGGTGGTCGCACAGTCCTGCCGAGCTGGACGCGGCGAACTGTCAATTCAGTAGAGAAAATACTGCTGACGTCAGAAGCGAGCCGCATTTTCCGACGTCATCAGCATTTTTTGTATAGAAAAATGACTGCGGGCAGTGTGCGATCAGGTTAAATGTGATGTGCAGTGCGATCTCGGAAGCCATTTTGGAGGTGCTAAATCGTAATGGCCATTAAACACAAGTCTGAAATAGTATTCTAGAGCTTTCGAATTATGACAATTTACAACCTACCCTAACTTATTTGATGTAAATTCGTATGTTTATATAAAATGTCTGAAAATACGAATGAATTCTTGATTTCTTTCAATATTAAAGAGCCGTGCTGTCCTCGGATGTACTGTCGACTGTTGGAATCCGAAGTTAGCTAGTAACAAAAATGATTATGCGTATGAACACTAGCCATACAAAGTTTGGCCATGGCGTGTGATAAACTTATAAATAATTAAAACTAGATCTACGCAATTAAACACTTGGCTTTTTATGTCGCTTCATGTGTATTTGCAGGTATAGTGTAAGATTCATCTATAAGGTGATATAGGCTCAAGCCACATTGAATTGGGAAGCGTAGAAGAGCCGCTTGAGCCAGCGCGGCCCGCTAGATGGCTTCGTTAATTCTTCAAGCGTTTCTATAACTTGTATCATTGTTCATAAGGTTTATAGGCTTGCTATAAAACTAATTGACGCGTCGCTTCCCAATTCAATGTGCATTGAGCCATAGTTGTTCTCGATCTCACGAAGTCGGGTTGGTTTTAATTGTTGTTGTGTTGAGATTTGTTTCTGTGTGCGTAAGCGATACTGACGTCCATGAAGCGTTCTTGAGTTTAGACGCATACATATGCATCTGGCTCGTCTTCGTGAGATAGAAGTATAGTATAATATTGTGCTTATATTGCTTCATTCCAGTATTTATTTATAGGCACCAAATATTAAGTATTACGAAGAGGCTTATAAGTTTGTACGTAAGAGGTAATGTTTAAAACTTTTCATAACAGGTAGGTATTTTCTAAAGATGTTTTCACATGCCGAGAACTGAAGTGTTTTGGAAAATTAATATTATAAAACTACGTATTTATAAAAAATATATAGAATAATTATACATGTAGGTACATACTTATAATGTAAGTAGCCTTATTACTTACTAAATCCACATGTTTCCAAAGAAAAAAATACCTATTACCTATATAAAAAGTACTTACCTAATGTTCATGTTTTATTTTTGTTTATCTACCTTCGATCAACAAAGTTATCTACAGTTAAAAACAGAGGTGAATTTTATCGATTTGTTCGAAACTTGGCAAGTTTTTTTAATACAACACTTCATTATAACTTAATTGACTTTTGTCTTTGACTGTATTTTAAGGGTTTTTAGTCGAGATTGAATCTCGCTCTTTTACTGTATGGCTTAATTCTGACAAGTGACTCTTATTTTCTTCTACGCTATGTGGGTAAATAATATTTTAACGAAAGGAAAACAAAATTATTAAAATATTATGTAGCACTTACACATAAGGGTTCATTCGCCGTAAAGTGTACTAAATAAAATAAATATACTTACTACTTGTATCTATTTATAATAATATAATATTTATATATAATTTTTAATAAGTATTGTACTAATCTATAATAATACCTAATCGCTCGTTTATTTGCTCTCACACCGTGATTTTTAGTATATAATAGTGTTGTCGTTATAAATTATAAAACTTCGCTAACGGTGGCTTAATTCTGACAAGTGCCTCTTTTTTCTACGTTATATTAAAAAATTAAATATAATAATTATAAAAATATATTATGTAGCACTTAGTACCTACAACTAAGGGTTCATTCGCCATAAAGTGTACTAAATAAAATAAATATACTTACTACTTATATATATTTATAATAATATAATATAAGTATTTTACTAATCTTTAATAATAATCGCCCGTGTATTTGCTGTCTCACCGTGATTATTGATATGTTATAGTCATGTCGTTATAAATTATAGGTACTTGTGGTGCTTCAAATACAAACTCCACATTCACACCATTAAACAAGTTGTCTTTGGAACTTCAAAACGTTATATTAGGTACCTACCTGATAAAGGAAAATATTTTGGACATTATTTTCAACAAGATTATGTGTAGATAAGTAAAAGGAGTTTTACTTATCTACACGTAATCTTGTTGAAATCTTTGCGTGGACTAATTTAGTCCAATTATTTAGGTCTTGTTTTTAGTGTAAACAAGTAACACAACAAAATATATAAGAGAATACATGTTTTGTCGCTTGGTAACGACAGGGGGTAATAAGATTAGTATGTTCGAGCTGCCTACCTCATTATACTTATCTGAAATAGGAACAACTTATTTTTATAAGTTTGACCCATCCTCATTCATATTATTTTTTGTTTAACGATAGAACTTGGTGGTTCTTGGCTTCTACCACAATGTAGAATAAACTAGATGTATGTTTGTCACGATAATCACTTATTTTTGTCTATTTCTGCATGTTGGTATGTAGATGCAGTGTGAGATTTATTATAGATAATTGTAAGTTATTAATAATCTTATATTTTGTCAAACAAAGTACTTAGCGCACTTATAATGTATGTACAAGACTGCATTTATGGGTTTTTGTTTATTATAAAATAAATATTGCAACAACTAATCAATCTTTTATTGAAAACACGAATTATTATCATTTATTTTATTTATTTCGATTTTAGCAAGACAGCTTTCACATCGCACATCTGGATGTGGGATGTGATAAGCTGATGATGATGATTAAAATTCTTTATTGCACATAATTCGCAAAATAATGTAGGTAAACCTACTTACAATTAATGGCGAACATAATGCTGAAGACATACAGGCCTCGATCATGAATGCCTGAATTTCAACATTTGAATTTTTATACAGGGAATTTCTACTGTACCTACTTGGAGACAGGAACCATAGCATGAAGTTTTCTTGAAACGATGATTTGAGGTATATTTACAGAATAATTTAATTATTCACATCAAGGCAATTAAGCTCAGTCAGGAGGGGTCAGTCACATTCAATCGACTTCGTAATAATAATTTAACGCCATATTAAACCTTAATTACCCCATTAGGTACCTTACCTACCTAATAATGTGTAGGTATAAAACAAAAACTCGTAAGTGGGTACGAAGAAAAACATGTTTTTATTATGCAGTAA
Source organism: Epirrhoe alternata (assembly GCA_963565295.1). NCBI lineage: Eukaryota > Metazoa > Arthropoda > Insecta > Lepidoptera > Geometridae > Epirrhoe > Epirrhoe alternata. The sequence continues at coordinate 10,420,984 of OY751392.1, forward strand.
CTTTATTTCACATTCTAGCTAGAAACTCGCTATAGGCCTACATACAACTATTACATTATAATAAAGTAGGATTGATGCAGTACAGATAAATCTTTCAGACAACTATGTAGACCGTACTAATTATGTAAGTTGGTAGGTAAGTACCTACTTATTTAAGAAGTAAATAGTTTTGTTTATTGAAGCATAATAAGTAATTTTTTGGAGGTGCTGCTTGCAGCAAAATTAGCACTTTATTTTAGTATTTCTTTTGAAGCTAGATTTCTACTTGATTTTAAGTACTGATTTTATGCATGTATCTATTTAATGTGACTATAAATCCAGCTAAGTAAGTACATAGGTATTTGCACTTAATAGTAAAACACTTCTTATCAAAGTCAAAGGTCAAGCAATAATCAACATTTGACCTGCGTCGGCTAGTCCTCGCTACGAAAAAAGAAAAGTTTAACAGACCGAAAGCTACATAATTCACTTATAATTACAGTAGGTATGTTTGATCACGCGCACAACATAGAGTTACACTGGCCACTCGAGCTATGAGATTGGTTAAAATTGAAGGGCGCGTTATCACGTGATGTTGTACCGCGTATCAGTATCAGCCGGCCAGAAGTACCTTACCTATTATGGATACTTTGTTATGGCGCTTTTTAATGTTCATATTGACTAAGTACAAACCAAATTACAATCCTATTCAAAGATTCTAAGAAGCTAACAGGAAAATATTGTGTGTTCTTATAACAACCTTACAGAGGAATGTAGAATAGAGTTATTTGTAAACATTTAATTCATACTAACATATACTTCTTGGATCAATACAATAGTTACAACACTGAGACAATATTTTGTGACGGAGATAACAACATTAAACTAATTAACTATCTATAGGTACAGAGGCATTAAGGGCTCCAATAAATAATAAACAGGTTCTAAGTTAATTTCATACATTGCTGTAAATAACATTACGGGAAATACAGAGCTTGAATTCCTGTTTAAATCTGGCTGAGTTCACTTTCATCTAAAACTTTATTTCAACCACAGGGTGAACACAAGTCTATAAAAAAATGTATTAGCAAAAAAGCGCATGTCTACAAAGTTTTTTAAATGGTAGGACATAATCTTCGATAGACACGGGTCCTCACTGAAAAAGTAAAAAACAAAATTTCATCTAATCAACATGCAATGGAATGAAGTTTAATGAAACTAGAAAAATACAAAAAAAAACAATAGACACAGACTTAAATGAAAACAAAATTAACAGACACTCTTGACTTCAGTTTGAAACAGAAGTGGAACTGGGCGGGGCACCTGTCAAGATACAAAGATGGACATATTAAATAACTAAATGACAGGGCCCAAAAGAAATGGGTTCAGTTCATACTCCCCAGTTTCGTTTTTACTCGGTGTGGGAAGACAGATGGGCTGACGACGAATTGTTTTTATTTAATTTTAAAACTGACTAACATTAGAACCCTTTACATATTCCCAGATAAGGGTAGTCTCTATCTAATTTACAAACCTGTTATTTAAAAAAATGTAAATTGAAAAATATGAAAATCATATAGACATGTTAAAAATCAAGCCAAGGTTAAAATACACATCGAAATGCAGATTCATTATGCCAAGGTCATGTATGCCATGCGCATGCTTCATTCTTCAAGGTGCTTACAATTGCCTACTTTAATTTATCTTATCTGTAGCTCTGCAAGTAAAGATAATATCAATAATCTTTTGATAATATGATTAGATGAAACAATGTAACTTTTAACTACATCCACTTGATTATCTACCTTAAAGTTAAATAAATAGCACTAGCACAAGACAAGGGTCATCATGGTAATTGATCTATGTAAATTAGTTCTAGTTGGATATCCTCTGTAGACCACTTTCAGCAAAAACCTCCTTCACACTATCAAATACTGCCTCGGGAGATTTCTCAGCATTGACTCGTCTGACAAGGCCTAGCTGATCGTAATGTTCAATGATAGGCATTGTGTCATTCAGGTAGGTGTTGAATCTTTTCTGCAAGCTCTCCAAGTTGTCGTCGGAGCGGCCGCTGCCCGCTGCGCCGCGGCCGAGGCATCGCTCGGTGCATTTATCTCGTGAGCACTCAAAGAATAGTACAAAGAGAAGTTTAGTTTTGTCTGACATGACGCGCTCCCAGCCATCCAGATTATCCTTATTACGAGGGAAACCATCAACGAGGAAGCGTGTTTTTCCAGATTTCTGCATGGCCTTGTGCAGCAGAGAGCACGTCACCTCCACTGGGACTATTAGACCGTTGCGAATCTTTTCTTCAATCATCTCCCCGAACTCGGAGCCTGGCCTCTGCCGCTCTTCTCGCAGCAGATCTCCAGCTGACAAGTGCACGAAGTCATATTGCTTGGAAATTAGCGAGCACTGTGTGCCTTTGCCGGCACCGGGAGCTCCCAATACGAACACAACTTCAGGCACCATTTTGTTGAGAACGAGCGAACACTGCAGCAACGCGCGACCTATCATCAAAGGCGAACACTAATTTAATTATCGAATGACTAGGGATGGCTTGGCTTTGGAATCGATTAACAGGAGTTGAGGGTTAAATAGGTTTAAAACCGGTTGGGGTATGCTTCTTAATTACTTACAAGTCACTAATAACTTCAGGCAATGCATGTTTTCGAAAAAATAATAAAAAATATTTCTAACCTGAAATCAGACTACAAGCGAAATTCAACGCTAGAATGGATAATTTGACAACTAAATCTGTCTTTTAAATTGTCTGTGGTATGGAATTTCGTGAAAGATTGATGCAAACGGAACGTAAAAAATATGTCAGTGCCATTGTAGGTACTCATTTTTGGCGCTCATTCCGCTTTTCTTTAAATTGATGGAAACGGAACGTAAAAAATATGTCAGTGTTATCGTACTATTTTGAAAGTTTGTAGTCAGTTGGTTTTGTCAGTTGGTTAGGTTAGGTTTGGATAGTGACCATCAATGCGCGAGGCGAGCGAGCAAAGCGAGCGTGCCGCGGCAGCGGCCGCCGAAGCGCCAGAAATCCCTTGCTCTATTATAGTTAAAGTAAATTAAAATGTTTGTTTTTTTTTATGATGCATGGGTTATTCTAGCGTTGAATTTCGCTTGTAGTCTGATTTCAGGTTAGAAATATTTTTTATTATTTTTTCGAAAACATGCATTGCCTGAAGTTATTAGTGTCTTGTAAGTAATTAAGAAGCATACCCCAACCGGTTTTAAACCTATTTAACCCTCAACTCCTGTTAATCGATTCCAAAGTTATACCCTAGAGATACTTTAGTTCGACCATTAGCAGACTGACTGAATGAAATTGCCCGTATCAGAATGGAATCTTCTGAAACTGAAGCTAACGTGAGCTGGGCTGCACACACAACACAAGGCAAGACAGGCACAAGGCGGGCACGGCACGGCGGCAGTTTGTTTGATTGACAAATTCTAAATTCTGTCTGCGCCGTCTGCGCACAGACAGAGATTCTGCGAGTGACGGACGAGTGTCAGTCATGACCCAAGTGTCATCAAAATTTGACACTGACAAAGACAACCAAACATTGGATTCAATCTCAGATTCAATGCAAAGTGATTCAAATAGTACTAGACCTCATAGACCAAGTACGCACAGCAGACAGCGTACTCTTTGCGCACACACTTTGTTTTGGTGTACTCGTTACAGAGTAATTTGCAAAAACTTTTGGCCGATGTGGCTCATATTTTTGTGAATATCTCTGCATACATCCTGTCACAAATAAAAAGAAGCACACCATGCTACATGCACCTACGATTCCCTAAACATAAGGATAGCATCTAGGTCTCTACGTGCTCGGTTCTGATGTTAACAACCAATCTAACCTCTGAGGTTAGGTGCACGATTGCGCATTTACAGTGCCACAAACTTATCTGAACCGTTATCGCATTTGGTGTTGGCAGAAAAATACTTAGATGATCAAACGCGGCCGCTCCGCTGAAAAATAGTAATCCTCTCTTGGCCACCGGTTCAGATAAGTTTTTGCACTACCTGCCTACTTAGGACTAAAATAAATAAGTTATTTTGAAAAAAAATTCATCAAGTACAAGCTTGGATTACCGTGATCTGATTGAACTCACCGATGTAAGTACAAAATTTCATTTCAATCAACCTATTTTCTGAGGAGTTCCGTTCTCCATCATCCACTCCATTATAATTAAAATTTCCACCCAACTCCATTTAAATTTTAGATGACACTTGGTCTACAAACCATGTTTCAACTCTATCGGCCATTTAACTGTGGAGTTCCGTTCTGCATCATCCGATCAGCTCGCTGTCACTATATTTTAAAATTTTGGATGATACTTGATCTACAAACCGAGATTCAACTTAATCGGTCTATTTTCTAAGGAGTTCCCTGGAACAGCTCTTGACTCCATCATCAGAGCTCGCTGTTACCATATTTTAGCATTGACTCTTAAGTGTACCAAAATTCAGCTCAATCGGACACTGGGCACTTCCCAGTGTCCGGTCAAAGCTTGCAAGATTTGACCCGGACAAACATACATACATACCTACATAGCAAGTTAATTAAAAGCTTTTAAAAAAGGGAAACATGCTAACTAAATGGCATAGCAGATAAAATTTGCGGGCCCGCTCCGCGATTCTCGTACCCATTTTCCCAGCTTGGTAATTATTGTATTTATATATTTAAATTATTGTATGTATCCCTACCATCGATCCCTACTGATTAAATGGAATTACCTAAGGGGGAGTTCATAAATAACTAGACACCAAGTCCAATACAATACCATTTTATTTATTTTTTCATTGTATTGACAAACACTGTTGTTCCACAAATTAAATAATGTGCCCAAGATTTGCTGAATCCGTTACCTGAAAAAAAGAAACAAAATTAAAACCTATTAAATTAATTTTCATAAAACAAATTTTAGGTGTGAATCAGATAATAATAATGTTTTACCTCAATAAAATTCAGAACAGGTCTGTGATTGATCATCATACGAGAAAGGGATTTTATTAATGGAAAAAGTTTTCAAATATGACATTGAACAGACAAAGAAAATATTATTACATAATAAATATGCTTACCAATATAATGTGTCCATGTGCCCTATGATTTGCTGAATCAGCTACCTAAAAAAAAGAAACAAAATTAAAACCTTTTCAAATTCATTTTCATAAAACTAATTTTAGGTGTGAATCAGATAATATTAATAATGTTTGACCTCAACAAAATTCAGAACAGGTCTGTGATTGATCATCATACGAGGAATGGATTTTAAGGGCGCGTACTACCTCAAAACTGCTTCGACTCTGGATCATATCTATAAAAGTATTGAACCAATATTATTGAAAAAAATATATATTATAGTTGAGGATATAAACTATTGCTCCATTGTAGTGAAAACACGATTACTAAATATTTTCTCGATAGAAAATAATCACAAACTTCCCTCTGAATTTTACTTAAAAACAAAAGTACTCAATAAATACTTTAGCTAGACTAGTAAAACTTTGTATCTAAACTCAGCTTAGTACACTACGTCGTCCCGCTGTTCCGAATTTTGATCTTTTTTTGTTTTTGTACTTTTAATTAGCTAAAAAGTGTTTTAGCTCCGTAAATAACGCTGCGCATCCATAGCTCTGTACTACTCACACGCCGAACAAATCACACTCGCTGTCCCGCTTACAAAATGTTGGCGTATTATAGGCCCTTAAGACATAAGAAAATAATATTAAACAGGCATGCTTACCACTTTTAGTTACACCATTGTAGCAATCTTACGACAGCAGATCCGCATCTAAAAGATAGAGAAACTGATTTTATTCAAGTTTTAGTTCTAAAAAAAACCTGTGTGATTCTAATACTTCAGTCCTGTTGAGCTTGTAATATACCGTCATTATGAAATCTGGGCGGATTTTATCATCATTTGTCTCTACTGCATTGAAGGTAGTAGAATTGCAATTATAAAAATTACGTACCTATTATTTGGCAATAATTGACCATGAAAGGACTTGAGCAGTAGCTGGACTATTTTTATTGCTATTACTTACCAATTCTAAAAAGCTTGACCATGTGTAACCACCCAGGCATTGGCGGCTAGACCCCGTATCTATAAAAATTGAGACAGTTATTTCTTGATCTTGTAACTTTATATTTACAATTAATATTTAAATTCTTCAGTCCTGTTGAGCTTGTAAGTAACCGTCATTATTCAATCTGGGCGGATTTTATCATCATCTTTTTAATGTTCAGTCTCAATTGATCCAAAAATAATACTTGTATTTTATAAATTGAAATGTAAGTTACCCAACACTACAGTAAGCTTAATAATACGACAATGCAACTTACCATTTAATGACCAAATTTCCCGGCAACTCGATTGAGCAAGGATTTTACGAATCATTGTTCTGTAAAAGAAAAATTGATTACTATTTTTTCTAATGTCTAACAACTTCTCTTTATATTCATTTATATTCAGGCCTGTTGAGCTTGTAAGTACCGTCATTATAAAATCTAGGCGGAGTTTATCATCATACTTTATTTTAATTTATGTAGTCAAATAAATGAACAAATGTGATGTTTACCTAGTGGTGTTACAATGCATCCCTGTTTTCTGTTTACCTGAAAATAAAAGAATAAAAACGATTAACATTAATGTTTTAGACTCGCTAATCTTATTTTTTGATTGATTATAATTCAATCAGTTTATAGTTAAAAAGCTGTCCTCATAGATACTCGGAACAGGTCTGTGTTTTTGTCATCATAAAACAGAGTTTCATATTGATAGTAGGATAATCCATACTGTCCGTCTGTTTTTTACCTTTTCACGACAAAACCACTGAACAGATACGGCTAAAAATTGCCATGGATAAAGGTTGTATCCCAGGGAAGGACAGGCTACTTTTTATCACGAAAAAATCCCGAAGAACCGCGGGAGCGCAGCTGGTTTAAAATAATCTTACCTTCAAGATGGCTTCAAGTCAGCCTGAATCTTACCTGAAAACGATGAGCTTATATAAAAACTGAATAAGTGCAGTAGACATTTACAAGAGGGACCTAATTCTGGTTCCGTTTGGTGATCCAGAATAAAGTCCCCCTATAGATAATTCTCACTCACCTCTAGATCCAATTGATAAGAGTATCCTAACCAAATTAAACAATACCTTTACAATAGAAAAATTATAATTTAAAAGTAATTACATGTATAAGTAAGAACCCCCTTCTCCCACTACTCATTATGATAACACTTCTCGTCAGGGAAAGTATGTATTATTTATTTCCATAATATTTATTATAACGCGTGACGCTACATTAACAGCCTTGAATCACCCTAAATGGTATAATATTTATAACAGTGCGATGTATATCGACCAGCAATATTACCGAGTTACCAGCACACACAAACCGATGCAAACTGAATGAGGATGGTCAAGAAAAATGATCCAATGTTCAATAAAAAAACAATATAGTGCATGAGGCGCGCCCAATAACGTTACATTTTATATTACAGTATATGGATTGCGTTACGGCGTTTACAATTTGTCGAGGTATGAAGTTAGGTCGGGCAGACCCTCCTTGAGTCCTTTCCGTTTTCTTGTCTCCTGCAAAGAAAAAATAGTGTTAGAATGCGTCAACTTTATGGACAATCCACTAGTGTGGTTGTAGATGAATGTATCGCACGCCGCGTAGCTTGCAGTCCTAGGACATAAGGATAGCGGTCCTGTGCAGCGTTTAGCGGCGCGCGAGTCTATCTGCGTGACCGCGAGCCGCGCGCTCCCGGACGGACAAACCTGACAGCTAGCCCGTCTAACGCGCGGCACGGAGCGCCCACGGATTCATTATCTGCTCTTAGCATTATAGCGTGTGGACTACTCATTTACACTTTTCAGATATAGCACTACATGAACAAGTATGGTTGCAACACGTTATAAATAATATAACTGCCGTAAATCCCTGTATAAAATGTATTTAAATACTAAAATATTACCTGGACGACAACGTAAGGCTTGGTGCCAGCCTCGCACGGGTCACCAGGCAACACCTGCCAATGGTCGAACACGCACTGCGGGAAGGCCTGACCGCCGGTATTGGAGCGCAGGTCGGCGGTGAAGCCGAACGACTCGTTGACAGGCAGGTAAGCCTTCACCACGAACATGGGAGTGCCCGTGACCTGAGACTCCTCAAACACGTGACCACGACGTCTGTTCAATACTCCGTAGATACCTCCGACGGCAACCTCGGGGCACTGAAAAGGAATTTGTTTTAGTTGTGGGGTAACTGTGACTATCGTATATCGTTATTTACCAAACGATTGATTGCATTTTGAATATCAAGTGATTCACTTAAGGGTCGATTCACATCTGACGGAAGATCCGTCGCGGATTATCGGTCGAGGAACGTCAGAACTGACAAATGTATAGAAAAACACTCGACCGTTCACACTCAACAGATGATACGTTAGTCCGTCGAGTGTTTTTCTATACATTTGTCAGTTCTGGCGTTCCGCGACCGATAATCCGCGACGGATCTTCGGGTCAGATGTGAATCGACCCTAATACCAGATAATTTTACGACACTAAGTTGTGTTGCTTTTTGTTGATTTGCCAATTGCAAGGGCTTGTTAAAATTTAGTGTAAATGTTAGTTTTCACTCATGGCAAAGTTCTAAAAAGGACTTCGCAATAATAACAAAAACTGTTGATCTACCACATCTCGGAAAGGCGGAACTAATGAGTACATGCTAGCCCGCTCAGGAAAAACGTGGGAAAGTGTTTTATTATAAAATATAGTTCATACCTGGATCTCGCAAAGGTACACAGGCTCCATAAGTCTGGGCTGTGCAGTCAAGAGAGAGGCGTACAGGACTCTCCTGGTTGTTGGAATGATTTGGCCACCACCTCTGCACAACAAAATAAAAAAATGTTGGTTAATGTCGAACTTATGTATTATAATGTAGTATAAAATTATGTATTATAATGATAGATAGTGAAACAACAATATTTTACATCAGATCACAAAATCAAAAGTACAAAATTACACAAACCTGTGGATAGCATCAGTGTGCAGGGTAACATCATAGATGTTGAACCTGACACCTCTCAAGTTCTCCTCAGCCATGACTCCCTCTTTGGCGGCCCATTGGAAGCCGGCCACGACGGAGTCCTTGATCTCGTTCAAGTACTGAACTCCCTTGGTGCAGTCCACCAGAATGTTGGGGCCGGTGCCTTCGGGACCGAAGCACCAAACCTTACGGGCCTCCGTTAGGTCGTATTCGTACTTTTCGCTGAGGTAACGCGCACGGGTCTTGAAGTCGTCGCGCGGATTTACTTTACCCTAAAAATTTTATTTGGTTTAGGAAGCAGTTCGTTTTCCTGAAGACTTTGAACCTGAGTTTTAAAGCTGAATCATGATAATACATTTTTCATATTTTTGCATTCCATGGCCTAAAGGTTTTTGTTTTTATAATTTAAAGAAAGAATTGGAATCTGCATAGAATTTATATTTCATCTGCGATTTCCAGATCAGATCAGTTTTAATGACATGTATCGCACGCCGCGTAGCGTCCAATTCTAGGACATATGGATAGCGGTCCTGTGCAGCGTTTAGCGCCGCGCGAGTCTTTTTAGATACCTATGGTTTGAATGAACGAAAAAACTCGTTCAGAGCAGGATGACCGAATGTCATCCAATAATTGATTCATGGACTATTGAAAATCTGTAAACATGTATGTATGTGAAAATCTGTAGAATGTAGATTCATAGCTTAGCCTAATGTCAAACAAACTTAAATTATAAGTATGTGTGAAAAAATTGAAACAGAGAGCATCATGTTCGTGTAACCCTGCTCAACAAAATGGCGTCGTTAAAATAGCGTACTCACGTCATCGATGTCCTCGGGCAGACCGTCAGGCATGGGTTGCGCCTTCATGAAGAGACGGTTGTGCTTGTTGGGCGACTTGGACAGACACATCTGGTCAGACTCCTCGGCCACGGTCTCACGGTATGACACCACGGGGTCGGATTTCTTGATTGGAATGCAAGCGTGGTCCTCCTCCAAGTCCTAGAGTTAAAGTTCCATGAAATACTTTCGATTGCAACAGGAAACAACCAGATAAGCCAATAACCAACAGTAAATGTGGTGTATATGTCATGTAAATAGTGATATTGCATTGACATTTATTTATTATAAATAAGCAAACATGTGTGGGACAAGCAAAGAAGTTTCACAACTACCTTCAAAAGCTACTCTTGAATTACCGCAAGTTTAATAACATTAGACTCGTCACATACCTTGAGACAGATCTCAAGATGCAGCTCTCCAGCTCCAGCCACAATATGTTCTCCAGACTCCTCGTTGATGCACTGCACCATAGGGTCAGACTTGGCGAGACGCTTCAGACCTTCCACCAGCTTGGGCAGATCGGCGGGGTTCTTGGGCTCAACGGCCACACGCACTACAGGCGACACACTGAACTTCATGACCTAAACAAACACGACAAATTTTGGTTTCCTAGATTCCTTTTTATTAAATAAAGTATTTTGAGTGAAAGATAACTGAAATGCTTTACAGTAATCAAGGACACTAACTTACCTTCATGTTGTGCGCGTTCTTGTAGGTGGTGATGGTACCGGTTTTGACCAAGAACTGGTCAACTCCTACAAGACCACAGATGTTACCAGAGGGCACATCCTCAATAGCCTCAACATAACGTCCCATCATGAGGATGGTACGCTGGATGGTCTTCTCGTACAGATCCTGGATAATAACAAACATGTGAATATTGCATCTTTGGCTACGAAACTTCAATGGCCATCTACTTTTTGTGCCATAAATATTGTAGACACAGAAAACTGGTTCTGTGGTAGTATATGGCAGACTCTCACCTCCTTCTTGCCGGGCGTGAAGTTGGGTCCCATGATGCGAGCCTTCTGGCCGGTGATGACTTTACCGGAGAACACACGACCGAACGCATAGAAACGTCCCTTGTCGGAGGTCGGTACCATTTTACTCACGTACATCATGAGGGGCGCTTCAGGGTCGCAGTTCTAAAACAAACATGACCATTGGGCGAACGAAAAAAGTCAATATTGAAATGACAGCTATTAATGATAGATAATACTCAAATCAAAGTCAAAAAGCATATTCAGTAGGACCGCTGAGATCACTTAAAATTGTCTTAAATCTAGGTGATTTTACTCCTGATCCTTCGCGTCTAATACCGTGAGAACCAGGGCAAAAAACACAGTAGCTACAATCATGGAGAATTTACCTTGATACCCATAGCAGCCTCATCGTCATGGGGTCCCTCGTACAACATCTCCATACGATACTTCTGGGCGACCACGGGCGACGGCAGATGGATGGCAATCATCTGAAGAAGAGCCTCTCCAGCGGGCAGCCAGCTACGCATCACAACCTATAATACACCTTACGTGTTAAAAATAAAGCACGAATTGTGAACGTCATATTTCAAGAGCTTAATATAGGAGTCTTAGAATTATTCGGCGACGGCACGCACGTGGTGCGTTTTTTGAAAATGTTTCAATCATTTTTGGGGTCGTATACTACTAAAAGTATGCGGCCAATTCCGGAAAGAAGTTACTGTAAGTCCTCCTTGACACCCAGAAGTCTATTTCAGGCAACTGGCAACACTTGGGACTAGTTTAGGCACTAAAGACAATGTTAAAGAGAGGTCACCTAGACTTCATTATTCAGTTCGTCAAACTGACCTTGACCTTTTTGATAAGTTGGGTCATAATACTTGACAAGGGCAATCTTTATGATATACCTCAAAATGATAAAAATAAACTTTGAACCTCACAAACACGCCAAAATACAATCGTACTCTGGACGCGCTTACGTTCGAAGTGGGTTTAATGCTCACCTTCAGTAGGGCCTTTCCATCCTTGTCAGAGTCCTCATGCTTGAGGGTGACTCCGATCTTCTTGAGCAGACCATCGATCTCTTCCTTCTTGAAGTTCATGATGGCATCGAACACCTTGTAGATAGGGTCGAGCACGTACATGCAGAAGGAACGCTTGTTGTCATTGTCCTTCTGCTTGGCCCACTTCTTTGTCTTGGCGTTGAAGAAGTTCTCGCCCCAAAGCCTAGGTGAAGAGTATTTTGTCTTATAGCAGTAGAATGGACACTCATCTCCCTATATTAATAGACTACCCTAAAGCTAGGTCTCCAGTGACACTGTTTTTGTGTTTTCTAACATCAAACATCTAACAAAGTATGGGCGTGGCCTCACTGATTTCCGAGCCAGACGGAAAATTACGAGTTCTCGATTGAGTTTTTACGAAAGAAAACCTCATAACAAAATCTTAGAAAACATAAAAAAAATCTAACAAATTTTATGTTTTAGTCACTGTGACTTACCCCCGGTTTCTATATTCAACGGACAGTCGTAGGTAAGAGCTACGACTCGTTTCTACATACAAAAGTTTGACAGCTAGAAACCGGCGGTAAGTTAGCTGTCAAACTTTGTATGTAGAAACGAGTCGTAGCTCTTACCTACGAATGTCCATTAGACGCGGAGAGTTTAGTTAATTGGCTATATAAAACTGATGTTATTTATTTATTAAATGAATTATTTTATTATTAGTATAAATGTTCGTCCTTTTCTGCCGCCGATCCGAAGCATAAAGCTTGAACCAGTATCAACGGGACGAAATTAATGTATGTCCCGAAAGTCGCCGGTTGAAGCACTAATTGTCTTTAACCGGGTGATATGAGACAAATTCAATATTTTGAATTAAATAATTAAGTTTCTATGATTGTCACATTTGTTTTAAATTTGAAGTCTCTACGATAACAGCTCCTACAGTCGTAACTAATTCCTTAGATTTCCATTTTGTTTCTTATAACCTTGTCAGGTACGCAGCGTAACTAACTGCGTGCTTGACACCCCTAATTGTAGGATACGTCATTTGATTCCAAAAATGGCTTTTCATTTCAGCTAAAATCCTACGCAATTGCAACTTTATGCTGTGGGTGGGTATTACTAACCACAGCATAAACAAGTATCTTACGATCGTACTATGCAGTGGGTGACGTCATCGCCATGTGGGCGTTTCACTGCAGTCGCCCGGTGCCTTGAAGCGATCGTATCTTTCAATGATATTATGATAACAAGATCATTTTGTGTGATCATGTAACTAGTAGTTTTTCGTTGGCAAATAAAGTTATTTGTATTTGTATTTTGTAACTAAAATATTATTATGGAATCGTTATAGGCCCTTACTAATAAACTTAGCAAAAAGTTATATCATACATAACCTATGAATAACCATTTAACCATACAAATTTTTAGTTTATGCATGGCATAACTAAAACCATGGTGAACTTGTTCACAGCACATGCTGAGCTCAAGACTTTTCGCTTAGCTGTACACGCCTTGCATGTGCACACATTTTTAATTATAAGTTTTTCTTTGTTTGTTTCTTACTCAATTATATTGTACCTAATTGCCCGTTGGTTTTTGTACTTTTCTCTTTCTTCTGTGTTCACTGTTGGTACCTTTTTTTTTGTAAAAATTGTTGTTGTATACAGCTGCGAATAAACGTATGTCTATGTCATGTCTAGGTCTACACATCTTTGTGTCAAGTTTATTAGTAAGGGCAACAGTGAATAATGTTTAGTTACTCGTGTTTGCGGCGTATCTACATAATACGAGTTCTCAACTACCTACATAAATCACTGGTTTGATGAAGACAACATCCTGTCCTGTGTGAACACATGGGTGCTCCTAACCTAAATATAATTCGAGGGCTACTGATGCAGTCTCTTAGAACGTTTCTAAGAGATCAAAACCAAACTGATTTATAGAATTTCACAGATCTTGAAACCTAAAGATATGAGAGGTTTAATATGAAGACTCGATTCATTCAATAGTGAATTCCATATCTGTAATATTCATTACCTGTTCATGAGCTTGACAAGGTCGATCTTGAACTTGTCAGCGTACATCTCTGCGAACTGCTTGAGGGTGAAGGCCCAGCCGTGAAGACCCGAACCGAAACCCACAGAACCCTTGCTGGGGTCCACACGTACTTCACCTGTATGGACAAAATGTGGGTGCTATACTACTATTTACAATAGAGATGTCGAAACCTAATGTTAGGGCGCATTATTTACTATGGATGCAGCCTTGATTTTATCATATTTAATTAAATTCGGCACGACTCTATAGCCTACCCAACATCCAAAATGAAACATTTAGCCTAACAATTTAAAACAAAGGTAAAACATTAGGTTGAAGTTCCAAGAACAACTTGTAACATGTACCTACCTACCATTACGACCGCGTGGCGAAAATCAGCCCTTTCACTCTTGTTTAGAAAGTAGGTCAGAAACACAGCTGTGTTGGCAATATCCATGCTGGCTGATTGATCTTAATTCAACTCGTCTGGAGTGCTTGGTTTGAATTACTTTTGTCTTAAATATAATAGAAAGCTAGTTAAGAATTATTGTTTCAATCAATTTTGGGGCCACAAACTAGAAAGTATAGTGACCAATTCCAGAAAGATTTGCTGTAAGTCCTCTTTGACACCCAGATGCTTATTGAAAGTAACTGGCAACATTGAAGACTGTTTAAATAAAGATATTCCAACAGTTCTGATTTCTAGACTTATACCTGTGCTAAGACAATGGAACTTGTGGTTCCTCTATAAACCCATACAAAAGCCAAAGAAAGTGAATAACTTTGTGTGGTATTTTTCCTAGATAAAATTTTCCAGCAATTTTAAAATCAAATGAACCAATTGCATGATAAGCATTATAGTTGTTATTTCACTGCAGATGACCTTGCAAAATGTTATCAATATCACGCGATCTCTCATGATAAATTAAACAAAGTTGATAATATTAATGGTATTCTAGAATTTAGGAATAGCTCATGATTTATGTATATTAGCTATTATATTTAGCTAATACTGTCTAGTCATCACAACTCTGGCATCTTTTTGCCTACGACATAAAGTTGACTCCTTGGTTAGTAAGGGGGGTCGCTCACACGAGCTAGTCGAGGCACAGGCACACAAGCGGCGCGCCGCATCTACGTTTTTAAGGCATAAATGGTAGTGAGCTTACATACTAGAGTCAAGAGTTGCGGCACGAGCGGGGTGCTGGCGCCGCGGAGTCGAGGCGAGGGCCCCGTGCCCGACCGCGCCGCGACTCCGCCATTTTGTTAAACCGTTTCGTGCGTTAACTTACGTTTAGACTTGAGAGGAAGCATAGCCGCCTGCGCCTCTACTCTACATAGAAACAACGTTTCGACCGTGCCTCGACTTACCAGTGAGCGACGGGCCTTATGATTTTAAATTTTTGCTTCCAGGTTTTGATGAATAACCTTTATCGAAGTGCTTGGTTTTGTTTTATATATTTAATTCATTGTAGACATGAAGAAACGCGATGAACAAACCGATGCGGCGCGCCGCCGCGAGTCTGTCCGACGTGCGAGCGAATCGTCCTACATCATTACTGCCCTGCCTCGTTAAGTTGTTAGTTTCGGCACAGTTTGCGCGAAAATATCAAGCAAACTGATCTTGTTCTATTCAATTCGCGACACGCCGCAAGCAATAGTAAATCGACTGTTTATTTTTGTTTCCGCGCCGCATCCAGATGCGGATGAATCTTGTAACATAGTTCATAAGGTTTATTATGTCATGTTACATCTTGTCACGTCGCGTCGCTGACAATCCAATGTGCATTGAGCCTAAAACTGCAAACAATACACAAAGAAAACCGTGCAATAAAAGCACTTACCCATGGGACCGCTGTCATCGGAGTAGGTGGCGATGATGACGTTAACATTCTCAACAATACGCTGGAAAGTCTGGTACAGCTCTTCAGACTCCAGCTGAAGTTCCAGCAAGGCACGGTCCATCTTGTTCATGAATAGAATGGGCTTGATGCGCTCGGCAATCGCCTGACGCAGAACAGTCTCGGTCTGCACGCACACACCTGCGGGGTAATGCTTTATGAGTATTGTTAGGTAATTAATAGAGGTTTGCTAAGGATTTGAGTAAATCAGATGGCCGTTCTTGAAATCTTCAAAGAAATTCGGAGATAATAGGTAATGAACAATCATCACATTATGAGGGAAATAAAATTTACATGCAAGAAGCTATATAGCAAATTTCAATGTTATTATCCATTAATAATACAGGAAATATGCATACCCGAGACACAGTCAACAACGACAAGAGCTCCGTCGGTTACACGGAGTGCAGCAGTCACCTCCGATGAGAAGTCAACGTGCCCAGGAGAGTCGATCAGGTTGATCAAGAATCCTTTCTGTCCCTTCTCACACTGGTCAGCATTAGTGATGAAGACCAGATCCTTCTCCTCCAGTTCAAAGTACATGGAGATGGCACTGGGGAATCACAGCACTGGTTCATGATAATGCAGTGGTAATAATGTGAATTGTTATGAAATGCAAAAATCAGATGGCCGTTCTTTAAATCTTCAAAGATTCTCAGATTTTAGGTATAGAACAATCATCACATGAATGTAAAGCTAATTTTCCAGTCCTTAGAATTTATGATTGCACAATAACATGAAACAAATAAGTGTTGTGAAGAAACATCACAACTTTTACATGTAAGATTTGAGAGGTTAAAATTTAGTCTTGTGTAGTTCCAGAATGAATAGTTCAATTGGACTATTTTGTGTTTAATTCTTCCTTCACTAGTTCAATTTCAATACAATCATATCTCTGGTTCTGTAGTTCAGCGCGGCGAATGAGCGAGACGATTGTTGTGAGCGAGAATGATAGACAGGTGATACATTTATTGGACTAATGAACTAAACTATCTTTCTAGTTCAAAAGATATGTTATGAATGAATGCTGATTTATGAGGAGTTATGAGAATGACATAGGCAATAGAATTAGATTGAACTACGGAACTAAAAAATATATATACTTCGCAGCGATCAAAATTTAAGTATGACAGGCAAAATAAAACTAAAACAAACAAAACATTTCTAAATTTTAAAAAAATCTTTATTTAATCTACAAGTCAATGTTCAGATTCCCAAGCCAGGACACTGCTTCAGGGGGAAGGTCTACTACTCCAGGGTCCTGGGTATGAGTGTATAGGGCATTGTAAGATGATGTGCTCAATGTTCTGCTCTTCCTCACCGAATTCGCAGAGCGATCAAAAGATATGTATAGCTATATCTTCTCAATTAGGTGACAAAATGCGCATTGCTACAATGGGTCAAGTTCATTGACTTATCGATCAGTGGGGTGGTAATAATAATACCATGCAACAAAGGTTATTGCACCATGTGGTGTTTTTTATAGAAATCTGGTACTCACGTCGACTTGATGGTGATACATCTGTCCTGCTCATCCTTACGCGTGTCGGTAAACCTGGTCTCTCCCGCACGAGCACCGGCAATGATGCCGGCTTTGGACACCAGGGAGTCTGTCAGTGTAGACTTGCCGTGGTCGACGTGGGCGATGACGGACATGTTGCGGATGTTCCGCTTCTTGTCCATCATCCCACGGATCTCGTCTACTGTGAAATTCACCTGCACAAAAGAGAAAACCGTCCGTCAACATTATGCACATCACAACACAGATGGTAAACTTCAAATACGCACTCATTGTTTGAACTATCGCATAATTAGTAGAAGACGAGGGTAAGAGCCTCCGCGAGTTTAGACACCAAGATAATAAACACTTGGGAGCACTTTGAAAACGTCATCGGGATTAGGACCGTCACGTCGTGAAGAAAGTCGAAGTTTAGACGTTGTTCTGACAAAATGGTAAAATCCGTAAAATACGACTACATATGGATAGCACAAACACAGCGCAACACTTTTCTGATCACTTTTATTCATTTACACACTTACCATTTTGGATGGTTTTAGATTTCTCGCTTATTTATTACAAACTACCATACGCCAGCAATGGCGTACGCTTGAAAAAGGACCCGTGTGCGGGCCGGATGTTGCAGCTAAACTTCTGTCATTGATTGAATGACATTTCCTCTACGCATAGACAATACAGGGTTGCTAGTTCTTAAAATAATACTGACTGCTTTTGCTGAACATTTTTATCAATCAATAAATAATACAGTTCTCAGTTTCTCAATGTCAATAACTAATTTAAATACAGATTTTTTTTTACTGATTGTCTTGAAGATCTTTTGGAATTATCTAGGATCAAACGTTTTTTTTTAGTTCGGATTGCGTCCGATACCTCGGACCATACCATACCATACCTCGGACCTCGGACCTTGGTCCTAGGTACGAACTGTGTACGTGTTACGTGCAAAAGCCAAAGTTACGCAACTAAAACAAAAGATGGCGCTACTTCGTTATATTTAAGCTACTCAACACTAGATGGCACTAGCATGATCCAATCAAAGCAACAAAATAATTATTGGTCATTGTTTGTTACCGACTATTTAGTTATTCCTAATTGCTCACGGCAAACATAATTAGGTACCCTAGGTGTAGGCAGGTCTCCCTTTATATAATTTACTCTATGGGTGTAGGTAGGTACTTAGCTTCCCGAAAACTCATGATTACAAAACTTGCATCATCGGTAGAACATTACCTACGCCACAAAAAACGCATCACGTGTAGGTAATATTGACAAAAGTGGCAAGGGTATCGTGTCGAGATAGGGTGTTGTCCCTAATGTAAGGGGAGGGTGAACATTGTAAACGGGCTGTAAAGTAAAACGTGTAAAACACTATAAATATGGCCCATAGGCCACAACTTGACATAAAGTTGTCATGCATAACCTATGAATAACCATACAAATTTTTAGTTTACCTATGCATGACATAACTTTATGTCAAGTTTATAAGTAAGGGCCTATCCTATGTTATTATTTTATCTGTGGTAGGACCTAGGTGTATTCTCCAATAATTTTCACTGGATCCTCTGTGTCAAAATTGTGTAGGTTTATACAGCGGAGCGGCCGGCGGCGCGTTCGATCATCTAAGGTTTATACGTATAAAAATGTGTTCTTTTAACTGCGCAGAACACAATTTTGTAAAGAGTTCACTGCGCAGACAAACGGCTAACTTTACGAATGCCTAGATCCATTGAGCGAAGTGTAATCTACCGTAGGTATAAAGTTATTATCATATGAGTTTGGATGTGCATGAACCTTATTCAACGACGACAGAGAGTCTTCCTATGAGTGCTTAGTTAGCGGATAGGTTTATCTCGACTTTTCATAATCATGTAAGGTTCAAATTCCAGTTGATCATCACGGTAGGCATTTTTTAAGCACATAAATTCAACTTTTTCAAACAAAGCAACATATTTAACAACCACCTACGTGATTGATGACCGAAATAATGGTTTTTGCGAGGGTGTTTACCCCACATCAAGGTTACTGGGATACAAATACAAAACAAATTCTAAAAAATAGCAACTTATTGCAATGCATCGTCACCGCCACCATTTCCATTTTTTTTATGAATGCTGGACATTTCACAAAGCATCACTATATAGCCCAAAACTAAGCAATTTCCATTGTGTAGGTACCGTACCTGTCTCTGGTTAGGTTCGTTTTTCAGCTTTAGACTAAGTTAACAAACTTTTCTGAAGTGGCCCTGACAATAAATTGAATTTGGTTGAATTTACTACCTACGCCTAAACTGGGGACTAAACTAAGGTTTAATTGGAATAAACTTAAATCTTTGGACTACAAGTCCCCAGGCAGCTCGCAGTGTCATCCTGGCACAGCTCCAAGCGACCAATTATCTAAGTAGGTAACATTTGCAGTTTTTTTTGTGAATTATTTTATCAGCGCTGTTGCCACGGCGAGCGTTGACTCATGTTCTCATTTAGCAAGTGTTGATTATTGAAGAGCTTGCACAATATATGCACCCGAAGAGAGTTCCAAGTAAGTAAATAAGTAGGTAGATAATGTAGGTACTTGCTATATTTTTTAAAGGGAAAACATCGTCTCTCGGAAAAAGCTAATTCCGTTTCATATTAATTTTTACGATTTCCAGCAACCGCAGCCACGATGTCTTCGACAGATGTTGGCAAAGTGTCAGTCCTTGGGTTTTATTGTAAACATAAATTATTTTTTCACAGTGTAGGTAGGTAAAGCAGATTAATAATTATAAATACTTTATTTAGGTATGTACATAAGTTATATAAGAAATAATCTCGTAATTATTAGGTAAGCTAGTAGTTTCTTTTTCATGCTTGCAAACAACCTAAATATTGAGAATGAAAAGTTAACTAAATTTTCGATTCCGACGGAACCTAAATTGTTTTCTTAGTTCGTCTTTCGGAATATGGCCATTAGGGCTTCCCGAATTACTCATTTTAATTTCTTAATTTCTCTTGCGTAATTCCGGACTTCCGGACTTCCGAACCCAGTTGACGAGGTGCGATTTTTGAAACAGATGGTTTTGAGTTGTTGAACAATTTTATGTTTCATCAGGTTCAATATTTAGATTCTCAATGAAGACGGTGATGAATGAAGATCATGACGTTTCCCTGAATTTTGTGTAGAATTGACATTGCACCTTCAGATCAAGCACATGCCATTTTAAATTATCCTGCCTTGCAATAGAGTGTAAAGTTTGGCATCACATCGTGTTTCAATAAAAATTGGGACTCTTGCCAGGGTCTCGGGAAACGGATGTAAATACCTACTTACATAGTATTATAGCGTAGGTACCTACGTGAAACGTAAATAAATAAATATGATGCAATGTGACGACGAATATTCTAGACTTTGCAGATTCTCAGAATTCTTTTATGAAACGCATTTTATGTAGGTACATACCTAATTGTTTGAAATTACCGTTTAAGTAGTACATAGAGGTAGGTAGGTACGTTCATCACAGACAGATAAGATGCTTTATCTAAGTTGTTTTGCTTAGCTACATCCAGCCATACAATAGATAAGTTGGTGTCTTGCCTTGTTTGAACAGTGTGACCTCCATTCCGATAGCCTCTCGTGTTTCGCAGTAAAAGCCGTTTGGCACGAGCATAGATTACTTATGTAGGTACCTACTTAGATGACGAATAAGGCTAGCTTGAACCTAGATGACTATTTGAAAACAATTACTTAGGTACTTAACGTGTTTTAGTTTACTGGTGAAAAACCAAGCTAGAGATATACCTATAATTACTTAGATTTTGCAGTAAATTAAAAGTCCATTTTGCCACCTAGATCTCGCTTTCATCTGAAACTGAAAATAGAAAGGACGAGCTGAAAAACCGAAAGTAGCCGACTTGCTCCGATGACTCACTTGGTGGCGCCACACAATTTATGCGCGACACCATCCAAATCGCAACAAGGGATTAGGAACATCAGGATAATTTTAATAATATAACAAAATCTAAGAAATGAGCAAGTAAAATTATCGTAGTGAAAAGGAAGGTGAAAAAATAACCCTTCTTGGCAGTCGGGTAAAAAGTGGCGTCCGATGATGAATTTATTTTTCTCAGTTTCTTGATTTTTCTTAGCAAATAAGTTTTGGTTAGGTTAGTAGGTACTTTATGTAGTTAAAGAGGTAAACCATACAAAACATAGGCAAATTTTTATTTACGGTTGAATTTGAACAAATCTAATTCTTCGTAGCAACCTATTTCACATGCGTAATGGCGATTTTTCATAATTACCTACTTAAGTAAAATATCCACTCGCTGCTCGCTGCCCATAAAAACGGCTAACTTCACGCCTCCGCAATATTTTGAATCATCCTTTAGTTTTCCTCTTGGATTAAATCGTTTTGTTTTCCTTGTGTCCTGAAATAAGTTAGGCCAGCTAACTGTTGACGATTTTTGGGCTTTCCGCGGTGAAACCTGCCCCCTTACCATGGCGTTTGTCTAGGTACCAGAGAATAGAAATAAATGACAGTAATGACATTAGAGTGTGGATAAAACGGGTAGAAAAGTAACTTTTTTCCACTTTCTACGCGTTTTATCCACACTATAATGTCATTACTGTCATTTCTTTCTATTCTCTGGTACCTAGACAAACGCCATGGTAAGGGGGCTGGGCTTACAGTTAGGTAACTAGGTATACAGAATACAGGCCAGGGCCACAGAATACAGAGATCCAGGGCCTACAATACAATGATGATTAGGTATAAAGTGAGGACGTTGATGATCAAATTTATTACCTATCTACAGTGATTTTAAAACCATTGAGGATCCGTCCAAGGGGTGATGCAGAGATAAAATAAGATTTGGCAAGACTGTCCTCTTCGGGTAAACAAAATGATTCAGAAAATCTCTATTTTCAATTTCGGCGACCCCTGAGATCACTCACCTAGGCTTCGGCAGTGGCACGTTTGCTGAATGACACCACTACGAAGTAAAGCCGGGTCTTCTGCGACACTGTTTTTGTGTTAGAACCTAACATAAAACATTAAACAAAATATGGGAGTGGCCTAACTGTTTTGCAAGCAAATGTTATAAAAAAACGTTATACAAGGCGGACGGAAAACATGTTTTTTTAGAATGTGTTGTTATTTTAAGTCGCAGGAGACACGGCCTAAAATTAATTTAAATTAAAAATTATGGAATTACCTGGGTTAGTTTGTAATATTGTTTGTGATACCCGTATGTACACAGAATTTCAAGCAATGCCTCTCTAGTTGGAAATGAGTTATAGGTGGCAACACTTTTAAAATTAAAAAATGAAACTACTTCCGGTGGCCAGACCGTATTATTATTTTTCTCTCACCAAAATCCGTGCAATGGCGGGAGTTTGAGTGCAATAATATATAACCAAATTACAAATTCTTTGTAAAGTCAGTTCAGTTAAACCACAACTGACCGGTCGGAAGTCGGAAGCGTGCACAAGGCGTAGTAATATCATTAGGGCAACAACGGGTTAAAGAAAGTATTATTTATTAATCCCAGTCTAATAAATACTGAACTCTATACTTATTGCTGTCCCTTCCCACTACATGCAAGGAAGCCATCGTATCCTGAAATAGCCACAACAAGACGACTGACGCCAGATGTGTCGTGTGTACGATTTTCACTATCTGATCCTGCTAATTCTGTATTATTAGCTTGCCTACTCGAAACTTACCTAGGTAGGTATCTCGCTATCTATTACCAGTACCTATCCGTTTCAGAATACAAAATTATGTGAGACTATCTTCCCCCTATATCCGATTAATTATTGAATAAGCTCACAGACTCCCCCTACCCCTGTTCTAGTGCGGATCAGGGAGGGTTGAGAAGGGGCAAAAATAAAAATAATTTCGGTGCTTTTAGGTTTAAGTAACCTACCAATTTACTTTAATTTTAAAGGTTTGAAAATTTTGGCACACCTTCGTACATCGTCCGCCATTTTGTAAAAATTCACGTTTCAGCTAATCGATGGAAAATATGATATCAAACAAAACGATTTCATGCGTGATAAAAATACAAACATAGGTCTCACAAACTTTCAGGTTTTTTTTTTTTTTTTCCTGGCTTCGCACTATTTGTGCATGCGCCATTTTTCAAAAATTAGGGATACCGTAAGTTTTTATAATAGTCACGAACTAGGACGGGATCAGGAGAGGTAATGGATACTGGTAGGGTAGGTATTAGTAAGTATGATTAAATAAGTAATCTAAAAATATGAATAGGTATAGGTATAAGAACTTTTAATTTAAATATTTATATTATTGTTACAAATAAAAGAAGCTAAACAATTATATATATTAGAATCTAGAGAAGAAAGAAGAATAGTAATATTAGTTGGTAGAGGAACATTACAAGATATGAGATCACAAAAGAAAGAGGCATGGTCATACTGTGGACAAGCAAAGAAAATAATGATTTAGGTCACCAAATTCATCTCCACAAGTGCAGGTCGGATCGGGAACTATTTTCATTCTTGCCAGATGTGCTGGGGTACACGAGTGCCCCAGGCGCATTCTAATGAGAGTAGTAGTAGCACGTTTAGAGAGTTTAATTTTAAAAAACCATGGCTTTATTGGGATATTTACCTGAATTTTTCTATAATGTCTGCCTTTTATATTACTAGGCTCATTCCAGGATTTATCCCAAGATCTCTTAAGATATATCCTGGAAAGAGAACCAAGATCGTGAGAATAAATTCTGTATGGAAAGATGTCACCACAATCAACTTTCAGGTTTATTAATTGGAAAGAGATAACATAGCAGCATCGCACGGTAATTTTGTTTTTATGAATGGGCAAAGGAATGTTACGTGCAATATTGTGCCCAAGTAATAAATCCTAGAGCCGCCCTTGTCTACGCCCCTGGGGCGCCTGGCTGGGGTGACGGCGTCTCGCCGGCGCCGGGGCGACCGACGCAGCGGCGCCGTTCGTCCCGCCCGCCACCAGCGCCAGTCCTCGACAAATAAACCACGCATCGATGTATTCGCAATGCTTTCAGAGTTTTCATTTTTAACCGACTTTAAAAAAGAAGGAGGTTCTATTTTCGGCTATGTATGTTTTTTTTAGTTTATACGTATACCTACCTACCTACTTAACTAATACTTAAAAATATTCTTTGATAGCCATTATACCCATAAACCCAAGGCGTGGTGACCCGCACGTTGCTGGATGATTGAGGATCAAATAGGTTTTTCCTAGACACATTAACATAATTTAGGTCTTCAATTTACGCATTTTTGACTGGAGTTAAAGTTTTGGGAATTTGAGATGTGACAGCCAATTTTCAATTTTTTCCAACCATTTATTACTTAAGTAAATCAATAAGTAAATAAAAATAAATAAGTAAATAAAAATAAAAAATAATGGACTTTTAACAGAGCATCATCTAGCTGCAAAGCACACCACCCAAGTAAGCAGGCAGAGCTTTGTGTTATGGGTACCTACTAGAGGTGTGCGCCGATGCCTTCTTGACCGGCGGCGGACGCCGGCTTTAAATCAGTCGGCGGCGGCGGCGTAATCGGCGTAATCGGCGTGGACAGTATAATTAAGGGAGAACTCCAAAGGCGTGGAACGAGAGCTTGGTGGTTCTGTTTTTTAAGAAGGGAAATAAGACGATTCTTAAAAATTACAGGCCCATCTAGCTCCTGAGCCACGTTTATTAGCTGTTCTCTCGGGTTATTACGAATCATCTCGCCATAAGATGCGACGAGTTCCAGCCACCGGAACAGACCGGGTTTCGCGGAGGATACGGCACCATAGACCGCTTCACACAGTGATTCAGATTATACAGAAGTCCGAAGAGTGTAATTAGCCCCTGAATCAGGCTTTTGTGGTCTATGAGAAAGCCTTTGACTCTGTCGACCCCTGGGCTGTTTTCTTCCAAAACAGCCCTTGCAGCGATGCCAAATAGACTATCGTTATATCGAAGTTTTGGGATGTCTGTATGAAGTCGCCACCATGAGTAACCTAGTACAAGACCAGCAGTCTAAGCCCATCCAACTGCGCAGAGGAGTGAGACAAGGAGATGTCATATCTCCGAAACTATTCACAAACATGTTTTTAAGACACCGGACTGAAAAGATATGGGCATAATCATAAACGGCGAGCACATTTCACACTTACGATTCACAGATGACATATTTTTACTGGCGAAGTCGCTGGAGGTGCTACATGGAATGCTGGATGGCCTAGCATCAGCCTCGTGAGCGATGAGTCTGGGCATGAATTTGGATAAGACCAAAGTCATGGTCAATGACCGAATCGAACCTAGACCTGTTGCTGTAAATGGTCACCTTATTGAAGTTTTTTCGCAGTACACCACATACCTCGGGCAGATTTTGCAGTTAGGTAGACACAACTTTTCTACGGAATTTGTACGATGCGACATCGATGAAAGTTCGGTTGCACGCACTCACTAAAGAGATTCCTCTGAAAAGGGGAGCGCGAAAGGCTCAAGACAAGGAGCTCTTCACTGCAGTTTTGGAGGACATTTTAAAATTGATGCAATGGGAACTTGTCGCACCTCCGTTTTGCAGATAATCTCATTCTGTTTAGCAAGATCTCCGATTAAAGACCTTTACGATGCTTCTTTGAAGGTAGGCTTAAGGATGAACATGTCTAAGACGCAGATCATGTCTAACATCTCCGGCAATCAGACAAGCGTTGCCATTGGCGGTGTGACCCTGGAGATGGTAGACCACTACATCTATCTTGGACACTGTTGTTTATCTTTCAGCGGAGAGCATAGAACCAAGGTCACAAACAGCTAGGATGGGTAGCGTTTGGTAAGCTGGAAGAGATTTTCAGGGACCGCAAAATGCCACAATGCCTAAAAACCAAGCTTTTTAACCAATGTGTCTTGCTTGCCCACAATGACATATGGCACCGAAGCATAGACGTTCGCCCACTAAGGAAACTGTGCACAAAATGAGGGTCGCACAACGGGCCATGGAGAATGCCATGCTCGGCGGCATATCATTGCCAGTATATATATGAGTCCGCAATACGGATATTCGTAGGAGGACAAAAGTAGTAGATATCGGAGACCGTGTTGCACTTGGCCAGATTTGGTGATGGCAGGTGGTGTAAGGCTCTGGCCGAATGGTACCCAAGAAGAAGTGCTCGAAGCTGAGGCAGACCAGCAGCCAGGTGGGTGGATGATATTGAGGCCATTGTGGGAAAGACATGGATGAGATCAGCACAGGGCCGATTAGAGTGGCGTTTGAGGGAGGAGGCTTATGTCCAGCAGTGGGCTATTATTTGAGCTGCCAATTGATGATGAGAGACAACTTTGAGAGAGGAGAAGAGGAGGCCAAGAGGAGGATTCAGCTGGGTTGGGCAGCATTTGGAAAACTACGTCCAGTTTTCTAGTCACCCATACCGCATGTCTTAAAACGAAAGTTTTCAATCAGTGCGTCCTACCTGTCATGACATACGGAGCCGAAACGTAGACACTCACAGTACGACTAGGCCACCAGTTTAAAATCACTCAGCGAGCTATGGAACGTACGAGCTATGCTTGGAGGTTCTCTGAAGGATAGAATCCGCCACGAGACTATATGACATAGAACTAAAATGGTCGACATAACTCAGAGAATTAGCAAGCTGAAGTGGCAGTGGGCTGGCCATATAAGAATGGTAAACGAGTTCTTGAGTGGAGACCGTGACTCGGCAAACGTGGTGTGGGACGCCCTCCGGCCAGGTGGTGTGACGATCTGCGAAAGGCTGCTGGTAGAAGCTGGATGCGTTGAGCTAAGGACAGGGTGCAATGGCGCTCAGTAGGGGAGGCCTATATCCAGAAGTGGACTGCTATAGGCTGATGATGATGAGCGGCTGACTGTTCGCTCGTACTAACTGAACGCCTAACGCCGCGCGGCGTGGGCTAGTGAGTGAACTAAGCCACCGGCCGCTAGAATTGTTCGCTACGACTCAGCCGCTGACTGAGTTGGCAAGCAAAACGTCGCAAACTGGATGGACACTTCATATCCGTACAGTACGCGCGGTATGGATATTGGATATGAAGTGTATAATACAGCACAGAAATGTAGAGGGAGGCGAACTAGTGGCAAACAGTTATCCGCTTACAGTTTGCCTGATGCGTCCACGGAGAAAATCGATTATTTTACAAGTAAAACTATAAAAAAGATGTTTGCCCTATAATCTAAAAAAACAACAAATTGCAAATATGTTAGCACCCATGCTTTGTGGAATAGACTTTAGGGATTTTGTACATACACAATATTGGCGCCGATTTTACGCCGATACAATCGTCGGCGGCGGCGGCGTGGACAAAATCGTCGGCGGCGTGCGCCGCGCCGATCGGCGCACACCTACCTACCTAACTACCTAATAAATGACTGATACTACTTATTTATTTACATAATTTATGTCCGTAATATACATACATATAATACATAAAAAACACCCAGACCCGAGACAAATATCTGTAGCTCAATACAAACATTTGTCCCGCGGCGGGGATCAAACCGCAGCCTTCTGCGTAGAAGGCGGGCCTTCGCCCACTGTGCCACAGAGGTCGTTCAATGAAAGTAAGTTGCTTCAATGTTTATAATTCAGTGTCTGTTGGCGGTTCCTTTGTTCATCATTCGTCACTCGATCACGTTCCTATGCAGATGGTGTTGCAAACGATAAAACGTTGAAGGAAGCCGTTTTATTAGTTTACGTTACGGTGACAACGTCGGTCGACCCGACAAAGGAAGACTTACACAATTTTACAAAGCGCTCAAAAGGTGCCCCCTGTAAGGCCCTGTATGATCTAATTCTCTAACTCTCTATTGCAATTGCCGCTGCGGTAAGTTTGACAGTTTTCCATATCTTCGGAACGGCTAGACAACAGGCTGGACTTTAAAATGAATGCTGTATGAATTAGATGAGGCACTCTGTGATTACACTGGCTGATGCCTATTAGGAATATGTATTTTCTGAAAAAATTGTGAAACTAGATCTAATTTTCGACGAAATAAATCAATTTTACTACTGAAAGTGGTTTACTTATTGCGGGCATCGAATGAGGGAGTTTTAACAAGATAATAAGATTCCATGATTTGCCAATAATTAGTGCCCATATTCAAATAACGCACACTGAATTTCAGCTTTCTACACCTCATAATTTAACCCGTATTAAATAAAAACACGAAACGAAAACATTTTGACAGTTATCCGACCGAATACGGAAGGCTATAAAAAAGCGACTGTTCAGTACTTTATGCCAACATCTTTAAATCGGTAGCTTTGTCATGGTTACCGTTTTGGTACACTTACGTAGACAAGTTAGAAGCACCTGCCTGGACAATTTATAGTCATGTTTCATTTTACCAAGTACGAGTAGCAACAGCAATTTTTTTTCTTATCGTTAACGACCAAATTATATAGAGATAGATAAAAGTTTTATTTGCACATTACACAGACACAAACTATAAAAATATGTGCAATTATAATCGTTGGCTTCAGTGGGTTGGGTTCGACTATCGCGGGACTAACTAAAATGTTGTCATCGTACCTACCTAGTAGGAAGTATGGTTACCCTTGTAGGTTGATTATGATTTTAATCTCAACCTACCTACCTATCGGCTAGATGGTAAACAATAGGTACCTACACCTACGGTTGAGATACGTGCAAATCCACACGTTAGCTGACTTAGGTACAATGTGAGTACCTAGGTAATAATCCATGCGGTGAGGAAAATGCGTAAAATGTTTCAATTTACATATTTTGAAGTTTTCGGGGGAATTTCTTTTTCACCGTGCCCACTGTTTTAGCAAAAATGTAGTAAAAAATTGCAT
Organism: Epirrhoe alternata; assembly: GCA_963565295.1. Lineage (NCBI taxonomy): Eukaryota > Metazoa > Arthropoda > Insecta > Lepidoptera > Geometridae > Epirrhoe > Epirrhoe alternata. Next base: position 10,450,150 of record OY751392.1, read on the forward strand.
ATTTATTTTTGCCTACATAAATTGTCCTTTTTGCGATGGCGATTCGGGCTGCCATACTAAATGGTTTCTTTCACATTTTTTGCAATAACTTACGATTTGATTTGGCATGTTACTTTGGGAAAAGTGTTCCGTGGGAAATAGCGACGATTGAGACCGACTCGTTATTTTTTGATAAATGTAATTTTATAGGCTGACTACATTCTTTCAAAAATCCCTATAATATTCATTCATATAATATTCATTGCTTTCATTTTTAAAATAAAATAGTTTTCTAAGAACAAAACTTTCTCACTACAAAAGAAAAGGCAGCCACCTTCTGTGCTGGAAAATTTTGCTGTATGTATCTGCGCCTCATATTGCACTCAAAAGTAAAAAAATAATTGAATTTGATGATAAATTGCGAGTTCCTACTCGCACCCTTGAGCTCTACATTTTTTTTTCATTGTAAGTACCTACCTAAATATTGCTGCCCACCCATTCGACGAGTGGGAAGTAGGCAAGTACCTACCTATACCTACTCAAGTAGGTAGGTAGGTATCTACCTCGCCCTAAGGTCAGCCAACAAGGCTCCAGCATCATCGGTCAAGGCGATCCACACACGCAGCACAGGCAATGTACCTACCTAAACAGATGCAGTGAACACAAAAAAAAACATGGAAGTATCGTTAGCAACTAAGACGAAAATAAGCATTCATACTGTTTCGTAGGAAAACCTTCGTCTGCTGTAGTAAATAATTATGAGCAAAAAAAAAACATTTTTTTGTATAAGTAGGCAAGTATGTAAGGTACCACACCTACATACTTTACTTACCTAATTTTGGGCTAATACCTACCACTGACGAGGCCGTCGTCTGTGGCTAATAGGTACCTATCCTATGATGAAGAATGAAAAGAAATTCCCTGCTATGTGTAACTTATAAGTAAGGTGCATAGATATTTATATACCTTATTACTTTAATAGTGTATTTTGTACCAAACAGCAGTGTAGGTTAGGTAGGTACCTACTACCTACTATCTAAAATACTAACCTATTGTACGGAACCCTCGGTGAATTAGTCGGACTCGCACACGTCTGGTTTTTATTTTACTTTAAAGATGATTGATCTTTACATTGAGCTGTCAATAATTGAGGATTTGAATTGAACAGCTAGCGCTGCAAAAAAATTAATCTAGGAAGCATAGGAAGTCTCCGTAATTATTTTTTATTTCATCACACATACTTATGTCAAGTGTATCATTTCTCCCCCTAAAAAAACAAATTGGCGGGCGGGATTATAGTAGTATGAACCTTGAACAATAGATATTTTAGTATGAAACATTGTTAAACATTATATACTCCCTGTAAACAGCAGCTATGTAATGAGGTTTGAATTTCGAACTTCAACATTATACCATTGTCTCCACACGAAATAAGTAGAACTTAAACAAAAAAAGATAAAATGTGGCAACTGTGATAAAATGAAAATGTTTACCATAGAAACTTGCACCAAGTAGAATTTATTCAAATAGGTAAGCTCCTTAAAAGAAAAAAAAGTGGCTGGTGTGGTTTATTTTAAGATCAGTGATTTTTAGTCGAAAACAGTGAGATATCGAAAGAAAACTCATGTTCAATATCTTAAACAAACAAGGCTCGATTTCAATAAAAAATTATTCTACTTAAGTACCTACAAAAAAGATAGAAAATAAGATAAGATAAGTAAATATAATTCGTTACTACTAGGTACAAGAAAGAAAGAAATGGCAAAATATAACAATATTTTTGTCCTGAAATGAAATTCGATTATACAGCGCAAGCAAGACCATTTCTGTTCTAAATTCAAATTACCTAAGTAATGACGTCACTGACACATTCCTGCTGTCACAACGGGTGCTCCATCACCGATTAGTGGAATGCACTTTTGTTTTTTCTTCCCGTGTGATTTATCGACCCAAGAAAGAAACGCATTCAACTCAGTTTAGGAATGTTTTAGGGTTACAAAGGAAACTGGAACATACCTAGAGGGATTAGAATTTATTTTTACCTGACTAAGTAATTGTTTAATACGTTTGGGGCTTTTTAAAACTTTTTAAAGCATGCTATAGGTAGGTACTCTGTGATGTTAAAGGACACGCCGAATATTTTGAATACCTACTTATTTCAATTTTATGCATTGTGTTATGCATATTAAACACTGCATTGGAATTTCATGAAGTTAAGTGGGTAAGTTCTAGGGGTTTTCTAATAATAAACATAAAGTATAATTATAAAGTAGGTACCTAACCTATTTCTACTCACTCACTATTATGCTGGAAGCTGCGATCATCTCGAGATAAATAATCGAAGGCTGGACGAGAAGTTTAGCTTTGTGCAATGCTTTTTTTTTGTGAAATAAAAAACGCCGGTAGGTACTATACTTACCTAACATAGTAAGTATGTAAGTACCTATTTACTGAGAAACTACTAGTACCTACCTACCTACCTACATTCTCAGCAGTGAAAACAAGTTTAGTAATGTAGGCAACCTGGATGTGTTATCGCAGGCACAACAGAAAATTATTAGGTATTTTAAAAGCAAACACTGATTCACTCAACATTTCTGGTAGATGAAGCTATTGTTTAGGAATTTTATTTATCTAGGTAAGCCTAGTGTTTTTAGTGCGAGGAAAGTGTACGGTCAGCGTCACCGACTGGTAATCCCCCTGCAGTACAAACCGCCTTACTAAGGGGGTTACCAATTGGTGACGCTGACTGTACATAACTAACCTACCTACAAGAAAACGTCCCAATTGGGCTCAGGCAAAAAAGTAGGGACCCGCTACAGCGGAAAATATCCTCTACATTTCCTGCCGTTTTTTGCGGGGAACGAGGTAGAACACGAACGCGTATGCATAAAAATGACAACACACAGTCATTTTTACGCACACTCTTGCTTTCTTATGAAATAATACGTAAGTAGGTAGGTACACGTAACTCTATCTATACTAAAACGCACATGATTCGGAATCGTTTACATTTTGGCAGAGGAGAATACTATATTAATATTATTAATATTAAAGTAAGGCGCAACCCGTCTGAAATGATCTAAGCAATTAGGACGTATTTTCTTCATTCCACGTCAAGCATGACTATTATATCAGTGGCATTTGCAAACTCGCAATTGAATGTTTCATGAATTTGTGAAAAACAGTTACAAAAACTTTAACTTGTGTTATCCAAACAAAATAATCGCTATTCGCTACCACATTAATAAACAAACTCATGAGCACATGTTTTATTTAATTCGTTAGTGTCATAGAACACTAATAATATTTGCTAATTATTATCTTAAACACGCAACATGTCATGTTGCCAGTGTCATGTGAAAATCCTTGAAACTGTTGTTGTAGAGTCGCACCCATCTGTAATATTAAAAAACTTTCGGAACTTACCTACAAAAGACCTAAAAATATTTATCTGTGTTCAAAGGCCGGCCACAATTTGGATGCGTTTTTGTACGAATCCTATGGTCCAAGTGGATGATACTTTATGTATCATCCAGCTCAGCTGTTCAGCTGTGAACGAAACAGATTAATTTTATTCAGATTAACGAATGACTCAGCCACACACCTTATTAATAAAAAAAAATTATAATATTATTATTCACCAAACCAGGAGTAGTCTGAAAATCAGCGTTGCCCTGTACCCCGGTGCAGAGCAACATAAAGCTGAGACTACTCCTTTTTGGCTAACACCAGCACAGACCCTACTACTTACTGTTATCTTTTGTTTTCTTTATTTTTTTTGCACTTTGTGTTATTTTAGTGTTTAGGTCTTTTTTTTTGTTTTGTATTCTTCGTAGATTAGATTGTATGTAGGTGGGTAGGTATAGGCACAGAGGTTCCTAATAACTCTGTCACCTACTTACCTCATACCTACTTTTTATGTATTTTCTTTTATGTACCTGTTCTCTGTTGATGTAATGTGCCTGTGTCTGTGTGTTGTCAAATAAAGTTATATCTATCTATCTATCTATCTAAACATCCAACCATGATTGATTTGAAAAAATTATTTGATTTGATCGTTTGCACAGGAAATTGGATTCAAATAATTGGGCTGCAATAGTTGTAATTATGTCTCTACATTATTACGATGTTGGTACTGCACGTGCACGTTCAAATATGGCGGTCGGTGGATTCCTGCAAAATGTCGCGTCCACAGAAGGCTGTCGGCGGATGCATGGCATACGCAGGTGGTGGCTTATCTGCTGTCCATTATCATAACCAGCTGTGGACAAAGGACAGATAGTCTAGATTCTAGAAGCTTGTAATAGTCTGGATTTTTTCAATCTGATAGCCGTAAAATTTTGAATACTTACATATTGGAGACTACGGATATAAGAAATTAGTCTGTGGTTGGTTAGGTACGGAATCGGATAGAACTATCACTAGCCTAAATCTGCGTCCATTTTGAAAAAAAATACTTACCTAACAAGAGCAATATTATTCATTAGGTATAATTAGGAACCCACTGCTTCACGCGAAAGGGACTTGGTGAATATGAAGGTAGCTCATAATTTCATCCTAGGTGTGCAATGTAGGTAATACCTACACAAGTTTCATCTGCTGTGGGTACCAACACCTGGTGTATTGCAGCTAAAATCTTACACACCTTTATTAGGTAGGTACTTACGTAAATACCTAATTAATGGTGTGTTATAATTATATAGCCTATTTATCTAGGGAAGTACCTACGTATACCTAGGTACCTCCCTAGATAGATACAATTACTACAACACGTGAAAAACCGGAAGCGATTTCGAGATAAATTCCTTTTGAGCGTGAGTTCTAAGAAAATGACTCACCACGCGCGACGCAGTTTTACACTTCTACTCGTAGGTATATTAATAATAATAACAATAAAAGTCGTAGTAAAATAATTATCGTTTTGTCATTCGACATTTAAAGGAACGACAGTCTCTACATCTACATCTTTGAGTAATTTATCTGTATTCTGTGGTATTTATCCAATAAATACTCAAAGGTCTCTACGTAAAACAGTTTTAGCTCCGCAAAAAAATGTAGGTAAATGGCGCGATATTGTGGATTTTTGTTTTAAATAGTTGAAACACCCCATCCCGGTGGGATGAATGGAGTACTTTATTATTTTGCGCTTGAAAATACAATAATTCATTCAAATAAATTCCGGTTGGAAGTGGCTTACAGGGAGGGAAAAAACCCTCAGCAAAAAGGCACCTAGGTAGACACGTTTGCCAGAATCGAAAGATAGGTCGCGGGTAGTGTACGACGTACGTACTACTATCTAATTCCATAACAACGATCAAAGAAGAACTTATCCCACATATTAGAAGTTTTTATTTTAAGCGATTGTATCTGCCACGGTATGACACATACGTATACCTATCATAACATTGTCTACGCAAGTGTACCAAACGAAACACAGAACGTTAAACATGACAAAGTTACCGATTTAAAGATGTTAGCGTAAAGTACTGATCAGCCGCATTTTTTATGGCCTTCCGTATATGGTCGGATAACTGTGTTTCGTGTTTTTATTTAATACGGGTTAAATTATGAGGTGTAGAAAGCTGAAATTCAGTGTGCGTTTATTTGAATATGGGCACTGATTATTGGCAAATCATGGAATCTTATTATCTTGTTAAAACTCCCTCATTTGATGCCCGAAATAATGGTTTACTTATTTCGGGCATCAGGGCATCGGCTTTCAGTAGTAAAATTGATTTACATACATACATAAAGTCACGCCTCTTTCCCAAAGGGGTAGGCAGAGACCACGGATCTCCAGTCGCTACGATCCTGACACACAACTTTCGCCTCATTCACTCTCATTACATTCTTCATACATGCTCATCGGTTTAGGGTACTTTTGACCTGGCCCTTCTCCAAAATGTCGCCAATTTGATTTAGTTCGTCGAAAATTAGATCTAGGGTTTCACAATTTTTTCAGAAGATACATATTCCTAATAGGCATCAGCCAGTGTAATCACAGAGCGCCTTCCTTTTGTAGTTCAAGAGCTAGAGGCTATTTTCGATTTTCACAAAAACTCGTCATACAGCATCATGCAGTTTTTTGAAAAAACGACCCCTTCTTGTGTTACAGCCGCTTTACTCGAGTACCTACGTATCTATTCTGTTCTAAAGTAGCACCTATCTACATAAAAACAATTTCCATATTTAGCCCGGCATACAATGCGCGTCAATTAGAGTCAAAATCGAGTTAAAAAACAATATCAACAACGGAAGTTAGCGATCCATTAGCAGGCACTGAAATACAAGGCTGCCTATACTGGTAGATTGTAGACAGAGAGATGGCCGCTAAAGCTTTGTATGTATAATTACATAGGTACTTTACCTAGATATTAGAAGTTACGTAATATAGTATGGATAGGTATAGGTACGTGATAAGACGTACTATCCATACAACAATATCCATCTATCTAACAATAAACAATACTATATTATTATCAATATTATAAATGTGAAAGTTACTATGTCTATCTGTCTGTTACCTTTTCACGCCCAAAACCGCTAAACAGATTAGGCTGAAAATTGGCATGGATAAAGATTGTAGGAGAACTATTAGGCTAATTTTTATCCCGAAAAAATCCAGTTCATTATAAAATGTAAAGTCACAGGCAGTGAGCATTGCGTTCTATGCTGGTAGGTAGGTACTTGAGTGTGCCAAAGCCGCCATTTTGTAAGCAGCACACATTGAGTTATAATGTACTTACGTACCTTTTATCTCGATGGCAGCACAGCGAGTGTGATTTGATTTGTAAAATGTGTGAGACTGTACCTACAGTGTGTGGTACATTTAATTTTGTATAGTGTGTGTGTGTGGTACCTACTCTACAGCAGAGATAGATGCGCAACGTCATTTACTGCGCCTATCATCTTACTAATATCGCTACATGACAATGCCTTCGGTTGCATGAATGCAAGCTTATTGTATTGAACCCTAAGCCTCCTCGCAGACTGCAGACTTTCTATCGGCCGATAGTTGAGACGGAACATACTTCGGCTCGTAATGAGTATGGAGAAGTATAGCCCGTCTCAACTATCGGCCGCTAGAAAGTCTGCAGTCTGCAAGGAGACTAAACGGTGAAGAAAAAGGAGTTGCGGCGATAAGCTTGCAATATGCGTAGGTACCTACGTCGTATTTCCTGCAAATATGCCGCCATCTTACGTCCACCGTCTCTTGGACTAGAATGATGCAAGACACAGCCTCCTCGCCTTGAGAGACGTAAACACTCTTCTATATTTATCCTTGTTGTGATTAATAGTCAATACGTGCCATTATTAGCGTTTGCTGTGAATCTTTTATCGTCTCACTTTGCTTCTTAAGATTTATTTATTTTACTTTGCGGTTAGATGATTGGATCACGTGATCACGTGCAAGCAAACTTATGTTAAACTACTTCTACATCTCAGCAAATCATCGCTCACGTGGATATAAGAAATCAATTAACCACTTATTACCTAGTACCTACTTACCTAGGCCAACTTTTATTAATCACGTTTCTATTCTCACACAATTCTCGAGCAGATGTTCAATTTTAATAAAATGTTTTTTTCAGTTGCTAATTTTACATACCGGCTGAATAAAGCAGGATCAAAAAACCTCAATTACGCTATCAGCCGGCCTTAAATTACTTAAATATTTTAACTTGTCTAACGTCATTATGCCAAAAACGTCACTACTTATAGTGAAAAAAAACATGAGAGTTGTCAAGGGACACCCGGATGGAACGAAGTTCCTTTTTAGTGAAGGAATTGTAATAATTTAAAATAAAAATAATAACAACAACAACAACAACATTCAGATGTGTAAGTATGATTTTTATATATTTATAGCAAAAAGTGTCGTTACAACTTGTCGTATGAAAGTGTCGTTACAACTTTTCGTATGAATTTTTTCCGTCTAGCCCCCCATTCACAACGCGCGTTAAGGAACTTCGTTCCAAAAATGTATGGAGATTTTTTCGCCATTTTAGGAAGGACTGCTCTTTATTTTCTTTTCTTAAGTTTTACTAGGTTTTATTATGAAATTTCGGTGTCATTTTACTAATGAAGCCTTGGATACGTACCAGGAGATCTGGCAAATGGAATGGGGGAGTATTGAAGAATATTTCTCATTTGACGAAAATTTTCCGTTGAATTTTGAAAAAAAATACAAGCCGCCATATATATTTAAAACTTTACATTGGCAGAATTATAGGTACCTAGTTGTGTAGTTGCCATTAAATAAAAAAAGAAGAAGAAGCAATGTTTGAATCAGTCTAGTTGGGGTCTGATTCAAAGTTCTGGTTTTACCCATTGAGTTATACGGTTTAACCTTATTATCCAAATTTTCTCTACTTACGCGATTTTACTATCGTTTCCAATGTTGTCATAGACAGTTTAATATTCCAGGTTATTTAGGTAAGTAGGTAGATGCTCTAGCTAAAGGTAATGTCTAGCGATTCGAGTGCCACATTACCAGTCATAAGTATTGGTGGTGTGACACTGGAGTTGGTAGACCACTATATCTACCTTGGGCATTGTTTAACTTTCGGCAGAAAGCACAGGTCAAAGGATATAGCTAGGCGCATACAGTTAGGTTGGGCTGCATTCAGCAAGATGGATAACATATTCAAGACCCGAAAAATACCGGAATGCCTGAAGACCAAACTTTTTATTCAGTGCGTCCTGCCCACCATGACCTACGGTGCTGAGACGTGGACGCTCACTCAGGAGACTGCACAAAATGAGAGTAGCACAAAGGGCTATGGAGCGGTCTATGCATGGAGTTGGGCAGGACACTTAGCAAGGTTTGGTGATGGTAGGTGGAGTAAGGTCTTGACGGAATGGTGGCCAAGAGGACATACGACAAGTTTAGGCAGACCAGCAGCCAGATGGATGGACGACTTTGTGACCATGCAAGGGAAAAACTGGATGAAAGAGGCACAGGACCGAGTGAAGTGGCGTTTGAGCGGGGAGGCTTATGCCCAGCAGTGGGTGACAACAAGCTGCAGATGATGATGAGGTAACTAGAACTAGAACCAATAGTCTTGGTACTTATTTGATAAAAGTACATATTTTTCATAACCAACGGATGAGTTAATTCAACGGGCACAAGGGAGCAAAATGGCGAATAGGTCAAACACGACTAGAATTTGTGTTATTGCAAATTTATTACCTATGATAATTAAAAATGCATAGGAGATTGGACTCTATTCCGTTACAATAAAGAGCAATGTGATATTTGTCACACAAGCCACATTTTCGTTGGTAGTGAACCTTATGAGTCATCCGCCATCACTCTGACAGCCATTTAATTAGGAAACATAATTGTTGAATTTATAGTTCTAATAAAATATGTTTTTAAAGTGCATTGTGTATTCTGCTATTGTTGTTATAACGCCCACAACTAATAAACAATGGAAATAAATATTAAGTACCTATTTAATTTGGAAGTTTATTGCTACTACTGGTGCTTATTTACTAAAAATATAGGTAGACAGACAGGGTCACGACTCACGACTGATTCCCAAGGCGCCCGTAGACATTCTCTGATCTTTTCCTGATTTTTTTATAGGTAGGTATAGGTTTACTTTACAATTACAACAAAAAATAAGCAACTTGTGATAAGTACCTAACTACCTACCTACTTGAGATTAATATACTTAAAATAATTGCGGAACTATACCTAGATCTTAGCAAATTTAACTGGTCTATCTAGGTTTTACTTAGATCATAAAGACGGGATGCGCCTTACCTTGTATTCCCCTCTGCTAAAATGTACACGATTCCAAATCATGCGTCTTAAAATTATTACAACTTAAGTCATAGACCAAATTTGCAAGAGTGTGCAATAAGTGTGTGTAAAATTCGTTAGTGTGCAAAGTCGCCATGCGCCATGGATTTAGCATTGAACCTTTTTTTTGCCATGCGCCCCGCAAGAATCGGCAGAAAATTTGGAAAAAGTGGAATTTTTTATGTCAATAACTCGTTCATTCTAGTTTGTCTGAGATACATTTTAGAAATGTAAAAGTTGTAGGTACCTAGTAATTGAAGTAAGTAAATAAAACAAATTTTTAAGAGTTTTAGTTTACCAGAAAGCATGTTTACTAACTCTAGTGTATTCTACGGCTGGCGAGCCGCGAGACGCCTTGACCCACTTCCTCGGGCAGGACAAACTGACATTGCACACAGCTTTTCGATAATAAGTAGTAACCAATGAGGTTAATGTGAATCTGAAAAAAAAACTATAATATTTTCCTTTATTCCGAGAAGTTTACCAATTGATTTGCACACCTTGAAAGTCAGTTGAAAGTGAACATGTATTTTCTGGTATTTCTGCTGTTCACTACTTAATTATAAAACTAAAAAACTACCTACCAACGTTTTTGTTTTGTTTATGAGAAAAACCAACTTAATGAACAAAGAAACGCATTATTGTACTTTTAACTCAAATGGATCCTTCCAATGTCATGACATTTCGTTCTTGTCTCTACGTATTATTTACCAACAATGTTATTTCATAACAAAAAAGTACCTAAGTTAAATCAGCGAACTGATATCGCATTTTTTGCTACCTTTATGTACATTCTAATAGAAACGTTGCTTTCTGCTGAATGCTAACCTTAGATGATCAAACGCGGCCGCTCCGCATGCTAACTAAGCTCTAAAACGAACTTCTTTCTGCCGAGAAAAATCGAACTTGACACTACAATGACATTTTAGTATAGTGTCACTTTCTTATTTTCATTCGTTACAATTTTTATTTTTAAAATGAAAATAAAAAACAAATTGAAAGAAAGTGAACAAATTAAGCTTTCATTTTATTGACAACAATCTAAGGATCAAGATTCAAGGCTATGTTATAATTGCTAATTTGTGCAACAGCTGCAAAAATGGGGTCATTTCCGACCGGCCACGTTATTACTTTCACTCAGCTTTATTCCCATTTGTTAAGGTTCACTTTGCCATGATAAAATGTAGATTTAATAGGTATTAAGCCGACCATTGGTTTTCCCATATTTATTTAGGTCAGACCAATAGATAAAATGGAAGTGCTGCTTACCTACCTAATGGTATTAAAATGAATAAGTATTTTAATATATTAGTACCTACTCCTACTACCTACGTACCTCATTTGGTACCTATCAACATGGATAGTTTAAAGAAGATTTTTGTTCATATTAATTGAGTAGGTACTGTAATTAGTAGGTACTTATATTGAGTGAGAGTGTTTCTGAGAAGATAAGTTGGTAGGTGGGTACCTAATATCTTATATTTAAATTTACTTTAAACGATGCACACGGACGAGACCATTGTAAGACCATTGTACATGAAACAAATAAAGAAATTTGAATTTGATATACATATTTAGCTTTATTCAGCCAAAAAAGCTCTTTCTCTACCTACCTACCTACCTAATTACCATTATTAAGTAGGAAATTAGGTTATTAAACTGAGTTTGGGGAAACCCAATATCACTTAAATGTATCCTCAAATACTTCCCAGAATAAAATATTAAGTAATAAATACCTATTTAAAGTGGAATAATGTTTATATTCCATGAAAATAGCTCGATAAGTAGGTACTTTCTGGTTGTTAGAAAGATACTTAATCTTTCTATTGATAATATTATTTACGATTTACGTGGAATATGGCTTTGATAATGATAAGGTAAGTTCGGTATGTCACAGACAGTAATGTCTCGGTATATTGTCACTACACTGTCCAATTACGCAATTGGTCGCTAATGGTACATCACTAGCGAATTAAAATACCCCTCCAGGTCATTGTACATTGTAGTTTCATAAAACGCATTTACGGTCTGGAGAGAAAGCAGCGATCGCAAGTTTCCTTGTCGGGGCCTGCGCCCACGCACCTTTGCTAAATTGGTGAAACTTTAGCTGCTTTGTATTAAATTGTTTATTTGCTGAATTACTAAAACGTACCTACTCCATCGTAACTGTTTTTTGCTCATTGAATGGATTTCTTTAAGAAAAATACCATGATACAAAACATGCAAAATATGGCTGCCTATGTACCTACCTAAGGCCTTGTAAGGGAAGGAACCTATACTAAAACGACAGTGATATTATTAAAAAAAAATCATAATGGTAGGTTATGTTAGACTACCAAGATAGTTAATTTTTCAAAAATACATTGACTAGCAAACTAGCTTAGGTAAAGTACCTAACTACCCATGATACCTACAAGACCAGAAACTCGATAAGGCTACGATAGATAAGATTAATAAGTAAACAGTCCGCCAAACACGACTATGTTGACTATGTGTGGTGTCGTGCAATCTAGTTCGGGGACAGGCTGTTGTTTAAAGATTTGTGCCTATCTTCGATAACAAATGACGTCCTTCTAAAAATAGGACTTGGGTTTTTTAAATTAATTTTATTGTGATTCAAACAGTCACTACTAAACAAAATTGTTGGTTTTTGATGCAACCGAGCATTTTATTATCTGCCAGAACAACTCTTCCATGGTCCATGATAAATAAAAATAATAAATAAATAAATAAATTGTGTTTTATTTCAGAAACAAGTCCATATTTTAGGTACAGTGAATACACTACCTACTTAAAAGTAAAATATGTAAACTATATTAATACAATTTTAGATAAGGGATAGAACCTCCAACGTCAAAACTTAACCTATTTAATATTACCACTGTGGTACACAGACAACCAATGGCGAAAGAAACAGTTATCGGGGCATTCCACAATCGTCTTCAATATTGTATTGTTGGTAGCACGCAAGCGTGACCAGAAGGACTGGATGCGATTTCGTAAGATGGCAAAGAAATCGGGAACTCTGGCTTCAGCGAACATACTCGACGCACTACAAAAACATGATAAAGTCACGTTAGGTATTAATGGTAGAGTCATTTTATTTATTTATATTTTATCCCGGGAAAGTGATGTTTTCCCGAGGGACCGCGGGTAACACCGCGACGGACAGCTAGTTTGTTATAATGGGGTATGGGCATTGGGCAAACCAAACAAGGGCAAATTGCTAAATTGCCCCTGCGCCAGGCAGACAGGAGCAGGATCTTCCTGCTTCCTAGATTGTCCCAGATGTCTGCTGAAGGTGTACCTAGTACCTAGGTAGGTTAGGTACCAACCTACTAGAGATTTAGTATTATTATTTAGCCGTTTTCGTCCCTCTGCAGGGCAAAGGACTCCCTTTCTCTTCTTCCACTCTTCGCGATTAAACGCCGCAACAGGCCAATTCCGCAGGTGGGAATCCAGCTCGTCCCACCATCTCGCCCTGGGACTTCCACGTCGACTAGATTTAAATGCTCAAAAATTTGCATTTTTATTTTAGGCATAAGTACCTCGTAGGTAGGTATGTATTTACGCCCATTCACCTAACTATGGATTTGTTCTTGAGTTAGGCAAATGAAAAGCCCCAAAAACAATATTTACATAAGTAGCTCGTATTGTTATCTGGTTGGTACCGTGATAGCCCAGTAGATAATCGTTGATAAATATTATTCCCGCCAGAAAACTCACTTGACCCGTATGCCCGTATCGACCTCATTACGAACCTCTATTAAAGCACCCAAAAGCACCAAATAGATAGGGTTGCCATTCTTCAAGACTCGAGTGAGACTGATGATTAGATGGTGTCGTATTTCCCACCATACGTCTGTGTCCCTGGCTCCTGCCCAATTTTTAACCGACTTCAAAAAAGGAGGAGGTTCTCAATTCGCCTGTATGTTTTTTTTTAACTAGGTATCTTGTTACGCGATTCCGCCAATTGTGGTCCGATTTTCAAATTATTTTTTTTTGTTTGAAAGGATATCCAGATGTGGTCCCATATAAATTTTATTCCTGAGGGTTTCATAGTTTTCCCGTTACCTACCTAGTGCCAGCAGCGCGTCGAATTTTTTAAGTCGAGGTGTTTTCAAAATCTTGCCAGGCTTTTTCGTTTCGGATATCTATGTACCTATGACGATGTGCGAATTTTGAAAAATAGATAACCAAGCGGCAGAGGTAAGTAGGTTTAAATTGCGTCCTGAATTCCAGGGATAGATAATGGTCACCCTACATTTAGGGAATATGAGCTTAGCCATCATTGTCCGAATTACAGTCATTAGGTCGTAAATCTACCACCAGCATGCTCATTTTGAACCTTATACCGTTGTAATAAGGAAAGGCATTCGCCAATTCCAATTGGGTGGAATGACCTGAGGACATTAAACTTTTTGTAGCTTGAAAATCTTGAAATGGATCATCGTTCGGGACGATAAGGATTTACCAAATGCTAATTTGAGGTTAAAAGAACTTACCCAAGTGAAGTTTAACCATAATTATATGAGATGTCACATCCTAAGAGATTAGACTTAAGTATATGACTTATTAAGGTGTTGTTTTGAAATCAAAGGCTCTCAAATTAGGATTGGAACATCTATCAACAAGTTATTGATACTGTTATAGATAGGTGACCTACCTACCAACTTAGTTGAAAGAGGTAGGTAGGTAAGTAAGGTATGTACCTAAGCTAATTTTAGGATAGAATGCAAAATCCCGTCTAAGATAATCTACCAAACGCTGAAAAATAGTGGCGGGTCCAATGGACCACCATGTTATAATGATCATAGGCGGATCCAGGGGGGGGGGGCACGGGGGCACGTGCCCCCCCCAGACGATATTTTTGTGTACCTACTAACTACGAAAAGTTAATAAATTGTGAAATTTTTGTCAGTTTTTGTTTCTTGTGCCCCCCCAAGAAAAAAATCCTGGATCCGCCCATGATAATGAGAATAATGGTTATTTTTTTTAAATTAGGGGTTAATACAACTCTGAATGGGCTTTAGAGTAGATGCATAGGTAGTATGATTATTAAGGTTAATGTAAAGTTAGGACAAAGTCACCTTAACAAAAATTAATTAAATTTCCCAAAGTTATCACAAAACTGACACGAAACAAATATCATCAACCTTGCCCCCTCGTTCCATTACCTAATCAGTCAACAGTAATAAATAAGTCGTTCTGTCTGTTGGCTTGTGTTCGTTCCACCGACATTGAGCGATGGTACCCATTCTTTTGAACAGCTGAGGTATTCTTGACACCAAATACGAAGACACGAGTTGCCCATCGAAACAAAGGACACGGGTTGCGTATCTTCATAGGTACTTAACTCAAAAGAATTGTATGCCTTTGGTGTGTAAGTTTTTAGTTAATGGCACACAATCACAGAATACAGACAGAATGAGGTTATTCAAATTCAAATCATTTATTTCAGTTTCACAAGTCCACGCCAACGTTATGCCAAGAGCAGGTAGTTAAGGCTACCTACCCAATCATAGGCATTAGTGGAAGAAAAACAGTACTTAGTATTTGGGTTATCTAGGTTCGTAGTTATTTAATGTCAGTCTTGTTTATAAAATAGAGAAATCCCTCTTACAAAAGTGTGTTTTAATGTGTTTTGAAATCCCTCAAAGTAGGTATACTTACACACTTTACATAGTGCTTCAAGCCGGGCCGGGACCGAATCATAGCTCAGCTGTTGCTATACTTACTTACTTTTGCTTACGTGCTCGTGTTACGAGTTGCACAACTCGTAACACGAGCACGTGTTTATCTTTCTGCTTTGTCTGCGCATCCATTTTGGGCGACCGACGCCTATGTCATTGACATTTTCTTTGTAACAATGTTTCTAAGTTTGTACCAAAGGAAGTACCTACCTACCTCTAGAGGAGTTTTTCATGTTCCTTTGTTATTTGAAAGCAGGTAGCGTTGTTCAGGAAATAAAAACTCATTAGCAAACTCGTTACTCGTTACAATTTTTTGTGTGGTTAATTGAATGGTAGACAATGAACACTGGAATTGAAATTTGCTTATAAAATTATTATTATGTAACTTCCTAGACCAAATCTGTAGGTAATAAGTGCCTGTCGGTCCTTTAATGCTCTAAGGTCTGTGTAAAGTATGCAGTAGGTTACCTAGGTTAAAGGGGTTAAAGGATATATGGTGTGGAGTGGACCTATGGTGTTAGGCACCATTGAGCTATAGTAGGTACAGGTACCTTCTAACCTAAAGGTCAATGCTATACCTACGCCCCTTTGAAAGAGTACAATAGGTAGGTGTATGTAATGTAGATACCTACTTACTAAATTATTTTTAAGGTCATTGTTTGAATAAAAAATGCCACACAACGGTAACTCTATTTTGATAGGTAGGATACAGCTACCAAGAAGCACACCCACATCAGACAAGCTTTCAATTCAACTCCACTACGTCATGTAGGTAGGTAAGGTTACCCGCCATTTGTGGCACTGTAGATAAAATGTTTCGAACGATTGCATTCAATTGCGGGTTTGGATGCGCTCCGCTCACCCCTCAGAGTACTAAGCTCACCTCGGAAATGATCGAAGAAGCTCACACACACCGAGAAGCAGTATGAACTTTCATCATCATACGCAGCCTTTTTCATCCCACAGCTGGGCATAGGCCTCTCTTCGCTTGTGCCAACCTTCCCTATCCTGCGCCAGTCTGACCCGTGTACGACCTGCTGTTTTTATAATGTCTGACGACATTATAAAAACAGCCGTCAACCCTTATAGCCGCCGGACGCCCTACTCTTCTATACCCCTCACGGGAGCACCACTCGGTAATCACTCTGCTCGACCGGTCATCACCACGTCTGCATGAACTTTACCGACTTTAAAATAGAAAGAGTTTATGCCCGCACTATAGGCAATAGGCATACCATACCTTCTAGTGACGGACGTTTGTGGCTAGCGTTACCTTTGAAGCTAGGTCCAACAAGATTCATTTCGTGCGTCATAAACAGTGGTCTAAAGGGCCTAGGTAGACTAGTCAATAGGTTAGGTAGTTATGCCTGTAGGTAGTCATGCATACATGGCTGTAGGTCTTGCCTTTTATCTAACATCCATTTTAGTCTTTTTCTAGTTATCGGCTCACATCCTCCTCTCAACTCCCATCTCAAGGAAGGAGCGCTCGTGGTCGTGCTTGCTGCTCTGAGCTTATGCCCATAAAAATAAAAGTTAGTTTTACGGACAGTAAACTTATCTTCTTCTTCTTTTATTTAATGGCAATCTACACAACTAGAAATTCTGCCAATGTCAAGTTTTAAATAATGTTATAGTTGTGTAGATTGCACAGTGTAGATTGCCACCAAGGGTGGAAGTTAAAAATTTGATGACGTAGCAAGTGATTTTTATCGTTCTTTGCTTATTACTCTTATTACATTACATTAAGTTAAAGAGAGTCAAGTATATTACTACCAAGGCAGTTTTGGCCTTTCCGTACAGGGTTTCTGGTTACGTAGGTTACATAAACCTCTGTCCTATGAAACCAAATTAAAGAGGTCAGAGAAACTGAAAGTTTACCTTCTTGTTGAGTGACATTATTCCGTATCCATGGATTGTTTACATGGAAACGTCATTTTGATGAAGGCTAATAAAATTAAATTTTGTTAGAATTACTAAAAGTTTTTGAGAAAAAATTGGAAACAAGTAAAATTAATGATCTAAACTATGTCTTGTGCAGTGCCATGCTGTAGGTTTCATTCATCAAGACGCCAAAATAATGATGAAATCTTACGCTACCAACGGTAAGTGTTTTTTGGTATTGTAGTATCAAAGTCTTAATTTTAATGCATTCGGGGGATAATTTCATACAAAATACTATCATGGAATCTTGTTTAATAAGGATTAATCGAATGCTTTAAGCAAAATATACAAATCATTTTGTTATCATAGTGTTGTACTCGATTCTATCGACATCGATAGTTTTATGTTGGTGGTTGGTGAGGCTGAACTTATTTTAAATTTTTTTTCCGGATTTATGGAATTTAGTACAAATAATAAATACTTAATTAAATGGCTAGAAGGCTGCAAACATTCTAGTACGTTTTAAGATAAGATAATGTTTATTTAGAGACAAGTATTATACAAGCTTAAAGTAATGTAACAAACAATTAAATTTAGTTATAATAATAATAGTATAACTTAGGTATGTGATTGTACCTATTTATGCTTGCGTAAACAATAATGATGTGCGCTAAGAGCCGGACTAGATTTTCTGTGTCCCGGTTCCCAGCACCCCCTTTCGGATTAGATTTGTATGTATGTTTGAATGAATGAATGAATGAATAAACGTTAGTTTGTTTAGTGATTGATGAAAAAGTTATACCTACCTACCTAGTAGGTAGAACTTTATTATTAGAATCATTCATGTTTGGTTAACGCTAACGTAAATCTAAAACTGTTTCAGGAAACCGTAATAATAATATAGACGAATGGAGCTCCAAACCGCAAGAAGCGCTTTGTAAGAAGGAAATGCAAAAATTATAATTTAAACTAATGGTTGGAATGGAAGGAATCAAACTGCAAGTTTCTTGATGGTCCTTCTTGGATTGATCCAGGAATAAGGCGCTTAAATTCATCTAGCTTTAAATGATTCTAAACCTAAGTTAATAGCATTATGTAAGGCTCAATGCACATTGAATTGGGAAGCGACGCGTCAATTAGTTTTATAGCAAGCCATTATAAACCTTATGACCAATGGAACAAGATATAGAATCACTTGTAGAATCAACGAGATCTGGTGAAGCCATCTAGCGGGCCGCGCTGGCCCGAGTGGTTCATTCTACAAGCGTTTCTATATCTTGTACCATTGTTCATAAGGTTTATAATGGCTTGCAATAAAATAATTGACGCGTCGCTTGCCAATTCAATGTGGCTTAAACCTAATAGTAGGTAGGTAAACTGAGTTATACTTTAAAGAAAATTCAATTAAACGACTGAAATATAGGCACATACATACAGGTAAGTAATAGCCAGTCCCTGCCCGTGGTCCACCACAGGTCCCGTAGTACCTACTAATCGGGTGTTAATGATATTCCTGAACACAACATACCTACTCCATACCCATCGGTGAATATTATGGAAACCCAATCAGTAGATTAGGATTGGTACCTACTTTAAAAATATTGTTACAAAATAAATACTTTTTGACTTTGTCCTCATTGATTTCAACAAAAAATAGCCCCCTAAGTAGCACTTTTTTCATGGTATTACGGAAGCTTACAGTCCCTGGAAGTTTTAGAAAATACTCAAATTTTTGGATTCCTAATTTTATGTTTAAAATTAAACGTTGACTATCTTAAACACAATATCGTAACTTTGGATCTAAACTTTTCTACTTGCACTAATGCTAGACAGCTGAGTTTTGTATGTATGAAAGTACAATTCAAGTAAATTTTTTAACAAGAAAATAAATTTGAAAATTCTACCTTTTTTTGATAACTAATTCGTTCCAATCGGACATTGGCGTCGATTCTGCTGTTCACTGAACGTTCTTATTTCGTTCTCGCTAAAGACGAAAATGGCACGTCGTTGAAAGTGACATTACTAAAAGCATAATCAAAATGGCGTTTCTGAGCTTCTGTAGCAGCTGTTTTACACAGCAAGTAAAATGGTATTGACTAATTGTACCCACAAATACTTAATTTTAACTAAAAATAAGCAATTTTAGGAATGCCACTGTGATAGTCATTCTATTTTGGACCCTATCGTAAAAGAAATAAGAACGTAGCATTTTAGTTTAGTTAACTTTAGTCAGTGAACAACAGAATCGAGGCCATTCTCATTATAAAGCTTTAAATGCGTATAACTCGAAAACTAAAAAAAATCGTAGAACATAGGTACATGGGGTATTTCTGGATAGCCCTGGATTGGATGGATGTGAGAAACTTATTATTTTTCCTATTGACGTCACTGAGTGGACCACCCTGTATTTTAAATAATAGGTATCTGGGTAATAGCTATAATCAACTTTTAACTTACTTCTTCTTGTCGTGTCACTAGTTCTTCCGAACCAGTAATTTTAGAAAATTTTATCGACAAACAATATTTTCGATGACACTTATGTTCACATCTCTATTAAAATCTATAATTCTCTATGGAACAAATTAGTGTGTACGGAAAGGACAAAAGTGCCTTGATAGTAATATACTTGACTCTCTTTAACATATTGCTATGAACTTATGAGTAAGAAGGAAAGTACGATAAAAAAACCTTACTACTTGAAAACATTCTATCTTTTCTAGCGGAGCGGCCGCGTTTGATCATCTAAGATTGCCACTCACAGAGTAACTATACCACTAGTTGCCACTAGTTATAGTTACTCTGTGATTGCCACTAAATAAAAAAAGAAGAAGAAGAAGAAAGTCATGTCAGTCAGTCAAGTCATGTCGATCTCGGACCAAGAATCCTACATTAACGGAATTTTTTCGTTAAATGAGAAATCTGCTTCAATACTCCCCCATTCCATTTTCCAGATCTCCTGTTTTAAATCCAAGGCTTCATTAGTAAAATGCCACCGAAATTACATAATAAAACTTAGTAAAACACAAGAAAAAGAAAATAAATAAAATAGCAGAGCAGTGCTTCTTCCTAAAATGGCGAAATCAGTAGCATTTCCATCTTGAATTATTAGATCAAACTTCTAAAACTAGCGCTCCCACATCTAATAGATCCACTAACTAAGATATGTCAAACTAGTTTCGAGACGGGAATTTTTCCTCGAGCCCTAAAAAAGTCCATAATTTCACCGATACATAAAGGTGGAGATGCATCAGAAATAACAAACTTCCGTCCTATCTCACTACTATCTAGTATCTCTAAGATTTTGGAAAAGCTAATGAACCAACGATTGAAGAGATACCTTGAGACAAAGGGTTTACTATCGACCAACCAGTATGGGTTCAGGGCCGGTCGCTCAACCGAAAATGCTGTGTTAGAGGTCACAGAGCATATCATAAACAATCTTGATGCTGGACACAAAGCACTTGGTGTGTTCTTAGACCTATCAAAGGCCTTTGACACAGTCTCGATTCCTATACTGCTGGAAAAATTATATTCCTTTGGCATCAGAGGTACTCCGCTGTTGTGGTTTGAGAGTTACTTATCAAATAGAACTCAAAAAGTAAAGATAGGGGAACACTTCAGTGACGAAGCTCCTGTGAATTTTGGAGTGCCACAAGGAAGCATACTCGGTCCAACATTATTCCTATTGTACATAAATGAGTTATGTGAACTACCCTTAAAACATGGGAAGATAGTAACCTATGCGGACGACACAGTGATTCTATTCCATGGGAAATCTTGGCACGAAGTAGAATATTTGGCAAATTCAGGACTTAACACAATCTCCGAATGGTTAGCAAATAACCTCCTCACATTGAATGTGTCTAAAAGTAAGTTCCTGAATTTCACCATTACAAATAGAACGCAACCTAATCGACCAATCCAACTCAAAATACACAATCTTACTTGTATCAGAGCTGATTCGTGCTCATGCTCGAATTTAGCAGAAACTGAAACAATTAAATATTTAGGGTTAATTATTGATCAAAACCTTGCATGGAAGTACCAAATTAAACAACTTTCAGGTAGAGTAAGAAAGTTAATTTACATCTTCAAGCAATTAAGACACGTCCTTAACCGTACATCAGCTACTAAAGTATATTTCTGCTTAGCACAGTCCTTATTGACGTATTGCAATACAGCATGGGGAGCAGCAGCCAGTTGCCACTTCATAACAATAGAAAGAGCTCAAAGAGCACTCTTAAAAGTCATGACCTTCAAACACAGGATGCACTCAACCGAGGCTCTCTACCGAGAATGCAACGTTTTAAACGTGAGGCAACTTTTTATAAAGGCAGCTGTAACTAGACAGCACTCGCTGGTAAGCCCAGCAACTTTAGAACGACTGAGAGGTAAACGTAGGCAAGACAAAATATTCAAAGTACCCAACTCCCGGACAAAATTTGCAAACAGATCACTAACAATCGTAGGACCAAAGCTCTACAACAGTCTGAGTACAAATATAACAATAGCCTCTCTAAATTATAATAAACTCAAAAATATCCTGTCAAGCTACCTACTCAATCTAAAATACACTGAAACCGAGAAGTTACTAGGCTCTCAGCACTGAACACACACACACACACACACAAATACACACACATATACACACACACACACACACACACACACACACACACATACATAAACATTATTAACTGTACATTATTAGGTGGATACGTTAAGTACTTTACCATATTTTTATTCTTTTTGTTTCTTGTAATACCATATCATTTACTTTATTTTTACTTTTTTCTATCTTGTGTTGTAAACCAGTGTTAGCGTGAGAACTTCCAAAAAAAAAAAAAAAAAAAAAAACATTGTAAAATTAATTTATGTAAGGGCGTATAACGGCGAATCGCTGTGACCCTACTATACAGGCTTTTTAGTCCTAGTGTGGGGAACAGAGGTTTAACCATGGTACAGACCTATCATGAAACTGCAAATACACCTATATTGTTTTTAGTGAAACCATTGTACCGCTATACCTGTTTCTGTCACAATAAACTTTATCTTATCTTATCTTATCTTATCTTAATGGGGTGGTCTTCCGATTTCAAAACTTAAAAAAAAAATCCGGATGAAAAGCTACTTGACGTTAATAGCATTTGACGTAAGTTGTACCCGAGCAACCGTTGTATGGGTTGTACCTGAGCTAGTAGACAATGGATGAATTCATAGTAAAGTTGATCATAGATTTAGCATGGTATAACTTCGGTACAAGATTTCATGAATTCATTAAATCGTCATTGATTTTAAATCGATGAATAAAACACACTGATCAGGATGTAGTATAACTAGGTAAGTACCTAATATGTGGTTCTATTGTCTTACTGCACTGAAATAATTCAAGTGGAAATGATCATTACCATTAAAATAATTGTCATTTCATTGTCGGTTAGCTGGTTAAAAATAATATAAATCCATTATTGGCTGTAGGTTAAATCTTTAAGTTTGTAAATTAATCATAAGAGCTGTGGATTTTTTTAACAAATAAATAAAAATAAAATAAAATAAATAAATAATTTTTGAGAGCTATGCCCTTGTCCTAACGAAGGTGATTTATTTATTTTTATAATTTTTAGACTGTGGATCCTATTATTGTCTGTGGTTTCGTCCCACCCAATGATTGGATTGATTGGAGGCTCGCCAGTCGTTCTACGAAGCATGCTACGGTCATACTAATAAACTGCCAGTTTTTAAAATGTCCGGGGAATCAATTGAGTGCTTAGATCATTAAATATAATTTGTGAGCAAGAAAATAAATTGGAACGAGATATTGTATTAAAAGCAAGCACTAGAAAGTTAGGCTTAGTTATATTAAAAAAATATATATAATAGGGATCCAAAACTAAATAGGTAGTCATGATTCTAATAGTGAATTATTAGAAACATGAAATTGTGAACGAAGTATATTTTAAGTTGGTACTTATTATAACTTATTTAAGTGCATAAAACAAATCTTAAAACCTTAACAAACTAAAAATGTAGTTGGTACATTTTTAATGTTCCTTTGTATTGTAGATATTGAATTTTATTTTAAACAACGAAGAAGACACATTGAATTATGACCCCACTAAGAACACACCTGTCCGATCAATCGGAGACATGTTTCAACCGATCGCCGACTCCGAGATTTGAAGGTGACCTGGCACTCGTGTAATGTTGTATTTTCCTTATTGTTTAAGTAAATTAAAATTTTTAAAATTGTTAGAATAGATTAATATCTTCTAACCTACAATAAATATTTTCAGAACTGTATCTTCTGTAGGTTAAATACCTCATGTACCTAAACACGTTAATATGTTTCTATCAGATTAATCATAAAAATAGTAAAATCAGTGCCTACTTAAATGAAAACTTTTACATAAATAAGTAAGTGCCTACCTATAAAGTTCCATTATTCTATGTTAAGTTATCTATTTTATGCTAATTAAGTTAATCTACTTAATGTCATGCAAAATAATAGTGCTGTTCAGACTAATTTAGTAATTAAACCTTAATAACGGCAATTACAAGTATTCATGGTACTCTTATAATTTGTGTCAGTCGTTATCTGAACAAAGGCCAGAGCCACAAAAGCGCTACACAATTCAATCTAGCAAAAGGACTTTTTACTTGTCCGTTGTTTCTTTCATTAGTTTCTAAAGCCATTTTTCTAGTAAAATGACTCATGGGTAACTACAATAGAGCACGATGGGCAAACGACCGCACATTGCGCTTTCTTTGGAACTTGTCCAAATTGATGTCTTGACAATAATACAAAGTCCGTGCGAAAAATGATGATTCTGTCATTTCAACAGAATTTCAGAGAACAGCCCAAGGCACGCAAAGGAGCGTTTGTATCAAAAACATAACTGTAAGAATACTAATGTTTACATTACGACAATATACAGAAATGTATATCTATAAACATGGTTGTGTTAGTAAATAGAGAAATGTTTTGGTAAGAACAATGCGTAGGTTTAGTTTGCGTTGTTGAAGCAAAGCATTTACTGACCTAAATAAATAATTTAGTTTGTTATGTTACGTCAGATGGCAGGTGTTGATCAATACAATCTGTATGATTACGGATGTCCGATGACCTGAGTTAAGTTTTATCGTCACTAATCAGTTTCATTGAGTCACACACGTGATTGCCTACAGAATCAAGAAAACATTGAGCATAAATTAAGTTGCATTATTTTTACATTTTATCACAATTCACAGCACAAACATGTTTACATTCAATAGGAAAATTACTGTGTAAAGAAGGTACCTAAATGTTTTGGTTTTTGAACGACACTTCCAAGGTTAATTAATTAAATTACTCGTGACGTTACTTTCCTATAATTTTTTCATGTACCTCTACCTACTTATTAGGTAATTTTCATTACGCCCATGATCACCCATCACATACAGGGTCATTGAACCGATATGACGGTGATAAATTGAAACAGAGATTTTTTTTGTTTGAGCATAGTAACTACCTAGGTCTACCCTAGGTCCTAGCTTATAATAACGGTATCAACAAGTAATCTGGGTGCGTAGTATGAATTTTATTCACCATTCGGTATCGACGCCGTAAACGTGGAGTTGTATTGGTTTTCATTAGTTATGAGCGTGTACCAAAAGATGGTGCTGCTATTTTCTCATACAAATCTTACGGTGTCGATACCGAACGCATATAAAACTAATACCAAGAACCCTGTAGCAAAGCAACATGGTAGGTACCTATTACATCGTATAACTTTGTAATGCTTCATTTATTGTCCTGCCACTTTGCAGGAGTTAACTAACTGCATTATCACAATATCTATATTGCCTATCTGTCCCGGGAAAGGTAAATGAAAGTAAATATTAAATGGTATAATAATCTTTATAATTTATTTCTTATTTCTTTTATCATACAATATGCATTTCGTATAAAACAATATTCTTTGTTAAATTCATAGAAATATATTATTTTAGTATAACTGTTCTTTATCTTTTATTAACTTACAATTACTGTTAACATTCTGAAGAATTTTATATAAAAATAATACAAATTGGGCCATTGACCGTGAGGTTTTGAGTAGCATTTAGGTCTCACATAATTTGACACGGTCGACACCTTATAATATTCTATAACAATTCAACTTGTTAATTGGTATTTAATTCACTTAAGTATAATAATAACCTATATAGAAGACAATGATACAGAACAATGTACTGTAGCATAATATTATGGTAACAAAAACAATTAAAAATATGTAAAGAAAGGCTTTAGTTTACAAAGCGTAGGCACTCGAGATTGCTACATCACCTAAAAGATAAACATTCTCACTAATAAATACATCTCTCGCATTCTATCTCATTTCAGACCATCGTATACACGATTTTTTCACCATTCATACTGTTTTCTTCAGGACGGTCTTACGTTACAAAAAGTCACGTCCACTTATTATATAGAGCACCGGGTCAGTTCTGAGAAATTCAATTTATATTGGGGAAAATACTATGCGTATTGCATGGCTCTCTCTTTCATGCTAATGCTAAGCACACAACTCACATACTCTCAATCTTTTACACATTTTAGTTTCCAAAGAAGCCAACAGAAACGTTCCAGATATTGATGGCGTCGGAAATTCATAACCACCGAAAATTGTTAACCTTGTGCAACAATCGTGATTCGGAACGTCCGAATGTTGAACACATGGCCGCCATTCCGCGAGGGCGGCGCAGGCGGAATTTTAATTAGCAGAACATCCGCTCGTGACTTGGTACAACGCGCTGTTGCCAGTTTTTCCATTTGCCCTCTCTCTTTAATCAACAATGCTTTAACTAAGTTGAAGCAAGACGGAACTTCAACCTGACAAACTGTTTAAACGTGCATTAATTTTATTCGTCAACCAAAACAATAATAGCGTTATGCTAATAATAAATATAAAACAATGAACAATGGAAAACCCAGTATGGAAAGATAAGTACGGCAACAGCTCACAAACGGGAAATTATCCGTAAAACTGGCAACGTCGCGTCAACCTCGTTCAGTCAGTCCACAAACGTATGACGTTGCATGATTATCCTTTCTAGTTTCTACATAACACTAAATGAGACAACGCAATACTGATACAAGGAAAACAAAATATTTTGCAACATACAATTGAAGCGCAAGCTTGCTAATTGTGACTCTCGCTAAGAACCTACATCCTCTAAGTAGTTTACAACACACAACCACCCTGGATCGCTCAGCTCGAGCGGAGGTTCTGCCCCAACAACTACGCTTTTACTGGCGATCTAATCTCTCAAACTTAACGATTCACCCTTTGCCTTCTGACATAGCGACGCCTTGACACCTTATCCATTAATGTTTACCAACTAATAATTTACACAGTAAAATTAAGATCACAAATTGCTTTGTATGCTGCGTCCTAGCGGGCGCGACTAGCATGGAATGTGGAGGAGCGGCGGTCGACGCGCTCAGAAGTGCGAGTCGATGTGGCAGCCACCGTTGGCGTGCTCCAGGACCTGCTCCTTGAGCCGGTGCACGTGATCCTTCAGTTTCACCACCATCTGTGCCAAGTCCACGTTCTCACCCTTCAAGATCTTCACTTTGTCCTCCAACTTAGAAATACGCTCTAGTTTACGCCGTCTGCACTTTGACGCTGCCACTCGGTTCCTTTGCCTCTTTCGTTCCAATTTTATTTTTTCTTGAGAATCCATATCGATGGGGGAAAGAGGGGGCGAGCTGGAAGCACTGGGGACAGTTTGGGGCTCGTCCTTCACTACAGGTGTAGGGTACCGTTCCATAGGTCGATCCAAGTCAGCGTACACTCGTCGGCCCATCGATATCGGTTGTTCTATCTGGTTGCGGTGCAGAATGTCCAACGCCTCAACAAATGGTCGAGCATACATTTCTTGTTCTTCTGTGGGCGCAATCGCCGCTGGGAATAGCACCGGAGCTCCAGGAGTAGGGGTCGCGGTTGTAATCATACCGTTTTGGATGATCAGTTTCTCAAGTTCCGGCGAGCCGAGCTTCAGCATTTGTAGGTCAGGAGAGGAAAGAACTGGCGCACCTAGTCGTGCCCTCTTGCCGCCTCGCCCCACATCCAAGGTGAGGGGCCGCTTTAGGTTGTCCACGGGTCCGCTGAGGGGGTACTGCTCCTCATAAAAAGTAGTCTCCATGCCGTGACCGGAGTTCCGAACCATGTGTATGCACTTAACGTTCCGGTATCACTGAACTCACTGCGCGAACTTCAAAAGTTTATCATTCGGCAACGCACGTCCACTACCTTTGACGTTCTACTTGTTTCTAAACATCGTCAAGAAACAACCACTGCTTTTATTCCGTGACTCAGATAAGCTATATTTAGAAATTGCGTGATATTTTGGAGCTGTGGTTGGTTGAAAATGACGTGATGCAATGGAGAGGTCTGTTTCGATTGGCTAATGGCTTCGTCGCGTAGTGCGAGGCCGCAGCGGGCTGTTTACGACTTCGTGCGATTACTGAGAATCGGCGATACCGTTTCCATTGTACTAAACGATAATTCTTAAAACTTTATTAGTTTGTTAAGTTCTGTAAATTACATAGCTACATAATTACCAATTGTATTTTAAATTATTAGACTAGAAGAGATTACACTTTAAGAATTGTGTCTCAAACATTATTTCATTGACACGTACACGGAGAACACTTTTCCATGATAGTAAATCCGCATTATAAATTGAATATCGAAGTAGGTACTTAAAGTTACCTACCTACTTACGCAACATTTCATAAATTGAATTAATTTAGGCGGTAATGGCAAACAATATTGTTATTAAAACAATTTTATTAGTCACGAGACCGCACATAATGTATTTTGTAGCAGGGACACCTGCCTACATTTTGTGTTTACTTTTGTACATTAGGTAGTTACCTACAGTAAATTGAACATGATATTATCCCAGATATAATAGTATTATGTTTGCTGCAACATTATAGTCATGTAAGTACATCATTATTTTAATTCACTAAAGGTACAAGTACAGTGGAAACGAACATCGGGCGAGGCGTAGAGGCGGGGTTACCGCGCCGAGCAGGGCAAGGAAATTTATGCGGGTGGCGCGGGAGGGGTGTCTAAGCGAGACAGCAACATATACCCCTCGCATGGGACAAACAAGATAACCAAGAAGGAAAATAAAATGCACCTAAAATTCCTTCGTTTTATGAAGAATCGTATTGTTTGTTTTTTGTTGTTAGTAAAGGTGACCTTGGTTTTTTCAAGCCCCAAAATGTACCAGTAGGTGGTAGGTAAATGGACTTGCAATCAAATAAAAACATAACATTAAAGTTAGAACGAGACAATGACTGCTAGACCTACCAATAATATGATTTATTCAAACAATTTTTTCTCTGCGCATTTAGGGGTTGAATAGCCATATTTTGACAATCTCGTGAGTCGGGCGGGAACTAGGAATCGGTAATAGGTAAGTATAGCCTGTTAGCCTAAAGTGGTAGGGTACTTAGGTTGGTACCACTTTAGGCTATAGGTACACTTTAGGCTACATACTAAGACCTAGAAGGATTTGTTCTAGAAGTATAAACCTTTTCTACGTCTGCCGGCACACCAATCAACATGAAAGTAAGTAGGTACTTATAAGTAAGCGCACGGCCGTGATGAAAAAGCTACTGCGGATAGGTAGGTACCTAAACTTACTTATATCCTATGTGAGTTACTTTAAAAATCTATTTTAATAAGTCCTACATAAAATAAGGTCGCAGAATAACATAAGTAGCCTACATACCTTCCTAACCTAATCCGCTCACAAAACAATATTGTAAGTTACACCATCGGATTTGCAGTTAAGTTACAAATTGTAACCTAGCTGCTAATCCGATGGTGATTTTGAAATTTGCCCACTTTCATAATCTTCTGCAACATTTTTGCGTCACGTTTTCTCATGTCCGAATCAATTGACCAATTCTACCCGAAGAAGTAAGTCAATTAAAATATTAAATTATACTTTATCTGAGCCTTATAGTTTTTTTTAAATTAATTAAATTAAATTATAAGGATTTTATTATTATCGTATGGATAACAGGAAGTTAGATAAAGTTTTACAAGCTTCGAAAACAATGAAACCTAGGACCAAGTATGATACTTGGTCCTAGAATGAAACGATGAGTGGCGAAACCATAGAGTAGGGCGAAACCTCTGAGGGCGAAACAAAGTAAATTAAATATACAAACACACAGCTACGCAACGCTAGATGGAGCTTTCTACAATATTGCCGACAACGCGACGTGCCTGGACTCGTTACTAAGTTACTCTGAGATCTTTTATAGCTATAATTATCTCTTTAGGTACAATACATTATCATTGGGTGTAATGTACAAAAATTACAACATTAAGAGTTTTTTTTAAATGCTCGTAAAATGCATTAAATGTATTGTCTACCACAAAATCAATGTTATTTCACAGTGAGCTCCATTGAGTTCTATGGTTATTTCATCGATAATACCATAGAACTCAATGTAAAATAGAGATCACTGGTAAATACACGCCGAGTCGCTGAAAGAGCCAATGTTATTAATTTGTTTTCACCGCTTACTGTGTAATTAAACTGTATTATTTTTTAACTGGTGTAATCAATGGGTCGCAAGTAGTAGGTAGGCTACCAACTTTTACGACGCGTGGAAAGGAAATAAAAACGACTTTTAATAATAAATTCATTTATTTTACAAATTCAACACTCACTTGCTAAGAACACTGTCACTGCACTGATACAAAAATACATATTCAAAACGTTTTTTTAACCAACTTAAAATAAAAGTAGGTTCAAATTTTATATTGTTTGAAAGGGTATCTCGAGCTGCAGCTTAATGTCTAACTCAACTGGGAATAGACATCGGCTTCATTTTGAAATTTAAAACCTGGATTTCAATTATTGTAATTGTCGTATTGTGTTGAGTTCTATTGGGATGACAACTGGGAATAGATTTCAAGTCAGACAATAAGGCTGCTGGTCCCATATAATTTTGATTCCCAGGGGATTGATACTTTTCCCGTTAAACTCAAAAAACCTCATCTTCACTGACAATTTTAGACTTTTCTAATATTGAAGTCAGTTTACTTTTTTAGTAAAAATCATATCATTCAAATATTAAAACAGTTTAAGGTAAATTGAAGTAGTTTTGTTAACATAGGATAAAGCAATCTTATAATATAACATATCACGTAATACCTAGGTCATCGCGTAATACCTTACCTCGACGGTTCGTGTGACGTTCTTGGTTACGAGGGGGAAAGGGTGTATCCCCTTTTGTAGTTTCAAACGCCCTTTATATAACATACGTACCTGCACGGTAAGTATGTAATATAATGGCTTCAAAATAACTTATTGCAAGGCTGGTTTGTAGGTTCCATATTTTTTTTTTTTTTAAATTTATTTATTCAGTATACAGACTACATAATTTATATTGATATTGTGCCTGAAAACCATATTAGGTTTGAGTAGGCACTCACATTCGTCTAAATTATGTTTTACAATCATAAAGATCACAAAGAAATAAGTATAAACATCAAAGTTCGTTAATCCACGCTCACACTAACGCGATGGCGATAAGGAACAACTTACTATGCATAAAAGGCGTGTAGGCACTGTCTCAGTCACACACCGTGCTCGAGAACATGGTGAGAGCGAGATGACTTACGTAAATGTATTCCTGTTGCGGTTATCTTCAAATGCCTCTGTTCGTTCCATGTTTAGGGGCTCTGAGGATTTTCCTCTCTACCCTGGCTTAGAATCGCGGTAGCTAACTCTGAGTCTAATGAAAGAAATAGGGTCCAGTGAGTTTCTTCTTTCAGTTTTTTTTTCTCTCGTTTTCTTCTCTCTTCTCTAATATTCCTGTGGCTTTACTTCTTGCGTCTTACCATAGAACGTGACATAAAGTTATTCCACCGAATAAATCAAGAATAACCGTACATTTTGACAGTTTACACTCCGGAATAACTTTATATCACGTTCTATGGTAAGACGCCTTGTGTTTCATTTGATCGTTAGGGTTGCACGTCTCGAGTGGTTTATTTGACAGTGACAGATATGACACGCACATCATCGTAAGGTTTGTCAGTCTTGGGGTTTGTCTTAACAGAGCCGATGTTCTGTACTACCTCCATGCCTTTAACCACCCGCGCGAACACCGTGTGCTTATTGTCGAGCCATGGCTGAAACAAAATGTTTTAACTACATTACATCGCACAACATGATGTAGTGTACCTTTCCCCCGGTTTCTATATTCAACAGACAGTCGTAGGTAAGAGCTACGACTCGTTTCCACATACAAAAGTTTGACAGCTTGTAAGCTGTCCTTTGAATATAGAAACCGGGCATAAATAAGCCTTTGTACAGTCACGGACAACAAGATGTATACACTCCATACTTATAAAATTTATATCACACTAAAACTAATAGATGTAGGTTAAAAACAAAAAGCGGAAATTGATTTCACATTGAACTAGTGGTGAAATCAATAAAAATACCAGAACATTGTTGGACATGTTGACCTGTACATGGGTTGAAACATTATGGAGTGTATACATCTTATTGAACGTGACTGTACTAGTAAAAAAAAACGTAAACGGGGTCACGATTGTATCTCCAATGCGTGGTAGACATTCTCTCAGATCTTTTATGTATTCCAGATCCTTTGAAGATGCCAAGGGTATTTCTAGTACATATGTACTAGAAATGTAAATCGTGCTTGTAATAAGACTTTCGTCAGTTGTACTAATGCACGTAGTCTTTTACACAAATCTCTGTTTGTTTTCTAGATCCTTTGAACGTGTCTAAGGGGGTAGTCAGAGGCATGTCCAAATACAACCACATTTCGATAGGTTGCCAATCTATCGCCGCCTGCTGTAATTCTAACTGGGTTCCTTACGATGTTTTCTTTCATCCCTACCACAAAACAGCATACCGGCACGCATCCGCGACGGAATTGATCCGAAAGTGACATTCTACAAGTGTTTCTATATCTTGTACCATTGTTCATAAGGTTTATAATGGCTTGCTATAAAACTCATTGACGCGCGCTTGCCAATTCAATGTGGCTTGAGCCTAAAACTTTTGAAGTTTCAAGGTATACAATGTTTCTTGTTACATACCGTGGGTGCTAGCGTGATGAAGAACTGGCTGCCATTAGTATTGGGACCCGCGTTGGCCATGCTGACGGTATACGGTCGGTCGTGCTTCAGATGCGGCTTGAACTCGTCACCGAACTCACCGCCCCATATACTCTCTCCGCCTGTTCCTGTGCCTGGAATTATATTTGTGAATCATTGAAGCAGATTTCGCTATTTTTGGAATACAAGAGGCATTTCGATTCAGCTGAGATGGCTCTTTTAATTCCTTATTTAGGTTTATTGGGCCAACAACTTAACAACCTAGAAACCTAAAGGGAGACGACGCCACGGACGGCCAAGGAAGCGCTGGAGAGACGACCTCGACTCCTTTGATAGTGGGTGGTAGAAGCTATCGAAGAAGAGATATGGTTGGAAAGACTTGGGGGAGACCTTTGCCCAGCAGTAGGACAGTATAGGTTAACCAAAAAAAAAGATTTATTGAAAGACAGCAACGAAGAAGTCGAAAATATATAAAACGATCGTAAGACCTGTCGTATTGTATGGATTGTGTTGGGCAACAAATCAAGACAAAAATTCATCCGTCCCGATGAACAAAAGGTGCACGTGGCTGAGATGCGAATGCTGAGATGGATGTGTGGAGTGACGCGAATGGACAGAGGCAGGAATGAGTACATATACGAACACTAATGTATCATAAAAATCTGTTTAAGCTTGTGCCAATGAAGCTCTTTCATATGATACCCCACATGACACAAAATGTCGACCTCTACTAACTAATAAATATACGGTTTTCAGATTTTTCCCGTACTTGTAGTCTAAGACGATACTTCTTGCCAAATTTCATAGTTCTAGGTCAACGGTAAGTACCCTTGAACTTAAATTTCAATGAGTGTCTTGACAGACGGAGAGCAAAGTGATCCTATATGGGTTCCGTTTTTTTTTCATGTTGAGGTACGGAACCCTAAAAATGAATGTTCTGCAAATGTTTATCTCAGGTAATGGGTGATTTCTGTGTTTTAATGTAGATACTTGTTTAGAAGAGTAGGTACAGGTGGTAGGTACATAAATAGATTAAATGTTGAACTGTAGTGACATGACTGAGAATTTTTTATCTGTGCTATGTTATTTTATTTTAAGAGAATGTTATTTTTTTATAATGAGTTTTTAGTTTTGTTTGTTTTTGTACCACTTGTGCCTTTCTCTAGATAAGTTAAGTTTAAGATAAAGATCTTACTTAGGGCCTTAGATAGTATCTGTAATGTTAGCCTAAGTTGTCTATACTAATATTATAAAGAGGAAAGATTTGTTTGTTTGTTTGAAATGAATAGGCTCTGAAACTACTGGACCGATTTGAAAAATTCTTTCACCAATAGAATCCTACATCATCCCCGATGAACATAGGCTATATTTTATCCCAGGAAAGTGAAGTTTTCCCGAGGGATCGCGGGTTACACCGCGGCGGACAGCTAGTAATAAATAAATGACTTTAAATGACTTAAATGTGGTAAGTCCAGCATTATTTCTTACCTGTAGGATCGCCAGTCTGTATCATGAAGCCCTTGATAACGCGATGAAAGATGTGTGAGTTGTAGTATCCATTCCTCGCATGTACGCAGAAGTTCTCCACAGTTTTAGGTACGTCAGCACCGAACAGTCGCAAGTGGACATCGCCTAGGGATGTGTGAAGAATGGCTTGTTCGTATAGACGCTGTACACCTGTATAAATATGTTAAAAATGAGCTGGAATTTCCATGCATAAAGATCGGAAACTAAAAAAAACAAGACGGACAAAAAAGTTTTTTTCCTTTTTGTACGGAACCCTAAAAACCTGGATTATGACGAAAACAACGATATATGAATCATTCGATAAAAAATAGTGTACAGAACCATTCCGCTGCATTTGTTTTCCATACAAACATTCACCCGTTTATTTGAATGAATTTTTAAAAAAGTCTTCTATCAAAATGGATGGAAAAAACGAAAATTCATTGATTCACGTCTGGGATTCGAACCCTCAAACTCAGCTCCAAATTCAGTAGGTAATAAGCATTTTATGTTTAAGAAATGAAAAGTCATATCATAATTTTGGATTGCGACGGGATTCGAACCCGCAACGATCAGACGATCCTCCTAAAGCCGGAGTGCCTTACCGTTCGGCCACGGAACCCTTAGTCGTCGCAGTCCAAATTTTTTAAAAGCTGATATTTATCGGTTAAGCATTTTATGTTTACTGAGACGGTTGAATTAAAGCAAGATAAAAAGCAAACAAACCTTGTCCTTCCGTCGCCGATATAATATCCTCCTTAGACGGCTTCTCATTAAAGATATCCCGGTCAGCATCAGGACTCTTGATATCATCAGGACTCCGTCGAGAGAACATGTAGAACCTGTTCTTCTTGTAAGCAGTGCAGAAGAGAGTGGGATCCGTCTTTACGTGGAGCAGAGTGGGGTTTTCAGATCCCTCCATTTCTAATGTTGTCGCTACTTTTGATTGGTTGGTTCTACCCTGGAAGGGAAATACATGATTGTACAGTGCGTTCAACGGATCTAATGCTTGTGAAGTTGGCCGTTTCGATGTGTAGATAAATTGATGGTACAAATCAATGATACTATTTAACTAATGACTAATGACCTTTGTGGCGCAGTGGGTGAAAGCCCGCTTGGGACACTGCGTCTTACCATAGAACGTGACATAAAGTTATTCCAGAGTGTAAACTATCAAAATGTATGGTTATTCTTGATTTATTCGGTGGAATAACTTTATGTCACGTTCTATGGTAAGACGCTTATTGTGAAACATTGGTCAATAACAGATATAAGGTACATAATTACTAGCTCTCTATGCTACCATTACAGGTGTACAATATTAAGATATAAACTAAAATACAATAAAAAATCAAATGTGTTCAATCACGCCTAAACCAGTCAACCGATTTGGATGAAACTTGGAATAGGCGTAGATAGTGACCTGGAATAGCATATAGGCTATTGAAAATGTTGGTACCACGCGGGCAAAGTCGCGCGTAAAAAAAATAAAAATAAATAAACAGGCTCACGACTATGTAACAACTATGTATTTGTACATGCCTCTGACTACCCCCTTAGACATCTTCAAAGGATTTGGAATATAAAGATCTGAGAGAATGTCTACCGCGCGTAGAAGCTAGTATTAAATACTAGACAGTTGCATTACTTAATATAATGTGGTAAATGAAGGTAGCCGGTTTACCTGGAACAGTGCCAACTGCAGAGGCCGCAGATTCTCCGGCTTGCCCAACATTGCGACACACCGATTAGTTGTGAGATTCACGAGTTTGGCGCCCATCATGGTACTGTACAAGAGGAAGTGTCCGCTTGCGTCGAACAACACATTCGCTAGGTGAGCCGACTCTGACTTATCTAGGTCGCGTTCTGTCGCCATTCTATTAGTAAAAATTATAATGTTGAAAACACACAGTGATATCATGCACCAAGGTAAGTTTTTTTATAGGAACTACATGTTTGCCTATTTTTATCCATCTTCAAAAATCAGGGGAGAATTTGTTCTGTTGTATGGTTTTTATGGCCTGTTTTTTGTTAATGGAAAATAAGCAGACCCCGAAAGTTGTCTCGGGTCTGGGTGTTTTCTATGTAGGTATAAAATGTAATTACAAACACAAAAAGTATTACAGTCTAGTACCCATAACACAAGCTCTGCTTACTTTGGGGTTAGATGATGCTGTGTGAAAAGTCCTGCATTATCTATTTCCCTGGGATACAACCTATATCCATGCCAATTTTCCGCCTTTTCTGTTCAGTTGTTTGGGCGTGAAAAGGTATCAAACAGACAGATACTTTCACATTTATACTATTAAGTATGGATTTGTCCCGCGACGAGAATCGAATCCGCAAGCTTCAGCATCACAGTAGTCGCCAAATGTTAAACGTAAATAGTCAGTCTCCTGTTGGAAGCCAGGAGAGTACAACATCAGACTCGTCTAGTTTAGTTAAGTAGTTGTAATTATTGAACGTAAGCAAAGCTTTTTTTTTCAGATACTGTGATGATGTAATTGGACCAAGGAATACCTTCTCCCAAACTCCATGTTGGGCAGATGTTGTGTTTGATGCTGCGACTCCTGGAAGCGCGTCAGACTCTCGTCCAGCACCTTGCTCAGTTTGCCTGACACGAAATTGAACACACGAACCTATTATATCAACAGACAAACATACTTATTGCGTTATAAACTTTAAAGGTAAAAAGCGGTGGACATAAATAAAAAATAAGTCATCATTTGCCTGCCCTTATCCCGCTTATGCGGGGTCGGCACAACATATTCTCTTCTTCCACTCTCCCCATCACTCGTCATCTTCGTATCCACTCCCTTCTTACCCATATCTTCTTTCACACAATCCATCCATCTTTTCTTAGATCTACCTCTACTCGCATAAAATGCTGTTCCGGATCACGTGTCACGATATCACCCCAAAGCACTGACTTTCTCTCAGAAAAAGCATTCAAGTTGCCTATTAAAGCCTACTATAGTGAAAAATCCATTTATAAAATGTTATATCGATCAAAGAAAGGGGATGGAGGGCTTTGCCCTGCGGTAAGATGATGCGGGCTAAAATAAATAATAAATATATCTATTATGGGCCCTCTTCATATTCGTGATGATAGACGAATGCCGACGGTCACGTCACGAACGTGTGGAGGGCCTCATCGCCTGTCATCGTCTTTCCAAATAATGGTTCGGTGAATGTGTAGAGTGGCCGTTAAATAAATAATAAGTATATCTATCATTTATGCACGATAGTTGAGGTGCAATGCCCTTCTCCCAACACAGCTGTAACTTATTTGATAAGTTTGTTTGTTTAAATTAAATAGGTCAGCATTTGAGCTCACTCTGCCTGATGTTAAGCAGTAGTGAGGTCTAAGATGGAGCATGCTTACCTAGAAGGAACCTATAAAGAGCCTATAAGGAACCTATTAATCTGGTCGAAGGGTTCGAATTCAGTCCTGCTAGTGTATAAAATAAGTACGATTTGTTTGTACCTTTCGATCTAAGCTGATAGAAGCCATCTTTTTCCCATCAGGCGAGAAGTCCAATGCGGACGGGTAAGTTTTATTCTTCACGAAGTCAAACAAGTCCGTGTTTAGTTTGGACTGGAACTTCACATTGCGAGGGAACTGGTACTCGTGCTTTGGACCGGTCCAGTACTCGACAATACCTGAAACAGGGTTGAAGGTTGATTGTTTAAATACTATGTAGAGTTGGGGAAAGCAAAATACGAGAAAGAGCTATCTTCTTCTTGTCGTGTCACTAGTTCATTCGAATCAGCCCCCCTAACCATGTCACAAATCGCAATAGAATAGAAATCGAATCGACAGATAACGCTGAGACTCCACCAGCGTCAAATGGCATTAATTGTCATAACTGCATACATTTTATGTCAAGTATAGGCACGTGAGTTCCTGGAATTATGTCAAACTGACGATTTACATAGAGCCAGGTGCCCACGTGCCGCGATACTTGACATAAAATGTATGAATTTTTGGAAATGAATGCCGTAAGACGCAGGTGGAGTCTCAGTGTTACCTGTCGATTCGATTTCTATTCTACCTATTGTTATTTGTGTCATGGCTAGTGGAGCAGGGGCCTTATTGTCTAACTTGAAATTCATTCCCAGTTATCATCCCAATTGAGCTCAACCAATCACACAATACGAAAATGACGTGTTTTGTCCTTTTCGTGTTATGTGATTGGTTGAGCTCAATTGGGATGATAACTGGGAATGAATTTCAAGTTAGACAATAAGGCTGCTGGTGAAAGGATTTGAAGTGCGCCTCAGAGAGGCTCTTTTCGTGCAAAGAGCTGAAACAAAACTTCAATCATCGTCTTGAAGAGACCAACTGAAACAACATAAGATAGAAGATGTAAGATTACCTGCTTTGTCAACGGAAACAGCCACTTCGAAGACAGGATTGTATTTGATAGTGGCCACCACACTCTGATGCAGCGTCTCGAACGTATGCAGCGGCGTGCCTGATGACTGGGTGCCGTCAAACACGTGGATCTTGTTTGTATTCCTTTCCGAGCTGGTAAGACAAATTAGTTATTTCACTTATAAACATGGTGTAAAGTTGCGCCGGGTGTAACAATTCAATTTTTGTAATTTATACCTGGCGTAACTTTACACCATGTTTATTAATGAGGTGAGGTTCTGGAATACATGACAGTATGTCTAGGAGCCTTGGAGATCGTAAGACAGTTGTACACTTGTTTGAGTTTATTATATTAGTGGGATGGGCAATAATGGGCATGTATTTGATTTGGACATTCTCAACGATCAAAGATCAAAGTGTAAATATGGTTTGAAATACCTAAATCTGGTTAAAAAACCTTTGCCCAGCTGTGTGACATGATAAGATGAGGAATAAAAAATTCTTACACAGCCAATGCCGATATGGGATCACCAGCAGAATGTACCCACTCAGTGCAGTAAGGTTCAAAATCGATTGATATCATGTTGATCATGTCTGAAACAAAATAACAGTTTAACAACTTCTTGAATGGCACAAGCTTAGGGAGGTTTACAACCAGCAGTGGGTGAAGTCAGGCTGTAGATGATGATGAACAACTTGTTCAAGGTATTGATGTAATCTCACAATAACAAACTTAAGAGGCCACCACATTTAATCTTCTTTTCGAGTCAATAGCTCTAAAGAAAGCCAAATTTTATCTGCGAAAAACATAGCCACGGACTTAGCATTATTCGTGGCTGCATTCAGGTCTTGTACAGTTCTTTGGGCACACAGGGCAATTTAGAAGGTGACTCATCGTCTGGCTGGGTTCACCGCAGTC
The DNA here is from genome assembly GCA_963565295.1 of Epirrhoe alternata. Lineage (NCBI taxonomy): Eukaryota > Metazoa > Arthropoda > Insecta > Lepidoptera > Geometridae > Epirrhoe > Epirrhoe alternata. The sequence goes on from OY751392.1 coordinate 10,489,487, forward strand.
GCACCCTGCACCACATTAAATTAAAGCTTGTTCTAAAAGCCAAGTGCTTCCAGCTTATTTAAAACTTAAACTGTATGAAAACAAATAACTACCTACTCACCAAAATTAACTACATCAAAGATCTTCACGGTTTTCTCGGTGGAGGCTGTACAAAGCAAGGTACCAGTACTGTTGGTTGCGATGTGACTGATAGGAGCCAAGTGGCAGCGAAAATGCTTTACAAACTCTATGCCTTCTTCCTGAAAATATAAGGTTGATTAGTGCTACTCCTTCTCCTACTCTCTTTCTCTCAGCAAATCATGAATGTTTGATTTATTTATTTATTTATTATACCTACAAAAAAACTAGTAACATACCAATTTCTTCCAGAACTTCAAGTGTCCATCTTGACTGGCGGTGATAACAAAGTCGGTCTTTGTGACCACTATATGAGTGACAACATCACGGTGCATGTAGCTGAACTCGTACGTTTCTGATGATGGCAGGTTTTCAAGATACAGAGATTCAAACTGTAACACTGAAAAATATCACAAATCTGGTGAAACAAGCCTAAGATGTACACTATATTATTCTACAAGGATAGAGTAATCTTTAACCATTAGGGATCATATTTTCATGAAAGTAGAAGAGGTAGGCACCTTTTCGTTTTTTTGTTTTTGGTGCAGCTGCCTCTGAAGGCATTGGACCAATCCAACCATCATCTTCACCCTCTTCGGCGTCTTGAGGCTTCTCTTCATCAGTTGGTCTTTTTTCAGCAGACATCGTATAATGATTTTTCTAATTTACAAAAAAAACATAGAAGGAAAAGGCAGCAGGGTTTTTTGAATTGAAATGAAATGAATGAATTCATCAATACAATAGAATTCAATCAAATGAAATGGAAAACATAACCAACTAAATTGAAGATCATAGAAGGTTTCAATCGCGCTGAAGTCTGACGTGACTCTAAAATTAAGTCGCGTAAATTTTTAAAACCTAGTTTGACGTTTGACCTCCGAATTTGACCTTTGTCTGTGTCACTTTGTTAAAAAACGAGATTCTATTGGTTTGATACAAAAATTCCAAATAATTACAGCTGACAAACGATATGATTGGCTAGCAAAGGAAACAACACTTCTCCTATTGGTTCTATAAGAGGAGCTGCATAGACAAGCAAATATTGTTCTCGATTTACCAGTCTCATCTCGTGTAATGTTTACTCTGAATAATTTCATCAAAATACCTTTACTAATAAAATGTATTTATCTTTCTATAAAGTAATTTAGAAAAATATGGCTTACTATTTAAAAACATGGTAACATACAATTAACCAAAATACAAGAGTCACGTTGGCGTTGGTTTTTTTTTTTTTAAATTTTGTTTTGTTGTCTATGATCAAGATCACAAAATGTCTTTTACGATTTCGTAGTGATGGTGGCTGGCTTCCTTGCTAACGAAGCATCCTAAATTACAACTAATTTCTGTATCTTACTGAATAATTGGTCGTCAAACGATCAACTTATTAGTGAATTAAGTGCTCAAGAAGTTTTACAACTAATCGGTAAGTGTAAAATGCGACATTGTCTGTGAAACCGCGCGTTACCGGTACCCTCTACACGTGGTTCAACTGCTTTCCGTTCTACGGATTTTACAGCTGTGTTTCTTTGTAATAGCCGCTGAATTGAGCATCAACAACATCGTCAGCAGTTTCTCCAAGGGAAATTTACACATGTATACGTTTCAAACTCAAAATCAGTTATAGGTTGTGCATTGATGGTCGCTTTGTCAAGCAGCGAGTGGCTGACACACATTGAGGTAAAATGTTACTTTCGACGTGTATTCTTCAGTGAAAAACGACCTACCTACTCATTTTTTCACGCATCAATTGAGAAGTTTCTTAAAATTCTAGATGTAGAAGATTCGTAGTGGTTGTACCTTTGCCATTTTGAGCTTTCTTTTTTTTATTGCGGTAGGCAATGACGCATCTATGTACTATGAACAGCGGAATGTATGCACAAATAACAAGCCAACACGATACATAATTGCACTAAAGTAATATTCAGTTTATTGGCTTGTCATGTCTACATGGACAATGGCAGGTTATGTGTTTTCACACTATGTATAGGTTATGTTCTGTGTTGCTGCCACCACACTAACTCATGCCTTTACAATAATTCAACTAATATTAGCATTGTATCATAGAAAGTAAGGTTTTGTATTTCTATTTCTTACAGTTTGTACTGTCTGTTGATAAAAATTTACTATCATTAGATACTTTACCATAAAATCTTAGCCAAAGTCCTCACTTTCCTTTGTCTTAGAAAGTGTAGAAATTTAACTGTGCTAAGATGTTAAGTCAAGCATCTTAGAAAGTCACAGTGGAATGTTTTTTTTTCTTTTTCCCACAAAAATAAATCCATTTACTTCAAACTAACACTTCTATATTTTCACGGTAACAATGTTTTGTGAAAAAATATAGGCAGTAATCTTTAAAACTAATCAATTTCAAAAAATACTAGTGAAAAGCTATAGTATCCCTGATTATACATATTATGTTGGTTTCATATAAACCTAAATATTGACCAGGAACGTTGGCGCTAGCTCCATTTATAAGATTCATTATTACTAGAATCTGCCTGCGGCGTCATTTACACCATACCTGGATAAAACAGCCTTCTAGCTATAGTTTTGCTACTTAGGACCAGCATTAATTTCAAGCATCATCTAAATCTCAATTGAAACACAGATACAAACTTCAAAGTTTCAAGTGAGGAGGCCTTAAGCCGCCTTAAGGCCTCCTCACTTGAAACTGACTAAAAACTCCGTCACCAGAGTTGATTCGTACAAACTTACTTTTTTTAGTTATTAAATTAGTAATGATTCCAGAGATAACCCAACAAAGTATTAAAACAACATTTTATTTAATACCATTTGTCTTCATCAAATTTTTTCCTTTTAGACATTCTAACAACCTATTATCATGTCCTAATAAATTATAACATCTTTACGCTATAGATATCTACATTTCTTGGAAAGCTGGTAATTACTAATGCTGCTGCATAAGTGGCATTTCATTCTGAGAATAAATTCTCGTTGCCACACCAAGTACAACTTGATTGGTTTTTGTTGAGATTTACATTATTTAGTCAATTAATTATCAAGTTGGTTTCCTCGGCTTCCACCTGGTGGATAATATTTGAAGTAGCACTTACTCATATAAACATAGTTTTTTGGGGAAGCGGGTTTTTATCATGTACCTACCTATTTGTATTATTTGCCCTAATGTTTCAGAAATTGTGGCATTTCATCACAAAAGTAGAGAATCGTTTTATTTTAGTTTTAACCCCTATACGAATTATAATTCGTATAGGGGTTAAAACTAAAAATAAATAATTAATAACAAAAGTTTAATAGACTACACAATATTAAGGTTTGTAAATATAGTAAACATTATTGAAGGGATTGTGTATCAATAACAATCAAGGTGCAATAAAATTGAAGTTGTATGGCAGATTGAGACTACATGTCTAAACTATTTAAACAAGCCAACTAGATTTCTCAGCCATTTTCTATTTGTCTTTTTTTTAATTTGGTTTACAAAATTTTGCTGCTTCGGGAATTATTTCAATAAGGAGCAAGTAAGTTGTGATTATTTGAACTTAAAAGCTGCATAATTACTTTTGAATTGATCAGAACATTTTATAAGTCCATGATGTCCTTTACTTATCGAACTTTGTTGAATTTTCTATACATTGTGCAAAGCACACATTAGTTTTCTCTGTGGATCTTGCAAAAACTGACTGAAGAATGCTAGCCCCCAAACTTGATATCCCTGATTCTCCACAGTTTTGAAGCGCTCGTGGTCGTGCTTGCTTAGTCATTCTTGATAGATCGTCGAAGTTAAGCAACGTTCGAAACGGTCTGTAAGTGGGTGACCGCCAGTGGCATTTTCATCTGAGCGCTTCCGTGCTTCGGAGGGCACGTTAAATTGTCGGTCCCGGCTATTTAAGACGTTAAGCCATGACGGAGGCCTTAAGGCGGCCTAAAAACTCCGTCACCAGAGTTGGCCACTTACTCATACGAACTTACTTACTTTTTCCACAGTGTTGTGTAGTTAATGTGGGTACTTAAAGAAACATTATAACAAGTGTGGGTAGTTATAATATATTCTGTCAGTTCATACAACATGTGGTTTTGTTACTTAGCTCAAATAAAGTATCTGCTGAAATCACAAGGCGAAGGTTCTCAATTCGTCTATATGTTTTTTGTTACGCGATTACTCCGCCAATTGTCGACCGATTTTCAAAATTATTATTTTTTTGATAGGGTATCCCGCGAGTTGGTCCCAAATAATTTTTATGCATGTTGGTATGATAGTTTTCCCGTAAAACTCTAAAAACCTTCCCTTCTAGCCATTATAATACAGAAAAGGCTAAGACTCCACCTGCGTCTGCGCATTATTTGACAAAACTTCAATACATTTTACGTCAAGTATCACGACACGTGAGTTCCTGGCATTACATAATATGTCAAACTGACGATTTACCAGGTTCTTATTTCGATTTTGATGGTTTGCTTAGATTACCTGAGTCACGCCGCGTGTTGAGTCGAACATTGAAGTCGGCTTTTCTCTTAGGTTTTAAAGCGTAATTATTTATGTATTTGATTTTGTTCTTGCTTCTAAAAAAAAATTAAATTTTATTTTAATTTCAGGTAGGTAGAATTTAACATTTTTTCACAGTATTAGATGAAATTGACAATTTGTAGCTTCAGCGCTCTGCACTAGTTATCATAATTACAATGAGGCTTTCTCTACTTTCACTTTGTTTGCTGTATTTTCATTCACAAGTGTTTTGCAGCATTTTATTGGTGTAATTGAAATTGTTCAATTGCTTTGTAGTTAGGGATGTTGATGGCATTATTCTAAAAATCTGAGCAATGTGTGATGTCTTATCAAGTTATCATCCAGTCTGAGGCTTATCATGTTTTTAGGCAATTAAAAAAAAAATATCGTGAAATTTTTTGGCATTAAAAAATATATGTATGCAACCTTCAATTTTCACCCTTCGACCACCAACCCTTATTTTTTAATACTGATAATAGTTAGTACTTATACTTACATATGGCAAAACAACGTTTACCGCGGGTCAGCTAGTTTGTGATAAAAATCTCCATGTTCTTAAGTTGGGATTTCCAAAGGTCTAAAATTTAGTTATTTGTTGACGGCGATTACTATCGTAACCACAGTCGATGATTTCGAGGTCGTTTTATGTGTGGCTTCTTTGAAGTTGTTTAATAGTTACATCCTCGGAGGTTTGCACTGTTTGGGCAATATACAGAAAATGTGACAAAAAAGTGGGTTTTGGATGTATTTCTTAGAAGGTCGTGTTGAGGAACGTGGCCTCTTTTCAAAGTAAGAAACTTTTTTGACGCCAATAAAATTGGCATCAAAACTGTTTTGAAAATGTGTCTGGTACATTTCCTTGGGCGATCAAAATTTTAACTCCGTCACCTTCGATCAACAATATTATAGATTAAGACCCCTCGCAGACAACAGACTTTCTATCGGCCGATAGTTGAGACGGGCTATACTTCTCCATACTCATTACGAGCCGAAGTATATTCTGCGAGGGGTCTTACTTAGGGTCAGCGCAGCAAAGCCGTCCTCGGTAATGTCGCGCCGTTATTTTGTTTAGCATTTTGACAGTTTTCGTGATGAATGACCGTAAGTTTTGATAATGTTTTGTGACTTTATTACTAGGTGCAAAGGGTGTAATTCGGTTAAACTTAAAACTTTTTTGTCACGCGGACAGAATTTAGCTTTGATTTTGTACGTCACGTATCTACAATATTGTTTATCGAAGTTCGTCATCTAACTAAAACCAAATCCAATAGCAAACTACAAAAATGAAACAATATCGTCTACAGTGCGAGTAGGTAGCTTTTGTGAGAACTCTTCACATGGCCACATTGATAACTTCCAATTGGCTGCGTGCAGGCTTACTTATTATCAGACCTTCATCGAATCTCTGTAAACAGGCGATTGACTCTGTCACACGTAACGAGAGGATAATTTGTGTGAAGGAGATAGTTGAGGGGAATGACCCCAAGTTCATTGTTACAAGGTCAGGGGTAAGGTTACGAGTTTACTGTTGTCCATTTGGGGGTCTGATATTGAAAGTGCGTAGTACCTACCTACCTATTGATTTACTAGAAGCCTAATGAAATATTTTGTTTGAGAATGCTTGTGTGATTTCTACTTCTAATAGTGAAAGCTAAAAATTCGTCACGAACAATAAATTACCTATAAAGCGACACTCATTATCATTGCTATAGAAACCATAACAACCCAAATTCATAGGTTAGACCTCATCTTGAAATTCTGCATTGATGGAACCGTGAAATATATAGGTACTTAGTACTCACAACGAATCTTTATCCCTCCGAAGTTGCTGCCCAGAACCCATTTTTGATGACGCATATAATGAGCCCTCAACATATTCGCCGATGATAGACGAATGCCGATGGTCACGAACGTGTAGAGGGCCTCATCGCCTGTATTCGCCTGTCATCTTCCAAATAATTCGGCGAACGTGTAGACTGACCGTAAGACGAAGACAGCGTTTGTATAGCTCACTCGCCTGAGTTTGTTGCATAGTTCTATCTCGCTTACTCTACACACGGAAGCAATACTACAAGCGCTAACCTGCGCAATCGTTAATGCACCTAACTTCAAGAGAGCTAAAGATTGGTTGTGCCTAGCTAATTCGTCTGTGTGCCTACTGTACATCTATTCAATCAATCAAAAAAAAACAGCTCAGTTCAGCAATAATACAACTTCGTTCATTTTTCTCTTTCCAATGTGGTTTCTTCAACTTCTACGACATACATCTCTTCTCTAATTATAATTAGTAGAGATTTCAAATTTTGTGTGAAAGTAGTGTTATTTGTTCCAGCGATGAGTTCGAGCGTATGCTACAAGTGTAACCGGACAGGGCACTTCGCCCGGGAGTGCACGCAGGGCGGCGGTGGAGCCCCCCGCGGCGACTCGGGCTTCAGTCGCCAGCGCGAGAAGTGCTTCAAATGCAACCGCACCGGACACTTCGCCCGCGACTGCAAGGAGGAAGCTGACCGCTGCTACAGGTCATTATAATATTCACTTACTGATCTTGTTCAGGGATCCCCCCGTATTTTATTTTTTGGTCATGGTACAGTTGGTTATATCTCACGAAGACGAAGTTGTTTATGTCCGTAAGCTCTGGAACTCTCCATGGGCGTATGAGCGCTCACTATCGTTTATGCACACAGAAACACAATTATGTTATGTATGAGATAAAACAATTGTATCGGATTGCGGTAGTTCATTGCACATTTACGACCTCTGTAGCGCAATGGGCGAAGGCCCGCCTGCGATGCAAAAGGTTGCGGGTTCGATACCCGCGGCGGGACCAATGTTTGTATGATCTTACAATTATTTGTTTTGGGTCTGGGTGTTTTCTATGTATAATATGTATTTACAAACAAAAAGTATATAAGTAGTATATCAGTCATGTAGTACCCATAACACAAGCTCTGCTTACTTTGGGGCTAGATGATGCTGTGTGAAAAAGTCCAGCATTATTTATTTATCATCACTATCAATAAAACAAAGTCGCTTCCCGCTGTCTGTCCCTATGTATGCTTAAATCTTTAAAACTACGCAACAGATTTTAATACGATTTTTTTTAATAGATGAGTTATTCAAGAGGAAGTTTTATACATGTAATAATAATATAGTAGAGAAACACTGATAATTTTAGAGGTTTCTAATGTGATGTCGTAAATATACACATATTTTCGCTTACCTACATAGCAAACGCTGGCTGTAATATTTAGTATCAGCATTGCATTACAGGGTAGGGCTCAACCAAATTCAATATCGGAAAAGTGCAGCTGAACTAAGTTGAAGATAAAAATTACTTGCATATTGGAACAGTAACTCAAAGCAGGTGCACTGCTTTTCATCTTAGCACAAGTTCCATACTTCGCTCGTAAATTTGCATTGCGATTGGGGTGCATAAAATTAACAGTTATTTGTTTTTATCAGTGCATGGATGGTCTGAAATAACGTCCGTACAGTCTATTGTCATTTTTTATGTTTATATTCAAATGTTCCTCTTTAACTATCACTTATGTGCTAAGTACATACAAGTGATTATCAAAGTAATCATCTCGAATGTTCTGTTGTAATGTAAAGCGATCGTTGGCGTTCATGCCCCGCTGGTATATTATGTATACTATGCAGTAGCGACAGCAGCGGGGGCAAACATCAAAATTGACGAGTGGATATAGTTATGCGTAAAGGAACCAGCATAATGGTAGTTTTGATAAAATTAGATAATTTTACAGAGTTGATAGAAAGTGCATTTTGAAAGCATTATGTATACATTAGTGTGGGTTGGCTCTTTTATGCATAGCTATGTCCGTTTGACAATGGATAGCGGTGATTGCGAGATTACGCCTGTCGCGAGTTATGCAATCATGGGGCTGGAGTTCGAGGTTAATCGATCCAGCTTCTGCTAAATTGTGATAATGCTTTAAAATTAGCGACCGTAGACTTACCTTGGGATTGACGTCCATCTGTATAATGTACCTTCGTCAAGAAATGTTTACTCAGATGGTGTCATTGCGTCATTATTTTCTTATCATTATGTATGAAATTAAGTATAATACAATAGTCTTACAAAATTTTAGCAATTGTAATGAAAACGAAGTTATTTGATTGTCGTAACGTAACTCGCTCCAACTGTTCATTTGCCATTATTTGTTGTTGAACAATGCGCGTATGAAACTGATTCTCATTACATGTGGACTTTCTAATAGTTCCAAGCCCATATTGACTAATTGATTTACCTAGATAATGTAAAATAAAACATTATTCCATAAAAGCGAGATCGCTATACGTTGATCGACAAAGTATGCGTGAGGTAACGTGGTGTTGTTGTTTGCAGATGTAACGGCACGGGCCACATAGCGCGTGAGTGCGCGCAGTCTCCGGACGAGCCGTCGTGCTACAACTGCAACAAGACGGGGCACATCGCGCGCAACTGCCCCGAGGGAGGACGCGACTCGGCCACGCAGACCTGCTACAACTGCAACAAGTCTGGCCACATCTCGCGCAACTGCCCCGACGGCACCAAGACGTGCTACGTGTGCGGCAAGCCCGGCCACATCTCGCGTGACTGCGATGAGGAGCGGAACAACTAGCCGCGCCCGCACCCAGCACTCGCCTATATATTCTAAATAATATACTATGATGCCACGCACGGACGATAAGCAAAGGACGCGATAAGCGATAGATCGTAAGTCTCGTAAGACCGCACGGAAATTGATGCAAAGGAATTACAAATTAGAAGCAGCAGAGTACATATTGTGACTGAAGAGAGTATGAGTTTTAAAATGTTAACTTGTATATAGGTCTCCAGGCGCGAGGTTCGTTTATAGTTTTAATGTTTGTTCTAGCACAGGAAGTGGAGTTATTGTGTTTTAAATCATTTTAATAATCGTGATCGCTATTGAAGAAGTGGCGAACTTACATATTATTACCATGCAGATGTATTTAATATATTTTGTACAGATGTTTTTGTCGTGAGATAAATTGGATGCTGGCGTACAATGCGTTTTCTATGAAGAGAGGAGGCCCCGAAGTGACCTGAGCCGACGTTCGTCTGTTCTGATCAGTAGAGTTGCTGCTGGCGACGCGTTGCTATCACTGTCACGATTGGTGATTTATTTTAATAGATCAATTCCTTTGTTTATGAGATCCTGCTACATGTGGAAAATCCAGTGGTTAATACCATACATCAATCAGATTTTTTTATGTTGTTATCCTTGTCGATGTGCCTCTGTAATACTTAATTTTAATTAAAGTTATTCAGCCTACAGTGGGAGATAATTAATAAATATCTTGCCTTATTTATGAAAAGTTTCCATCCTGACCTATCATAGATAACGCTAATTAGATCTCGCAAGCGATGCGAGGTTCAGTTAGGTAGGTATAGTAGGCGCACCGATGAACTTATTTAGGAATCACTCTTTGGTCATTAATTCCAAAAATCGATATCAGTAGCGGATAGGAACAGCTTCGGATAGGAACAGCTTGATCTAGATTGAGTGCGCTCTAAAAAACCTATCTAAACTTAAATGATTGGTTGCGGTCGGCTCTAGGTTGGTCGTGTCGTAAAAAATTATCTTGCTATAATTTAGTTTAGCACTTATTACATTCCTACATTGATAGAGAAGGAACGAAAAATGAAGAATAATGACCAAGTATTTTATGGTAGGTACTCTATCTAGGAACACTACGAAAATTATATTTCCATCAGACCTATTTTGAAGTGGATAGGCTTGCATAATTGATACAAGGTAATGGTGCCCTCGTGTACAACACGCGCAACTCGTGTTGTAAGTTATCCAGATGGTTGCAGCAGCAACTGATCGACATCGACATGGATGCAACCTACAAAATGTGCTGGAGAGGTAAGTAAGACCAAAATTTATTGAAAAAGTTAAAGCAAAGAGTAGGTAGGTAATAGAGAAGCTAAGCTACATTAACTAAATGCCCTGGTGGCGGTCTAGGCAAAAAAGGTTCAAAGCTAAATCCATGGGTCTAGGCTGCTGCGCCGTGCATGATTGATTTAAATTTTCCCACCTTTTCCGAGAGAGCTGGAAGCAAATCTGTTAGTTTCTGGCCGGAAGCGATCTGAGAAGGGAAACGGAAATAGTTTCTTAGTTGCCAGTATAAAATATAAAATCCATAGAGAATCCTAGTGATGTAACAAGGAGTTGTCTATGTCATAGAATACTTGACGCAGTCCATAGAGTAAATAAATGCAGTCAAATCGAGAAACTCTTCCCTTGTCCCATAGAGAAAGATAAAGTCTTGTAATTTTTTTCCTATGGCCTTGCTTGTCCGATCCGATCCCATCAGAATTTTTAGAGAAATACAAAAATTGCAAAAGCAAGGAAAATTTGTTTTACGCAGTTGCAGGCATTATTCTTAGAGTCAAGGAAAAGAAAGAGGAACAAAATAATAGTAAAAACGATTGTTTTTAACCATGAAACAACTCGTTTTGAGTCTCATTGCAATCTTTGCATTTGAGAATGTATTTGGTGCGATCAATTCAGATGAGGAAGTTGGAAGCAGCAGGTATGTGATTGAAGGGAAAGTGATCCCAGCTGAGGAGCAGGAATATGGACCCTGGCAGGTAGATACGCGAGTGCACGTTAACAGCGGAGAGTACATTGGCTTCGTACGGGAAGATGGAACGTTCGTCATACATAATGTTCCTTCCGGCTCGTACGTGATTGAAGTCTTACACCCTGATTATATGTACGAGCCAGTGAGGGTGGAGATCAACTCCAAAGGAAAGTTTAGAGCCCGAAGAGTAAACTACATTCAGACTTCTCAAGTCATTCAAGTTCCATACCCATTACGAATGAAAGCACTGTCCAAATTTAGATATTTCCAAGTCCGGGAGCAATGGAGGCTCACTGACTTCCTATTCAACCCTATGGTGATTATGATGGTGTTGCCCCTTCTGTTGATTATGATTCTGCCTAAAATGATGAATGATCCTGAGACCAAAGAGGATTTGAAGCAGATTGGCAACTTGACTAAGATGACGGAGATGCCGGAGATGTCTGAAATGATAGCTTCGCTTTTCAGTGGAGGAGCTGCCAAGACTTCGCCTGCTACTAAAGCAAAGCAAGTCAAGAAAAGGCAATAATGCCGACTCATGTAGTGGTTCTGATTAGATAATGTGGTTTCTAAGTATTTATTGTTATAGCAATATTGTAGGAATAAATAAATAAAAACTTATTACAAAAATTATGTATTGTTTATTTGTACCTTCCCTGGTTTTAGATTATACTTATTCATGACATGCTCCAAAAACATGATTCATAATTTCTAATTTTTTTGGGATTGATGGGAACAATTATCTAAAATAAAAACATCTCTTTTTTGAGGAAATAATTCAAAGGATTATCTTTGCATGGTAGGTACTCCCTTATACCAACTCAAACTAAGGCCCAAAGGAGGAATATTATCTAAACCAAACCTAATTTAGCACTTGGTATTGTTTTGCAGTTTTCCTCAATGTGTCATAAAACAACATTAGCAAGTCAAGGTCAAAAAGCAATTCAGTATGACTGCTGGGATCACTTAGAATAGTCTTATAACTATTTTTACTCCTGTTCTTTCGTGACCAATACCGTGAAGAATCAGGACAACAAACACAGTTTGGGGCCTATTCTTCTACGTGATCCATCTTAAAACTAAATAAATTAAATAGTCAAGCTCCAGGGAGCGAGTCAAACAAAATTGAGGCTCTTTTTTTAAGTTTAGATGCTCATAAATAAGAAAAAAACTAACGCCTCAACACAAGTAAAAAACACCAAAAGATGGCTGTCCCAATAGAATGCTACTTTAATTAGCTGAGTAACCTCGACTTGAGGCAAACTGAGGCTGCTGATAGAGCTTTGAGGCAGGCATGTTGCGGATCCGAAGTGAAGCATGTCGTCTCAACTTGATTCACAACTTATCCACACTCGGCACGCGGCTACTAATTTGCCTCAGGGCGTGGCATGCCTCAGATTGAGGCAGCGTCTCCACTTGCGCAGCTTCGGGTTGAGGCAGCCTCTAGTGGATTAAGCTTTAGAAAAGCTTGGATGGGGAAATTGAGGAATTACCTTTTAGGAAAGGATTCTTAAGATGTGATTTGCTGGCTAAGTTGTGCTACTGTTTAGATATTTCATGAATGCTCATTCTACACAACCTTAAAGGGGGGTATACCATGGGTCACTACAGTTTTAATACAGATTTGCCACAAATAGACAAGTCTGTCTTAAAACTAAAATGAAACTGTTTAGATACTTCTTGAATACTTTCTATGGGTAATGAATGAAAATGAACACAGAATACTTTAGAATTTTTATTTGGAAATAAATCTATGAAGAGTTAATACACAGTTTTAAACTCTTCTACACTACTTAGAAAAGTCTTTGTAACAACTTAAGAAAAATAATGCACACAATCAGCCATTGTTAATTTTGGACGGAAACTAAATAAGTAACATGGCGTAAGAAATGAGTTTCTTCTGAGTTTCGTAAATATTTCATTTGGTACTACGTCTTCCATTCCAACTATAAATAAATTTCATGAAAATATATATTTTCACTGGACGGGTAGTTCACGATTTTGTACATTCAATATAAGTAGTTCTTAATAAAAATATTCTAAACAGTTAGTTTCCTTGAAATGGAACTTATTCTTAAATATAAATTACAAGTAAAGGTAATAATTATACTTTAATATTACAGTCATATAGTACATTAAACGTGTTTTTGATAATTTATAAAATAGTATTGTCTTCATCATCATTTCAGCTTTAATTTAATGATGATGAGTATTGTCTTAATTCCATACTAAAATAATATTCTCTTTAAGATATGCGTTCTTTTCTTAATTATGACAAAAAGCTTTAATATATTATTTAATAGAACACAGTTATAATTGAACGTTCTCTTAATACCCTACATTTTGTCATTATAAGGCAAGTATGCATTTAATGCTATATTTAATTTTATTTTCTTTCTGCTAATATTATAAATCAGAATTGTATTTTTGTGTGTTCCTTCCAATGCCAATTGATTATGAACTGTAATAGCATAATTATAGCTATGCAAAACGCTGGCGCCACGCGGCCAAAGCCGTGTGGGTAAGCTAGTGTAATAAAAAGGGCAAAATGCGGACAGCACCACAGAAACTAAACAACATCTAATAGTACATTGAGATTCATAAATGCGTGGAATAGGTAGTCTTATACTAAAACATTTGTTAGAGAGGAAAATCAGACAATTCTAACGTTTCTATAACTTAAAAAACGAAAAACACAATCACATTTATATGAAAAATTGCAATATTTTCAAAAAATGTTTAATAATAGAGTGAAGAAATAATAGCTGCAAGGAAAAAGCTGATTTTAAGCTGTCGATAAACTAATACATACTTGATACTATAAAATATAACATCGAAATGTTGGTTCATTATTAAATATGCTTAAACTTATATAAAGACATAATAATAAAGATTGACCGAAAAGACAGAAACTATAAGAAAATGTTTCAGATATTTGGTACTTATAATATATTTTTAAAATTCAAATCAATTGTTTTTCTAATCTTTTCGGTAAAGCTGTACTTATCCTATCAAAGGTATCAGTATTATTCTGAAAATGAACACTACTTTAACTACACTGGTAATGGAGAAAGTAATAGTCAGGATTGAGGTTGAAATGCCGAGGTATTTAAGCAAACGATAACTAACGTCTAACGGTGGTTAATAATACATATTCTCAGACTTAAAAGCTGCCGAGAGATACTTATAAACATTACACTGACTTTTTATCAGGTTATAGGTAAGATTAACTTAATCGACATGCAACACATTCGAGGTGAGGGTTACCGACATGGCTGATTGCCATTATTTTTAAAATCACTGTACGAGAAGTTTTCATTAATTACAATCTTAGTCAAACCAAGTTTTAGTAAAATAAATTGATAATCTTGTACCAATTACTTTAGTAATAATTGTCAATAATTTTGTCACACAAAGTGTGCGTATAAATTTTGTTGGTTCGATATTTGAATATTTACTCAATATATTTTAAGAATCACTCAAATGCAGTCTCTTAAATAATTCTTAAGAAATTTTCGGGATATTGTCGAATATCGAATCCTGGGATTATGTTTAAGTAAATATCTACAATCTACACGTGTAGTTTATCTTATGAATCAGCTTCTGTACATTCCACTATTGACATGATTGCTGAGTTATAAATCTAATAAAATAGTTAATAATTGTGATGCCATCTCTTACAATAGTGGAGAACAAGGACGCCATGTTTTAAATGCATGTTCAGACCATGGCTTAAAATACAAAAATATGTAAAAAAAAAATTACAAAATGTGTCCTTTTAAAATTGACAAAAGGCATGTGATTCAGTTCACAATAACCCAATTTTAAGATTGATTCAAACGCTTAATCGAGGCAATACCTGATAAACAAGGTTATTGTTAGTAAGACGTAGAGACATTTTTCATCTTAGAAATATGATATTTTAGGCTGGTACCTATACCGATCTCAATTCAAATCAATACATTGTAAATATGAGCCTTTTCAATAAAAAAAGTAGATCATAAAAGTAACGATCGATTGTGACCAATTGAGTTGAGATCGGTTAAAGATTTCAGCATGTTTCTCTGCCGTGAATATCGCAAAAATACATACACAACACTCATTATTATAATAAGGCACGGAAATTGTTCTCGTACAGGCCATTTCCTTATAGAGTATCAGGGCTGATTTCGATTTGTCTGAAGAATACCGGCCGCTTGATTATGCCATGGATCCTTCCCGTAAGTAATAGGTTTGATTGTCCTGTAGAGACAGCATTGGAGCTTGTGTTATAAAAACCCGACCGTTATTATAATAATGTTTACATTAGTTTATGTTACACATGTCTTATCCTCAGCAAGGTGACAGCGATGCCGGCGAGTAACAAGGGTATCGCAAGGGTAACGCTGGGCCCCGCATTGTATATCGCGCAGTATGGACACTGCGACGAACCGCAAACCTCGCAGATGTTCAATAGGTATGTAGGTAGAGCGTCGAATATACTCTCGTTGAAGCGTTCTGAAAGATAAATATGAGAAATGGGCTTGTTATGGAATTCAAATTCAAGATTTGGTCATATTATACACAAAGTTTAAAGGTGAGTGTGCTCATAAACATTACTCAACATAACTGGCGGAAAGTTGTGATTAATTTAAATTAAGATCAGTTTTTACTGATGAGTCTGGTGCCTATTGCAGGAAAATATAGTAAAACTCAATTTGCATCAGAGAACTTGAGTTACTATAAATCTCTCAGGAAAACTTCACATATAAAAAGTAGCCTATACGTAAGTGTCGCTTTGAATTAGCTCGTCAACCGCCAGGGTTGACGAGCTAATTCAAAGCGGAGTGGGCGCGCGGCGGATTCGAATGTAAGCTCAGTGAAAGAATGAACTTAACCAAAATCGTATTTTGTTGTAAAAAGTCTTCTTTATTAGGGCAGGTTAGGTTTGATTAGGTAGTCCTCAGAGAATTCGTTGCGTGTCCAGACCACGGCGTCCCCGCGCGCCCGCTCCACTAAAATTAACTCGTCGATCGTCAGGGTGATAAGGCTGTTAATCGACCTCCATTTCATCCAATCTTTCAGCCTGAAGGAGCAAAGCAGTAGTATTTACCAGGCGCATAGTAGTCGTAGACGCGTATCGGCAGGTACCGCGACATGTTTGCGACCGGATACCAACGCTCGATCGTGAAGTTCACGCAAGTCGGCTCGGGAGATAGCTGTGAATATACAACCAAAACAATGTACTTAGCTAATGTGAACAGAAATCAAACATTCACTGTAGCTTATGCCGGCCACCCACGATCAAGTTTATCGTCCAGTCTGCCGCGGACTGGATGCGGCGTCCAGTAAACTTGACGGTGTATTGGTATGGGTGTGCATGACAAGCGAAAATTCGTTCTGCCGACTTGATCAAGTTTGCAGCGCTGCAAACTGGACGGTAGACTGGATCGTGGGTGGCCGGCATTAGCGAGGCCTACAAATTCCCAGCAGTGGATAGACACTAGGCCGTCATCATTATCTAGTTTTTCTTTTGTTTCTGTTTTTTTCAATTGTGTTAATGGTGTGCAATAAAGAATTTTCATTCATTAATAAACGTGGTGTAATGTTACGCCGGGTGTAACATAGAAATACCCATAACATTTTTGGAGTTTAGTAAATGCCAGGTGCATTTACACCACGTTTATAAATAACAGCCTTAGTTAAAGTAATGTACACACTGGAAGTAGTAGTTGTACACATAGAAAGTGGAAGTGTAGATACTAGAAGTAGATAAGCGATAGTGTAAGTAGTAGTGTAACGGTGAAGGAAAACATCGTGAGGAAACCCGCAGCTTAGTCAGCTCCACACGTATTGACGTCGTCTTTCCTGTGGACAAGGCCGATTAAGCTGAGAGGATGGTTTAGGTGCTGGGCAAGCCTATTCCATCTCACACAATGTCCCAGGCACTACAACGTCCCGTTAAGCACATCATCTTCAAAATTAACTAATCATTTGTCAAATCTGTCATCCGACCAATGCGGACCAAGTATTCCAAGTTTAATCATACATACATAAAATCACGCCTCTTTCCCAAAGGGGTAGGCAGAGACCACGGATCTCTACTCGCTACGATCCTGACACACAACTTTCGTCTCATGCACTCTCATTACATTCTTCATACATGCTCGTCGGTTTAGGGTACTTTTGACCTGGCCCTTCTCCAAAATGTCTCCAATTTGATCCAAGAAGATTCGCCTAGGCCTTCCCCTTCCAGCTGTCCCATACACACTCTCCTCATACACTTGCTTTGTCAAACGACTGTCATCCATCCTCTCTACAGTTCACATTCTGAGTAAAAATAGTATTATTTTTGTTAATCTAAGACTAACAAAAATAATACTATTTTTACTCATATTATAAAGGTTGATCTCCAAATCTCTCCAAGAGAAGCTGTAAGTAGTGTACATAGTGTATCACCAAATTTGACTCACATAATGGAAGTAGAAGAGCATCTGTGAGGGACTATATTTGGCACGTTGCAACTGCGGCACTCGGCGGGATAGCACATACGCATCTAACGCTTGTTGTTGCACGCGGTACCCGGTGGGGATGGCCACGTCTAATACCGCCAGTCCCGAGCGCGGAGACTCCTCTGTCAGCGTCCATCTGCGATACAATAATAAATAAATATAAATAATGTTTTATTGCGTTTCAACAAGGTACATTAGATAAACATTGACAAAATCTCCTTTTAAGTAATGAAATTACTTGTCATAGGGGATTTCGCTCTTACATTGGTCTTAAATAGTAATTTTCGGCGGTTACCTTTAATATTAAAACATTTAAAACTAAACTATTCTTTATACAATTAGATTTACAAAGATTTCAAAAAGAAGGTAATTAATTTTTGGTTTACAAAGAAGGTAGGTAATAAAGTTATAAGTTACAGACGACATTGTACAGTGCTGGCTTTTTCAAAGGACAGCAGTCTCATCTGAGACTGTGCAGACAAGCCAATAAGTACAGGTTGTTCTGTGTGCGTGTGTGTGTGTGCGCGTGCGTGCGTGTGGGTGTGTATGTGTCTGTGAGTGTGTATGTGCGTGTGTGTGTGCGTGCATGTGTGTGTCTTATGAGTGCAAAATACTAAGGTGAGTGGGTTATTATGGGTGGGTGATTCAGTTAGTATGAGTACAAATATAATATCTCATGTTACTATTTCCAACAATGCCTCAGCATTCTTATAGCTTAGAGTCAATAGCCACTTAACAAGTTCAGCTTTACATTTATAAGAATTCATCGGATATATATTTAACAATTTATTTATTTGATTGTATAGTTGAGCAGATTGATTGTAGTACTGACGCGCGGCATATTGTGAATTTACCGTTACTGTATCCGCTACCTTAAATTTTCTTCTACTGTTTAATTTGTCTGGATCATAGACAAGAGTTCTATGAAGTTTTAGTACCGAGCTAAGAATAAATAATTTCCGTACAGAAAGTATCTCTAATTCCACATATAGACTATCAGTGGGATACCTATAGGGTTTGAAGTATATGACTTTCAGAAGGGACCTTTGCGCTCTTTCCAGATCCAGAAAATGCGTTTTAGTAGCTCAATACACATTAATAAAAGCATAATTCTCTCCTATCGTACTAAAGCTTCCTCGATACAGGCTGTAGTGAGGTAGCTGATAATTTACAAATAATTATTTTAAATCTGTAAAATAAGTCGTTCCTTTGTTAACCTTTCTCTATGCAACCTTTATAACTTGTTTGACTGTAATAAATATTTTTTAATTTTTTTCTAGTTTTTATAGTATTATTTAGTCTCGATTTTATAGTATTATTAAATGTCATTTATAATTTTTAAAAGATGATCACGACACCCACATTGTCGTGGGTAATTGGTAAATTGGTAAATTATCGTGTATAGTATAGTACAGGACCAAAATATGTAATTACTAGCTGTCCGTCGCGGTGTTACCCGCGGTCCCTCGGGAAAACATCACTTTACCGAGATAAAATCT
Source organism: Epirrhoe alternata (assembly GCA_963565295.1). Classification (NCBI taxonomy): domain Eukaryota; kingdom Metazoa; phylum Arthropoda; class Insecta; order Lepidoptera; family Geometridae; genus Epirrhoe; species Epirrhoe alternata. The sequence continues at coordinate 10,508,695 of OY751392.1, forward strand.
AGCTAAGAAGGGATAATGTAAGATTCTAATGGTGAAAGAATTTTTCAAATCGGTCCAGTAGTTTCGGAGCCTATTCAATTCAAACAAACAAACAAATCTTTCCTCTTTATAATATTATAAAGAGGAAAGATTTGTTTACTAATATTAGTATAGACATAATTGGCACATAAACATATTTCAAAGATCTGAGAGAATATCTAGTGCGCCTTGGGGATCGTGACCCTGCTTACGTTATTTACATTTTTTGTAGAGGTGGAATTTCTATAGTAACGACAAGCCTGTAGCTTAATTTCAATCATTAAGCAAAGCGCAGCCTTTTAGGATAGTGGTAGTGGGCTATTTGTCAAGTAATAATATACAACGCAGGTTATAAATCTTCAAATAGCCAATCAAATTAACCACAAGCAGCAAGTTCTTCTGATAATGGTTAACCGGCGCAGTCTGTGGGATAAGTTACCTGGCGCAGCCTTGGAACTCTATATGCGACTGATTCCTTCCGTAGTAATACTGCGATGTCAACAGTTCAAAAGCGCGCGTTGGCGGCGGAGTCTGGAAGCGCGGGATGTCAACGTTGTATTGCACCGACATCTGAAGTATGGCGTAGCCGGCGCCACGCGCAGTCACCTTCACAGTGCCCCAGGCTTCCGGGATCTGAACATAATGAAATAAATAAATAAATAAAATGATGATGATTTATTGGTACTTGTAAAAAATACACGTCATACCTACTCATAATTTTTAGGTACATTCTGTAGTCTTTGTCGCAGCGCGACATAATCGACTCACAGCGGCGCCGGCACAGCCCTAGTAAATGATCCCATCCCTAGCGGCGTGGCGCTAGCGTCGCCCTCTCTCTCTCGTTCCGGCACGGCTACGGACGGACGTGTCCGCCCGCTCTTTAGATATTTTATTTTAACTTTAGACAAAACTCATGTTTTAATGATTACAAGTATACAACTAAAAGCTCGTATCATTTTGACCATCCTCAACATGGTCCTCCGAGCCTTCGAAAAAAGAACGAGCTACTTTATAGAATAATTTTCAAGAAGACGCCACGTTGCCGACCACGGCAATCGCAACATTTTCAACTCGATATCGAGCATCGTCTGCATTTATACCATATTCTGGGAGCCCCGCACGACGACGAGACCGAGCCGCAGAGCAAGAAGAGCAATAATTGATCAGTGGGAGTTGGGAGCGCCACGCACAGCGCATGCACAGAGTTCAGCTAAGTCCTATTCCTCTGCCTTTCACCCTCTCCTACACACATTTCAGTATAACCTGTAATATCAGTATATTCACATACACACCTCAGGTTATACACAAGTCAAGGTACACACATTTCAGTATATCCTGTAATATCAGTATATTCAAATACACACCTCAGGATATACACAAGCTAAGCTACACGCATTTTTAACCTGTAATATCAGTATTACACAAATACACACCTCAGGTTATATGCACGCTAAGCTACACGCATTTTCATAACCTGTAACATCAGTATTACACACAAATACACACTTCAGGTTAAATGCACGCCAAGCCACACGCTAAATTTCAAGCCATCACATTGGTTTTCTTGCTATTCTTTGCACACTTAGCATGGGTTTCATTTGCTAGGGAGCGTTGGTGCACAGTGGCGGGATTGCATAGCAAACAGCTACAATCAGTTGCATGATGTATTCTTCACTTGTCTGCATTGCCACTAAGTTTGCATAGAATAAGCTAAATTCATTTCCCCACGCATTTCGTTCATAGAAACGTTGGCTAGTCACATCAGTGACATCTTTCAGCTTGGAACCAAGGCACATTCAGTCTGATTTCAAAGCACCTTCAGCTAGGAAGCAAGGTAATCTTATCGCAATCATCAGTGGTAACAGATTTAACCTAATTTTCATAGCAGCATTCAGTTGGAAGCAAGTTACTGTTGCCACAAGCATCGGTGGTAACGGAATCAAACCTGATTTTCAACATAACATTCATTCAAAGCAAGGTAGGTTATCTTGCCACAATCATCAGTGGCAACAGATTCGAACCTCATCTTCAAAGCATCATTTTATCAAAACCTATCATTTGGTTTTCAAAAACATTCATTTTGTATTATTGCATCAGCGGTAACAACCAAAGTTCAAACATTTATTCATTCTCAAGTAAGGTAATCTTGCCACAATCATCAGTGGTATTAGATTCAACCTATAATTCATATAACAACAATTTTTAAACCTATCATTTGGTTTTTTAATATATTTCAAGTTTTAAACTTTTCAACAATCTTTTCACTATCATTCAACTTCTTATTTAGAACATTATACATTCATTCACCCATTAGGTACCATTCATTTTATTCAAGCAATTTTTTAACATCTAGGTATATCAATTATTTAACATCATGTCAGAAAAAGATTTAAAGTTTTTAGTCCGTCATAGAGGAACTATTAAAGCTCGCTTGACAAACTTCACCTCATTTATCAACTGCATCTCTGTAGATGAAGGGCCAAGTCCAGACCTCATACATGAGGTTCAATTACGCATAACAAAGCTGGAACCATTACTAACAGAGTTCAATGATGTGCAATTCCAGGTTGAAATGAGTTGTGATGATCCCACCGATCAGCTCAAGGAAAGGGAATCATTTGAGAACTCATACTACAGCATCATGGCCCGAGCAAAAGCTATCATCCAAAAGCTTCTCTCTGCAACTGAGGTGACCTGTGAGGCAAAGCCAACCGGTGAGACCAAGCCAATTATTGATCATGAGGAGCATGAGGTAAGGCAAGCAAAGCTAGGTGTAAAATTGCCTGAAATTAAATTAAACAAGTTCGATGGTACATACAGCCAATGGTTGGAGTTTCGGGACATGTATGATTCTATGATTAACAAAAACAAAAACCTAATGGATATCACAAAGTTCTATTACTTGAGGTCTTACCTAGAGGGTAGTGCGGCACTCGTTATCAAATCAATTGAATTCTCAGCACAGAACTATCAGGTAGCATGGGACTTAGTATGTGATAGGTACAACAACAAGCGACTGCTAGTATCTAACCATGTCAAGTCACTCTTCAATGTCTTTCCAATTCACAAAGAAAGTGCATTTCAATTGAGGCGTTTAGTCGACACATTCATCAAAAATCTCAAATCACTTGAAATACTTGAGGAACCCACACAACATTGGGACACACTTCTAATACACATCCTGTGCACCAAACTAGACACAGAGACAATTCATGAATGGGAAAAATACAAAAGTATGAACCCTGAACAGCAAACAAACAAATTTGAAAATTTAACTCATTTCATTAGAACAAGAGCAGACATGTTAGAAACATTAGAACAAAGACACACAAAGGGTGAACGCTCAGAGCGCCCCAGAGCATTACTAACTCACAACACTAACAAAACAAGCTGTCCAATCTGCAAGTTGGAGGCTCACGCATTATACAAATGCAAAACATTTCTAGACATGTCTCCTAAAGACAGAGAAACAAAATTAAAGGCATTAGATTACTGCACTAATTGCCTCTTCAAAGGCCATCCTACAAGCCAATGCAAGTATGGTTCATGCAAACATTGCAACAAAAAACATAACACATTGCTTCACATACACAAACACAAACATGATTCTACAGAGAATCACACATCAGCTGATCACACTAGTGCTGTACTCATGTGCAAGTCGTTGCCCCAGGGTCTCTTATCGACAGCTATTGCTCAGGTACATCATTCAGAGCTTGAAAGGCCTGTCCCGGTGCGTGCTGTACTAGATTCTGGCAGCTCAGTCAACTTAGTCACCGAACAGTTTTGTAAGAAACACAACATACCCACTAGTGATGTAGTCAGCCCTCTCACTTGCCTCAACAGCGTTGAGACAACAGCTAATAAAATGTGTAGCATAAAATTAACATCAAATTACTCTGATTTCAGTATAGAGTTAAATTGTCTGGTCATCAAGGACATCACAGGTCCGTGGCCTCAGAGCAACATAGATAGGAAGGGCCTGGGTATCCCAAAGGGGATAAAGCTAGCTGACCCAGAGTTCTATCAACGCTCCCATATCAACCTGCTGATAGGTAATGGCATTTTCTGGCATCTACTGCGACCAAATAAGATTGAGCTTTCATTAGGTAGCCTAACATTATTTGAAACAGTCTTCGGTTGGATACTGGGAGGAACTCATTCAGACTGTGACATTTTCTGTGGATTCACCCAGAGAAGCATGGTCACTAAAGATCAATCATCAATTCAAGATCAATTGGAAAAATTCTGGAAAATTGATTCCATTGACAACAACACTTCCCAGTATTCAGCTGAGGAAACAGCTTGTGAGCAGGACTTTGTTAGGAACACAAAGAGGCTAGACAGTGGTAGGTTTGTAGTCAACATACCAATGAAGCAATCTCCAGCTTTATTAGGTGATACATACACACTAGCTAAACAAAGATTCCTGTCACTAGAGCGGAAATTCAAAACCAATCCTACTCTAAAGGAATCATACACAAAATTCATACATGAATACATTCAATTAGGGCATATGAGTGAATCAAACACAAACACATCACAAGGAAGACAAGGTTCATTCTATGCACCACATCATGCAGTTATGAAACTAGATAGCACTACAACAAAACTAAGAGTGGTTTTTGATTGTTCAGCAAAATCAACCACTGGTTACTCATGCAATGACCTGCAACAGGTTGGTCCAACCATTCAGGATGACATTCTGTCCATACTTCTGCGGTTCAGGCAGTACGACATAGCTATAACCGCAGATATTGAGAAAATGTATAGGCAGGTGTTAGTAAATCCAGAACAAAGAAAACTACAACAGATCTTATGGCGGGACCACCCACATCTCCCACTCAAAGCCTATGAACTGAACACAGTCACATATGGCTCAGCAGCATCAGCATTCATCTCAATACGCTGCATAAAACAACTTGCACTCGAGTGTAGCGAACCCACATTGCAGGAAACCATAGCTAAAGATTTTTATGTAGATGACTACATCTCAGGGGCAAACACAGTTGAGCAGGCCATTGACTTATACACAAACTTAACAGAAACACTCAACAAAGGCTGCTTTCCCTTGAGAAAGTGGAGATGTAACAACACAGAGGTCAGTAGTGCAATTCAAGCAGACACAACTAGCAATCAGAACACATTAAGCTTACCTCCTAGTCATACCGCGAAGGTACTAGGATTAACATGGGACAGTGAAGCAGACAACATTTGTTTCACTACTAAGGTAGAATCAACTACACATATCACTAAGAGAAACATATTATCAACAATATCACAAGTTTTCGACCCATTGGGTATAGTAGCTCCAGCTGTTCTGGAAGCTAAAATCATGCTTCAAAAGCTCTGGTTACACAAGCTTACTTGGGACCAACAGGTACCCGATGATATCAGGGACACATGGATAGCATTTGTCAGGACATTAGGCAGCTTAAATGATGTACAGGTACCTAGGCAGGTAATCATTCATGACCCATGTAATATACAATTACATATTTTTACAGATGCATCAGAAAGTGCATACGGTGCATGTGCATACATAAGATCACAGAACAACAAGGACACAGCTATACACTTGCTATGCGCCAAGGGTAGGGTAGCGCCCCTTAAGCCAATCACAATCCCACGCATGGAGTTATGTGCGGCGCTACTAGGTACTCACTTACTAGTAAAAATCAAACAATCAATGAGAGTCAGTTTCGATCACTGCTTTCTTTGGACAGATTCCTCCATCGTCTTGGGGTGGTTAGGCATGCAACCAAACAAATTACACACGTTCGTTAGGAACAGAATATCAGAAATACAGTCCACTTGTAGTAATCATGTTTGGAGGCAAGTTCCTTCCCAGGAAAACCCAGCAGACATCATATCACGAGGATCACTCGCCTCTGCACTTGTGCAAAACAGCCTATGGTGGAATGGTCCACAGTTCCTAAAGCAGTCAGAGGAGAACTGGCCCAACCTAACAAACAAAACTCAGAACAAAGAAAACACATTACCAGAAGTAAGGACAATCTGTCTCGCAACTTCAATTAATAATAAAACTGAAACATTCCCATTTCACAGATTCTCAAACTTTCGCCACATGCAGAGAGTTGTTGCATACATGCTAAGATTTATACACAACACAAGGCAGGCAGACAAGCGCACAGGCGCACTCAACACACAAGAGTTAGTACACTCTAGAAACACACTAGCACTTCTCTCGCAAAGGGAATCATTTGCCTCAGAGTACTCAGAGTTACAGTCAGGTAAACCTTTGTCAAAGAAATCTAGCTTGCTATCCTTGAATCCATTCATATCAGACAAGGATAGCTTGTTGAGAGTAGGTGGTCGTCTACCTCTCTCTTCTTACAAGTATGACAAGATACATCCAATAATCATTAGCAAAGATCACACATTCACAAAACTTTTATTCGAACACCAACACAAAATACTAATGCATGCGGGTCCACAGCACCTGCTATACTCATTGAGAGACACATATTGGCCAATTGGAGGTAGAGACTTGGCACGACAAGTAGGTAGGCAGTGCCTTCTTTGCAGTCGTTACAGGGGAGACACCGTAACTCCAATCATGGGCAACTTACCTAAAGAACGCATTCAACCCGCCTTTCCATTTCAATTTGCCGGCGTCGACTATGCCGGGCCTATCATGATGGCAGACAGGAAAGGACGTGGCTCTCGTTTGGTCAAGGCTTACATCTGTATCTTTGTTTGCTTTACCACTAAGGCTATTCATGTCGAGCTAGTGGGTGATATGACCACACCTAACTTTATTGCGGCTCTCAAAAGGTTCATCTCACGCAGAGGGAAGCCTACGGATCTATTTTGCGACAATGGTTCCAACTTTGTAGGCGCTCATAACGAAATCAAAAAACTCATCAAAAATAACTCAAACGCAATCACAAATGCATTTTCATCTGATTCGATAAGGTTTCATTTCATGCCGCCTCAAAGCCCTCACTTAGGTGGCCTGCACGAAGCAGGTGTCAAATCCGTAAAACACCATTTGCGTCGCGTTTTAGGCTTGGCACATTTAACTTATGAAGAACTACACACCACACTTACACTTATCGAAGCATTACTCAATTCCAGACCCTTGACACCCCTCAGCACCAATCCCAATGACTTCCTACCCCTTACCCCAGGACACTTCCTCGTTGGCAGAAGCTTAGTGGCGCTCCCAGAGACAGACTTCACTACAGCGAAGACCACGAGACTGAACAGATACCAGAGGATTCAGCAACTCCGCCAGCACTTCTGGACCAGATGGCAACAGGAGTATGTCAGCGAACTTCAAGTCCGAACAAAATGGAAGCAATCACAAGGTCGCATCACAACTGGATGCCTTGTGCTGATCAAGGACAAGCAGCTGCCTCCAATGAAATGGCTGCTGGGCAGGATTGTCAAGGTCTTTCCTGGAAGGCAAGACAACATCAACAGAGTGGCTGAAATCCAAACAGCCAATGGAATCATAAGGCGAGATTTCACAAAGATTTGCATCCTGCCTCTGGATCCTGTTGAAGACGACGCTTCAACGGCGGGCAGCATGTCGCAGCGCGACATAATCGACTCACAGCGGCGCCGGCACAGCCCTAGTAAATGATCCCATCCCTAGCGGCGTGGCGCTAGCGTCGCCCTCTCTCTCTCGTTCCGGCACGGCTACGGACGGACGTGTCCGCCCGCTCTTTAGATATTTTATTTTAACTTTAGACAAAACTCATGTTTTAATGATTACAAGTATACAACTAAAAGCTCGTATCATTTTGACCATCCTCAACAGTCTTAGATTAACAAAAATAATACTATTTTTACTCATATTATAAAGGTTGATTGTATAATAGGTAAAATAATTATGATTAAAAAAGTATTTCAATAAGTAATTTCATTTTAAAGTGTATTGTTTTAAAGTCATACTATGTATTGTGTATATGTATTATAATTATAAATAATAGTAATTCAATTAAAATAATTCTTATGTCACTTTTAGTATTTCATTAGTAGACTAAATAGTGTCAAGTACACGAAAGGAGCCTCAAGGTCTCTAATCCTGTCACCACACTGGTTCGAAAAAACTAGTGATCCGAATTGAAGAAATATAAGTAGTATTATTATTTGTGAGTTAAGTTGTAGCACTACTAACTTGATTCAGATTAATTTTTACGTGGATTTTATTGAATAACAATTATCTAGAAGGCTTTTATTACAAACTAGCTTCTGAGCGCGGCTTCGCCCGCGTGTTACCAACATTTTAAATAGCCTATACGCTATTTCAGGTCACTATCTATGCCTATACCAAGTTTCATCCAAATCGGTTCACTGGTTTAGGCGTTATTGAAACAAACATACAAACATCTAACATCCAAATATCCAAACATCAAAACAAACTCACAAATTTTCAGCTTTATTATATGAGTGGGTGCAGGCTGCACGAGATCGATCGCTGTGGAAATCTATGGGGGAGGCCTATGTTCAGCAGTGGACGCTATATGGCTGAGATGATGATGATATGAGTGGGATTGCATTTACTATAAGAAATTTCTAAAATGTTGTCACGTTCGTAGTTCGACTTACATCAATATACTGCATCACCGCCATATTGTCGTTCCTCAGTGTGATGGTGCGGGATTCCTTCAATGCCACCGCGTCTACAGTGACCGAGAGCGCGCTCACGTCTCGAAGACGCTTCCGGTTTGTATATTCTATTAGCGCACGGAGAGCTATGTATGTGTCCTGCGAATATTACATTAATTAATAAAAAGTAAGTAAGTTCGTATGAGTCAGTGGCCAACTCTGGCGACGGAGTTTACTTAAATAGCCGGGACCGACAATTTAACGTGCCCTCCGAAGCACGGAAGCGCTCAGATGTAAATGCCACTGGCGGTCACCCATCCACTTACAGACCGTTTCGAGTGTTGCTTAACTTCGACGATCTATCAAGAACGACTAAGCAAGCACGACCACGAGCGCTTCAATTAATTAATGAATCTGTCCGTCATACCATTATTTTAAACTGTAGATTATTTTCTTAACCTATATTTTCCAACAGCTGGGCAAAGGTCTCCCCCTTATCCTTTCAACCATCTCCAACCAAAAAACCATTAAAACTAAAAATCTAGCAATCTACGTAAAAAAACGCGCCCAGAACATACGCAAACAGTACTCTTCAAATGCTGTTTCCTCCGGATATAATGATTTTTTCGGATAATCCTTTTGGATTTGGTTGTGTGTTGGGATGCTGTACCTACCCCTTTGGGCTTCGGTAGACGTCTCTTTACACCCTGTATACTTTTTGTTTGTAAATACATGCATATAATACATAGAAACACCCAGACCCGAGATAAATATTTGCAGATCATACAAACATTTATCCCGCCGCGGGGATCGAACCCGCAACATTCTGCGTCCCAAGCGGGGTTTCACCCACTGCGTCACAGAGGTCGTCAAACTGCTAACCGCTTCATAAAAACTATTGTGACAATCTCGTAGCTATCCTCACCTGAGTAGAAGCCCAACCAGCATCATGTAACCTTTGCGCATTGAGCCAAATCACAATCGGCTCGTTATTGTCCTGGTGGTCCATACAAGTGAGCAAGGCATATGCCGTCGCCGCGATATTATTGGAGTCGTACTTGTACGGCAGTCGCGGAAGGAGGAAAGGTTTCTGGTTCTCCATCTTAGTCGGCGGTTGGGGTACGCGTTCTTTGCCCCAGTAGACTAGCCCACCTGTAAAAGATGAGGGTTTTTATCTATACTAATATTATAAAGAGGAAAGATTTGTTTGAAATGAATAGGCTCCGAAACTACTGGACCGATTTGAAAAAATCTTTCACCAATAAAATCCCACATTATCCCCGATGAACATAGGCTATATTTTATCCAGGGGAAGTGAAGTTTTCCCGAGGGATCGCGAGTAACACCGCGGCGGACAGCTAGTTGATAATTTGCGTTTTTTTTTTTTTTTTTTTTTATGATTAATGGGTCGGTTCTTGACCTCGAAACTAACATAAGCAAGAATGAGGTCTACGATGGAGCGAGCCTACCCAGAAGGTGCCTATTAACTCTCTTCTTGAAAACAACAGGGTCATAGCTCAGCGGAAATACAGACGCGGGAAGCTGATTCCAAATTTTTGCAGTGCGCATAATAAAAGAACTTTGAAATAAAGTAATTGCATGTATTGAAGATGATTTTAATGTAGTCGAGAGCAACCAATGTTAGCATGGGATTTGTTGATCCGAATCCGTTCACATCTTAATAACGGGTTTCGATATTTTTTTGACATTGAAAAATACTTTTCAACAAAGATTGTTCTGAATTATGCGAGGCTTAACCACAAGTTCACACTAACAAATAAGTTATCTTGAAGTATAAACTTCAAAACACCGTTATAACATATTTAATTGTGTACAAGAGAGATAACATGATAATATTGGACTGCATTCGGGTCCAATAAATACCAGGAAAGGACCTACTTACCTTATAATGAGGACATACCTTCAGATCTCTGCCGTTTCCTGAGCAGTCGGTACGCGTGTTCGGCACTCGGCGCCTTCGCGAACGTGAGGGCATAGGCCGCGAGAGCGAGAGGGAGCACATCGCCGAACTCGTCTAACAGCTGCAAGTGACGTTCCAGCCACGATACGCCGCGTTGTTGGGCCGATACTACGCGAGCGCTTAGACCCTGTCACATACAAATAAACCAACGTAAGTGGAACAGACTACGGCGCATCTTGCGTCGCGTATATTGAATAGCGGTTGCCGACTACTTCCTTAAATAACTTGTGTGTTTGTGTTTAATATCTTGTGGTACATTGTACCACAAGAGAGCAAAATTCGTTTTTGTTGCGAGTGCAGAGTTTGAATCCCGAACAAACGAGGGATTCTATATTTGAATCACGAGCGTAGCGAGTGATTCTAAGTTAGAATCCTGAGTGTAGTGAGGGATTCAAAAGCACAAGCAACAAAATATTTTGCTCTCGTGTGATACATACAACTTTTCACCTTACTAGCGAAAAAATACAAGATGTAAGGAAAACCGATTCCCGCCATTATTATTTTTTTGCCCCTCAAGTGGCAGGCTAAAGACCTGCCATCAGACCACCTCGGCCGCCGCCGCCTGGCCGAGCGCACGCTGCGGCCTGTAATATTGGATTCTCATTGGTTGCTTGCAGCATTCTAAATTCAAATCACTTTTCCTCATAGTGTGAGCAAAGTAGAGTTTTGCTCACTGTTTTTACGCGGCAAAAGCGCCCTTTTTGAGCTAGTAAGGTGAAAACCAACTTTTTTGAATTGTCATACTCTCAGAGTCGTTTCAATAAAATGCACAGCATCATCTAGCCCCAAACTAAGCAAAGCTTGTACTATGGGAACCAGATAACTGATACACTTTTCGTTTGTAAATACATACATATCATACTGATATAGAAACACCCAGACCCGAGATAAATATTTGCAGATCATACAAACATCTATCCCGCGGCGGGGATCGAACCCGCTTTTCGCCGTGTGGCAACACTAGCGGTCTGACGTAAAATCAGCTGCTGCTAAATAAATTTCCAGTTTATTTATGTTTTATTGTGAAATTAGTTATGCCTTTCGATTCTAAATAGTACAATGACTTAGTGCTAGTGTTTGTGAACGTTTTTTTTATCAATATTGACTCAAATAAAGTGACATGAAGTTTTGAACTTTGAACAACCAACGGACTCAACGAAATCTGATGTCTGAAGCGGAACGCTGTTAAATTGTGCTTATCCTGACGAATTGGAAGCCTTCGATAAACCTGGGGAGTATTTGTGTTCATTTACCAACTCTTTACTAACGAAATCACAATCATAACACAACATCTTATACACGCTCACCGGGATCGATGAGTCACTTTCATTACACGACACAGGCGCAGTTTTTTACACTCTCAGCTTGACAATCAGTGGAAGCTTGAGTTGTTGTCCAAAACAAATGTCTCACACAATAAACACTACAGTAAACACTATACATTCCCACTAATACAACCCTTCCCTGTTTACATAGTTCCCATACTTCCATAGGCCTATTATAGTACATTTCACAAGCAGTAGGCTACACCAATAAAATAGTTTATTGAAACCGGGACAGCAATAAAGTGCTGAATCCGTTTTTGTATACTTACACTTAGTTACCAATAAGTAAGAACTCAAACATAAGAACTTTCTGTCAGTGCAAATGTGTAAAATAGATTTTTAATTATTTTTAACTACTTTACATTATTATTCCTATGTAATTGGCTTTGGTATCTAGATTATTCTAAATCAATAATAACCTTGCAACCTGAATAGCAAGTACATTCTCCTTTCACATATTTCCATTTCATTTACTGACTATTGTATCAATTTTTATTTTTTTTTTTATTTCTAAAAATCTCCCTTTTCTACCTAAACTGTCTTAGTCTGTCTTCATTGTATTCACTGTCTAAGATCACTTCCTCAATTTCTCCTTGTACCATTCTAACTTGCTGGACGTGCGTTTCAGGTACCAATCAAGATGACCATGACTCGGAGGGCATGTGACTTAGAAGCTAAACTGAAGATGGCTACGTCGGAACTCAAAGAATCTAATAAGATTCAAAAACAGCTGCTTCAAGAGCAGGAGGAGAGTGAGGCTGAAATGCTGATGATCCTTGGCCAAAACCAGAGCTTGAAGAGACAACTCGCCGAGCTTCATACTAAATATGAAGATGTGCTGGAACAGATGGAGCGCCTGCAGTCATCGCTGCAGTCAGTGGACCACTGCCATGAAACTTATGAGGCGGCTCTGCGGCTGAACAAGGACCTACAGCAAGAATTATCTGAGTGTAGATTGAGAATAGACAATTTAGAACTTAAACAAAAAGTGCCATTAGATAACAATTGTAATAATAGTCTGGATTTGCAGACTGAGCTTCTGAGCAGTTTGCCCAATAGTTTAACGATTGACCTTTCTACCCCAAATTGTAAAGGCCCGTTGCCTGCAATAAAAGGGAGCAACAAGATAAAAAAGTATATAAAATTGAACAATTTTATTAAAAAATCTGAAAAAAAACTTAAAATGCACAAAAAAATTTTTGAGAATGCAAAACTTTGTAAAGATAAATGTAATTTGAAAGAGGAATTAAGCGCATGTTATAATCTGATAGGCCGCAATTCTTTAGAGTTAGACCATATGGCGGAAAAAATTATAGGTCTTGAACGATCACTACATGAAATGACATGTAAACTCAAAAAATCAGAACAAGAGGTTTTAGATAACCTCAAAAAATTTGATAATATTGTAAATGTAGTGAGTAATGATAGTTTATACGTGCAAGTTTGTAACAGTAGCTCCCAAACTGATATACCTATATATGAAAACCTGTCTTTAAATGAGGCATCTCTATCTGAACAAACCTCATCTTGTGCTCCGACTGAAGCACAAGAAGCAAATGTCTCACAGTCTTCGGTTAGACAGCAACAAGTCTGTCAGCAGACCCGGAAGACTGTCATTTTCTCAGACCAAATAGGCGAGGGTTTAGGGCGGCTACTTGGTGGTCAACTGAGGCAAAATGTAATTAATAATTGTTTCCCGAATGCCCCCATTGACCACTTCACTAAAATCATCAAGAGAGATTCATCACTTGACAGCAATACCACTTTGATATTGCACTTAGGCGAAAGTAGTAGTGTCAAGCGCTTGGACATAATCAACCTTGTTGAGACTTTATTGGAGAAGCTAGATCTAGGGTTAGGAAAATTAATTTTGTGTGCTTTTCCTTACTCTCAGTTCTCAACTGAAAAGGAGAACCAGAGAGTTCATAAAGCTAATTTATTATTTTATAATTTGACATGTCGTCATAGTGACGTTTTATATTTAGATACTAATAATTTTATTAGTGATTTTATTTTGACAAAAGGTACAATGTACCATAGTAGGAATAGTAAATTGATAATTGCTAAATTGTTAGCATATAATATTTTTGATGGTGTTATAAGTAGTATAACACAATTAACTGACGAGCCGGGGGTTAGTAATATTACTAATCAGGGTATTAAAAAAATAGGGACTGTGGGTCAACATTTAAACTGACCACTTCGACAATGGGTAAGACAGGCACCTTTCATGTTGTACATCAGAACATGCAAGGTCTCCCCAGCAAAAAATTAGAATTAGAGTTGTTTTTAAATAAATTCAATGTAGATGTTATGTGTGTCACAGAACACTGGATTATAGAAAATGAGTTGCTCCCTTATCTTAACCATTACAATGTAATAAGTTCATATAAACGCAAGAGCGCCATAAGAGGCGGCTCTCTAATTATTATTAAAAATAACTTGAAATGCAAGGAACGTAAATATATTGTTAACCTCTCTATCGAGAGGACTATTGAGCTGTCGTGCGTTGAGCTAGAGCGACATATCGTTGTAAGTATCTACCGTCCCCCCAGTGCTGATCATAGGATATATGAGTCCACTATGGAAGAAGTTTTACTTAAAATTTTTGAATGTAACAAAAACCTAATAATCTGCGGCGATTTTAATATTGATATATTGGTAGACACTGACAGGTTAACTAATTTATTTAAATGTTTTAATTTAAAACATCTCTTTTATGAGCCAACTAGGGTGACATCAGAAACGGCCACATGTCTGGACAATGTCTTCTGTAACTGTTTACCGATTAGTAAATCTTTAGTAAAAAATTTTGAGTCCGATCACTATGGTCAAAGTGTCGTTTTTCCTAATTTCACATTAAATGAACCTGTAAAGTTCTCATATCGGCCCATCACAGTGAGTCGTATTATAAAGTTTCAAAGAAATATAGAACTCAAAATGTCACTTTTACCTTGTGTAGAAAACCCAAATGACCTATTTGCCAGTTTGTCAAATCTTATTATTGAGGAGCATACGGAAATATTTAAATTAAAGACCTGCTTAACTAAAGCTTGTGTGAGCTTTGTAGACTGGGCAACGCCAGGTATTTATCGAAGTAGGAATAGACTGTATGATCTTTATGCTACTAGAGAACTAATGCTTCACAACCCATCACATATCTTATACATTAAGAACTATTCTAAAATATTTAAAAAAGTATGTCAAGCAGCTAAATCAATGCATTTGAGAAATAAAATAGAATCTTCTTCGAATAAAATTAAAGCCACTTGGAAATTAATAAATAATGAATCAGGTAAATCAAAACATGGTTTTAAACAGATAAATTTAAAAGTTAATGATACTCTTTTAACCAATAACACTGAAATAGCTAACGCGTTTGATAGTTTTTTTTCTAATGTAGCCCAGGTTGCGACCCGGTCACTCAATTCCTCAGCTTCTAGCGCACTCGCCTATCTAGAAACTGGTGTTACTCAGATTAACAGTGAGTTTGAGTTCAGTTATGTGAGCGCAGATCATATTGTCAAAACATTTAAGACTTTGAATATCAAAAATACTGAGGATTTATGGGGAATATCAACGAAGATACTAGCTACTATTGTCATTGATATTGCACCATGTCTAGCTTATGTCTTTAACAGATGTGTTGACGAGGGTGTTTTTCCTGACCTTATGAAGTTTAGCAAACTTATTCCTTTATTCAAATCTGGCAATGAAAGCGACCCTGCTAACTATAGACCAATTTCGATTCTGCCTGCATTAAGTAAAATATTTGAAAAAGTTATTTTGAATCAATTGCTAGCTCATTTTAATCTCCATGGACTACTGCATAATTATCAATTTGGATTCACCAAAGGTCGTTCAACAACTGACGCGGGTACTTTGCTTCTAAAGCACATCTATGAAGCCTTTGAAAACTCACAAGACGTGATCGGAGTATTCTGTGATCTGTCCAAAGCATTCGATTGTGTATGTCACGAGACTCTGATTTCTAAGTTAAAATATTATGGCGTTCAAAATAAAGCTATAGACCTTGTCCAATCATATCTCTCCAATAGAGTCCTTAAGGTCGATGTAGGTGGCGAAAGGTCTTCAGGGTCAATTATTGACATGGGTGTACCACAAGGCTCGATATTGGGCCCGTTCTTGTTTCTAGTGTATATAAATGACCTCCCTTCTTTTGTAAAAGACATGTGTGACATTGTTCTGTTTGCTGATGATACCTCTTTGGTTTTTAAAGTTGATAGATATAAAGAAGAGTACGATGATGTTAATGCGTCTCTGTCTCTAATTTTAAACTGGTTTACGGCTAATAATCTCTTACTTAATGCCAAGAAAACTAAATGTATTAAATTTACTTTGCCTAACGTGGTTCACAAAGCAACAAAAATTGAATTAAATGGGGAAGCACTCAATCTGGTCGATACCGCTATTTTCTTGGGGCTAACTGTTGATTCCAATTTGCAGTGGGGGGCTCACATTGAAAGACTTGCAGGTAGACTGAGCTCCGCCGCATATGCAGTTCGTACGATTAGGAGATTGGCTGACGAAGAGACAGCTAAGATAGTATATTATAGTTACTTCCATAGTGTGATGTCATACGGTATATTTCTCTGGGGTAAAGCAGCCGATATTCAAGATATATTTGTTTTGCAAAAGCGAGCTGTCCGTGCGATTTACAAATTGAAACCACGGGACTCACTGAGACAACGTTTTAAAGAAATAAATATTCTAACAGTTTTTTCCCAGTACATTTATGAAAACATTTTGTATACTCATAAAAATATCAATAACTTTAGGAAAAAAAGTGATGTGCATAGCATTAACACAAGAAATAAGAATAAACTTTATTTGCCTAAATTTAGATTAGAAAAAGTAAAAGGTTCTTTTATGGGAAATACGATACTTTTTTATAATAAACTTCCTGAAAACGCGACTAAACTGCCTATTCGAAGATTTAAAACTTACATAAAAAATACTCTTATAAAAAAAGCTTATTATTCACTTAAGGATTATATTAATGATAAATTCGCGTGGCCTGATGTCGCTCTGCCCCTCGACGGCTGATGTGTCCTCAATGTCTGCTATCTTGTATTATATAATTTAAGCAATTGGTAGGTAGGTACCACCTAAGTTATCATAAGTTTAGATTTAAGATGGATCACCTAAAAGAAAGCTAGGCCCCAAACCGTGTTTGTTGCCCTGATTCTTCACGGTATTGGTCGCGAAGGAACAGGAGTAAAATCACCTAGTTTTAAGACGTTTTAAAGTGATCCCAGCGGTCCTACTGAATAAATGCTTTTTGACTTTGACTTTGACTTTGCAACTTTCTGCGTCACAAGCGGGCTTTTACTCACTGCGCCACAGAGGTCATTGAGATTGGTTCAGTTGTGTTGATGAAAATGACATGTGAATCTCTATATTGATAAGGATGAAAAAGATTCGTTTAGGACACTTCCTGCAATCACTTTAAAAAAAAAATCAATTTCAAACGACGCAAGTTGCGTCCCAATGTGGTTCGGCACTTAGGCATTCAATACAGCTAAAATCAAATGAAAGATTCTACAAAGTTAATATCCAATGAGCGATCAGCAAAGCCTTACATCTAGGCAACCTATGCCTACACTCAACATGACGCTTGGACATTGTTTGAGATGGAATAGATGACACTCTAAGATGAGAGCACTTAAAAAGTATAGTAATCAACTTACCTCCTTAACGCCGAAGTCCTTGAGATTCTTGACAGTTTCCAGTGTGATGACAACTTGCGCCGTGAGGGTTATGTTTCGCTGCATTATTATAGAATCGGTCGTCTGTAACAAAGAATATTATAGATATATAGAACTTTATTTGACAACACACAAACACAGGTACATTACATCAACAGAGAACAGGTACAAAAAAGACAAAAGTAGGTATGAGGTAAGTAGGTGACAGAGTTATGTAGTTAGGAACCTTAGGATTATGTAATACAACTAACATTTTGTGACAGACATTTTTTTTAACACATTTGTCTATATATAAGTAATGTCAATTTGCGTTGAGATGTAAAGCCAGGCATGTTTTTCACTCGTGAAATACTTTTTGAAAAACGGATGTATTTTGAAGATACCTCTTTGCATTTGCTTCTATGTAGATTTTAGCTCAAGTGATATTTAAATAAAAATATTATAAGCTACTCCAGGTCACTATCTACCACCTATTCCAAGTTTCATTCAAATTGGTTCACTCAAACACAAAAATACAAACATTCATACTTATGATATCTTTATCTCTCTTCCCGATTATTCATCCCTCATGGTGGTGGGGTCAGCCTTCCTAACACTCTTCCTCCACCTCGCCCTATCCATGACGTCATCATGAGAAACATTGCATGCCTTCATACCTCGTTCCAACACAGCTGTCCAGATTGTTTTTGGTCTCCCTCTAGGTCTTTTACCGGAGATGGACAGATTCATACTTATAAGATAAGATAATTTATTTCATAAACATTGTTAAATTACATAGGACACTTAAGTATAATTATAGGAACAAATTACAATGGACCCCACACTAGGCAAAGCCTGTGTCGTGGGCGTCTGTGAATTTTTTATAATAAAAATAAATGTACAATATTAAAATGTTACTTATGATATCAATAGGATAAATTGAAAGCGGTTATTCTCTTTTCCGTCTTCAAAAAAAAAAAGAATTCGTCGTTTCACTCACCTCAGTATAATTCAAGTTGTTCCACCCAGTTCTACTAAGCTCTCTCTGGTACAGCGAGCTGTTCTTCGGCACTACGATGGTAGAGTTTTCGTTTCTGTTCGGCATCCATGTTACTTCGTAGAACGCGCCCTCTGGAGTTTGATGGTCGAGCACCCATGCGACTGCCATTGATATTACCTAATATAATAAAAGACATAAATATAAGATTTATCTTAGTAGGTATGTAATTGCATATTATTGTTATTGAGCGAGGGTGTAAAAAGACGTCTACCGAAGCCGAAAGGGGTAGTTATAGCATCCCAACACAAAACCAAATCCAAACGGATTTTCCGAAAATATCATTATATCCAGAGAAAAAAGAGTTTGAAGATTACTATTTGCGTATGTTTGGGCGCGTTTTTTTACGTAGGTTGCTGGATTTTGAGTTTAAACTGTTTTTTTCTTTTATAAATGAAATTATTAGGTAGGTATGATCTTATTATGTGGTACTAGTAGTAAATAACTGAAAATAACATAAAATTACTATGCAAAGTCCAAAAAAAAAATTGAGTTTTTTTTCGCTAAATATTTTTAGAATCATGGTCTGATTGCAACCCCTCAGTTTTCGGTAGTTGTCTTTTAACATCCTGTATCTTGTACCATTGTTCATAAGGTTTAATTACAATGGTTCGCTATAAAACTAATTGACGCGTCGCTTTCCAATTCAATGTGCATTGAATTGGAACTTTTTACTTGCACCACACACCAAGTCACCAACACTCAGTTCAAACACGTACCTACATA
Source organism: Epirrhoe alternata (assembly GCA_963565295.1). Classification (NCBI taxonomy): domain Eukaryota; kingdom Metazoa; phylum Arthropoda; class Insecta; order Lepidoptera; family Geometridae; genus Epirrhoe; species Epirrhoe alternata. The sequence continues at coordinate 10,528,090 of OY751392.1, forward strand.
ACTCAACGCAGCTCAAATAATAACACTCCTTGCAAAATGCTAACTTTAAGTTCTTTAAATGACTACCTACACATCTGCCACTTTACACAATTAACTCTCTTCAACGTATTGTAGGTACATTGATGATAACTACCCTCAACAATAAAATTAAACACGAAAAGAATAACTTTTATGTAGAAATAATTTTATGTGTTATAGAAATGTTTTAATGCTTGTTACACCACTGTTATCTTATAAGCCACAAATTGGAAGAGCGATATTCTCCTAATACAGGTATTTTATACTTAAAAGGAGGTATCCAACATAGTTAATTTTGTTACTTAAGTTGATGAATAAAACATTTGTATTTGTATTTGTGCATTAGTATACAAGAACAATTGTAACTAGAAATTAAATGATTAAATAAACTCACATCAGGATCGATATAAATAAAGTTCTCCCACTCGTTGAAGGAGGCATCTTGAAATATCTTCGCGCAGAATGACGTCAGCCAAACACTCGAATCTGATTGGTTCCTACGAAATAAAAATAATATTATGACACGGTTAACCGTTTCAATGTGCAGTATATTAAAAAGCATCTATCACACGTCAAAACGACTAACTTAATGCTTAAATCCATTAACCGTAGTGTTCTCAACTAGAGCTAGCATGGGACTGATGGAAAGCGAAGACTTAGACGGACATACTGGGAACAAATTCGTGTCATCAAAAAGGTCTGAGTCAGTTAAAAAGCAGACGAGAAATTGAATGAGGCAATTCGGACAAAAACAGAAATCGCGGGAAATAGCTAGTCCACACTAATGTTATAAATGTGAAAGTAACTCTGTCTGTCTGTTTACCTTTTCACGCCCAGACTACTTAACAGATTAGGCTGAAAATTTACATGGATAAAAGTTGTATCCCAGGGATGGACATAGGCTACTTTTTATCGCGAAAAGGTCGTGCTTGCTTAGTCGTTCTTGATAGATTGTCGAAGTTAAGCAACGTTCGAAATGGTCTGTATGTGGATGGGTGACCGCCAGTGGCATTTTCATCTGAGCGCTTCCGTGCTTCGGAGGGCACGTTAAATTGTCGGTCCCGGCTATTTAGGTCGTTAAGCCATGACGGAGGCCTTAAGGCGGCCTAAAAACTCCGTCACCAGAGTTGGCCACTGACTCATACGAACTTACTTACTTTATCGCGAAAAAATCCCGAGGGACCGCGGGTTACACCGCGGGAGCGTAGCTCATATGATACAAAGGTAGTCTTACCAATCGCTACGGAAGAGACTGAAGGAGCCATCAGGTTTCATGAAGGACATTTGCCGCTGATACAGGATGTTCATGTGGTAGAATGCGTCCCTCTCGAGCGTGCGGTTGCGCTGGTTTATGAGCCGCATGTATAGTGTCAGGTACATGTTCGCGGCGAAACTGAACATGTTCTGTTCGGCTGAGTCCTGAGGTTAAAAAAAATTATAATGAAAATAAACATTTGTCTTTTATTTTAATACTCGAAACAAAATCTTGAGACTCGAATTAGAAATAATAATAATATCCATAGTTGAACATTGACAATTATTATTATTATTAAGAGCCTGTAGTGTCCCACTGCACGGCAAAGGCCTCCCTTCCCTCTCTCCATTCATGTCTATTTTGGGCTACCGTGGACCAGAAAAAATAATAATAAAGAACATTGACAAACAAAATAATAATAATAAATAATGCTAGACATTTCACACAGCATCATCCAGCCCCAAATTAAGCAAAGCTTGTACTATGGAAACCAGATAACTGATATACTATTTATATACTTTTTGAAACAAAATGATTGAAATAAAGCATTTTTATTAAAAATTAGATACAATCATGGTAAAAACTCTATTTTAAATGTAACTTAGAACAATGTTAGTAACTTACCATAGGTAGATCCAGTAGGCTAGTCGCATTAACCGGCATAGTAGGAAACAGTGGGCCGACCACATCCCCAACCACAGAAACTCTTGCCTTGTTCGACCCGAACACATAGTATCTGTCCACTTCGTAAGGAATGATTGGCGTCTCCGTGACGTTCACGTGCATGTATTGGAACACGTACGCTCGGTTTGAGAGGTCGAGCACGACTGACTGGTGACGGTATTGTGGGAGCCCGTCCGACTGGAAGTCAAATGAGCAATTAATAAGTAATTTAAATGAAATCAAACCCAAAGATAAATAAATAATAATAAATAATGCTGGACATTTCACACAGCATCATCTAGCCCCAAAATAAGCAAAGCTTGCACTATGGATGGGAACCAGATAATTGATATACTACATATATACTTTTTGTTTGTAAATATGAACTGATGATCCCAGATAGAGGTCTATGTTCAAAAGCATAGGCCTTTACATCTATATTAGATGATTTATACAGCGTCAGGAGGCAACCTGTGCCTACACTGAACGGGACGCTGTAGTGCCTGCGACATTGTTTGAGATGGAATAGGCTTGCCCAGCACCTAAACCATCCTCTCAGCTTAATCAGCCTGGCCCACAGGAAAGACAAAGTCAATACGTGTGGAGCTGACTAAGCTGCGGGTTTTCTCACGATGTTTTCCTTCACTGTTATGAGCGCGAGTTTAAGTGCATATATACGAAACGAAAAATCCATTGATGCACGGCCGGGATTCGAACCCACGACCTTTGGATTTAAAGTAGAGGTACAACCACATTCGGCCAATACAGCTTAAATGTCTATGTTCATCAGTGGGCTAAATCAGACTTACCTCCACTAGTATAGTGTGCGTGTACCGATGTGTGCCCATGAGCGTGGCCGCGTGTAACCGCACGTGTACTTGCCCGAGCCGTGCCGCCACTACGGGCACGTACACGGTGGCCGCGTCGCCTGAGAGGATGTACACGAAGAATTGATGCTCGCCGAATGATGTACGCGGGTTGTATGAACGGACCTGATGATGATAATAATATAAATTCGGAATTCACATAATATTGGAAATTTTAAAAGGTTAAAATCAAGCTAATTTTAGTTAGCGTGATATTCTGGAATCATCATTTCCCTGCCCTTATCCCAATTTTTTTTTTTTTCCTCCTCCACTCCGCTCAATCGGCATCGCAATACTCACTCCTCTCTTACCCATATCATCCTTCACACAGTCCATCCATCTTTTCTTTGGTATGGAACCACTGTTAAAAAAAAAACAGGGTCACGACTGTATCCCCAAGGCGCGGTAGACATTCTCTCAAATCTTTATACCACTGTTAAATCCTCCGACAAATTAATATGTGCATTTGGAATCGAATCTAATGTCTCCTTTCTGAGTTCTGGAAAAAGGCCTCCTTACCTTTCTCCCCCTTTATCTTCCACTCCATGCGCTTCAAGACCAGTTTTTCAGATGACTAAATTCACACATCTTTATGTTACTGTTGTTATAGTTCTAGTTCTAGCAAATAAATTATCTAATCTTTTAATATCTTAAATCTATATTTTTTTTAATGTCTATCCCACTCATATACTAAAGCTTAAAGTTTGTGAGTTTGTTTAGGTGTTTAGATGTTTGTGTTTCAATCACGCCTAAACCAGTGAACCGATTTGGATGAAACTTTGAATAGGCGTAGTAGTAGCTTATAGGATATTCAAAATGCTGGTACTACGCGGGCGAAGCCGCGCGCAGAAACTAGTGTTACAATGAAATAGCGATTGCATTTGCGATAACGTGATCTTATTTGTTGTATCGCCATCTAGTATAGCACACTTTGAACACTAACAATATTCTAGATTGTCCAAATATTTCGGCGAAGGTGCTTACGCTGTGATCACTGAAGAACTACACTCAAACCATGATGGTTTCCATTTATTTTATTAAAAGGTATAGTATACTCACAATTCCATTCTGTTCAACATGAACAAACTTATAGTCGGGCGAGGCCTCTAGCACGACGACTGCCTCTAAGTTCTGCGGCGTGTAGTTAAACACGACGACTCGCAGACCGACCTGCTCGCCTTGACGGCACTGGTCGGGGCCCTCCACTTTTATGAAGAATGGAAGCACGCCGATATACTGTTAGACATAGACATTCGTTTATAGATAGATAGATAACTCTTTGATATCCTCTATAGATAACCTTGCACCTACCTTTAACTGTTTTGTGTTTTTCTTTTTTTATGCTTTAGGTTAGTTATGCAGTTTTATCTTGTGTTAGTTTAAGTACCTGTCTATGTTTTTGTTTGTTTCATTATTAAATGTGTCTGTGAATCTGTGCCAATAAAGTATCTATCTATCTATCTATCTTTATTGTTACACCATAAATACAATTTAAAAAAAAACTAAAAAATCTTAAAACTAATTGCGGTGACACAATGCACGGTATTTAATGCCGGAGAGAGAGCAGTTGGGGTGGTCTCGTACTGGCAAAAAATGGTTTGAAGCATTGAAACGAAAGAAGAAGAAGAAGACTGCATAACCACACATACACATCAATACACAGAAAAAAAAAACAATACAGCAATCAATAAAAAGAAAGATACACGTTTTAGGTACATGTAAAAAACATAAATATAGGTAAAGTAAAAACAATAAGGGGAAAGTTTCCTAACAGTGCTGTGTGCTACAGCAGCAAAAAGATCTCGACTCAGCGTTATGCTGCCCCATCAGATGACAGGTCAGCGCTGTTATCCTGTTAGAGAAATAGTAAGTGAATAAGTTTTACAACTGGGGAATAATTCACTCTCAAAGTGAAAAATGGATTCAGTAGGAACGCTGGGATCACTTAGTCTTAAAGCTAGGTGACTTTTCTCCTATTCCCGGCATTAAAGTATGTGTTTCAGACTAATATATCTCTGTGCCGAATTTCATCCTAAATGCCAAGCATTTATTGAATAGGACAGCTGGGAACACTAAGGCAATGCACATTGAATTGGCAGCGTAACATTATAAGTCTTATGAACAATTTAACAAGATATAGAAACGCTTTATAGAGTTAAACTTTTTAAACTTTCGTGATTTGGTGACATAATTATTATTGTTAAAACCGGGCATTTATCACGTACCTATTTTAATTATTTCATTTTTCTTTTTTCCGACGTTTCGGACGCATTGCAGCGCCCGTGGTCACGGATGAACTGAGGCACGGCGAGTTAGCTTCTATTATTGAGAGTAGGTTGCTTTATGGAATGTACAACGCGAGACTGCTCGAGCCGGCGCGACACTTCGTTCATTCTATACCTTGTTACATTGTTCATAAGGTTTATATTGTCTTGTTGAACACTTACATGTAATGGTTCCGTCAGCATGCCGAGTCCAAGCGAAGGCGACATACTGAACGCAGACACGGTCCAGTGGGCTGGTATCTAAAAACAACATTTTATCTTATTTTAAACCTGCATGCGTTTTTTTTTGCTTCAAGCGTCAAGCTTGATCGTCAATCCTTCAATTTAAATAATGTAATAATAATGAATAATGCTGGACATTTTCACACAGCATCATCTAGCCCCAAACTAAGCATAGCTTGTATTATAGGAACCAAATAACTGATATACTATTTATATACTTTTTGTTCGTAAATACATTACATACATAGAAACATTCGCAGATCATACAAACTTTTATTTACTATTTATCCCGCGGCGGAGATCGAACCCGCAACCTTCTGCGTCCCAAGCGGGCTTTGCCCCAATGCGCCACAGAGGTCGTCATGTACATGATGGTCGTAATGATAGAGTATCAAGTGTGTTTCAGAAAAGTTGCCTAATTCTAGACTAAGACAAATTTTGTAAATGATAACAGGTTCGTTTCTAGCTAAATAAACTAATATTTTTATTAAGCTTGCTAGTTTGTGTTGATGTGAACATCCAGCCGTATAATATGTGTTTTTTTTAATGAAATATGTCAGCATTTGAGCTCACTCTGCCTGATGTTAAGCAGTAGTGAGGTCTAAGATGGAGCATGCTTACCTAGAAGGAACCTATTTACTCTTGATTTGAAGATTACTTACTACCCCTTATTTATTTAGATTACCCCTATTACTTTTCGGAAAATACAGAGCCCGGCAATGAGTTCCACAATTTGACGGTGCGTTTGAAAAATGTAGAGCCTACATTTTTCAAACGCACCGTCAAATTGTGGAACTCATTGTAGACTAAAAACTCTTTGTCGACCATGTGCAAGTGGCGGAACTAGATTATGGAGTTCTTGTGCACACTCTCCGAAATGGATTCGAAAAATGTACAGAGACACAATCGTATGTCGTATCGTGATTTGTCATAGCCACATTGTCGTACTGAGGGGCTAACCTTAGGCACGTCCACAGTGAAAACGTAGCGACCGTGCGGGCCGATGTTAACATCCCGCCACAACCACACGTTGTCGTATTGTCGTTGTACGCGGTTGAACCGGAACTTGCGGAAGTGGTTCAGCTCGAAGGAGTCCGTACGCTCACCTGGATATGACAAGAAAAAAGTTTAAATTAAGTCTTTGGTCTCAGTTCTTTCGTGCGTTCTAAGCTGTGAACGAGACATGCATAACGTTTCTCATGATGACGTCATGGATAGGGCGAAGTGGAGGAAGAGTGTTAGGAAGGCAAGAGAATAAAATGAGCATTATTCCATGATCTAAGGCAATGGCCTTAGATCATGAACTAGAACTTCTATTTTGACTCACTGATGAGCAATGGCTCATCAGTGAGTCAAAATAGAAGTTTCAGAATAAAATGTAAGTTTGTATGAGTCATTGGCCAACTCTGGTGATAGGAGTATTGCCGGGACAGACAATTTAACGTGCCCTCCGAAGCACGGAAGCGCTTTTGATAATGCCACTAGCGGTCACCCATCCACTTACTGACCGTTTAGAAAGTCTTATTTTTCTATCAGAAACTACAAACTAGACTTCGATCGCTTCGTTTTGTCACGCACGTAGCTTTTAGTACCGTGTATGTATTATACATTTGTATGTGAGGGTAATACTGACAGTTTGATTCATCGGTGCGGTCGCTGCAGTCGTAGATTCCGTCGCAACGCTTGTTGAGCGGGTAACAGCCGCCTTCAAGACACTCGCCGAGTCCGAGCGATGAGTTGCAAAGGCTCGGCCGACGCGTCACTTCCACGTCGCTGAATACTATTAGACCCGCGAACCTGTAGTTAGAGTTAGTTGTATGAGTTAGTAACTAACTCTAATGGCGGAGTTTTTAGGGCACCTTAAGGCCTCTGTCATGGCACCGTGTGGACATGATTCCTGACACAGAAGCGCTCTAAAATTTCAACAATAGTTTGTTGAATTTTCAACAATAGACCTGCCTGCGACGCAGAAGGCGGTTTCGATTTCCGGGAGCAATGTTTGTATGATCTGCAAATATTTATCTCGGGTCTGGGTGTTTCTATGTATAATATGTATGTATTTACAAATAAAAAGTATTTATGTAGTATATCAGTTATCTGGTTCCCATAGTCCAAGCTATGCTTAGTTTGGGGCTAGATGATGCTGTGTGAAATTGTCCAGCATTATTATTAAAAAAAAACTAGTACTGATTCAAAATGGGTATAGTAAACTCACTCACATACGTGAGTCGGAGTCGGCGTCGAATTTCGACATTAGGTATACACCAAACGTCGAGATTCGACGCCGCACTAAGGTCGAGGATGTAGGTATACGGATAGCGAGGCTCAAGTGGACATGGGCGGGGCACTTGGCCAGACGGGACGACAACCGATGGACCAAGGCGGCTACCGAATGGTGGCCAAGAGATATGCGGCGGCCTCGAGGCAGACCACCTGCCCGATGGTCAGACGACATTGTGGGGGCGGTGGGAGAACAGTGAATCCGGCTGGCACAAAACCGCCAGGAGTGGCGTGAAAGAGAAGGGGCCTATACTCAGCAGTGGGTGTTACTGGCTGGATAGATAGATAGATAGAAACTCACTCAAAAGTCCTGTTAGCGTCGATCCCGAAGGTCGATGAAGGGAAGTACACGAGGTCGTCAGCGTCTCCGAAATGCGAGCGCCAAGTGTACGCGAAGGTACCATTCGTCGCCTCGTCGAAATGCGCCATCTTCGATATCACCTACGACATATTTCCCATATTATTGCAAATACACTTTATAATCTCCATTCGACTTTCTAAATCTCCTCATATTTTTAAATCCAGTGTCTTTGAACACTATCTTTCCATGTCTGGTTACTGCTAACTGTTTGTTGTGTTTAATTGTAGGTAAGTTATTTGTAGTTTCATTTTTATTTTTATAATCTGTGTGTTATGTGTATATAGGTAGGTGCTTAGTTTGTCGCTTTTGTTTTGTACACCGCTGTATTTCTGTTTCGACTATCCTGTCCATGCAAATGGTTGCCAGGAAGAAATCGCTTTTAGCTATATGGCCGCCCATTGTACAATGTTTTTATTTTTATGTTTTCCGTGTATCATGTTCATGTGTACAATAAAGAGTTTATCTATCTATCTAATGTACATACATACTTGTGTGCATACTTTTATGTTCAAGGGTTTGATACTGTAAAGAAAAGAAGTAAATACATTTGGGTAGGAACATGCAGTTGTATTGGTGTGAACGATGTCTCTGCATTATCCTACTCATACGATAAAGCTGAAAGTTTGTGAGTTTGACTCAATTTTGATGTTACTTTCCGTAATAATATCGCGCAAATCAGCGGGTAGCTCATTTATTAGCAGAGGAACAACATGCCTACTAATTAGGTCGCCGTAAACATTGCAAACGGTACACGTCATCGGTTTTATTTATTTATTTACTAGCAAACCCAGCGAACTCCGTTTCGCCACCAGATTTTTCCTGAATTTTCTTTGCTATAAACCTCACGGAGCCCGAGACCTTTCCAACGAATGCAAAACCGTGGAAATCGGTTCGTGCGTTCTGGAGTTATAGCGTCAGGAAGGAAAACCCGACTTATTTTTATATTTATTTATTATAACAGTTTTTGATAGAAAGCTTACAGTAGAACACCAAAACGTTAACTATCTAAAATTAAAACTTAAGTACATTCTGAAGATGTTCAAAATAATTGAGCAACAGCTCGCGTGTATACAGGGTGACTAATTTCTTGACGAAGTGATTCATTAAAAAATGGTTACCTTGGCGTATGTAAGTTCGTTCCCGGCTTGCATGCTGTAGAAGGTGTAATCAATCCCGGACAGACCGACATATGCGCCGGGCTCGCCGAATATCGCCACCTCCACCCTCTCGCCTGTACGGTGCTTGCGGTTGTTTATGAACACCGTGAACTGGACAATGCAAAACACAAATAAGAATATAAATAATTATGTATACCCTCTTACAGTTCATACTATTTTATAATTTCTTATAGTTTGTCTTTCAGGCAAGCTTCTATAGACGTAAAAGGTTGCGGGTTCGATCCCCGCGGCGGGACCAATGTTTGTATAAATAAATAAATAAATAATGCTGGACTTTTCAAACAGCATCATCTAGCCCCAAACTAAGCAAAGCTTGTACTATGGGAACCAGATAACTGATATACTACATAAATACTTTTTGTTTGTAAATACATACTTATTATACATAGAAACACCCAGACCCGAGAAAAATATTTGCAGATCATACAAACATTTATCCCACAGCGGGGATCGAACCCGCAACCTTTTGCGTCACAAGCGGGCTTTCAACCACTGCGCTACAGAGGTCGTCAAACAGTATGATCTACAAATATTTGTCTCGGGTCTGGGTGTTTCTATGTATAATATGTATGTATTTACAAACAAAAAAGTATATAAGTAGTATATCAGTCATCTTAACACAAGCTCTGCTTACTTTGGGGCTAGATGATGCTGTGTGAAAAGTCCAGCATTATTTATTTATTTTATTTTTTATTTATTAATATAAGTTACTCTCATCTTTAGCAAACAAATGTTTTCGAGTTGTGTTGAGATTATTTTCGCCACAATAAAAAACATCCCAGTAATAAAAGTAAATACTATAGTGACTGAAAATAAGGCTATTGATTGACATTTGCTCCGGCCCGCGGTTCAATGTCTGTTGGAGCTTGCTGTTTCATAACTAATACTTGGGACTAGATATATAACTTCATGTCGAAAGGATTTTAAGAGCTCCTCATACAGGCTTCTGTCGGACACTAGATGTCGTTGAGTTATGATCTTGTTTTATTTTTTCAATTTTCGAAGATAACATCTGCCTTAATAGTAACTAACGACCCGCTCCGGCTTCGCACGGGTGCAATGCTGATACTAAATTTCTCTACTATATTATGCATGTATTATACATTTAAACCTTCCTCTTGAATCACTCTATCTATTAAAAAAACCGCATCAAAATCCGTGGCGTAGTTTTAAAGATTTTAGCATACATAGGGACAGAGAAAGTGACTTTGTTTTATACTATGTAGTGATAATCTCAATCGTTCGTTCGTATGAGTCAGTGGCCAACTCTGGTGACGGAGTTTTTAGGCCGCCTATAGGCCTCCGTCATGGCTTAACGACTTAAATAGCGAACGAACGAACGATAATCTCAATAAATATTTCTAGTACACTCACATTATTCCTGGATATCCCGTTGACAGGGAAGGTGAGCGAGTCCGCCATAACTTGGCCGCGTCGCTCCGTGCTCCAGACGACGAGGGTGGCCACGGGCGCCATCTCCGCTGATACCGTCACCGCGAATGTACGTACGCCTTCCTAAAATGTTGATATATTAGCTTATACGCTATTTTTATCAGGAACAATTAGCTAATAGACGATGGTGAAAGTATAGTATTTATTGCACGCTTCCGACTGACATTGACCTGAATCAGCCGAGATATCTATAGTTATGTAAATTTGTAGTGGCTGTTTCTGTAAAAATATATTTTGCAGATCGCGCCTATGCAAAATTCAGGATAGAGGCGAATGGCAGATGCGAAAGGTATCCCGCAGTGGGCTGATAAGGCATCTCAAGAATCGCATTTAAGGGCATTTGATGAGTTCCTAGCTTTATAAATCGTGATTTTGTAGTAAACTTTTTATAGGATAGGTATAACCATTTGTTGCATACTGCACTTATCCAGTGCGATTGTGGGGCTCCCGTTCAGGATATGGAGCACCTGCTCTCGTGTCCTCTGTGTCCTATAACCTGCACCCAAGAGGACCTGCTTAACGCCGGAGAGAGAGCAGTTGGGGTGGCCTCATATTGGCAAAAAGTGGTTTGAAGCATTGAAACGAAAGAAGAAGACCATTTGTTGTGATAAAAGTGAGTTAGATAGACTTTAAATAGGATAAAAATGCCGAGTTACCTGCATAATTTCTTGCGCGCTTGTCAGTATAATGCCTTTAGACATAACTACGTAGTTGAATGACTCCATATAGAAGTTGCTTTGGACGTGGAATATTATGTACTCGCCAACCTGTTGAAAAAAATGTATGCATACAACTTCGATGCAATTTTTTGTACTATGTACCCTCGAAGTCTCAGGCCCTACTTTGTGGCACATACTGAACATAGCTTTACTTAGTTCGCATGACTTAGTAACCCTAGCTGATATATAGCTGATTATAGCCTGAGAGAGAAGTGAATCTTATACTGCGAAGAAAATCAATAATCTCAAGAGTAATCATTCATTTTCTTCACAGTAATACTGTTCATTCTTATACTGCAGCAGTATAAGAATGATACTGCTAAATAGTCTGGTTGAATCGCATGAACTAAGGAACTATAGGATGTTTATATGTATAATATGTATGTATTTACGAATAAAAAGTATATAAGTAGTATATCAGTCATGTAGTACCCATAACACAAGCTCTGCTTACTTTGGGGCTAGATGATGCTGTGTGAAAAAGTGCAGCATTATTATTTATTTATTAACTAAAGGTGACTAACCCTAGGGTCGGTGGTGGAGGTAGAGACCCGCACGTGTTGCTTGCTCGCGCTGAAGTGTGGCAGGAAGTGTAGTTCGGCCGCGGCATGTCCGCCCGCCGCGTCCTGTAACTGTGCGCTTATACGCACGCCCGTCACGCCGTTTAACACTTCGCGGAAGTTCGGGTCATTCTCTAGTTCTGTAAAACACTGTATTGTTAGCATCTAGACAAATGTATTCTAAAATCATAAATTAGCTGTCCGCCGCGGTGTTGCCCGCGATCCCTCGGGAAAACTTCACTTCCCCGGGATAAAATGTAGCCTATGTTCATCAGAGATAATGTAGGATTCTATTGGTGAAACAATTTTTCAAATCGGTCCAGTAGTTTCGGAGCCTATTCATTTCAAAGAAACAAACAAACAAATCTTTCCTCTTTATAATATTAGTATAGATGAGGAAGTAACTATGTTACCTTATCACTAAAACTATCAATTAGATTAGGTTAAAACTTGGTATGAGTTTTATTATTTGTTTAGGCGCACACCGAGATTTAATCCTTACTCTGAAAATCGTCAGCTTGGTCCTCACGATACATACAGGCTCAGCCTAGTGTGAGGTCCGTTGTCAACACATAAGAGTTTTGTGTGTCAGCATTATGTAGATACATCTTTCCTAACGTCTATCAATTTATTATCCATAATGTCTATGTTTTGGTTGAAATATACATTTTTACTTTATTTTTTACTTCTTTTCAAAAACTAGCAAGGATGCTTTTTTTAATTCAATAGCATTTTACCTCACTCTGCCTGAAAAGAATCCATAGCGGACTCTAGGATGAAACAGGCTTGCCCAAGAGAAACCTATTTACTTAACCATAGACATTCGTTTATTTACTGCATAAGCACACATACACATCAATACACAACTACTACAATCAATACTTCAATTTAAAGATCCCTATACAACCTATATTGTACTGTTCGGGAAATACAGAGCCGGAGTTTTATAATTAGGCAGGACGTATGAAACACGTAGATCAAAACGATTAGTACGAACTCTGGGAACTCAACAACGTACAAGTGTATCTCCGGGAACTTGTTGGTCGGATGAAATAATGGGGAAGGCGGATCTAAATCATGCAGTTGTTGAGCTCTCCGAAATGCAAGTAAAAAACCGACAAACTCACGACTCTACGACGAGACGTAACAAGACATAATAAACCTTAAAAACAACGTCACAAGATATAGAAACGCTTGATAGCTCGACCTCGTGAGATTCCTTGAGTCGGCGCGAGACTTCGCCACACCTCTTTCATTCTATATTTGTTACATTGTCCATAAGCTTTACAATGTCTTGTTATTCAATGTTCATTGCGCCTAAAGCAGAGACTTAAATTTTAAACCAAGTGCAGTATACTTACTAAGCAGTTTGTACAGATCCAGTTTGAGATGCCATACGGCGTCATGCCCGGGCACCAGCTGCGGGTATTGAGGCTCGAGCGCGCCGCCGCGACCTTCCACCGACACTTGTACAGTTAGAGACACGCCACGCGCCGCCCAGCGAGGCAGGCGGGATCCGTCGTGGTAGGACACTACCATCTGACGATAAAGGTTAATGCATCAACACTTTACACGTAAAAAACAGAAAAACGTAAACAGGGTCACGACTGTATCCCCAAGACGCGGTAGACATTCTCTCAGATTTTTGATGTATTCCAGATCCTGTGAAGATGTCTAAGGGGGGTAGTCAGAGGCATGTCCAAATACACTTTATACACCAACCAAAAATACAACAGACTAGTAAGAGCCGAATAATGACCAACAAATATAGTTAGGTGCACTAAACGATTGCGCAGGTTTGGTAGAGTAGACGAGATAGGACGATACAACAAACTAAGCGAGTGAGCGAGGCAGCTATACAATACTGTCTTCGTGTTTTATGCGTCCTTAAAAATGGGTTTTGCGCAACTACTTCAAAGAGGTAAAGATCGATTGTGCGTACTGTAAATGATGAATGAATGAAATGAATGAAAAACTCTTTATTGTACACAATAACTACAAAACATACACATATGAACCAATGTTGTTTTCACTATGTTACACTCAGCACATAAAACACAAGATTTACGTACTTAGCTTTATTCAGTTAAGTTGCCACAGTATAAAAAAACTGTTTAACCGTACAGACTCGTCCCCACAGCACGCGTTTTGCAATATTTTACTTGTTGATTTGGCATGTTACTTTGGGAAAAGTATTGCTCTTGAAAATAGCATTGATTGAGACCAACTTGTTTCTTTTTACACTGTACTCGTAGATGCAAATGCAAGTTGTTTATGTGTGCGTAAGCGTAACTGTCGATGAACGAATATCGCTCAGTATCATTTACACACATATCAAAATTTTACCAAACCTTGTAATACTTACATAGACATCAAAAGGCATAGCCGGCTTGAACACCTGCGGAGTACCACCAAGGAAAGTAACCGCGAGAGACGAGTTGAATATCCTGGCGACGCTGTACCCTTCGATGACGTCATCGAGGAAGGGGTCACCGACCGACGCTGTGATGATCACTTCCACTCCGTCCAGGGTTGGAACTAACTGGGCGAGCTCAGACATCGGATACTTGAAGTCGTATGTACCGTTGAACTGCAAGATAAAGAATAGAAGATAAATCCTAATACTAATAATATAATAAATCTGAAAGTTTGTGAGTATGTTTGGATGTTTAGATATTTGGATGTTTGTATGTTTGTGTAACAATCACGCCTAAACCAGTGAACCGATTTGGATGAAACTTGGAATTGGCGTAGATATTGACCTAGAATAGCATATAGGCTATTCAAAACGTTGGTACCACGCGGGCGAAGCCGCGCGCAGAAGCTAGTAATAAATAATGCTGGACTTTTCACACAGCATCATCTAGCCTCAAACTAAGCAGAGCTTGTATTATGGGTACTATATAAGATGACTGATACACTACTTATATACTTTTTGTTTGAAAATATTATACATAGAAACACCCAGACCCGAGACAAATATTTGTAGATCATACAAACATTGGTCCCGCCGCGGGGATCGAACCCGCATCCCTTTGCGTCGCAGGCGGGCCTTCGCCCACTGTGCTACAGATGTCGTCAAAGTAAGACTAAAACAATTTGTTTTTACTACTGAATGTATGTAAGGTGTAAACTGGTATAAGAAATCTCTCATAAAAAAATGAGAGTAAATTGCATTAAAATGTATGTTGGCTCATGCTTGGAAATTCTGTCAGATAATCACACTTTAAATCATTTGAAGATATCTAAGGGGCTGACAGACATTCAAATACAGATTTGTGACCCACGTTTCGCAGATAGCCTTCCATACGGCCAGCCAATCGCTTAAGAGAAAACTAACTGGTTTCTTCACAATGGTTTTCTTCAAAGGAACCTAAATAAAATCTCTTTATACAAGTTTCAAAATAACTTACGAATCTCAAATAAGGCAGTTTTTGGTCGTAGTTCGAGTGGGTGTAATATGTAGAAGGGGTAGTATAGGTATTGTAGTTGGGATTCTGGTTGTGGTACAGTCCATACTCCGTGGGGTCGGGCTTAGCCATCCAGAATGGGTACTTTTCATCCTGTAATCAAATATCAATATATAAGTTAGAATTAAAAATACCTACTGTAAACTTTGGAGATAACTAAGATTCATAATTTTTTTTCCACATTCTTTTATAATCTGTGGTTCGTTTTATTTGTTACTAGCGACCCGCCCCGGCTTCGCACGGGTGTAATGCTGATGCTAAATATTAGGGTTTAGCCAGCGTTTGCAATGTAAGCGCAAAAAAGGTATTAGTAATTCACGACATCACAAATCTTAAATTATCAGTGTTCCTCTACTATATTATGCATGTATTATACATATAAACCTTCCTCTTGAATCACTCTATCTATAAATAAAACCGCATCAAAATCCGTTGCGTAGTTTTAAAGATTTAAGCATACATAGGGATATAGGGACAGAGAAAGCGACTTTGTTTTATACTATGTAGTGATGTTAATTCAATGTAATACATGCGTCCTCAGGAAAAATATTCGTTCAACTCTTAAGGTGCAAACGCTCAATATTATTCTAAATGGCATTAGGGAACCAAGTTCCTTTGAAGATGTCTAAAACTGATGCTGAACATTTCACAGTTTCATCTGGCCCCTAAGTAACATAGCAGAGCTTCTGTTATAGATAAATAAAATAATTAAATAATGCTGGACTTTTCACACAGCGTCATCTAGCCCCAAAGTAAGCTGAGACTGTTTTATGGGTACTAAGATGACTGATATACTACTTATATACTTTTTGTTTGTAAATACATACATATTATACATATAAAACACCCAGACCCGAGACAAATATCTGTCGATCATACAAACATTTGCCCCACAGCAGGGATCGAACCCATAACCTTCTGCTTCGCAAGCGAGCCTTCGCCCCCTGCACTACAGAGGTCGTCAATTAGGACAGTGGAAAATTTTGGGGTTGAAAAATAGGTAAAAAATACTCACAAAGTTAAACATCCTAGTGACGACCTTCTGCGGATCATAGAACCAGTCAGGCTGGTCGATCTGGTTAGGCTGTCCGGGTCGGAAGTGGGTCTCCTCGCGATTGCCCAGCGGGTCGTACTGCGACGTGAAGCCGCTCTCGTTGTAAATGTACGGGTTGTAGTTCTGACGGACTGGGGTGGAAAATGATTAATTTAGAGGTCTGAGAGCTTGTGGGATCGATGACTTGAAATTTTATTTAAACTATCTAAAGTTATAAAGTATAAGTTCGTACTTCGTATGAGTCAATTGCCAACTCTGGTGACTTGACTTTTAGTTTTATTTTGTAATAAATACAGATTGAGAGGAATATTTAGACGCGAGATGAGCAAGATTGAGAAATGATGATTAACATACTTTAAGAAAGAAAAATCAAGAACATAACTTTCATTGAATTTAATATTTTTTTTTATGATTTCTTTTAGATCATATGAAGTGAACAAGGTTTAGCAATAAGAGCCCTGTTGAAAAATCACCTCTTGTGTACTGGTTGTTTCCATAGCCGACTACTCCAGCTTGTCCCTTGTTATTGTACTGGCCCTGAAAAAAATTGGAGCTCAATAGGAGGAAATCTCGTACTCTTTTTTCCGCAGAAGTAGCCTCTCTCTTTTACCGATGCGTGGTACCGCTTTCAACCGCAAATTTTAGAATCTTGTACCTATTGTGAGGTTATTAAAAACATACGGTGTGTTTCACAAGATAAAAGCCAAGACATACTTTGATTTGTTTTGTAATAAAAAAACTGTCTACTTTATCATTTTTATGAATACCGTTATTTTTTAGTGTGTATTACCTCAGTGTAGTACCGCGGCCGGTATTGTGGTATAGGCCGCACTGTCGCCTTCAGCGTGAGGTTCCCTCGCACGGGGGCGCCGGACGTGTAGTTTGCCATTATTTTACCGTGGATGTACTGTTCTGAGTTGAAGAAGAACGCAGGCATCGTCACGTTCACCTAGAGATTGTTACATTTAGACCCAACAATATGTTCTTTACAAAGGACACAGCATTATTGTTTTTGTTCAAAAACTAAAGGTTATTTAAGCAGTGGCATCGGTATAGAGATGGTATACTCAAGTGAAATACTTTTTACCTAAAATGTACATTCCAAAGTAGCAAACACAAGACCGCAGGGAAAATTACTTTCTGTTATTATTTAGCAAAAGCCTATTTCCCGAATAACTTATTCAAGAAATAGCTAATAATGGTTCAGATTTGAGGATTCGTATTAGTTACTGGCCAAATATCCACTTATAAATCCACATGTTGCAGGCAAAAGTAGATAACATTTGATACTTTACAACTACAGCAATAGGTACTAACCTCGTATCTGGTCTGATAGTACTCTTCAAGCAGGAAGTTAGCCTCCTCCACTTGGCCCAATGCCTCCACTCGTACCGTCCACTCGCCGAACAGCGGTTGATCTGACATCTGGTACTGCAGGCTTACGGTACCAAAGTTACTCTGAAATGTTCATATAGATATAACTCTTTTCGTTGAAGAAATGAATCTAAAATGGCGATACTCATGTTCTCTCGTTTGCACACTTGTCTTCTCTAAGTCTATCTTTTCATTTTCATCCACTTACGGTAAAATGGTTTAGGCATTAGGCAGTTGTCCCACCGCGAGCGTTGAGCGGTGAGCATTGAAGCGAGTATAGTTATATCGCTGGGATATGACTAGTTCATCGATCGGCGTGAATTATGATAAAAAAATTCAACATTTTTGAACGCCACGCGTTTAATGAGCAAATAAATTTTAATAGCTTTGTCGCCGCGATAAAACTTGATGTCGTCGGCAGTGTTGAACTATTTATTTATGTATTAAGCAGAAATTACAACACCATAACAGACAAGCCAAAGCGATGTTATAACACAATAAAACACCTAGTATAGACTCAAAATTCACTAGAAACACCTGCGCCACATCCATGAGTTTCGGCAGGTTGTGAGAAAAAAACATCCACATTGTTCTCAAAAAGAATAAGTAAATAAATGGCTCGTAAAATTGGGGCAAACTTAAGTAAGTTAGTATTTGGTTATTCATAGGTTATGCATGCATGACATAAGTTTATATCAAGTTAATTAGTAAAGGCCTATATTTTTTGTACGTCTCTTGAGCGATAAATTAGTTGATCGCTTACCGCTCACTCGCTTGCGGTCGGACAAGTGCCCTATGCAGTAGGTCAGGTATGGCGAACCACAATATTTTGGGCACGTCACCGATCACAAAATTCATTATGCACAAATAATAATAAATAATTAATGCTGGACATTTCACACAGCATCATCTAGCTCCAATGTAAGCAGAACTTGTGTTATGGGTACTACATGACTGATATACTACTTATATACTTTTTTGTAAATACATACATATTATACATAGAAACACCCAGACTAGAATCAAATATTAGTAGATCATACAAACATTGGTCCCGCCGCGGGGATCGAACCCGCAACCTTTAGCGTCGCAGAGGCGCCTTCGCCCACTGTGCCACAGAGAAAAAAAAACAAAAGCAAAGAAAATAAGAAAATTTGCGTGGTATTATAATGACGAGCAAAAGGAGAATGGAATTAAGTGAAACAGAAAGATTGATAAATATTACAATTATTTTCAATCAATATTTTTGGAACTTAAACACAGTAGGTACTTCGTATTCAAAACAAAAGTACCTAATGCTGTCGTCAAGAACATTATCGTTTCAATTTCCTCAAAAAATAATTCGGCTCGTTTCGCTCGCATCTCTTAAAACTCGCTACTCTCGCATTGCCAAAACAACATAGCAACAACAGTGTCACACAAATTTTACTTGAATTAAAATTTCGCGTATAACTGAAACATTATTAGTATTTAGTACCTACCTATAGTAGGTAGGTAAGTCAAGTTCTGTTAGTAATTATTATTATTATTTTCCCAATAATCACAAAGGTAAATTATTATTGAAGGCACGTCTGTGACCTCATCAAACATTTTTAATAAAAAAATGGCACTTTGGAACAAAAAGGTTCGTTATCCCTGCAAAAGGTTGATATGTCAGTCAGTCACCAAAGCCTTACACAAAATTATGATAATAACCATCGTTTATTTCGTTAACTTAATCTAATCTCTCTCATTCCTCCTTTCACTTGCATGCAGTTTCTACTGTTATAAATGAAAAAGTTTGTAACTCTTTCACGAAATCTGTTCGATGGATCTGGATTCAATTTTTTTTTCTCGGAAAAGAACATCAAAATTACTGTACGTGATTATTATAATAGCTGAAGCATAACCTCTGTTACAAGGCTCAGGTCACACAATAGCGGAGGCGACCCTTTATGTGACTATAGCGCATTGTTCTAGTATTGTTATGGAAAGTATTGAATACATTTGATACGAGACATCAGATATGTGGCGCATATTTGACTCACGGATTAACCATTCGCGTGGCTTCTCAAGCTTGTGATTGGTAGGTTCCTGGATCAGGAGGGTTACGAGTCTTAATTCCAGGCAGTTTTTGAACTGCAGTGTGCAAGCGAGAGAACATGATAGGTTGCGACGTTTCTTTAATGAATTCCGTGTTATTCGAAATTGTCATGAAGTTCGAAAACTACCAGGAAATAAGAATTACAGGAGATAGATAGATGATTTATTTGACGCAACATTACGACACAGACACAAAAGCAAAAACAAGTAAAAAGTAGGTAGCTTAAGGACAAACTAGAGAAAATAAACAAAAATTATACGAGCTATACAAATATTATGCAACTATCAGGGCTATACTGATTCAAATCTAATTGAGGGTAGTCAGTAGCATACAAGTGGCGCAACATTTTACCTCATTCCTCACATTTTCTTTTGTTCGTAGTCTTCGATCAAGAATACTATAGATATAGCGTGACGTACTAAATCAAAGCTAAATTCTGTCCGCGTGACATAAAAAAATTAAGTTAAACCGAATTACACCCTTTACACCTAGTAATAAAGTCACAAATCCTCAAAACATCTTATACTTACGATCATTCATCACGAAAAACGGTTTTGCTGCGCTGACACTAAATCCATCCATACTAATATTATAAATGTGAAAGTAACTCTGTCTGTCTGTCTGTTTGTTACCTTTTCACGCCCAAACCACTGAACAGATTAGGCTGAAAATTGGCATGGATACAGGTTGTATCCCAGGGACGGACATAGGCTACTTTTTATCCCGCAAAAATCCCGAGGGACTGCGGGTTACACCGCGGGAGCTAGTCTATAATAATTCTTGATCGAAGTTCGTAGTACTTAAGATAACGTCAACGGTACACATTAGTGAAATTAGTTGAACATGCGCAATGGCACTAATTCATACTAAATTATCTACTACGCTTAGAAACTTTACAAATGATCTACTGGGTGTAGTGTACAATTGTCATACCTGTCTAGAGAGCCATCTCTTCATGATGCGTCGGTTAGGGTCGAGTATGAAAACGTCGATAGCTCGACCGAACGCTTTCAGCTCTGTGTTGATCGGTATTACTCGGAATTTCACTGAAATGCATCATTACTATTACACAGTGATCACAAAAGATTTTACTCAAATCATTTTTTCTTTATTAAGTAGGTCAAAATTTGACCTCTCTCTGCCTGATGTTAAGCAATAGTGAGGTCTAAGAAGCATGTTTTCCTAGAAGAAACCTACTCTTGATTTGAAGACCCCTATTGTACTTTTCTGGAAACACAGAGCCCGGCAATGAGTTCCACCATTTGGCAGTCTTATCAACTACATTTAACGTGAGTGTTATACTACTTATATACTTTTTGGTAGTAAATAGATAAATATTATACATAGAAAACACCCACACTCGAGAGTCGAATATTTGTGCCTAGATCATACAAACATTTGTCGTGCGGCGGGGATCGAACCCGCAACCTACTGCCGCTGCGTCGCCCCAATTCGCTACAGAGGTCGTCAAAGAACTCACCAGTCTGTCCCTGCGTATACAGAGGCTTATCCATTTGGATGAAGATAGTCATGAAACGGTTGGAGAACGTTAGCTGCGTCTCGTTGGTGAACGCGCGCCCTCCGAACGGTGTGTCGAGGTATAAGCCTTCTACGCGCAGTTTGTAGTCCCCTGGGACCGTAGTTGCCGGCACCTGTAGTTTATAATCATTTATCTACATGAATCAAAATCAAGGCTTGATCTGGACTATAACAAGTTTCCAAAATGAGCTATCATTATGAAACTGGTACCCTCACGTGCAACCTCTGCAAACGCACGTTTACAGCTACGATTGGGTACATCAGTCATATTAGTGCACATCAACGAAGCTTTTCCGCCTAGCAATTGTCAGTCGCCAAGGCCAAAATCGGTCAGGAAGAAATAATAATAACAATTATTAAAATAAAAAAATCAAAAACCCGATTGCAAGAAAGTCAACCTAAACTATGAATAAAACCATTTGCATGCATTAATTGCCAATTTGTTATTCAAAACTAAGTTTAAACATAAGATATACAGGCATGTATTAATAAACGTGGTAGACAATCTTTGAATGCAGTTTTGTTTGTTTTTATAAATAAAGGAATGTTTCGTTTAAGTAAATCCAAGGCCCATTAATTATTTCCACCCAGTATAGTTTTTCCATTATTTGAAACCACATTGATTGATTGGTTAGTTTTTTTTCACGTATTTCCATTTCGCGCCTAAGATCCGCCATTTTGTTTTACACATAAAAAAAGTAAGTCAGTTCGTAGTCAGTGGTCAACATAGTGGTTTTACACAATGACAAATATATATTTTTGTAATCTCCTTTTAATTTCCTTCATTTTGATACCCCACTCGATATGACTGGCGAATTTTTTTCTTAACTACTTATTTCACGCTTAAGATCCGCCATTTTGTTTTTATTTTCAAAAACCTATCCTATGACACTTGGGTGATTAAGACGAATCTAACGATATCATACATGACGAAATCCATCCAGTCGTTTGGAAGATACGAAGGTACAAAGAAATTTAACGCATTGCATACATACATGTTACGCGCGAAAAACATAACCCTTCCTTTAACAGTCGGGTGATGAAACACGCTGTACAATTTTAAAGTGTTAACCTCACACTTAAACATATTCTTTCCAAATCCTAATCACAAACAAAGTTAGAATAAACACACTAGAATTTACAATTGTGTCAAAAAGTAGTATCACAACACCCAGACCCGTAACAAAACATGCAAACATTTGTCCCACTGCATGAATCAAACGTAAATTGTGAGAGCATGTGCCAGCCATGCCCATAATATACGGCTGCCACATTCTCTCTCAACAGTACATGAAATAATTTGGGTAAAATTGGCCTTACCCTCATATTCAGTATCTCAGGCACACCCTGCTTCACCCGTTGCATCACATCAGCTATTTCCACCCCATTGCAAGATATAGAGGCTCGGACGGTCATTTGCAGACTTGACTGTAGGATGTTCACAGATATCTTGTACAGCTGCCCGGGGCGGACCATGCGCGATGCTACTATGAAGTATGTCCTGTGAAAATATGTTTGTTAATCATTGGGTAGGAGGGAAGGGAGGCCTTTGCCCTGCAGTGGGAAACATCGTCTTTTACATATAATCTAGCTGCACTCCCGCAGTCCCTTGGAATTTTTATGGAAAAAAGAGGTAACAGATACTTTCACATTTATAATATTAGTATGGATAAATAAATAATAATCATTGGGTGTCTCTCTAACATGATCAATTGTTTAATTTTAGTACTCTAACTATGAAACGCCATTTGAGTTGAGCACAACATAGATAGATAGATTTCAATAAGTCCATTGTTTTATTGTAAAGCTAGAGTCTACGCGCGGCTTCATCCCCTTGGTACTAACATTTTGAATAGCCTAGGTCACTATCTACGCCTATTCTAAGTTTCATCCAAATCGGTTCACTGGTTTAGGCGTGATGAAACACAAATATACAAACATCTAAACAAACTCACAAACTTTTAGCTTTATTATATGAGTTGTAAAATAAGAGAATAAATAATGACGTTGTTACTGCCACTTCGGTCAACTCGTTTAAGAACAGGCTCGACAACTGGCTACGAAGTAATAAATCAGTACTCAAAGAGATTAACCAATATTGAACAAGCGGGACTATTTCAACACTGTGTTATGACATATCAGCAACAGCTGCTTGTCTATCATCGATAAATAAAATAAGTAATGCTAATAAGTAATGCTAATGACATTTCACACAGCATCATCTAAACTAAGCAAAGCTTGTACTATGGGAACCAGATAACTGATATACTACTTATATACTTTTTGTTTGTAAATACATTCATATTATACATAGAAACACCCAGACCCCAGATAAATATTTGCAGATCATACAAACATTTATCCCTCGGCGGGGATCGAACCCGCAACCTTCTGCGTTCCAAGCGAGCTTTCAGCCACTGAGCCACAGAGGTCGTCAGAGATAAGAGAATAAAAACATTGTAAATTAAATAAAAACTCACGTCTCTGTTATAATAACACTTTCAGATTCCAAAGCAGCTCCATTGTAAGCAGTGCCGTATGTTCTGGCAGCGTCCCACGCAGGCCTCGGAGTATTGTCGGGATTGTACGAGCTCTGATACTTTGGATCATTCCTATTCTCAAACTGGTTGTACCTTTGATCTTGATCATATGGATTTCGATTCACATCATACTGTCTACTAGGATCTAATGGATTACTAGGGCTTTGGAACCTTCGATTGGGATCATACGGGTTGTCATATTGAGTATCTGATGGTCCATTCGGATTATAGTAGTCATTAGTTGGACTAGGCTGGTTTTCGGGATTATAAGTAGAGGGGATATAGTCCTGTGTCGTGCACAGTTTTAGTATAGATGCCGAAAATATTATATACAATGGAAAGAGATTCATTGTTCAGTCTTTTTTAAACACCTGTAACAAGAGCAAACGCTTAGTAGAACGTACAGAGTTAGACGAATAGATAAAGGTCAGTAACATCTAATTTTGAACGATGAAATGGGTTGGATTGTATTGGACTTTCAAGCTAATTTCAACAAAGTATATTTAGATAATTACTCATTTTAGAACAAAGTAATGCCTCTGATTAACATCAAAGCTTAGAAGATGACAGAAAAATTAAATAACAAAGCATTAACCCTATTTTTAATTTAATAAAACTTAACAACTTACGTCTGAAGCTAACGCCCATGAATATTCTTATTTCTGTATCAAATCATGTAAAGTCTTCCGCTGATAGCACAGGATTTATTTACACAGCAAATGATATCATATTGCTAAGTAATAGCATTGAAAAAATTACAGTTTTTCCTAAAAAAACAAACAAGTACGATGTATCAACGGCTCACTTCATTTCCGAAACAGGAACAGAAAAAGCGAAATCGTCGCGCAGCCGCACAACACCACGCCCGGATAGAGTGCGCGAAAGAAAACCGGTAACTTCCGATAATAATTGATTCGATTATTTTGAATCGATAAATGCACTCGATACAAATATATACCAAATCATTTCGATTTCGATTTATGATTACAATTTATTTGCACACACATTTATCAGAAAAATATAGCACGTACTGACTTATTTGTGAAGTGAAAACTGCTTTAGGCGCGTTTGGCAGTTTTGAGATGATAAAAAAATTTGGATTCGCCTCGAAAAGGTCATGTGCGAGTCACGTGTTTACTCACCGACACCGGGTTATTTTTCAAGTTTAGAACCGTTCAAGTTTTCACTTCTGCCGGCACTCCTAGAGTGCCACTGTTTTTTTGTAGGTACCTGTATGTTTTGTGCAGGTATTTTGAATAGCAGAAAAAATATTTTTTACTTAGATTAGTTGAAGTATTCAAGAAACGACCTAACCTCTGAAGTAGGTTCTAACATAGTTACTCTGAGGCATTACCTAGTTTGGACCCTTTTAAATATAAATAAATAATAAATAATTGTTTAATTCAGAATACAAATTTCCATATCAATTAGGTAATAGCTACTAGTATAATAGCTAGTAAGCAATACTAGTCACAATCAATAACCTTTGTGTGGCCGAAGATGTTGACATATCCGTTATTAGCGTGACGAAATTCACAAATACTGTATTAGATTTTTTATGTAAAAGAAATGTAGTTTAGGCTTTTCATTGTCGCATTGGTGTTAGCTGTAAAGACAATGTAAAATTTATAAATGAATAAATAAATCTAAATAGTAGGTTATAGCTAGAGACCGAACAAAAACATATTAAATATAAAAAAAATACTTATAATTAATTATTTATAAACTACATTACCTATGTAGAAGTCATTTTTTATTCCCGCTGTGGTGCACAAATGTCCAGTGACGATAAAAATCATTATACTGAATTCTAAGGGTATGATTTAAGATTTTAACCGTGGTCTCTGCCTACCCCTTTGGGAAAGAGGCGTGACTTTATGTATGTATGTATGTATGATTTAAGAAAGTAATTAGTCCAAAGTTGACATGTATAAAATTTTTGAACCATAATAGTAAGTAGGTTAGGTACCTACGTAGCTTTGCTACCTAGTTATTTTAAATGTTACCTTTAAAGATGTTGATTGAGCAATGTTGTCTCAGCGATAAAGCACTTTACGTGTTGATGTAAATAAAAAAAAGGAGTAGGTAGGTATATCTTTAGAGGTACTACCTCAAAGGACCTAGTAGAGATACGGAGTATCGGACAATGTCAGCCTTGTGTACCGAGTACCTATTTAGAAGTATTCAGACCTATTCATTCGGTTAATGCCACGCCCGTCAGCTGGTCGTGTTACCATGCATCACTTTATTATATTCTTATTATTTTGTCAACCGTTAGTCTCGTCGCTTAATTTAAAGTACCCCCCAACAAAAGGAGAAGTTTGGCCCGCACCGCAAAATGAAAAGAAAAGTGAAATTGTTTATGCATTACGGTCCTCAAAACTACGAGTAACCGTAAGTTTTTATATCTATAGTATAGTAATTACCTACTTATCTACTTAACACTGTCGTAAATATCGACCTACCTGTAGCAGCTTCGTATAATAGGGCTAGATAACCCTCTAACGAACACCCGCTAAAGATTATGCATAATGCAAATAATCTAAGTACCTAGGCATGTAGCGTAGAAATAATGGTGCTAACAATCTTTTCATTCAGTTTTATTGTAGGATAAAATATTAACTAGGCAGAAATCAAAGTTATTTAGATACTAACTGATTATTTTATCAGTTAGTATCTAAATAACTCTGCTTCGACAAGTTATTAAATTATTTTATTTATTTATTGCTTTTTTATATTATATTACATACACCCATACTATAATATAATAATACATTTTATTACGAAGAAATTGCCAATAAATCTTCAGTTTGAGAATAATTCAAAGTGCCTAAATAATGTTTCAGTTTTATTTTACATTCATGTTGTGCTATGTTTTGTATATGTGTGTATTTATTTATCTTATTGTAGAGATATGCGGCCAAGAAATAAAAATGCTTATGTTCAAATGAGGTTCTGCAAGATATAATTTGACATACTTTATAGCTACGCCTCTCGTTAGTATTTGTATTAGTGTTAGTGTAATGGTGTTGGTGGAGAATAGTTTTACCTACTGCTATTACCTACCTACTTATCAATAGCACAGTAAGTAGTACTTACATGATAAAAAATAAACATTTACATAATTATCCTATTTGAAAGTGGCTAGGCATGTGACGCTCGTCTGTACTGTTGCTAGATGTTCCGTGAACGCCTAATTCCTCTAGCTAGGATCTCTTGATGGGGGCGATTCTGTGCCCAGTTTTGGCTTCTACAATCGAGATTTCTCTAGGACGCAAACCATGCTCCCTATGCTTTGCGTCACCGCAACTAGTCTGAAGTTTTAGATTGGTTCTTATTTAGATAAGTGTACCTACTCAACTACTCCTTTATATGTTTAAGGTTCCCAATCATACATGTGATATCATCACAAATGCTCTGCAGCGATACAACTTGATTCTCCGTGATCTTGAACTATTTCAAAACTTGAAATATATCAACGATTATTATATACCAACGGGAAGAAGAAATGAATCTATTAAGCACTTAAAAGAATTAAGAGTTGAGTTGAACTCAGAGTGCGAGATGTCACCACATTATGAAATGAATGAAAAATGTAAGTAAACCTAGGTACCTCTAGGCCAGAGTCGCTAGAGCAGACATAATCAACCCTTAGCTTAATGGCTTACCAACTTTTAAGTTTGAGTAAGAATTAATTTATTTCTAGATACTTTGAAAGTTGGCAAAACCAGTGTCCTAAGAAGCGAATCTGTATGGGGAATACTTCGAGGCCTGGAAACATTTGTTCAATTGTTTTATTTTCCTGATGACTTCAGCGTAAGTAATCTTACCTAGAAACTACCTACCTACTTAGAAACAATAATATTTTATTCCAAATATAAAATAGGTACTTACATATTTTTTTAAAATCTCTCAGGTTTCCTCCTAAAACATTTTTTTTTTTTTTTTTTTTAGTAGCCCGTAGGGATCCCACTGCTGGGCAAGGGCCTCTCCCAAACATTTAAAACATTTGCGTTAGGTAAAATGTTGTCTTCCTTTCTATTACAAGTCTGATTGCTATACTTTAACGCTTTTTTTTTAGCAAATATACATAAATGCCACCACGATAGTGGACTACCCACAATACAAGCATAGAGGCATTCTCATAGACACAGGTCGTCATTACCTCTCGCTCTCCACGATTTACAAGACCATAGACGCCATGGCGATTAACAAGATGAACGTACTCCACTGGCATATTGTGGACGACCAGAGTTTTCCGTATCAGAGCCAACGATACCCTGATTTGAGGTAAAATCCTACTACCATTATAAATACCATACAATAGCACAACAAGTCTGTTTTTTTGCTCATTCACGAATTTTTTCGAGTCTAACACTTATACATATAGGTACTTAGGTAAGGACGAGGTAAGGATCTAAGAAATATCTTCCTATGATGATATCATAGAGAGTGGAGTGGGTAACTAATTACGTTATCAAATGAATTAAACTAGGCCGTAGCCGAACTCTAATGGTACTAGCGCCACATAAAGTAGAAGTCTTTATCTCTTTCCGCCTCAGGCAGGGCCCGTATTCGCGTTCCTATTTTCGTTTGTTTGATGGATATTTGCCACCACGACTTCAAGGGCCAATTTTTCAAACGTCATAATATAACACTGTCCTGACAAAGGACCAAATATTCCAAACCGAAAAGTTGAAGTGAGAAATTGTGGTGGGAAGTAGGAACCCGAATATTCATCAAACGCGAAGGAACGCAATTTTGTTAACAAATAAATAAAATAAACGCGAATACGGCCCCAGGATCTATTAACATGGAATTGATTGTTATTTCAAATGAATCATCTAACACAAAAAAACATCTATCTCATCATAAATTTTGAAAACAAACTATACCTACCTATAGTAGGTGAGTAGTGTGAGTACTTGTTTACGTACCATTGTTTTAACTAAACTGAAACATCTTGTTTGTAAATTCTAGTGAAAAAGGCGCGTATTTTCCTTCAATGGTGTACACGAAGGCTGATATCCGTTCTGTAGTAGCGTTTGCAAGAGATCGTGGTATCAGAGTCATACCTGAAATTGACGTGCCCGGTAAATACATAAATATTTTAAATAGTGCTTGAATGTCTATTTAAAGATACCTCGATAGGTATTTATTCTCTTGATGATAATAATACCAGACTCCCACACAGGCAGTTTGGGGGCGATCCCCCTCCATTTATGAGATCAAAGGTAAACGGGGAGACCTGTGTCCTGCAGTGGGGAAATATTGTTATCGAGATAAAGCTATTGGCAGAATACCTATACAATTCCCAAATTAAATAATATACAATACCTCGGACAGAGGATAAGTATAGCCATCCAACGAGGTAATGCCGCCAGCCTTTTGGGCACGTTAACTGCGGTCGGTGATTTGAACACTGTTTTTTATCTTTAGTTTAATTAAATTACGTACGTATTTTTATGTTTATTGTTTCGTGTAAATATTTTTATGTTTTATGAATAAATAATTCTAGTAGTCTATACCTACCTACATTTGATTAAGAAACTCAAAACAGGACATCTACAAGGTGGTCCAGGAGGAGTTCATATATTTTTTAATCGTTACTGGTTGGACCTTCCGGTATAATAACACTATGTGGATAATAAGACGATTTTCTGAGCAGGACATGTGCGTTCATGGGGCGAAGCGATGCCAAACATTCTCACAGAATGCTACAAGTCGAATAAGGTTGACGACCTGGGCCCTCTCGACCCCACCAAGGAGGAAACCTACGAAGTACTTCAACAGTTATTCTCCGAGGTGTGTCAGTGGTTCCCGGATGAGTTCATACATATCGGTGGCGATGAAGTTCAGACTGGCTGTTGGTAAGTGATAACTAGGTGTCCTACAGTCTTACACCTAGATATTTGCTTTTCGAAATTGTAACGTTATCAGATATAATAGGTACTTACATGAGATACTTGACTTGGCTTACATGACTAAATTACTACTGCTAGGTACGTCAGGCTCATAGAAAATGGAAAAGTACTTATTCCCACAAAATTTAAACCTTAATAATGTTGGACCCACTAGATCTGTTGGATTGGCAAGGTCCTAAGTTCAAATTCCACATGGGTGCTATTGTAGGCATGCATTTAAATAATTAGCCATGCTTAGGTATTTGAGCTTGAACATGACAAATGTAACTTATGTCAGTCCTCTAAAGACATCCGCTCCAGCATCATGAGCCACTGGATGATGATGCAATCCGATATTATCGTTAGTGGCCCAATGATCTGTTGAAGCCGTTAATTTTTAATAGTTTTTAAACGTGTATTGTACGTGTAGGTACACTAGGTAGGTACCTAGATTACCTACTATGGAACTATGGATTGGAAATAAATGTTTTTTTATGACACAATTCACAGCGGATTCATAAATGGACAAGTTAGGTAGGTAGTGCATGTTTCTTTTGTTTCAGGGCCTCCAATTTGCACGTCCGAGATTTTGTAAAGAAAAACAACATAACTATAGGCCAGCTTCAAGGCTACTTCATGAAAAAAACATTAACTCTATTGCCGCAGCGATCGAGACCAATTGTGTGGCAGGTACCATTAGCATATTAGTCCACAATCTTGACTAAATACCCAGGCAAGAAGGAACTTCTATAATTTTATACTTTTTGTATTTCCTAGGAAGTATTTGACATGGACGCGCTCCCTAATCAAGAGCTGAAAAGTCACGTGCAAGTTTGGAAGTATGTGTGGATTGAAGAAATGGATAAAGTAAGTGAAAACCGAATAGTGGATAACAAAAGTCACAGTCAGTAGATACCTAGAACCTACCGTGGTGTCACCTGGCTGTGTCGAGTTGCGTGCGTGTAGATAATTAATTGAAACTCCATGATTTTCAACATTGTAGATAGGTAGGTGCCATGGTTTTAGTTGTTTCCTGTTATTATTATCATGCACCATGAGTCTTCGGGTAAATAAATAATGCCGAACATTTTACACAGCATCATCTAAAACTAAGCAAAGCTTAAGAACCAGATAACTGATAAACCTACTACTTATATACTTTTTGTTTGTACATAGAAACACCCAGACCCGAGATAAATATTTGCAGATCATTACACACATTTATCCCGCGGCGGGGATCGAACCCGCAACATTCTGCGTTCCAAGTGGGCTTTCACCCACTGCGTCACGGTACCTAATGTTATTTTTGATAGTGACGATTATTACAGATTTTAAAAGCAGGACACTATGTCATATTTTCGTCTGCTTGGTACCTCGACGAATACCTCCACCTGACCTGGACGGACTTCTACAAAGCTGACCCCCGCCAGATGGTCTACGGTCTGCGAAAATATTCATCAGGATTGGAGAATATAGTTGGAGGAGAGGCCTGCATGTGGGGTGAATTGGTGGATGACACAAACATACTCACTGTGTAAGTGATCTTGTTTATCTACCCGCCTTATCTTACAACAAGAAGGGTCCCAACGGAGAGTTTGAAGACATTAATGAGCCCTGACTTCTGGCCGAAAGGGGTGAAGTTACAACGGTTCAAGGGCCGTCTGAGCCGAGAACC
The DNA here is from genome assembly GCA_963565295.1 of Epirrhoe alternata. Lineage (NCBI taxonomy): Eukaryota > Metazoa > Arthropoda > Insecta > Lepidoptera > Geometridae > Epirrhoe > Epirrhoe alternata. The sequence goes on from OY751392.1 coordinate 10,559,587, forward strand.
TCTGCCCCGCGATACGCTGACGGTCTCACGTGTGACCTAGGTTAAGTACCTAATATTGATAATATTTATTTCTATGGGCCCTAGAATTAGTTTTCACCATATTTGTACTATTCTTAAGTTGCCTGAAGTAAATAAAATAAATAATAATGCTGGACATTTCACGCAGCCATAGCATCTAGCCCCAAACTAAGCAAAGCTTGTACTATGGGAACCAGATAAGATAAAGATAATTTATTTGCTCAAAACATTGTGTAGGTTACATTTGCATGCAAGATCAAAAGTTTTAGAAGTCACAACATGCTCAGATAACTGATATACTACTATTATACTTTTTGTTTTGTTAATACATAGGTACATATTATACATAGAAACACCCAGACCCGAAATAAATATTTGTAGATCATACAAACATTTATCCCGCGACGGGGATCGAACCCGCAACCTTCTGCGTCCCAAGCGGGCTTTCACCCACTGTGCCACAGAGGTCGTCGAAAAACTTTATATTATATTACTATTATATTTTTTTTAAAGTACCTAAGTAGGTTAGGTAGGTGCCTTGGACGCCATTGGTTCGTCGCATTAACATTATTATAATAATATATTGATACGGCAATTAGATCCTACGAAGTGTGAGAGAACTCCACACAGAAACCTAAGATTTGATCAAAATTGACTGATCTTTCAGTAACTTTTATAATTTTTCCATCAGAACCTGGCCACGTGCGAGTGCAATAGCAGAACGGCTATGGACAGGATTGGACTACACACGTCCCGATAGTGATCTCGTGAATGACACCGTGCGCCGGCGCATGGAGGAGCACGTGTGTCGCATGAACCGCCGAGGGATTCCCGCTAAACCACCAAATGGTCCCAGTTTCTGCATTGGAGCACCCCCACCTCTACAGAAGACTTATGAAGTTCATAATGTTTAACGCCAGCTACTTTACTTACGACACTCACTATACCTATTGAGCTTAATAACTATCTACAGGTAGCCAGGTACCTACCTAAATACATAATGAGGAAAGGCCTCATAAGTATTTGGGTAGGTTATGTACCTAACCTACCTATAATTTATTAGCTTTTCTAATTTAGATGATAATTATTTAACCACACTACTTGAGGCAACATTGTTGTACTTAGGTACATAACTTTATACACCGCTATTTTGTAACTACCAAAAAAAAATTAAGGGCAGTTGCAGCAGATGCAGAAAATGATAATGGCATGGTCAGATTTTTTTATACTGAACTATCACAAAGTTATAGATGATTGTTGTCAACAAAAATCTAACAACATTTTATGAAAACTGTACAGAGTATGTACTACAGACAATAATCGCGCACGCACTCTCATTTTAACTAAGCTCTCGTATCATCCCCAGTTAGTAAAGGTGCAGTAGAGCTATCAATAAAAGAATCAAGATCTGATATGTATCTAGTTTTTATGAATAGTGTGTGGTTGTAATGTGTTGTTGTGTGTGAAATAAATAAAATAAAAATAAATCCATGTGTGACTCGTCTCGTCTCCTTTTGAAGTTAAGTATATATTTTTTTTCTCTTTTTTTGGGTTACATAAGTGACGTGATCAGTAACAGACACCGAGAATAATAGAAGAAACATATATCTCTAGGGAACGTCTAAATATGGAGTTCAAAGTCAAAGTCAAAAAGCATTTATTCAGTAGAACCACTGGGATCACAGTAGTTCCACAAGGCAGTATATTAGGGCCTATATTTGTCATGCTTAACATAAAATGATGCCAAAAATTACTTACCAACTGCTGTGTCGCTTTTTGACAGTACCGTCACCCCATCATATACCTATTATAACAGCATATCAAACTGACATGAAATTAAAAATCGAAGAAATTGACTCCACAAAATTCTTAGGACTTCATATTGACAAAAAAATCCATGAGTGGAACACTCTGTTGGAACGAAGTTTCAACTTTAACTTTGACACTGAGATTTTTGTAATTTGTTAAAATTTTGAAAATGCGAAATGACAAATAAAATATTGGATGTGAGTAGGTAGTACCAAGCTAGGTAACATCCGGCTCCGGTTCAATTAACGCAAGTAATTGTAGTTCACCGTGTAGCTTTAGCTCTGACGAAGTTAGTTTAGGTATTAACCCGTATTAATATTATATTATCTGGGGTTAAGGTTTGGATAACATATCGGACGCCAATGAATCAAAAGATAGGTTTACCTAGATAATAATTGATTGGATATTGATAGCTAATTTAAATTAGGTACACCACACGTACCATTATATTTAGTATTCCAATTAAAACATCAAAAAACCCGACTGCAAGAATGTCAACTTTTGAGATTTTGAAATGCGTATGAAGGGTACAACTACCTACCTAAACTAGGTACCCATATGAATAAAACCATTTGCATGCATCCATTGCCAATTTGTTATTCAAAAGTAAGTTAAACATATTATTATTATAATAAAATGACTTGTCTATAATATTTTTGTAATCTCCTTTCATTTTGATGCCAAACTCGATGTGATCGGTTAATTTTATTTTATTAACGTATATCTATTTGGCTCCTAAGATCCGCCATTTAGTTTTACATAATATATGACTAATAAATAAATATTTTATTAATCTCCTTTTCATTTTCTTAATTTTGATACCCCACTCAATGATGTTATATAATTAGGTAGACCCCACTCTCCCCATTACTCTGACCCCACTTGATATGATAGGCAATTTTTCTTAACGCGTTTTTTAATTTTAGTGAGCAGACAGAGACAGAGGCCACGTAGAAACCCATGGATTTAGCATGGTACCTTTTTGGTACATCACTAACCTTACTAATGTCGTGCAATTCAAAATCGTAGAATCGATACTAAATGTTCTGCTATCGGTAAATCTGCTCTTTATGCTGAATCGAGTAGAACCGGTTTTTTGTCATCGATTTTTGAACTCTAACGGCCAGACTCTATTTTGTTAACTGCCAGTTTGTCTATGAATTGGTGTTTCCAGCTTTGCTACATTTTGCTGGTTGTAACAATCTCACATGTTTATTTCTGATTTATTTATTTATTGATTTACACACACACATAGATGGTACATTACAGAATTAATTATTCTAATGACGTAATATCTAGGAATCTAATAATAATAATAACATTTGACAGAAAAATTACGCAACAATACTGATGTTTCTTCATTGAAATACATTGTTTTACGTTACGTACGTAGTTTGTTAGTTGGAATGATGAATCTGCAAAATAAAATAATGAACGGAAAATGATAACCGTGCCTTCAGAATTTTTGTCTGCATGTGTTGTAGGTACCATGTACGTAATTTAAATTTTCTTGATAGATCGTATCGCAGCGCTCGAAACGGTCTGTAAATGGATGGGTGACCGCCAGTGGCATTTTCATCTGAGCGCTTCCGTGCTTCGGAGGTCACGATAATAGAAAAAAACAACGGATTAAAGCTTTATGAAAAAATATAATTTTATTACAGAATCATAATATTAATATACCTAGGTACTTATTGAAAATTTCTTATTGAAAGTGTTCTTCCTAATGATGCTAAATCTAACATTATTTTACTTGACACTATTTTACCATGTTGTCGTCCGAAAGTTCGAAGTTGCGCTATGAGCATTTTAAAGCATTTGTCGCATCATTTTGTGGAGCGACCAGCCTGCAACACTGCTATGGATTAAAAAAAAACATTGTTGTTTGCTTGTTTGGTTTGGTCGCATTCGCACAGATTAGGTCGGTCGGTCACATGTGCTAAATAGACATGTTATTTATGTTGTGAAAACAGGAAAAACTATTGCAATGTCCGGATACTTAGAAGTGAAGTATCCGTTCAAGTCCAGTCTCGGTCTGAATCCATTTAAGGTATTATCTCCACCTTTATTTTGCTTCGTTTGCTACCCACCCCAAGAATTTTTAATAAGTAATTGTTATCTCGGCAGTCGTGGAAACGACAGTGGTGCATATTGCGACCGAGTCCAACGTTCTCGGGTGGTATTTTGGCGGTATACTGCAGCGAGGCTGGAGCATCAGCTGGCACGATCGATCTTCCTTCGGGCTTCGTAGTGCGGAGGGCGAAGTCACGCACGCGGCCGCACGCTTTCGCCGTGTTTCCCGCGGACGAGCCTCGGAAACCCCGGGTGCTACTGGCTGCTGCCACTCTCCAAGATGCCTTAAACTGGATGGAGAAATTCAGATCTCTCATGAATGTAGACAAACTTATGGGTAAACTACCATCATTCTAAATTAGATTTCAATATTTTCTAAGACCAAAGGTTATCTTATAATTATTTGGTGCTTATTTTGTTATGTACATATTTTTATTGATGATTCATTTTCTACATGACATTTTTGTTATTAATTTATTACTCTTGAGTCCTAAAACATACATAAATGCATTAAAAATTCATGCAACATTCAAAATTAAATGCAATACCTCATTGTGCTGTGTAAGGGAGCATTGACATCATTAGTACATTGAATGCAAATGTACCTACACTGCAATGTACTACCTATGAGAAGCCTATTGTGTTCAAGGGACATGGGAACTGACCAAGCATTCATTCTTTGCCTAACTCTTGCATATTCGGTATTCATTTAGGGTAATTTTGTGTTAAGTGTTGTACACAGCATTTATCTGAAATAACTCACTCTTCCAAACTAAGTTCTGTTATTTATAATGGACACAATGTTATGCATTAAATCTGTTATTTATTATAGATTTAGAGGCAGCTGAATTTCAATTTTAATTTTACAGAGAGTATTACAATTAACTTAATTCTATTTTTGCACACCAGTCATTCTTCAGCGTATCCTGTCAACACATAGGCTTACAGCTCAAATGGCTGCTAAATTTCTATTGAGTGAATGGACAAAACATTCTAAAGCCCTGTAAAATTTACAGAATAATTTGATAAATTTCACACAAAATTACCCTAAACTCATGCATCATTTTCAGACTCCGATGGTTCACTTAAAGATTCATACTCAGTATCAGTCAACATTACCGAGTTTTCCCGTAAGTGCGGGCTGAGCGGTGCTGACTGTACCATCACCGTGTCTCCGTCCGGAGTGCTAGTGTCCCGCACACAGAAGCTCGCAGTTCATGTGGAGTGGAACTATGTGGCTGGAGTGCTTTTAAGCACGGAAAATGACAGGAATGGCTCATGTATTCTCACTGTTGATAGGTTGGTTGTTTTCATTTATTGCACTGATTGAGGGTCTGTATTAAAAGACCAGTTTAAACTTGGATAACAGTGAAAGAATCTAATAACACATTAATGTAGGTCAGAACTGCATGGATTATAAAATTCCTAATTTGGTACACTATCACCAGAATTACACTTTTTCATTAAGTTTTTGATTTGATACCTTTGATGGTGTGCTGGTGAGTTGAATCGCTTCTGAGCCAAATACTGTCTCTTTGCGAGAATGTATTGTTTTCATAATCGCTGATATTTATCTAGGCATTGTGACATTATCATGTTGGCTACTAGGTTCTGCTTACTCTATTTTACTGTAGAGATAGGGTTTGTATGATAATGCTGATAGTACAGTACTGGCTAATGTTTCGCGAAGGCGGGTGTGATACTGAGCGTTCATTCGTCCGTGTACAGTTCTTCCAACGGATCTAGACATTCGCGAAGTTAGCCGTTTGTCTGCGCAGAACACAATTTTGTATGAAAAAGCGTTCACTGCACAGACAAACTGCTAACTTCACTAATGCCTAGATCCGTTGGGCGAACTGTAGCTTTCCCGAGCTGACGCACACAGAAACAGCGCGCATGTGCTACACGGCTACACACAATCAAGACTAACCCGCTATCATGAGGCAGAACAACTATACCACAATGTTTAGTGAATGTATTCGGAGCTTCGGAGGACATGTTAAATTGTCAGTCCCGGCTATTAAGTCCGGGTGACCTTAAAACTCTCGTCTCCAGAGTTTTCCACTGACTCATAGGAACTTATTGTTTTAGCGAGTTTCACAACGGAGGTGGCGAGTTACACCTGACATCGCCTCTAGCAGCAGATCTTACCGCGGCGTTACAGGCTGGACGCGCGCGCGCTCACAGGAAACTCAGCAAAAGTGAGGGTGATTTGCGCATCGCGAAATGCAGTGAGGACCTGGGTAAGCATATGTTCCCGATTTCCTAGACGTAAAACAGAGTCACGACTGTATCCCCAAGGCGCGGTAGACATTCTCTCAGATATTTTTATGTTTTCGAGATCCTTTGAAGATGTCTAAGGGGTAGTCAGAAGCATGTCCAAACACATATTTGATACATGCCCACATCTTGCAGAAGTTAGTTTTCCATACGTGACAGGTTGCAAGCCCATTGCCGCTTATAAGAATTATAAGAATACTAACTGCTTTCCTCACGATGTTTTCCTTCACCATTTAGAGCACGTGTTAAAGCGCGTAAAAATTTTACGAAACGCAAAATCCATTGATGCACGGCCGGGATTCGCACCCACGACCTTCAGATTGAAAGTCGAGGCACAACCCCAATCGGGCAACACGACAACTTACTTTAAATTAATGTCATTTAAAACTAAAAGGGTGATTGTAAGTCTTTACCTCATACATCTACGATAGGTCCTACATCTACGATTTTTTCAAACCGATTCTACATTATAATGTAACCTCTCTTAAAATGCCTCCCAAATCGCTTAAAGATACGTGGCAGTTAGCTTGTGAAAAAATTTTTGAAATTGCCGCTTGGAGTAAATGGCTTACCCCTCTTGGATGGGTCTAGGAAAAGATGACCAATTATTTTACTCTATAATGCAGCCTGTAAGTAAGATTAAACATGTAATTAAGGAACTTAATGGAATTATATTTAAGAAAAAATTGACTAATTGGCTACTAATTAATTGTTTTTATGATGTTGACGAATATTTGAATTTGTGATTATTTTTAGTTTTTAATTTTTTTTAATGTATGTGGATCAAATTAGTAATTTTTGAAATTTTATCTTAGTTTATAATATTTATAATGACAACCTTTTGATAACCTGGACTATAAATTAAAAATGAATAACATTTGCACGCGTGCATGCAGGTTGAATACATAATCCCATCAGAACTAGTTTAAGATCTTGACATTATTATGTACTGTATTCTGCAAATAAATGATTGATTTGATTTGATTTGATTATGATTTACTATGTTTCAATTTACAGGAGATGTCAGGAGAAGCAGCTGGTACAGTGGCCCCTCTGAGGTGTCATTGGATGATCTGGATCTAGTCATGTCGAAGGTAACGAGTTTATTTTCCGACTTGTAATAATTAGAAATACATGTCATATTGAATCCGATGATGTGTTTTCCTCACAACGAAAATTTTGTATGTGAAGTGCATTTACATGGAAGAATTTCAACCGATGCGGTTTTTACGAATTTCGAACCGGTCTCTCACAAAATTTCATTGCTCAGCGTTATAATCATTGGAAGAGAGGATCGGCGAGGACCCACAACCACACCGATCCGCTCTCAAATACCGCATGGGGATGATTTTTGGCCTGGATTAAAAAAATCTTTGATGTATTTTATGTTTTATTTTAGGATTGCAAGCGTATACCGGAAGGACAACTATCGCGTTGTATCGGGGCGGGCGACCTTGCGCCTGCGCACTCAGCCGACGAAAGGTACAAAAATCAATACATCTTTCTTTTCTTTACTGTAAACCATCCAGCCGTTTGGAAGATACGAGTTTATAAAATTTACAAAAACATACAAGATAAGCTCGTACATATAGGATACACGCAAAATATAACCCTTCTTGACAGTCTGGTACCCATAATATACATACACCCCTACCGTCTCACCAATAAAAACTAGTTATTTCGAAGTTCTATCAAATTTACACATCGCATAGCTGTACCTTGCGTAAATTCAGAATAAGTCAGAAAAAAGTTCTTACCAATAATACAAGGTGTAGCTATCCTTCTGATACGTGAAGATGCACAAATCGGCAACGTCGCATCCAAGTAGAAACCTCAAAATAAGTATCATTTTGTCTATGAAAGCTGACTGAATTGGTCATTTTGTTTGTCATTCTTGTTTTTTTTCTCATAATGGCTTCGCACTTTTTGTGCATTCGCCAATATTTCACATGTAATTTATTACAAAATCATTTTTGGTTTCCGCCCTCGTTTTTATTATCAAATTACGATTTTTACTTTATAAAACCTTCTCGCCATGCTACCTCTTCTATTGGAATGTAAGATTTGTTCCAGATAAAGTTATTTTTTTCTCCTGTAAATTTATCTGGAAGTACTTAAACAAAAACTCCTTGGAATGTACGAGTAAAATATATACGAACTCTTTGGTGGTACCTATGAAAATATTTTTACAGTACCTACTAATATGTATTCTGTGGTTACACTAGATTTAAACAAGGGTGCTAGCTGGTGGAACTTCGGAATAGCGTTTGTATGAAAGAAATGTCAAAGTTATGCAAGGTGGAACTTTCTAATTGGTTTATTGGTAGCCATTTTGCTTATTCTTAAGTTGAACTAAAGAAAAACTTTACATAGTGTTTATTGGTGACACTGCTATTTTTTAATTACCAAAAAAAAGTTCTGACCATGCCATTATCATTCTCTGCATCTGCTGCAACTGTCCTTTTTTTTGTAGTAATAAAATAGCGGTGTATAAGATATGGCTGTAAATATAATATTTTTTGAAGTCTGTTAAAAATTATGGCATTAGATAGATAGATAGTGTTTATTATTGAAAAAGATTACATTTTGTTCTGGTTAGTAGTGTCTTAAATCCTATGTTAGGTTTATCCTGACACTAGAGTTCTCTGATATTATTTATGAACACGCTTAATAACGCTTAATTGTTGAATAATAACTATTTCGTGTCCCCAGTATGTGTGACCGTCGCTCACTGGCGTCCATAGCATCTGGCATTTACGAGGAGATCGCAGACGTGCCGCCGGAAGACGCTATCTACTGTAAAATGAAACGGAGCCCGAGCTTCGAGAAGGTATATTTTGTTTTGATAGACACTGCAGCTAGTCACGAGAAATGGATCATCATCATTTCCCTGCCCTTATCCCACTTTCATGTGGGGTCGGCACAACAGGTTTTCCTCTTCCACTCCGCTCTATCAGCCGTCATCTCAACACTCACTCCTTTCCTACCCATATCATCCTTCACACAGTCCATCCATCTTTTCTTTGGTCTGCCTCTTCTGCTACATCCCTCCACATTCAAACCTAACATTCTCGTTACATGACTCTCTTTCCTCCTCATAACATGCCCATACCACGACAACCTATTACTCCTCAACTTATCCGTCACTGGCGCAACTTTCAAACTTCCTCTAATATACTCGTTCACGAGAAATGGATCATATAATTGTGAATGGAGGAGGTGGCGCATGTAGAGAGCGACACCACACAGACACGATTTTAAAATCGCGCTGTAAAACGATTCCGCGATTTTTTTATCGCATAAGCGCGCACAAAAATATCGCGCTGTTAAAAATCGTAATGCGCGTTTAGCCTAACCGTATCTTGACACCGCTTCATTATGTTATGACGTATCACACCTAGAAATAACTGGATTCCATGATGCAGTATTTTTCTGACTAACATTTGCAGCTAATACGAGAAATGGACCTAATATGAGATTGAAAGGGTGTGGAGAGCGAATTTCAAGTTGTATTTTCAATGGAAGTGCTTTGCGAATTTCATTAAAATACTCGTTTATCTAGTTAAGAGATCATATTTTAAAATGGCTTACCAACATCGCTATGCACACCTGACACCTATGCGACTTCTTTTCAATTAAATCGTCAACTTTAAACGCTTGCCGCCATTTTGTTAGTGTATGCTAGCCTATATGGTCACTATTAGCTATGCCTATTCCAAGTTTCATCCAAATCGGTTCACTGGCTTAGGCGTGATTGAAACACACACATACAAAATTTGCATCTTTATTATATTAGTGGGAAGTGGGATTTTCGTTTGCTCAGTTCGACATGTCTGTATAGCTGTGCGCACATATTTAATGTTTATGTTGCAACATTTTTTTTTTAATTAAATAGGTCAGCATTTGCCCTCACTCTGCCTGATGTTAAGCAGTAGTGAGGTCTGTTTACTGGAAAAAGGCGCCAAGTTTAAATTCAAACTCCTCTGTACCGCAGACGACCTCTGTGGCGCAGTGGGTGAAAGCCCGCTTGAGACGCAGCAGGTTGCGGGTTCGATCCCCGCCGCGGGATAAATGTTTGTATGATCTGCAAATATTTATCTCGGGTCTGGGTGTTTCTATGTATAATATGTATGTATTTACAAACAAAAAAGTATATAAGTAGTGTATCAGTTATCTGGTTCCCATTGACCACATTATAAGCAATATCCCCTCCGCGAAAGGTGAGCTTCTACACTGGGGCATCTCGGATCATAACACTGCCCAATTACTGAATATTCCAGTTAAATCGAAATGCCTTTTTTCCGAGTATTTTATAACAAAAAGAGACTATAGTTTAGATAACATAGTGAAAATGAAGCAGTGCTTACAAAATCTTTCATTTACTGAGGTTTATAAGCAAAAAAATATTGACTCTGCTTATGAAAGTTTTCAAGAATTACTTATTTTATTTTACGATCTCTGCTTTCCATACATCAAAATAAAAATACGTAACGGAACCGGTAAACCAGTTTGGATAACCAAAGGTTTAAAAATTAGTTGCCACACTAAAAGAGTACTACGTTATAAATATTATAAAAATAAATCAAATGAAAATAAAAACATGTATAAAAAATATTCTAGGCTTCTTAGAAGCTGCATAGATCGTTCTATTAAAACTTCTAAAGAAAACACTTTAAGAAAATCAAAAAATAAATGCAAGACGTCATGGCAACTAATAAAGCACGAATGTGAGAGTCAAAAACATTTGACAATCATAAATGAATTAAAAAAAAATGATTTTCTTATCTCAGACCCATTAAAAATTGCCGAAGAGTTTAATGACTATTGGATAGAACTAACGAGTAGCCCGATTGGTACTCTCTGCTATACTCACAAAAGTAGCAACTGCAGAAGCATGTTTTTAGAGCCATGTAGTTATAAAGATATTAAAAAAATCATAGTTTCACTTAAAAATACAAAAGCTACTGGTTATGATGGTTTCTCTACTAATATTTTAAAAGCATGTGCAGACGAACTGGTACCCGTACTTACACACATGATCAACTTGTCATTTACCGAGGGTCGTTTCCCAAGTGCTTTAAAGTATTCGACAGTGAAGCCTCTTTTCAAAAAAGGTGATAAAAGTATGACAGAAAATTATAGACCAATAACATTGATTCCAGTTATATCTAAAGTATTTGAAAAAGCAATGCAAGAGCGGATATTGTCATTTCTAAATAAGAATTCAATTTTAAAAAGTCAGCAATATGGATTCCAAAAAGGCAAATCCACCACACTTGCTTGCTTTAATTTAACGAAGAAAATTATTGACGACTTAGATGAAGGTAAATGGGTTACTGCGGTTTTTTTTGATATGTCAAAAGCATTTGACTTTGTATCCCATGATCTACTTCTTAATAAAATTGAAAAATACGGTATCAGAGGGCCAACACTCAATTGGTTAAAGACATATTTAAGTAATCGAAGGCAATGTGTTGAAATATCCCATATTAACTATTGTAAGGAGCTTACGTCTATTAAATCGGAATACAAAGTTAATAAATGTGGCGTGCCTCAAGGTAGTGTCTTGGGTCCCCTGTTATTTTTGCTGTATATTAATGACTTACCCGAAGTGACGACTAACCCAATTACACTGTTTGCAGATGACATTTCAATTATTATTTCATCAAAATCTGACATTCTTAATTACACTCTGGACATAAATAATTCTATTAATTCTATAATCTCATGGTTGAATAATAATAATTTAAAAGTTAATTTAATTAAAACAAATTTAATCCAATTTCATAACTATGGTAGCAATCGTCAAAACCTTAACATAGTCTATAATGGACAATACCTAACTGAGGTTGCTGACACAACATTTTTGGGAATTGTCTTAGACCATAACTGTAATTGGAAGGCGCATATTGAACACGTTTGTAAAAAGCTTAATAGGTTTGTATATGTCCTCTACACACTTAACAAAACAGCTAATCGTGCTACAGCCTTAACAGCATACCACGGCTATGTCGCTTCTGTCTTGAGATATGGTCTTATTTTGTGGGGTAACTCAACTGATATTAACAGGGCATTCATTGCACAAAAAAAGTGTATTCGTGCAATAGTTGGAGTTCCTCCTTGGGTTTCGTGTAAACCTTATTTCACTAAGCTAAAGTTACTTACCTTGCCAAGCATGTACATCTTTGAAGCTGCAAAATTTGTTAAAGAGCACTTTGATACTTTTGTTAAAGCACGTGATATCTACAATAGATGTGTACGGAATCCGGACAGAATTGTTCTCTCAAGGGTCCCTAAAACGGAGCTTTATCTTAATAATTCCTATGCTATGTGTGGGCGCATTTTTAATAATATTCCAGAAAGTTTTAAGGAACTGCCTCATAGACAATTTATAAAAAAGTTAAAATTGTGGTTGTATGATAGACGTTTTTATACTGTTTCAGAATTTTTAAATAATTAGTAGAGATTTTAATATGCATAAAATTTAATTATAAGTTAATTTGATAATGTAGAGCTTGACATGAATTTTTATTTCGATACTTATTTACTATTCTGCATGTTGAATTGAAATTGTATTGAGACTTAATGACGATATTTATTTTTTAATGATTTAATAATGATGTAACTTACAAAAAATTTGTATACCGTATTAATACGGTGGAGAATGTGACACTTATCTACAAATTTTAAAACTTATGTAACCATTCTTCGAACAAATAAATTCATTTCATTTCATTTCATTTCATTTCATTTCATTTCATTTCATTTCATAGTACAAGCTATGCTTAGTTTGGGGCTAGATGATGCTTTGGAAGAAATTGTCCAGCATTATTTATTTACATATTTAAACTCAGCATTAAAATTATTAGAGAACTAATACATAGAGATAACTATTAAGATATTTCAATGTCCCCATAGCAATTTTGAGGTTGCCATACTTTTTAGCGCCCTTTTCCAGTGTCAACTTTCATTAGACAGACTCTAGTGTCAAAATCTTCATATTTTTAATAACTAATAAAAAAAATTGTGTTGTAATGTAATGTTTTCTTATTTATTTATTTCGTATTTATTTTTATTGCTCCTGTTTGTATAATGGCGAAATTCAAGTTTTATTTTATTCTGTTTTTTAAACAATATTTAGTTGCCGCTCAACCGTTGCACATAGAGAAAAATCCTAATCCTAATATAAATCTGAAAGTTTGTGAGTATGTTTGGATGTTGGTCTATCAAACACGCCTACACCAGTGAACCGATTTGGATGAAACTTGGAATAGGCATAGATAGTGACCTGGAATAGCATATAGGCTATTCAAAATGTTGGTACCACGCGGGCGAAGCTGCGCGCAGAAGCTAGTACTAAATAATAACCATAGAGCCGTTGCGCGGGTAACACTTATCCTGCACATATAATTATAGGTTTACACAGACGCTTTCCTTTTTTGTATAACATTAATACTTACGTCATTTTCTGTTTTTTTTATTTCTATGATTGTATATATGTATATAGGCCTATCTGCTTCTGTTGTGTACTTACCTGTTTTAAATACCTTATACTTTTGTTTGTTTTTTTGTTTAGGAAGGAACTGGAGTAAAATCCCAGCGGTCCTACTGAATAAATGTTTTTTTGACTGTTCTTAATTTGTTCTTTTGTTAAATGTATGTGTGTTGCTAAATAAAGATGTTCTATTGTATGTGTTATCCCCTAGTGCGTGGAACTAGCGCGTCGGCTGGCCCCGGAGCCTGCGTACGAGTGCGTATCGGAGTGCCGCTCGCTCGCCCGCCGCCGCCCCCCGCCGCTGCCGCCGCGCACAATGGAACGGTAACAATCTGTCTCCTGCGACTAAAAATAACATGTTTTCCGTCTGCCTTGGATAGTATTTTCCTTGAAAAACAGTTAGGCCACGCACATACGACGATATGACGACCTCTGTGGCGCAGAAGGTTGCGGGCTCGATCCCCGCGGCGGGATAAATGTTTGTATGATCTGCAAATATTTATCTCGGGTCTGGGTGTTTCTATGTATAGTATGTATTTACAAACAAAAAAAAGTATATAAGTAGTATATCAGTTATTCGGTTCCCATAGTACAAGCTTTGCTTAGTTTGGGGCTAGATGATGCTGTGTGAAATGTCCAGCATTATTATTATATTATGTTAGATGTGTAAACACAAAAACACTGCCGCACTATTAATTTTTGGTTGTTCTATTACAGACGCCATCTTGTTTCCCTAGTCTTATACGAGTTAGCTCGTGAAAATAGAGCGTCGTCCGAATCTACACTGATCGGATTCCAACGTCCGAGTGCGCTCGGATCACGTGTACTCACTGTACTGTGCGCACTCTGTCCGAGTGTACTCTTACAGTGAAGCCCGGCTTTATTTTCTTTGTTCGATTGATTGTTTGGTTGTTGCAAACCTAAGCAGACGCCATTTTGTTTGCCTATTCGTATACGAGTTAGCTCGGATGAGTAGAACACGGTCGGAGTCAACTCGGATCGGAAGCCGTCGTCCGCGTGCGCTCAGATTACGGGTTGCCACACTTGCCAGAATACAAGTTGCGTCCGAGTGGATATCCGAGTCCACTCGGTCCTAGCAAACTCTAATCGTCTCATCGCTGCTTTGGTAGTTGTCGTCCGCAATGCGACCGGGTGCGAAGTGTCAAACCTTCGATCAATTACTTATATTATGATCGAAGTGTCAAACATACGAAAAGAGATATGTCATCGTATCATCGGAATAAAAAAACATAAGTCGTCGTGTTATAAAGCCGGGTCCGCAGCGACTTGTTTTTGTGTTTTTGTACAAAATAAAAACATAACCGCCCGTCCTCTGCGCCTATTTGTAGTTATTGTTTTTATTTACATTTCAAAAATGAGTTCCGACGCAGAAGACATGAAAACTGTTTTATCCATATAAAAATAGGATGTATCAAAGAGGTACCATGCTAAATAAAGGTTTTAGTTTTTTTGATTTAGTTTTTTTCTTTAGTCTTTCAACGTAAAATCCCAAAGCACCGTTCTTACTCCTAACAGTTGTATTTAAAGCAGTTTTTTCTTTAGTCCACTGCATTTCCACAATAATGGTCGCTGTTAATGGTCACCTTCTTGAAGTTGTCTCGCAGTACACATACCTCGGGCAGATTTTCCCGTTAGGTAGAAGCAACTTTGAGAAGGAGGCCAAGAGAAGGATTCAGCTAGGTTGGGCAGCATTTGAAAAACTACGTCGAGTCTTCTCGTCACCCATACCGCAATGTTTGAAAACGAAGGTCTTCTCAGTGCGTCTGTCATTTAGGGGAGGCCTATGTCCAGTAGTGATATAGGCCGATGATGAAAATCTAAGCGCTAAACCAATAATTCAAGACGTTCCAGACCATGGATTTAGCATGGTACCTCTTTGGTACACTATTTATCTTAGTTCCAGACCAAAAAAATTTACACATTTGACATTGACTTCTTCAACACAAACCACTTTCCCTCCCCGCAGGCAAATGCGGGGGATGTTATCCATTCTTCTCGGAAAACATTTTGTTGTTATTTTTGTCTATGCCAAGCCCGAATTGACAGGTTATTTTGTACAAAAACACGAAAACACGTCGCTGCGGACCCGGCTTAAGGCAATATTAGTCAAAAAATTCACGTTCTATATTTAACTTCCAGTGGCACAACCCTTTCGTCGTCCTGGCGTGGTAGTGTGACACGTCACGGCTCGCTGGGCTCGCTGCCGCGCGCGGCTCCACAGCTCGCCGCGACTAGAACTCAGCTCCGGGATCGTTCGAGACAAGCCTTCAGCGCATTCAGGTATACTGGCCGGATTATTATATAATTGCGATAGCAAACATTGTACATATTTCGCCAGTGCTGCCTATACGGAATAATCAAACCTATTACTTTCATAGTAGGTTTGAAACCTTGGTCTCGAAATACCACTTTCGTTCCAGTAATTGCTACTTTATCGCAGTGGCGTTAGTTCCGCTAGTTACCAATCAGTGAGCGATCAGCAATCGATCGCAAGTTTTTCGTGACCAGGCGCTTCTTCTCTACGAACCTCAAACTACTACTTTCCCTTGTTAGGTTAGATTAGGCACAATGGTAATTCTGTTTACTCTTTCAGAAAAAGACTCAAAAGCGACTCTCGCACCGCCGTCTCACATAAATCAGAGAGCAAAGACAAGGATGTCGAGACGAAGAAGAAGAAATTCGACTTTACACCTTCAAGAGACATCTTCAAGAGCTTCAAGGTCAGTCGCAAGATGAAGAACCTCAAGATTACAGGCAAAGACAGCAAGAGCTGCGAATTTCTTGACGAAACCGAACACGTCGCTACCAACCGCTGCTCTAAGTCCGTTGAGTGTTTAGAAGGGAATGATGAATATTTAGACCGTTTTAATACTGACGTCTCCATCGAATTCAACGATACTGTCGCAGCCTTATCATTACCGCAGGAAATAGTGCAGCTAATACTGAATAATCACGAGCAAATATTAAAAAATGAAATATTAAACACTGACTGCATCGATTTACGGGATCCTGTTGAGGGTGACTACATGCCAATGTCGCCCATAGTGCCTCCGTCGACCACGTTGGAACACCACTATATTGTCATGACACCAAGGTCGAATTTAGCTTGAAGTTTAGTCGGGTAGTACACGCCATGTTATCTTGGATTATACTTTATAGAATAGACACATTATTTGTCACAAACACACACAAGAAAACACTAAAGGAAAAGGAAAACATAATCTGATCGCACATTTACTATACAGGGTGTAAAAAGACAACTACCGAAAACTGAGGGGTTACAATCAGACCATGATTCTAAACATATTGAGCGAAAAAAAAACGCAAAAACATATTTTGACTTAGCTTAGTAATTTTATGTTATTTTCGGTTATTTACTACTATTACAACATAATAAGACCATACCTACCTAATAATTTCATTTAAAGAAAAAAAAATCCAGCAATCTACGTAAAAAAACGCGCCCAGAACATACGCAAACAGTACTCTTCAAAGGCTGTTTTCCCCGGATATAATGATTTTTTCGGAAAATCCTTTTGGATGTGGTTGTGTGTTGGGATGCTGTACCTACCCCTTTCGGCTTCGGTAGACTTCTTTTTACACCCTCAAAAATGCTGATGACGTCAGAAAATGCGGCTCGCCTCTGACGTCAGCAGCATTTTCTCTATCTATTTCAGCATCTCTCAGTTCAGCGCGGTCGGCTCGGCTGTACTGTGCGACCACCCATTACTGAAACCCAACGTACCAAAGTACGTACTTTTATACCGTGGCGTTTACGAACAATTTTTTAGATACCACCGTTATTTTGAGGATTTTATTCAAGCCTGTTCCATAGCGGAATGGATCTGATTTACAGCATTTTTTTTCGTTTTAATTCCTTGTTTATTTTTTTATTTTCCTATCATCATCATCATCATCTCAGCCTTTTTTACGTCCACTGCTGAACATAGGCCTCCCCCATAGATTTCCACAGCGATTGATCTTGTGCAGCCTGCACCCAACGGCTCCCAGCAACCCTTACAAGATCGTCTTTCCATCTCATTTTCCTATGTGGTTGGCAAAATGTATAAACAATCTTGAGGTTAGATCAGACCTGTCTTTATAATTGTATTGGCTGCTGTGGAGTGACGCCTACTCCACAGCAGGAGTGTCATTCGAACGATGACAGGGCAGCCACACTGGTAGAGCCCCGATATCCTACGGCCGCGCGCGCATATTTCGTGTCTACACACATTGCGCTTCTAAACTCTTAAGATTTCTTGTGAACGTTCATCCAAAGACCCACAATCCTGGAATCTTAGAACGGATATCAATCTTTATGGACTTAAAAGTGCGGCGATTTATCGGTGCAACCAGGATGCGACACCTTTGTACCCGCTAGATTGATGAGATAAAGTTTCCTATTCCATCTCAAACAATGTCCCAGGCACAACTGCTTCCCGTTAAATATAGGTAAAGGTTGCCTCATGACGCTGCATAAATCACCTAATATAATATAATATACGTAAAATACACCTAAAATCGATGACATGGTTCCTAAGAACAGATCTTATGTCTTATAGTTTCATACTTTCCCATACTGACCGATCTAAATGTTACACCTGTTGATGTAAAGTCCTATGTTTTTATTCAGGTCGGTATAAACCATCTGATACAAGCATTAGAAAGCAGTATCTTTTTTTTATTTAAAAACTTTACAATCTTGCCAGGAAATTGAAAGAGAAGTTCTATGTATGTTGGGATATATTTAATACTGTCAAAATACTTATTATTGTCTAAATAAGAATTAGGTATGGCTTTTAGCTTGATTTTTGTTTAAACTTGTTTCGAAATCTGACTGAATCTTGATCTCAAACAAATCAAAATACCTGGCCGTAAAAAACTTCTAATTTATTTATTTATTTTGGCACAAAAAACAACATGTCATTTATTTAACAGTTGCTATGCAAGTAACGTACTCAAATGGTTTAATGCTCTTCGCCGAGACTGACAAATGAATGCGTTCTCTTCAGAGAAACGCTCATTTAGATTGCGAAACCCACCATCCAGTAAAACACTTATCTTGTGTTTAACGCCAAGACTTGTTTGTATATAAAGGATATATAAAAGACGTGTCTCTGACTGTCTCTCCAGACAACTACTAAAAATTGTTGTGCTATTAAAACCACATTTAGGTGTATCATTGAGAAATGAAAAGTCTTATCAAATTATTCGATTCCGACGGGATTCGAACTCGCGAAGATAAGACGATCCTCCTAAAGCCGCTCGGCCACGGAATCCTGACGTCGCTATCGAAATTTGTAATAAGCTCATGTAACCGATATACATGAGCTTATTTTAAAATTTTGATAAGACTTTTCATTTCTCAACTACTAAGAATCTCGAATATCTAAAGATCTGAGAGAATGTCTACCGCGCTTTGGGGACACTATTTTGTACTAGGAACTCGTATGTTCTACTAGACAATGAACTCTGACGATATTTGTATTTGTATCTATTCGCGATTGTCAAGTTCATTTAAATCAAAGCCAACATAATTAAAATAATTACGTTCGTGGGCGATACTCATACACTCGAGACTGATTATTTGTATAATACGAATACAATGATTGTGTAAACTTTGTCTTGATACAAACATTATGTTTTGTTCTACACTCAGGGACTGATTTAGAGGAACGTAACAAAATTTTAGAAACTTCTTAAAGTCCCTAAGATTCGTAATAAAAGCCATAATGTATTTCTACAAAATCCACGTAAAATAAGTCGGAATCAAGTTAGTAGTGCTATAACTTAGCTCACAAATAATAAAAACTCATAAAAAAAATTTAGTCGTAATCTCGACCTCGACTCAAATTCTACTCGGCCTTCAAATGTATTTCAGTACCTACGCTTGGCCGTAAAAAATCCTCCACTAATTCTTGTCTTATGATATTTTCTATACAAGTGGAGAAATGAACTCTCAAGGTATAGTGCCACAATCTTATCTTAGTTTTTTTTTAATTTTGTCATTTATATTAAGGTGTGACAATAAAGAATTATCTATCTATCTATCTATCTTATCTGAACGTCGTGGGAACGGCCGTGGGTTCGAATCCCGGCCGTGCATCAATGGAAACCAGTTAGTATTCTTAAAGGCGGCGATGGGCTTGCAACCTGTCACGTATGGAATACTAACTTCTGCAAGAGTTATTATAACGTAATATTATTATTTTAATATGTTATTTGTGATCTTAAAACGCCTTTTTCAAGATAAGGTAGGTTTTTCAAGGAAATTTATTAGCTCTATTAGAGGTAGCTTGTTTGGTCTCGTCTTCTACTGGACTTGCTAAGACTCATTTGATTAATTCGTGTTTATTTATTTTTTTGCTCAATTTTTTGGGACCTGTTCAAAAGTATCTCTATGAAAGAAATAAAATCACCATTAGGTAGCACAAAACCATGCGTGTGGCTGTTTGTGAATAAGGGGTTTGAAGACCGTCCATTTGATTAAATTTTGGTCTAAAATATACAAAAAGACTTGATTTGAAAGAATTTAACTGATTTTGTAATAATTATCATTAGTTTAAATTATTTAATTTATTTTAGTGGTTTAGTTGCGACGGAGTATGAAGAACATTAGAAGTCGATAGAGTAGGTTAAAAAAAATTCACTCCGCACTAAGCCTAACGGATTGTTGTTAGGTTTGAAAAGAACTGAGGGTAGCATCGTTATTTTGTAAGATTTGCTTGATTTTGGCAATGAGGTGGTATACCCGGGATGGCCAATGCCAATCTCTGGCATAGCGATAAACATATTGCATATGGTTATTAATTATTATCCGATGTTTTGTGTAGCCTTATTTAGTAAAATAAATAAATAAAATAAATAAATAATGTGGGTGAACAGTTTATTATAAATTTATATAATGACGTAGGATATAGATTGCATTGGCCAACTGACCCAGATATGCCGGGCAAAACAATTTAAGATGCAAAGTAAACCATGATGTAAATAGTATGGTATTATCGACTGAAAAAGGATCACTGCCAAAAATGTAGGTTAGGAATGGATGAGTCGAACGGAAACTAAAGTTTACCAATCAATACGGACTGTTAACTTTAACCTTCCGTTATTGTAACCATAATGAATATGCTCCAATCGTCCGTTTGTTGGTGAACTTTAGAATCTCGCTAATAAAGAGTGGATGTTAGTGATTAAAATTATTCAATGAACGGTGCTCCCGCACAGAATTGGTTTATGGTAAATTACCAAAATTTTATCTCGCTAAAACCGCGTTCTGATTTAATTTTGAGATATAAATAAGTTTATATAAAATCGATTTTATAGGTACCTAACTCTTGCAAGGAACAACATTTAATATCGTCGGTCGCTTTTGTTTTTATAGGATACGAACAATATTCTCAAGAAACTGACGTATTTTAACATAAATCACCATTGTTGTATTCTTATTTGAAATTAGAGCAAATAATTTACTCGATTCTCGTCATGTCGCGACGTGTAATAGTTTATGTATACAGCTTTATTTGCTAATGTGTTGTGATATTTATTACTAATTGTTATAACTCATTTGATGCTTCGTTGAGCCTTTGGTACTCGAGCCGTGAGCTTCTGTAATGTAAGTTTGGTAATACCAGCCAAACTGGAATTAAATTGTTATTGCTGTAGTCGAAATTATGTAGGAGAATTCTTTGTTTTTTTGTATTGTTTGTGTATAAGTATGCAGCTGATTTTGTAGTAACCTAGCCTATTAGCTTTTCAGTATTTACCGTATTTTAATGATAACTTTCAAGTATCATTGTAAACACAGTATTCACAAATTAAACTTGACGAGTGCTATACAATTGGCAGATTATGACCAGAATGTTAGACCGAACCAAGGTAATGGAAAGCCAATCCAGCAAAGAATACAATACATACAATCTTTATTTATTCTTCTTCGTCGTGTCGATGGTTCCAAATATCAAATTTTTCGGGCCCAGAAGTTGGCCACACTCACTGCAACATCCGTGGCGTCATTCAGGTCGCGCAAGGTGCAGGTGTCTTTATTTATTTCCTCTCACAAAGGTCAGCACTAAGAAAAGCCTTAACTAATGACGATCCTTAGATAGCTTGACTGATTCTATTGTATTTTGTCATTTAATGTACATTGTAGTAGCTTAGTTTCTGTAAATAAATGTATTTTCACAACTAAAGATGTACAAGAACCTGTTTTGTGAGAGACTGGTGCCTGTGGTAGGTTTGACACCGGTGATACAGGTCACCAGTGCCCCACTCCACGGATCTATAAATAACAAAGTACATATTTATGCTTTTCCAATTTGCCAATATAACTTCGAAGTTCAAGAGAAAGAATAAAATTAAAGTGAGGCTTGCCAACATCTAATGATAGCTTTACAGCTCACGCATCTATCAAAGTGTAGTTTGTGAATATTAGTATACCTTTGTCTGATACACAGTTTGTTTAGTCTTTAGGTATAATTTTAGGTCGCATCTGCTATTTGGCCATTATTTATCTAGTTGTAGGTTTTGTAGGAGCTTTACTTGTTTATTTATAATACAAACTTTAAAACTGAATTTGGTAGCTTTTTTATGTTATTCTCATTCTAAATGAATTAAAATTAACTGTTTTTGAGTACAGAGTGTAAGCTTTTTACTAACTCGATCGCGTTAGTGTAGACCACAAACTTATCTGGACCGGTGGCCAAAAGACGAACTAACGAATTTTACTGTAAAATTATTTTTTCTGCCAACACCAAATGCGATAACAGCGCCTCTCTCACCGGTTCAGATAAGTTTGTGGCACTGTACAGTGCAAATAAACTAATTGTGAAAATTCAGAATAAAGCAACGCCATCTATTGACTGGTACATAACTAATGAGAACCAATACCAATCTTAAAACTCGAAATAAGGAATTTAAAACCTAAAAAAATATGCGTCTTACCATAGAACGTGACATAAAGTTATTCCACCGAATAAATCAAGAATAACCATACATTTTGACAGTTTACACTCCGGAATAACTTTATGTCACGTTCTATGGTAAGACGCTTAATCTTTACGATGAAATATTTCAAGTAAATTATGACACTGTAGTGAATATTTTTGTACCAACAGTATTTTTTTACTAAGCTAACAATTATCTTCAAAGTACTTTGTCAGTGCGATTATTTTGTCTGTTCCTATTCAAGAGGACCAATTCATTGTCTGTTTATTTTGCTACGAAGTGTTCAGGAATAACTGCATTGTGTTATGAAAATAAAGTTTGCATGTGTTTCATCAGAAATCTGTTTCATTTCATTCCGTACAATTAATAGGGAAAATAATACATTATAAATATTATTCATAAATACTTTATTACAATGCCATTGCAACCAAAAATACAATTTTAAAACCGTTATAATATCACAAAAATTAGTGTTCTTCAGACTAGGGCAAGTCGTACTGCCAACTATTCAAATAGTTTGCTTTTGAAATTAATAATTATGTACGTTTATCAACATAACCATATCTAGCCAAATATATCGAAAATAATACTTTTATATACAATTTTGTTTGCTAAACGCATGTTCTAAGCTTTACCTACCTAATAATAGATTACTCACACTAAGGAAATGATCGTCAACAAGCCGCATATCGACTACGCGTTCCTGGCGCGCGCGAGTGCGTTCCGCGGAACGCGTTCCAAATAATTGAGATGTTGACTAAGCGCGCGTGGCGCTTAGTTCTACTGTTCCAGTGTTTAATCTTTCACCACGCAGGTCATGTTATGTATGAAAAGCAGCAGAATTGGCGATTTGGCTTTTACAAATTCATCGTTCGGAAAGCGTTCGCAACAAACATACACAACTTCCGTCGCAACTGGCGCGCGCGCCAGAACGTCATTATGGTATCACGCGATGTCAAATGCTCGCCAACGTTCGTCCTCTTCGAACGCTTAGTCGATACGTGGCTTAATCTAATTTTTCAAATCTTATCTCATCATCATCATTAAACTTAAGAGCTCAGCTCTTGTCGGTGCAATGATGCAACTTCCTCCACCTCTCCCTTTCCAATGCGGATTCCTTTACTTCTTTATACGACATAAATCTTATCTACTCACACCATATTGTTTATTTAAGCACAATCTACATATACTTTAAAATATGCTTACCTGTGCAGTGTGCATGTCACATGTGTTATTGAAATTACCTCTGAAACCCTCTCAAACCTTAGAGCCATACACTGAGTGCAATGCATACATAGCGTATTTCATTGCAAACTTGTGCGTAGAGATCCAATAAACTTGTACTTATTCCTTATCATAATTAACAGTTATGCATTATTATTTTGCTTAATTAGAGATATAATTTTATTTTCGAATTCATAGCTTAATTAAATTAAAAACAACTACTTAAACAAAAAGTCATTAGATAAATAATAATAAGTAAATCATATAATTGCATTTCTTTTTTGTGTCAAATTTTGTAAAAATACACCAAAAAGAGAGCTGCGGCGATAACCAGTTTTTTTATTATATTATTTTAGGAACATAAAATTAAATGCATTCTTGAACCTATTATTTCATCACGACTTTAAATTCATATATCCATTTTTGCTAGTATTTATCTGGGGACATTGTTTACAAGAGATGGGAACTACGATGAGGATATGGAAAGGAGAAATACTGGAAACCGAGTGAATGGGGCACTCCACGATTTTATGAGCAGCCGGAAAGTGTCCAACAAGGCACGACTGGCAGTTCATAGAGGAGTGTTGGTACCGACATTGATGTATGGAAGTGAAAGTTGGGTGTGGCAGAAAAAACATCAGAGTAGAGTGAATGCTGTTGAAATGAGAGCGTTGCGTAGTATGTGTGGGGTAACGTTGAAGGATAAAGTGAGAAATAGTGTGATAAGGGAACAGTGTGGAGTGAAAGAAGATGTAGTGTTGAGGATCGAACCTTCTTGGATCAAATTGGCGACATTTTGGAGAAGGGCCAGGTAAAAAGTACCCTAAACCGACGATCATGTATGAAGAATGTAATGAGAGTGAATGAGGCGAAAGTTGTGTCAGGATCGTAGCGAGTGGAGATCCGTGGTCTCTGCCTACCCTTTTGGGAAAGAGGCGTGATTTTATGTATGTATGTATTAATTATGGGAACGGTTTGTAACGTAACTTAGAATATTACCTACTACTAACACAAAACAAATCTAGACACTTGTGTTTATCATACAAAGCTTTGTCCTGGTTGGGATTCGAACTCGCAACTCCCAGCACAGATGGGCAGTGCTACTAAAATCTGAGCTATGAAGCCAGCCAATTTAATAGTAGTTAATAGGTACTAATTAAAAGTAACTATTAATGGATTGATTTGCGAAGTTGAAAGTTTTTCTTTAAGTAATGAAGTCCGAGTAAGTGTTATCTGTAGATCTAATAAAAAACGTTGTTATGCTTCTAGTTCAGTACTCTTGTGGATATACCCAACGAGCCCACCTACCTCCCCACAAGTGGGGTAGTTGCCAAACTAATGTCCTTTGTCATTAGACTTGTCGTATGAGTCTACGACCCCGCTGCTCAAGTCAATGGGGTCTTTACCACAATAACATCCCCATCAGTGTGGTCGTTGCTAAGTCACGGATTTGGGCTAGTTTCACAGAGTAAGCACAGTTACTCTTTAGTCAAAATAATGTCTGCTTGAGCTAATCTAGTCACTTTAGAAGTTAGGTACTCAATACGACGGAAAAACCTGGTATTTTCTGCAAATACTTTTGTTCAAATGTTTGTTTGCAATACTTGATTTGTGATAAATATATAATTTATCCTATTCATGCGACTGATCTATAGCTGAAAGCTGATTGCAAAGCGTTAACCTAAGCCATTACTCGGCTTTATATCAGATAATCTCCCACTCACTATCCAAATGGTCGTCAGGCGACACCAACCTATCTTTGAACCCATTTTTCATATCCAACTTTAACTCTAAATCGAGATTCCAATTGTTTGGGAGTTTCATAACCTTTGGGACTAAATCTTGTATCGGTGCTTTCTCCGTTTTCAATTTATGAGTGGGGGTTTTGTTTTCAATATGGCGTTTGAAAGTGCTGTCATTTTTGACAGTGACATTATTATGATTGTTGACGTTATTATAAGTGACGTCATTTGGATGATCAGTGACGTCAGTGTCGTTGTCGCTGACTTCAGGATCGGTATGGGCGGCGATGCTGAGAGAGTCGAGGTTTAACATTTTGGCGAGAATCTTCTCTTTCTCTGCGATCTCTTGTTCGAGGAGCTCGTCGTTTTGTTGTGGGACGTCGCTGGAACATAAACACCTATATTAATATCTTCCTATTTCAATATACCTACTTAAGTTTGTAATGCTCAAGGGGCTTATTCGTAGCGAAAGAACTGTAGTATAGTAAGTTACTCATGTCTTGATTTTGTATTGTAATTAAGATGACTACTCTAACTTTTTATGAAACACACCCCTAGCTTTTAAGACAGATAGTGAAATAGTGAAGAAAAGTCCAATTTTGTACCAGTTAGGTCCAAAATTAGACTTCTCTTAAAACTCACTTATAAACGCTGACTTGCATAACACATGGCGTTGTCGTCACTCCATCCTTCCTAACCGGCGTGGCCTTCCGTGGCGTGTTCCCTCCCGAACCTCCCTCCCTTCTCCTACTCCTCCGACTACTATGAATCAACTCCTCATCACTCCTCTCCATATAACTATTGTACAACTTCAACTTTTTCTGTAGCTCTTCGGACTTCGCGCGTCGGATCTCTTCCACGTCGCTTGAAACGTCTCTGAACTCGTTAATGATAGATTCTAAGACATCTCCAGATATGTCTACCGGTAGATGTTTGATGGGTGGTAGTTCGAAGCATTCTTCTCCAGGGACAGTAGTTTCTAGAAGTTCGTTCTTGGTGAACATAGATATGGGCTGCTCTAAGACGCTGGATATGTAGGGTACGGTTTGGTCGATGAGAGTCGTGGTTGTGTTGACGGCGTGTTGAAGCGATGTTGTCAGGGATTTCGTCATCATGTTGAGTGGATCTTCTGTTGAGGAGACATTTTCTGTGAGATTTATAAAAAGAGCTCAAATTGAAACGTAAGAAAATCCTTCAAAAGATATTTGAAAAATAAAAGTCAATTATTCGATTTTGTACAAAATAATCTTTATGAATGAGCGTTTAAAAAAATAATTCTAATGCTAACATATAAGACTATTTACTTACTCTGTTGAAAGTTCTGAAAAACCAAAAGGAAACTTGAGCAAAACAACTTTAGACAAGCATGAAACATAATTTAGCATGCAAAGCGTTACACTAAATTGCGGCAGCAAAAGTGGTAAGAGACAAGACAGCCATCTTTTAATTACATAGGTATAAAAAGTTTTAATACAGCTCTTATGCAGCATCCACACCACGTGTTATGTTTACTCAAACATTCCAAAGAGACTGACGCCGGTATTCACAAACATTACTATGAGGTCGCACAGGGTCCCAAAAATCTACTAATTTTGGGACCCTGTGCGTCCGCGCGCACTGTGAAACGTCATAGTAATGTTTGTAAATACCGGTGTACATATGTTTTGGTTTGTGTTTGTGCGTAGTCTATTATTACATGAACTGTCAAATTGAAAAAAATATAACAGCTAATTGTCAATTACCAGTGCCACCGCAAGTAATGGCCGAAGCAAAGCCATTGGCTACACAAATATACGAAAAAGCAGGGAATAAAATAAAAATGCAAAATATTCTGATTGAAAAACGTATATTCATATATTCAATGGCTACGCTGGCGTTTCGGTTTACAAGTTACAAGAATACAGGGTAACTGATTGCATTGAGGTTCTAAAAGGTATACCTGATAAAAACCGGTAGAATTCGTTGCAAATACATAATTCGGGGTAACTAAATACATATAAAATAACACTTATCGAACTAAGCCTAAACTACAAGCAGACTTACAAACTTAAAACTTAAAAGTAAAACTTTAGTACTAAAAAGTTAAAAGTGTAAGCCAAAATAGATTAGTCTTTGCCTAATACTCTTGAAAATTTCAAATTGTACTATAAGCTAATGAATTAAATATTACATGGTATTGGGGACGTGATTGGAAACGATATAGTGAAAAATGTATCAAAATAATATTTTTTTTCATTTGTTTACAAAAACGTGGGCATTTCGTAGGGCTATCCGAAGCAAAAGTTACTATATAAAAACAAAATAATAGTATAATTTATTATCAAGCGGGCAAAGCTAGCACACATCCTACCGGCTGCGCCATTTAAATTAATCTGTATCAGCGCCATCTACCGGATCCATTTATTAAGAAATACATGAAAACAATATAAAAAAAATCTAAAATTTTGATTCCCAATCACCCAATGCCATGATTGGCCCAAATAAAATAATGGAATGTTAATAAAAACAAAATAAAAGTTCAAACAATTTTGTTGTAAGAATAAATTAAGCTACGTTACGTTGGTGGATAATGCAGTGCGTTGGATTTCAGAAACGGATGGTTTTTGTTAAAATATCAAGATGGATGCGATATTTATGGTCACTTTATTTCGTGAGCAAAAAATTTACCTTTACATTTATTTGTGCAAATAAACTTATATAGTTTCATTTTTTTATTTATCTAAAACTAAAATACGATGCGATGAATGCTTTGAAAAACGCATTAGCATTATGATCGCTTGCTGTACGTTAACGGATCTAGTTGCAAATCTTTTTCAGAAATTATACTTTGGAGATATCAAACAGGGTAGTCAGAGGATGTCCAAATATAAAATTTGACACATGTACTAATAAGTTTCTTAAATTCTAGTCTTAGCTTATATTTCCAAATATATATGTATATATCAAAATTAACTACATTGGTCCTAATTTGGTATTAGTTATCAAAGGTACCACGTGACAATAGTCATAATAATATAATTAAGTACTAACTTGTTATACTAAAAAATGTATATAAAAATGATGTAATCTTTTAGTTTAGTCAGCGACAGAATCCAATTAGAATAGATAAAAATGACAGTCATTAATGTCATTATATCCCACAAGGATCTGCTCCGGTGAGGGAGGCGCTGCTATCGCATTTGGCATAGAAAAAGTAAATGTCTATGGCATGTGATGTTGCCAAAAAAAAACACAGTTAGGTGGGCAAGCAAGAGACCAAAGCACCAAACGAAAAAAAAAACACACCGAGCAATGGCGGATATGGCAACCAGAAACAAATTGCAGACAGATTGACATTTGTAAATGGCGTCGTTAGTTCCTCTTTTGGCCACCGGTCCAGATATCTTTGCAGCGCTATACATTAGAGTGTGGATAAAACGGGTAGAGTGTAGATATTATTGCTTTATCCACATTATAATGTTATTACTGTCATTTTTATCTATTCTCCGGTACCTAGACAAACGCTGTGCTAAGGGGGCTGTAATATAAAACTTAGCGCTTACACAATAAGGTACACAGTCCAGTGATCATTTTGTGCTGTACCTTACTTTCTTATATTAATAATTCGTTGAAAATATCTACCATTAACTACCTACCACCAGTTTTGATTAATAAATCAATTATGGCAATGATTTGGCTGAAACTATGATTAAATAATACGACATAGTCTGAAGCACCAAGTTATTTCTTTTATACAGGGTTAGTTTGAAAAACATCGGTAACCTCTCACGACTGTATTACTATCATCAATATACTATATCACTATATCAACTTTTGTTCTATGACTTTAAAAAATTCATCATTATTTTTTTTATCTGATTGTCATATAAAAATAAAAATATTTTAATTGAACGCTCTAAATGTTACGAAGTCTTTGCGAAACAAAAGAAAGCGATAGTACAAAGCGAAAGGAGCGGGGTAAGGGCGGCGGGGGCCGAAATGTGTTCGATAGGTCAATAAATAAATAATGCTGGACATTTCACACAGCATCATCTAGCCCCAAACTAAGCATAGCTTGTTTGGGGCTATGCTTAGTTTGCTTTTTTCAATGTTTTAGATATGAAAACGAAATCTAGAATGTTTGTTTTTGGTGAATGTATTATGTTTTGTAAAAAGTCGTAAAAAGTTTATGATGATAGTAATACAGTCCTGAGAGGTTACCGGTGTTTTACAAATAACCCTGTATATTTTATACAACCTTCGATCAACTATCTACAACCTAAATAAACTTAACGTAACTTTTTAATCTAATATAATATATAATATAATAAAGTCTGTATCGACGTCTCAATAGCATCCATTAAGCATGTAGCAAGCAACCAAGTTGTAATACATTATAACAGCAACGTGCATTAAAGTTTTGACAAAACTAATAAACATAAGAGAGACATACACGCATAATATGGTATCAATACAAACAATGAGGCAACTTGCATGCAAGTTACATGCAATAGACGTCAAACATTATTTCATGATTGAATAGCAACTTAGAAATAGCAACATTATAGGACTTGCATGCGCAAACAACAAAAAGGTCACTTAACTATCACAAAGTTAAAAAAAAAACTTTTACAGATCACGTGACTTTGCATGGAGGACGGAAAACACAAGTTCTATGAATAATTTTAAACATAAGCGGATTGTAAACAATCAATGTTACTCAAGCAATGCTTAATTTTATTTAACCTTTGACTTGACTTGTGACTTGAATCCATCTACAAAGCTGGGCTAATATCGATACTCAAAGGGCACGCGTAGCGCCATCTATAAAGCTAGGAGAAACTTTCCTAGAAATAAAGTAAGTAATTCCTAGAAATAAAACGTTTAGAAACCGCCTCCCAACTAGTATAAACCAACAAACAAAAATATAGCTTACGAACTACAAACAACCTGTAACTACATTGCAAGCTCTATGAATACTGGAATAAGTACTGCTTAGTTAAGTAATTATAATATTGTAAAAAATAAGTACATGCCACAACACGTGAGTTGAATCAGACTATAAATAAATAAATAAAGCTGGACATTTCACACAGCATCATCTAGCCCCAAACTAAGCATAGCTTGTACAATGGGAACCAGATAACTAAAAAAAAAACTTTTACTTTTACTTTTTTTTTACCAGATAACTGATATACTACTTATATACTTTTTGTTTGTAAATACATACATATTATACATAGAAACCAGACCCGAGATAAATATTTTCAGATCATACAAACATTTATCCCGCCGCGGGGATCGAACCCGCAACCTGCTGCGTCTCAAGCGGGCTTTCACCCACTGCGCCACAGAGGTCGTCAATATAACAATAATAAGTGTGGAAATAAAACAAAATCTTAAGCATATTTTAACTACTGATGGATCTTTGACATTCGTGCAATCTTGACATGGAAAATTGTCTACTACTTGTCTACTGCGCAACAAAACGGCTAACTTCACGAATGGCTAGATCTGTCTAGCGTACATACATATATTATGATTTATAACAAAAAAAAAATCAACGAAAGTCATTATCTTGACTAATTTTATCTCAAGACACAACTCATATTGAATCTGCTTTATCTAAGCGTTTCCTAAATGAAATGAAAGCTACTTATAAATACAAACCCTATTACTAATAAACGTTGCATAAAACCTATGAACCATACTTTGGAGTTTATGCATTACGTAACTTTATGCGGCGCTTATTAATAAGGGCCAAAGAGAAAAGCTTTACTTAAAAGTAGCGTTTCCGATTCCAATTATAATTTAGTTCTAAATAATATATTAATTATTTCAAAAAAATAGCTGGACACATTTTCTCATAGTAAAAAATTAAATTCACGGAAACTTGTCCAAGCCATTTTGGGTATCGCATTTAGTAACATTTATCTCAAGTAATTTTAGGAATCGCTGTATCTGTACAAGTTATCTCTTTTGGAACAGACCTGGTGATAAAGCGGCGGGCTCGGGTGCGGGCGCTAGTCTCACTAAGGAACGTGGCCCTTCCAGCACAAAGATCTCATCCTTGTTCACCGACACGGATAGAATCCTAAAAATAATGATCACTATTAGCTTAAACTGCGCGATGGGTTGACATAAAAAAGATTTGTCACTAATAAATACTAAGTCTCGCTCGCTCGAATGTTCGAGAGTGACCGAGCGAGAGAGCACATTGAGTCGGCCAATCGGAGTGCAGTGTCGCCGCAGTAAGTTCGTACGAGTCAGTGGCCAAGTCTGGCGACGGAGTTTTTAGGCCGCCCTAAGGCCTCCGTCATGACTTAACGACTTAAATAGCCGGGACCGACAATTGCCCTCCGAAGCACGGAAGCGCTCATTAAAAATAAAATAAGTAATAAAATAAAAAAGGCTTGCACCCAAACCATCCTCTCAGCTTAATCAGCCTTATCCACAGGAAAGACAACATCAATACGTGTGGAGCTGAGTAAGCTGCGGGTTTCCTCATGATGTTTTCCTTCACCGTTAAGACAGTGCATATTTTTACGAATAGAAAAATCCATTGATGCACACCCGGGATTCGAACCCACGACCTTCGGATTGAACGGCTCAATATGTTACTTCTTGAAACCTCTCCAGGTGTTAGTTACATTCTGAGCTTCTCGACCATCATGATCTCCAGGTCACTTTCTGATCATGTGATGGACTTTCTGAATATTTCCAGGTGCTAGCTACCTTTATAGATGGTCTAGGTGGTTACTTCTGGAAGATTAGTTACCTACTGCTCACTGGTCGACGTACTGCTGCACGCGAGGGTCCAGCAGAAGGAGCACTACTTCTAGAACATTGCTTGTGCTAGTTACCTCCTGAGCTGGTCTACGCAGGCCACACACTGCTGCACGCGAGGATCCAGCAGAAGAAGAACGCGGCCGTCATGTGCACACAGCAGCTGTTCTTTGAACACGTGTAACGAGCACAGAGAGAACTCGTGAGTCTCTTGTGAGTGACGGGTGGATGATGGGTTCAGGAGTTCTGCTACTGTAAGGGGGTTGGATATTGCGTCCTGAAATACAATGATGTATAGATTTTAATCCAATCCCACTAATATAATGTGCTTTGCATGGATGTTTGTTACAAAATTGATAGAATTTATTTTAAAGGCTCTGTAATATAATAGTCCAGAATAGCACGTACGCTACTTTATAACCCCCGAAAAGATAAAACCAAAACAATGCTGGACATTTCACACAACATCATCTAGCCCCAAACTAAGCAAAGCTTGTACTATGGAAACCAGGTAACTAATATACTTTTTGTTTGTAAATACATACATAGAAACACCCAGACCCAATAAATATTTGCAGATCATACAAACAAACATTTATCGGCGGGGATCGAATCCGCAACCTCCTGCGTCACAAGCGGGCTTTCACCCACTGCGCCACAGAGGTCGTCATGGAAAGATGGAGTATTCATATTCATTGAGTATTCCCAAAGTACCACTATTCACCTAGCTTTAAGACAATTCAAAGTGTGATCCCAGCGTTCCATATGAATAAATGCAATTCTTTGACTTGGACCACGGGTAACATCGCGGAGCGCAGCTGGTCTATAATATCTAGTGTGTTGCCCGCTGTTCCAGCTATTAAATCGTGAAGACATAAGGGAGACCACACAATTGGCCAACTATTACGAACTTATAGTAGTGTAATCCGCTCTAGTGGCGCTCAAGTGGTAGTGGGCGGGACACATAGCTCCTGGAACTGACGGCCGTTGGGGCGGAAAAGTTCTCGAGTGGAGGCCACGCACGGAAATCGCAGCAGAGGACGGCCCCCCACTAGATGGAAAGACGATCTGATAAAGGTTGCTGGGAGCCGTTGGATGCAGGCTGCACTAGATCGATCACTGTGGTAATGGATGGGGAGGCCTATGTTCAGCAGTGGACGCTAGATGGCTGAGATGATGATGATGAAATCCGCTCCCGAAATTGGTTTATGCAGCCATCAAAAGAAATGTTTATCCTAAACAGACTCCGTTTAAATCGTCTGTAACTGTTAAGTCTTCAATGCCAACGATGATGATGATGTATGCTAAGATATTACCTTAAGTAAGTAAGTAAGTTCGTATGAGTCAGTGGCCTGGTGACGGAGTTTTTAGGCCGCCTTAAGGCCTCCGTCATGGCTTAACGACTTAAATAGCCGGGACCGACAATTTAACGTGCCCTCCGAAGCACGGAAGCGCTCAGATGAAAATGCCACTGGCGGTCACCCATCCACTAACAGACCGTTTCGAACGTTGCTTAACTTCGACGATCTATCAAGAACGACGAAGCAAGCACGACCACGAGCGCTTCTTGCGCGAGATATTACCTTGAACAGCATAGTCTGTAAGACCTCTCCCTTATCGTCAGCCCTCCACAGGCGGAGGCCGGGGCGGGCGCAGTACGCGCGCGGAGCCCCACCCGCAGAATACGAGTGCTGCCATACCGCGCCCAGGTGACACAACCTACAATACAAATACTTATTGGTACATCTATTTTTACCCGACTGTTAAAGGAAAGGGTTATGTTTTTCGCGCGTATCTTTTATGTATGTATGTAATGCATGAACACGTTCAGAAAATAAAAATAAAACAAAAATAATTACACACTCATATCAACCTTTTTTTTTTTTTTTTTTTTTTTATGACGTCAGAAAATCCATTATGGATACCCGACCGCCGTGGGGACAGCGGAAGGGATGTCGGACTCTCACCGACTAAAAACTGACGCGTGGCCTGCCTCCATGCATGTCAAGGGGCTCCGGGACCTCCTACGGAACACGCCGGTGCCCCTCTCGCATTTTGCCTAAGCACTGTTCCGGGAATGGCACCCACAGCCACGCCCGGCACCCTCGCGGTGCTTACGCCCTCCCGGGGTCCGCACACTCATATCAACCTAACCTAACTAGCAACCCTGTTAGTTTTTAAGCTTTGTGTGTGTCTTCTGTCTGTGTGATCAAAATTCTTGTCTATTTAGTTTGTATACCTATGAGTGTTTGTTCGAAATAAATGTATTTTATTTTATTTTTATATCGAGTGGGGTATCAAAACCATGGAAAATAAAAGGAGATTACAAATATATATTTTTCATATAAAAAACAAAATGGCTGGTCATAGGAGCGAAATAGAAATACGTTAATAAAATAAAATTAACCAATCATAGCAAGTGGGGTATCAAAATGAAGGGAATTAAAAGGAGATTACAAATATATATTTTTGTATATATATCTGATTTTTTTATTTCTATATCTATAACTTTCCTAAACTTTCTCGATCATTATTCATAATAACGTTTTATTTAAACGGGATTTATCGCATAGGTGTGTAGATATTTTCATAAAGAGAGCGGGACCAAACTGGTCGACAAATGGTAGATATTGTAGAGAATAAAAGTAAGTTCGTATGAGTCAGTGGCCAACTCTGGTGACGGAGTTTTTAGGCCGCCTAAAGGCCTCCGTCATGGCTTAACGACATAAATAGCCGGGACCGACAATTTAACGTGCCCTCCGAAGCACGGAAGCGCTCAGATGAAAATGCCACTGGCGGTCACCCATCCACTTACAGACCGTTTCGAACGTTGCTTAACTTCGACGATCTATCAAGAACGACTAAGCAAGCACGACCACGAGCGCTTCGCCATTTCATTCCATTGTAGAGAATGGAATGAAATGGCGAATAGTGTAGCAAACATTAGCAGTTTTATTCATTTTTAAAAGTGTTGGTTAGCACCTAATAGAAATACAGGCTTATTTTATTTATTTATCGCATACGATCGCCTATTGCAACATAGGCGAAACTTCGGGAAATAAAATAAGGTAATGGTACGCGATAAATCCCGATTCAATAAAACGTTAATAAACGTTAATATAAAAAAACGTGAGTTCACGTTTTTTTTATCTCACAAAGGCTGTTTTATCTTGGCGGAAATCACGTTCATGTAGGTACATCTACACGTTGTAACAAAATGAACCATATTCTGTAGAACATGGTTCATTTTGTTACATGGTGTACTGTAGTACACCATGTAATATAGCGCACTATGTTTCAAAGTTGTACGTATGTAACAAAACACAGCGAACCTTCTAACATAGCTGATCATGTTCTAAAGTTTGTACGCATGTAACAAAACGAACTATGTTCCAACTTCCAAGTACACTCACGTCTTCCTCTCCCGCTTGCCGATCTGTCGTACATGCCAGCGCGCGTCTATCCGCTCACACACAATGGTGCGGTACACGCTGGAGACTAACAGACTGTTCTGGTGGTAGCTCATCTGAACTATCTCGTGTTGTTCGTTCACTATCTCCATTGATTTGCATAGATGCTGTAACAATTGTAAGGTTTGATTTACTTTTATAAAATAAAGACTAATTAAATCAACAGAATTTATGAAAAAGTTTGCACTCGGTCACTATGACGAAGGTGGAATGCGTAATTGGCGAGTAGGCAAACATTAAAAAGAAAAAAGAGCGGCAAAACGGAGGACAGAGCCTGAACACAGGTAGATAGATTGGGTTGCTGGATAAAATTGTAAATTGATGATTATGTTTGTATTTACGAAATAAATAAGTATTGTAACATTGGAATACTGTGTTTGGCCATTTCTGAGATATCCTATGGTTTTAACTCGAAATGCTTATAACTCGAAAACTAAAAAAAATCGTAGAACATACATGGGTTATTTTCGGATAGCCCTGGATATGTGGAACTTATTTCTTTTCTTTTGACGCCACTGAGTGGACCACCCTGTATACCTAGGAGGCACCTACTGTTTGCTTACAAAAGCGGATTGGTATTCTACCGAAAACAGGTTTTGTAGTCGTATCAAATAGACATATTTCTTTTTTCCTTGTTACGCTGACTCCTTGTGGATTCAGCAACAAGTAACGAGACAAACGTATTTTATATTAAAGTAAGTATCATTAATATTAATGATAGAGTTAATTATGAAATTAGTTTTCCGCTCCAGGAATATATAATACACTTAAATGCGGGAAAGGAAACCCGATTGGCTCAATGCACAATGAATTCGCAGCGACGCGACGAGATGTTACAAGATGAAGAATGAACTGGCGCGCCAAGTTCATTCTATCAAACGTTTCTATATCTTGTGACATTGTTCATAAGGTTTATAATGTCCTGTTACGTCTCGTCGCGTCACGTCGCTGCCAATTCAGTGCGCATTGAGCCTAATGTTGAACTGGAATTGTTAAATTTTCGAGTGGGTCGGGATTGCCCCTAAGGGAAAAGTCCCTATATCTCAACATGATGATAAATGAGTAATTAGTATGAAAGATAACAAAGTTGTTGAGTAACTTGTTGTTTCAAAATATACTCGTAATGAGCCTTATCTAGGAGCAATGAACCCAGGACATTGTAACATTTCTTGACAGTTTTATAATAAATTATGTATACTTTGCTAAGTGATGTTACATGGTAGGAAATTCGTATGAGTATTATAAGGCAGGTCGCTAACAGCAAAGTCGCGGCACGGTCGAAGCGTTGTCTCTATGTAGAGCCGAGGCGCAGACGGCTATGCTTCCTCTGAAGCCTAAACGTAGCTACGCCCGAAACGGAATAACAAAATGGCGATAGAGTCGCCGCGCGGCGCCTCGCCTCGACTCCGCGCCTCTTGCACCCCGCCCGTGCCACGACTTTAGTATGTGAGCACTACCATTTTTTCCTTGAAAACGTAGATGCAGCGCGCCACTTGTGCGCCGTGCCTCAATGCCGCCTCGACTTCATTCTGTTAGCGACACGCCTTACTCTTCTTCTTTAGAGTCAATGGCTAAATATGTTGTATTATTAAGCAACTGTGATGTAATATGTATAAGTAGGTATATAATTATGTATTAAGCAAGAAATATTTAATTACCATGTAAAAATCGATTTCAGTCATGATGATAACGCCATTTTTGTCGCCAGAAAATAGCCGCATTCCGTTCTTGGACCACTCTATGGCTGTGACTTTGCTTTTGTGCAGATCGCCTATTGTGTATCTGAAAGGAATTATAATAGTCAACTAAGACATAATATTAAAAGCTTGGCCATTGCAATTTGTATTGTTTCCTAAAAGGCAGCTTAGCCTATAATTAAGATGAGATTTCAATTAACTCAATTATGTATAGCAAGGTCAATAAATATAATTAAAATCATAATTATTCTCACATTCTATGATGAAAGAAGTTTCATGCAAAACAACACTCATAGATAATAAACTAACGATATTATCATGTTCGCATCATTCACACAAGAAGAACCATGGCTCACCAAGATGCACCAGGACAAAAATAACATTTACCTTTCTACTTTCGGCTCGACCTTAGGCTTGAAGTTGTCGGGGATATTGTCGGGATGTTCCTTCGGTATTTGGAACACGGTGACCTGTCCCGCCGCATTTCCAGCGCCCACCATGAAGTCTACGGTGCTTACTATCTTCACGAACGTGATGGGGGAGTTTGAGGCCTGAAGAATGTTGAAAAGTCTTATTTTATCGATTCTGACGGAATCCGAACCCGCAACGATCAGACGATCCTAAAGCCGGAGTGCCCTCAACCGCTCGGCCACGGAACCCTTTATATTGTTATAACATTCAAAAGAAGAGAAGACTAAAAATTTAGTCAGTTTTTGTTTCTTGTGCCCCCCCCCCCCCCCCCCCCCACCCCCAGAAAAAAAACCTGGATCCGCCCATGGATGCGATGAATTCGTAAAACTATCTGGGGGCATCGCAGTGCATCCACCAAGACAACCCATTTTACATTAAGTTTTTTTTTGTATAAGATACCATATGTACTTTACTTACCTACACTTATTTATACATATGTACAACGGCTTATTTATCCAGATTTGTTGTGCACACAACTATCTGTTTACATTAGTTATCAGCGCTTATCAGAGTAAAGCACTTCATGTTAAATTGAAATATCCTGTCCTATTAGGACTTGGAGTTTCAATGTATATGTTTGTATTTACAAAAATAAATATGTATGCGAGTAATTTATCAACCATGGTACCTATAACACAAGCTCTGCTTACTTTAGGGCTAGATAATGTTGTGTGAAATATCCAGCATTTTATATTTCTTTTATATATCTGTATTTTTAATATCATCAACAACTGCACTACTACTAATATTACAAAATCTTGTTTTGTTTGTTTGTGTCAATCATCCCTTACTTGTTAACTAATTTGTATGAAATAGCATAAGAGCTGTTCAAAATATCGGTACTATGAGTGCTAGAAGAGGAAACCAGTTAGTATTCTTATAGGCGGCGATGGGCTTGCAACCTGTCACGTATGGAATACTAACTTCTGCAAGATGTGGGCATGTATCAAATATGTATTTGTACATGCCTCTGATTACCCCGTTAGACATCTTCAAAGGATCTGGAGTATAAAGATCTGAGAGAATGTCTACCGCGCCTTGGGGATACAGTCGTGACCCTGCTTTTTTTTTATGAGTGCTAAGCTGTTTGAGGAAGTTGGTCATACATAAATACTTCAATCACACATCTATACAATTCTTCGAACCATGCTAAATGAACAGTAG
This sequence comes from Epirrhoe alternata, assembly GCA_963565295.1. Taxonomy (NCBI): domain Eukaryota; kingdom Metazoa; phylum Arthropoda; class Insecta; order Lepidoptera; family Geometridae; genus Epirrhoe; species Epirrhoe alternata. Next base: position 10,598,762 of record OY751392.1, read on the forward strand.
CATTACATAATAGGTTTCTCTAACCTTGTTCTCGAACATTTGTATCAACAGACTACAAGGCCAACATAACACGTTACATTGCTTGGTTTTTTTAATACATTGCGCATGACAAGCATCTGAAACACTTCTATCATTTTATGTTATCGAGTTCTGCTAGAGTGCGTTTCATCAAATAGTTCCGATGCCGTAATGTTGGCACCCCTGTGGTTTTATTGGAATTTCTTGAGAAAATAATGCCTAAAAACATTAAAAAGTGGTGAAAGAGTGATGGTGTTGAAGGCGAAGGACTTTTGTTAAAGAGAAAAACGTAACGAGGCCCCACATACACCAATACATACACTTATTTTCACTACTGCCAACATGACGGCATAGGAACTATTTGATGAAACGCACTCTACAGCAGCCGGTTTCTAGAACACTTTTCAAATTGACAAACCAATTAAACTTGGAACAACATTACCTTTCATTGTCAACATGAGAATTTTTAACTTCTACTTTGAACATCATGATAATTTCTTATTTTCTGTTTCCGTTTTTACTTATTTTATTTATTATTATTTTCAGCCGTTAAGCCCGGGTGACACGAGGCTAGTATTTTGAAGCTAGGATAGTAAGCTAGTAAGGGGTCACTAGCTTGGTTTCTAGCTTACCTACTAGCCTGGATTGTAACCAAGCTAGTGCTGTCTACACGAAGCTAGGAAATTTCAAGCTAGTCAAGTCAGTAGTGAGTTGTGCTTAACCTGATAACACGTATACGTTTAAAATGAACAGTGTGCGTAAGAGAAAAGCAATTCTACTAAGAAAGTTAATTCGGAAGTTGTGTCAACATGCGCTAGATGAAATATTAGCTCTGCTAGAAGAAAAGCCTACTTGGACAAGACCCTGGATCTTAAGAAGACATAGTCATGGAGCATCTGCATTACTTTTAAAAGAACTGCGATCTGAGGATTCCGGCGAATTCAAGAGTATTTTACGCACTCTCACCACGCTCTCCGACTGCACACTAGCTTAGGTTCGCTAGCTTCGCGGTTGACACGAAGCTAGTAACGAAGCCAGGATAGTAAAACGGGTGGTGGGGGGCGCCTACTAGCTTGAAAAATAGAACCCCAAGCTATAAAACTATCCTGGCTTGAGGCACTAGCTTGCTAGCTTCCACACTAGCTTACTAGCTTGTAAACGAAGCTAGTTCCGTCTACACGAAGCTAGTGTCACTAGCTTACTAGCTTGGCAGCACTAGCTTGGCTCACTAGCTTGATTTACTAGCCTCGTGTCACCCGGGCTTTAGTGTCCCACTGCTGGGCAAAGGCCTCCCCCCACTCCCTCCAGACATCTCGGTCCCCAGCAACATCCCTCCATTATTTTATTTATGTAGGTATAATATGTACTTTAATGTAGGTGTATTTATGTAATATTCTGTATGTTTATTAATATTTATTGTAAGTAGATATGTACTTATATTCAACATATTAGTAGGTAGTTCAATGCATATTTTTCGAATAACTTATTAAAGTCTACTGTCCTTATCTTTCAAATATCTCCTGTCCATCCAACGGTTGCCTGGAAGAGATCGCTTTTAGCAATAAGGCCGCCCATTGTAATTCTTTTTTTTTTTCTGTGCCTATACTTAAGTATTTTTTTCTTTGTTATTGTTTGTTTTATGTTTTACAATAAAGATATATTGTATTGTATTGTATTGTACTTGGACCTCATTGGTCGAATGACAGATTTGACCAATGTTTAGTTAACTTTGAAGATAATTTGCGTTTGAGAAACCGGCCACAACACTATATTTGCAAAGATGCATATTTTAATCAACTCTTAAACTTATCTAGGGCAACATAATTAAATATTTTTTCTGTAGGTACTTTGTACCCAGTACCCACCTACATCTGTTAGATAGTGGTATTCCCAACATTTTCCCTAACACTGACAAATGGCTCGTATTATTCTTACGTTAATATTATACACTTATATGTACAGTGTAAAAAGGTAAGTAAGTATTTTAATTATTTTTTTTTTGTGTTATACCTAGGTTTAAGAAAATTTATTATCATACTAGCAATACAGTTCTTTTATAATGAGATACAAAGTACCTTAAAATTAATCAATAACTTAAAAAAACACAAGATACAAAGTACCTTAAAATTAATCAATAATTAAAGTGTCTATCTGTGATTTCAGAATAACTGTGTCTTCTCAAGTGCATATAGTTATTTACACGATACTAAAACACAATCAAGCTTTTTTTTTTTATATTTATCTGTCTTTCTGTTCTGTTTGACCAGGCATATCGGGGGAACTTTCACTTGAAGATGGAAGAGATTGAGGAGCAGGACATGGGCTAGTTTTTATCCCGGAATTCCAACGGAACCGGGATTTACGCAGAAAAAACTATGCTACTTTTTTCCCTTTTATTTATAGGTTTGGCCGTTTCAGAGATTAGCCTGGACAAAGAGAAAAATAGAGAGTAGTGCCCTAGAACAGAACTAGATGGCGCCATATGTCATGTTTTGGCTCGAAGGGAATTTTCGCTGGATCGGCAGTTACGCGGAAAAAACGAACACACACGCGTCAACCAAGTCGCGACACAGCATGACAAATAAATTTCGCTTATGGAGTCTGAGCACTAAAGATAACAAATAGCAAGCGCAGCATAAAAATTAGGGAATGTAGGTACCTATAATGTGCATACATACTTCTTTAGTAGCTTTGAATAGGTTTATGCTATCGCATTCTTTTAAGTCATTAGACAATTGGTTATAGAGTTGTGCTCCCTGAAATGTTATAGTTTGTTCAAGGTGTAATCAGTTCAGTTTATGTTTATTTCTAGATAGCTTCTGCGCGTGGCTTCGCCCGCGTGGGAACAACATTTTGAATAGCCCATATGCTATTCCAGGTCACTATCTATGCATATACCAAGTTTCATCCAAATCGGTTCACTGGTTTAGGCGTCATTGATACACAAACATCCAAATATCCAAACATCTGAACAAACTCACAAACTTTCAGCTTTAGAATAGAATAGAATAGAATATTACTTTATTGTACACCAAAAAGAAAGAAACACAATAGTAACAAAAACAGTTCTATTAGCTTAGCTTTATTATATGAGTGGGATTCTAATGTTAACTACTAGTAAGAATTTGATTTTGATTAAATTTTATATCGGTTCAAATGGAATTATTAAGAATATTGTTAATTAAGATGCAAGTATAAGTAGTGTATATTTGAAGTTGATTAATCCCACTTTTAAAATAAAGCTGAAAGTTTGTGAGTTTGTTTAGATGTTTGTGTTTCAATCACTCCTAAACCAGTGAACCGATTGGGATGAAACTTGGACTACTTTGATTTGACTTTTGTTTTTTTAAAATCATTTCTAAAGGAGTTGTAGATTACAGTCGGTATTTAAGTAGGAATGCGGTTTGATATCTACGATATATTCTATGGAATAAATAAAATAAATACCTAATGCTGGTCTTTTCATAGGTTTATAATATAGGCCCAAAGTAAGCAGAGATTGTGGGGGACTACATGACTGATACTACTTACAGAAACACCCAGATCCGAGAAAGATATCTATATATAACATACAAACATCTGTCCCGCGGTGCCATCCGCATCCTTTTGCGGCGCAGGCGGGCCTTCGCGCCACTGCACTCGCCTTCTTAGTCGTCAAATAAGAGATAGCTTAAATAATAAATGAGGAGTAAAAGAGGCTGGGCACTAATGTGACGTAAGTATATTCTAAGGGGATCTTGAACGTTATAAATATAACTTACCTCGCATCGCAGTCTTTGGATGTTTCCTTTTTTTCTGTCATACCAGTACACAAGTCCCACATTTGTACCCAGAGCTATGTACTCGCTGACTGCGTCGACACAACTTAAACATAGCTCACTCGAGAAAATACCAGTCTGTATCCTAGGAGGAATTAAATTCAAAATATGAGTACAAGGTGTCCATTCTCTGATAAAACCCTCTTCAGCACCCCCTGTAACTTCCATTGTAAATTGTATTTTTCAGAGTTCTTGAGATCAACACTGGTGCATTTTTTTATTCGCTTATTTATAACATTTTAGAGATAAGATAGACAAGGCGAAAATCTGGAAGGAATTATGAAAGGAAAAAGCGAAAGTTTGCTCCTCGGTACGTATGTACGATTGATTGACTTATCAATTTTGACAAATTTGACACTGACAGATTCCGTCACAGTTAAGCCAACACAGAGAGAAAAGCGGAAGAACCTAGACCAATGATCATACGGAAGAACCAAACCAAAGACCTAGTTCGTCCGATCCAAAGACAAGGGAAGAACCGACAAAACCGACACGGATGAATGCTGACACTCCCTCAAACACAGTGCTTCTCGCAGTATAGCTTGCTATTTATCTCGCAGTTCTTGGCAATAGTCACACCCTCAGAGAATAGAAAAAATAATCAATCGTTATAAAGTTATTGTTATTTACCGGTTTTATTTGTACATGCCTAGTCGTGACAGACCGGACAAACCATCATAGCAACCTAATAAAATAAACTGTCGATTTGTCCAATCCTTTCAATTTCTTGACAGCTAAGATCAGGAGTTGGGAGGACGGAATTTTACGTGTTTTTGTAATATTTCTGTAGAAATGGCAGATACTGCAGCAGAAATCCCAATTAGCATCGAGGAGAGTGTTATAGAAACAGTTAAAAATGCTACTGAAAAGGTTCCAGCGACCATTGAGGGCCTCGCTATTGCCTACTTCAGTTTAGTGATCATGGCTATTTTGCCCATATTTTTCGGGTCTTTTAGGTCTGTGAAGTATCTAAAAGAGCAAAAAGTGAGTATTCTAGCAGTTTTTGCTGATACGGTGGTGGTTTTATTAAATATTCTAAGGGTTTTGTTGGTTCCAATCCAACACGAAGTCGCACGCTATGATCACCGTGGCGTGGCATCATATTTGTCTCGTCACCAGTATCAGGAATACTGGTGACGAGACTACCTTCGTGTTCTGTTTATACCCGAATTTATTTACTTGTTGCTATTTTTTATTCATTAGCTTTTAGTATTCATAGTTTCCTAGAAGAGACCAGGAAACATTAATAAAATGAACTGTACTCACATACCTACATACTTATCGTCAATGTCATCATCAATGACTCCAATATCATCATATTATAAAAATACAATACAATGTACAATATAATATATACAATAGTATTGTATGAGCTGAAGGAATTGCCACATTCAGGTGTTAATATTATTATGATGTGAGCACCATGAGGTTTGTCAGATTGAATAGTTAAGACTTGTTATAAACAACTTATTATTATAAATACTTACTCCCACACTGTAAAATATTATATTTTGTTATAATTTATTCATTACGAAATCAGCAATACATAATCATTTTCTTTGTTCAGTCCACAATGTATAATTTTTTGTATTTCGTGTTGGAATTCAAGCAGTGACATTATACACAGTTGTGTAATTTTTTTTTATCCTGCATACATTTAATATATAATGAACCAGTTCACATAAAAGAAAAATGTTACTACAGTTTATCAGACTTTTTTACTGATGACTTAAGTTAAGCATAACATTTGATAAGCATTTTAAGATAATTATACATACCTAATATAGTCTGATTGTTAATTCGAGGCCAAAACGGTAATCAACAGGGATACCAGAGTAAAAAAATAGGTTATTCTTGGTAATTTAACTAATTTTGCTAATAAACAGGCCAGGGTATTTTCTCTCACTCAGATCTGATAAACTGTAATGTAATCTATATTGTGGCGTAAATATTTTTTATTAAATTTATTTTAGTTAATAACAAAATTGGAAATAAAATACATTCGAAAAAAAATCAATACAAAATGTTTAACCTAAATGTACTACTTATGTTACATATTAATAGATAATGTTAGTGATACACTTTTAATTCTGATTCTCATAGTAGGTAGTAGGTACTAGATAAGAACAAGATTTATTGGATCTGTGACGAATCAGGTTGTAGTAGAAATGCGAGAGATGTGTAGGTAAGTAAAAAAAAGTCTGAAAGTAGCACCAGTGATGGATACTAATTTGAGAAGCTTACTTTAATAGTAGAGTTTTTTTTTTAATAAAATTAATAAAAAATACTCATTTTTATTTTAAGTTTGTAGGTTTAGTTTTAAGGTTTGTTTGTTTTAAAATAGTTTAAGGCAATTACGGTTGTCACATATAAAACCGTAGTGTAGCCAGTCGCTACTAGTATAGTTGATCCATGCTAAAAAAATGTTTTTACCGCTGGATTGTCTCTTTGAGTTCTCTTGACACTAAAGTCACAGTGACATTTGTTTGTTTACCTTTTTGGCCTCAAATTAAAAATCAGACTAGAGTGAATAATAAGTAATATAAATTTCGCATGCCGACTAAGAAAGTAAATTGGAACTTTCCTCGATATCATCATTATATACTTTCTGGCAAATAAATGATTTAATTTAATTATATTAGAAATACAAGAAAAAATTATTGATAAAAATCTTATACAGGCTTCCACAACCTTGGGATAGATTTCAAAGCACCCACTAGCCCAACACAGCACTTTTAGTCATTTATAACTCTTTCGACCTTGATCAGAGATATATTCATTCTGACAGGAATCGGGCACACCCCACGAGACAATGTCCAACCGAGATGCCCTGATGTTCCCGCTGATTGCATCATGTGCCCTCTTCGGTCTCTACGTGTTCTTCCAATTCTTCTCTAAGGAGTACATCAACCTACTCCTCACTGGCTACTTCTTCTTCCTTGGAGTGCTGGCACTGAGCCATCTACTCAGGTAAAGGAATTGTTGGTTTGCTAGCCGCATGTATTCATTCAATATTTAGGCTGCATTTCTACCAGAGATGTGAGAGGTTGCTTAGCGAGGGATGTGTTTGTTAAGAATTTTGGGGGTAGAAGAATTTCCCCCAATTCATGGCAAAGAGGTAGTACTAACCTCGCTAAGGTCGACGCCATCTGGTCCACATACCTTGAGGCCTTTCAGCCGACAGTTAATGTTGGATAGTTTTTTATAGGCTAATTGCCGAGATAATGTTGCTTGCGCGAACTAGAATTCAAATCGTGTTGGTTGGTAGTGCGCCAGCGCCATCTAGCGATGAAGCGGTGAAGCTCTGGAGTAGCTAGGTTCTTGTAATTGGCAACTCCATTACGATGCCCTTGTAGTTCAGGCGATCGCAGTTCGCAATAAAATCCCATGGCTAGCTAGTAAATAAAACTATTCTAATAACAGTAAGCTTAATTTGAAAAAAAATTTGTTTTCTTGTTAGCTTAATACCTGATCATTCCTACAAAGCAATTCGCTAAAAGTAAGAATTATGTATAGGTTGGTTCAATAGCGACATGGATCTAGAATTATTTAACTGTTACATACATTTTGCATGCATTAACATTTTAAACCCTACTTTATAAAATAAAGCTGAAAGTTTGTGAGTTTGTTTAGATGTTTGTATATTTATGTTTCAATCACGCCTAAACCAATAAACCGATTTGGATGAAACTTGGAATAGGCGTAGATGGTGACCTGGAATAGCATATAGGCTAATATAATGTTGGTACCCCGCGGGCGAAGTTGCGCGCAGAAGTTAGTTCTTTATAAGCATGCTAATGTGTTCACTATTGAAAACAGCATTAGCGAAACAGTTGTTCTAATCAAGTCAATGAAAAAAAATTATTAGCATATGCCAATGTTGGGCAAAGGCCTTTTCCACTCGCTGCTATCTTATTCGAACTTTATGTAAACCAATAAATTATTTCCTCGCAGCCCTGTGATCTCATTCATGGTCCCAGCGTCGATCCCCAATGTATCCTACCACATTCACTTCACGCGCGATAGCCGCGAGGATATCATCAACTACAAGTTCACCTCCTATGACGTCATCTGTCTGCTCATCTCGCTCTGCCTCGGTGCTTGGTATCTCTTCAAGAAGGTAAATATTTATTGATGATAAACGAGTAGCTGTTGCTGGTAGGTATGTCTTTATCAGTGTTGAAATAGTCTGATTGAATATCTTACATTTTGAAGTAAAAAAATTGTAACGTCTTGAAGATATAAGTGTAAAGTTATTACAACAAAAATCGCCACTAGATGGCGCTAATCCCAAATTTCCTTCTAGCACTGGATCGCCAACAATCTCTTCGGCATCGCGTTCGCTATCAACGGCGTAGAACTGCTTCATCTTAACAACGTGGTGACTGGATGCATCCTGCTGTGTGGCCTGTTCCTCTATGACATCTTCTGGGTGTTCGGCACCAACGTTATGGTCACTGTTGCCAAATCCTTCGAAGCACCTATTAAATGTAAGTGCATTTTTTATTCCACTGAGTGTAATACTGTGGTCATACTGGTTGTATTGAATAATGTTTTTTTTTTACTTTTACTTATCAAACAGAAGGATAGATAGTTAGCCAGCTACACAGGTTAACAATAGAAAATAGCAGATTGTAGGATTTCATTGTAAAAGGGACTTGAAACGTCCTCCAAAATAAGTGTGTAGCCATGTTTCGGACCTCAGAAAACTTGGTCAAGCAAGTAGAGTAGAGCATAACGTAATCTATGTAATATGAGCTTATCAAGAATTTCGAAGCTGACGTATGTGGTTCTGTGCGAAGGCACTCCGGCTTTAGGAGGATCGTCTGATAATCGCGGGTTCGAAACCCTTCGGAATCGAAAATTTTGATAAGACTTCATTCCTTAATGAAATACCAAGTGGATTAGCACGATAAAATTACAAAAAATTATAACTTAATTTATCTAATTTTTCCCAAGAGGGAACTCTTGACAATATTTTTGTTTGTAGTGGTGTTCCCCCAAGACCTGTTAGTGAATGGTCTGTCCGCGAGCAACTTCGCGATGCTGGGTCTAGGTGACATCGTGGTGCCTGGCATCTTCATAGCTCTGTTGCTTCGCTTCGACCGAAGCCTAAAGAGGAACTCGGACTTCTACTTCAGGTAAGTCTTTGGAATCACCTTGTACAAGAAATGTAGGCCAAGTTCTGTGACGTCACATTTCAAAAAGTTTTGGGCGAACATAGTGTGCGAGCGAGAAAACATGATAAGTGACGTCACTAGTGCGCAGTAGCCAAGCAGGGTTTGGCGAGCGTGAACGCACCGGTGAAACTAATTTCGCAACTGTTTTAATTTTGTAATTATCTATGATGTAAAAATCGCATTGTCTTTTCATCCCCCATAATATAATGGACATTTTCACACAGCATCATCTAGCCCCAAACTAAGCAAAGCTTGTACTATGGGAACCAGATAACTGATATACTACTTATATACTTTTTGTTTGTAAATACATACATATTATACATAGAAACACCCAGACCCGAGCCAAATATTTGTAGATCATACAAACATTGGTCCCGCCGCGGGGATCGAACCCGCAACCTTTTGCGTCGCAGGCAGGCCTTCGCCCACGGCGCTACAGAGGTCGTCGATACATTCTTTTGTACATCAACAAAACCTTGTTTTATCTAGAAACGTGAAACAAAAGAAACTTTTGCATGAAATATCGCCACTTATACATAATCCGGCATTGGCATCTGTACTTATGATGTTTTTTGTGATATAATTAATAGACCCTTCTGATCTCCAGAGCAACATTCCTGGCGTACATTGTGGGTCTACTTGGCACTATCCTGGTGATGCACGTGTTCCGTCACGCGCAGCCCGCCTTGTTATACCTGGTGCCAGCCTGCCTCGGAACTCCGCTGTTACTGGCGTTACTCAGGGGTGACCTGGCTGCTCTCTTTCGGTACATATCTTTATATAAAAACCAGCCATCCTTCCCATCACATCCAAAAAAGATTCCCACTCACATCCGGCAGCATTAATTACGAACGAAATTATCCACTGCATAAACGTCACTCTTGTTGATGGATTATATTGAATCGATGCATTCAGAAGTATGGTTTCTAATGTTGAATGTGACATCTAACAAAAATGGGTGCCGTTCCAAAACTGTGAGCCCATTGGAATTACTACATTGGAACTTACATTGGAATAACTGAAAGATATAATTTTCAAGATATTAAAAATTATGTGTTTTTTCACTCAGTTCTCCCGAACGGTGCAAAGCATCGTGAGGTAACAAGTATGCCATAGAATCTAAGTTCTAAAACATGTGAACGGAAGAAGCCTCTGCAACCTTAAAATCCTTTCACTGGTTTATGAACCAGAGACACAACACTATGATGAAGTCTATATTTTATACACACTTCACACTCAAGTGTTGCCCATATAGTTAAGAATGTCTAGATTATCTCTGTACATTTTACTTACCCACGTTCCGTCCGCAGCTACGAAGACCAGCCGTCAGTGCCCGCAGAAGCCGTCGACGACAAAAAGAAAGAGTAACGCACATCGCGCACGCTACTTATAAGTTATAAGTACACTCACTCGTCCACACATAGATCGTATCACTACATAGTTTAAAACAAAGTCGCTTTCTCTGTCCCTATATCCCTATGTATGCTTAAATCTTAAAAACTACGCAACGGATTTTGATGCGGTTTTTTTCCATAGATAGAGTGATTCAAGAGGAAGGTTTATATGTATAATACATGCATAATATAGGAACACTGATAATTTTAGAGGTATCTAATGGAATGTCGTGAATTACTAATACATTTTTTGCGCTTACATTGCAAACACTGGCTAAACCCTAATATTTAGCATCAGCATTACACCCGTGCGAAGCCAGGGCGGGTCGCTAGTTTTCTTATAAATCTCACAAATAGTATGTCAATTCCACAGTCCTAGATTTATTGTCAAACTGATCCACACACAAGTTTGCGCAATGGTGTTAAGACATCAAGTTAGATGTTGGTTGCTATACGAACTTCTGTTTATATTTTGTTGCGCAAATTTTTGTTTCATAAAACTGGATGTTACTCAAAGTCTTGTTACATAGCTGCTACGTATTGTGGTATATTAATGGTCAAATTTATTAACTTTTCTAGTACATTTTGAGCAGATGAACTATGTATTCTTTCACTGATCGTAACTTGATGAAGTGGAGAAACATACTTAACATGACTTAACGATGATACAGAGAGTTTAGTTATTGTGTATAAAATAAGTCTTTTAATCTGTCACTGGAATATACATACTGAAGAATAAAGCTTGTTTATTCAATATCTTTAGTTTAAAAACCGACTTAGAATATATTCGCCTAATTACTTGGATATGATGTTGGCCACTACAGATACAACGAAGTTTCAAAAGTTTCTGAGCAACTATTCGAATGCGCAGTATTTATGAAGTGTCAAATACAATGATCTCAATTCAGTGTGGACGAGTCATTCCGGTTTGGTTATGTATTTATATTTTTACTTCAATGGTGAGGGACCATGGCGGTTGGTGTAGCCATTTTATTTTATGACTGCGTTAAAATGTGCGTAAATACTTAATTGTATTACTTCCACAATATCTTCCAAATTGACATTTGTATTCTACAGAAGTAGCTCTACAAATCAAAGAGATATAAAAGCTATACATTCATAACGATGCTGTTATGTTGTTCAAAGGACTAAACAAATACAATATATAAAAAAAATTGGATCGTGGAAGTGAGCTATTTCTGATAGTGATATTTTTTCTTTACGCCCAAGAGGTTGAAAGTATTTTTATTCCAAGGTTGTTTGTCCCGAATTATTTACAAAGTGAAATGATTTTTTTAATTTTATACAATTTTTCCAATCATAAATTTATTTTGGCCGTGTATCTTGTCCTACATTTCTATATATTTTCCACTTGTAAGATTTGTATAGGACAAATACAATTTGGTCTATCTGTAGTTAATGTTTTTTTTATTAATAAAAATCGCTGTACATAATTGTTTTGTTCTTGAATCGCTGTTCTGTTTAGTGTAAGTTTATTTTATATTATTCTACATTTTCTAAAGTTAATATTCCGTACTGACGAAAATTTAATTTCTTTGCTGTAAGTACAATATCCTTTTATTTTGTGGAACCGTACATTCACTTCAATATACTTTTGTTAGATGGAATCCTCACATTTTTTACTTTTTCTCTAACAACTATCTTGTAAAATGCACAAATTTCGGAAATTGTAAAAGATGGACTGATTTCGAGTCTTCAAACGTTGGGTATTTTCAATAAAACCCCGTAAAAATTAGTAAGAAAATGTTATAAATTGTGTAATTATTGTAATCTTTTATAAACTATCGAATATTCGTGAATTTAAATGAATTAATTGTACTATGAGTCCATAAAAGTAATTTAATGTTACGTAACTTTCTCGATGCTACGCGACTTTACGACTATCTATACTGACAAGGCGTAGTGGACCGCAGACGTTCTAGCCAAACATTTCTTGAACCATAATAAATAGGACGATGTAATATTTTGTTTTATTTAATTCCTTTACTCTTCAAAGACAATGCCACTGGCTGTCACCCATCCACTTACAGACCGTTTAGAATGTTGCTTTACTTCGACGATCTAAGCACGACCACGAACGCTTCGAAGAGGCCATTTATGGAAAGACATGGATGAGATCAGCACAGGGCCGATTGGAGTGTCGTTTGAGGGAGGAGTCTTATATCCAGCAACAGTGGGATATTATTTGAGCTGCCAATGATGATGATAAACATTAATCCCGCGGCGGGGATCGAACCCGCAACCTTCTGCGTCACAAGCGGGCTTTCACCCACTACGCAGCAGGTCATATGAAAAAATGTGCTAGGAAAGAATGAAAGATGTATGTCAGAGGTCAATACGATTCGAAATAAATAAATAATCTTTAGTAAATTGTATAACTTTATTGACTTTATTAAATTAAACACATATATACTCACAAACTTATGGCTTCATATGTAGGAAGTAAGATACATGATAAATAACATTAATAACTAATGTGAAGTTTGAAATATCTTAAAAGATTTACATAATATAAATAATGGTAAGTACATATTACCCATGTAGGCCCAGAAAGATTGAGGTCTGCAATTTTCGTGAATTTTGGATATATTATGTTTGTACCTATTGGCTAAAGATAAAGATAATTTATTTGCTTGAACACAATGTGGGTTAGGTACAGTTGTTGGAATATTTAGTTTCAATTATGTTCTACTAGGATTAGCATGCAAATGTTAGGTACAGTCGGTAGATAATTTTAACACAGATTTGTAATATCAGACATTAATTAGGTACTAGTTAATGTATGATATTACAGGCTACCGCCAGAATCTAGCTAGATTCTCTGGCGGTAGGCCATACAAGCATTTACAAGGTCAATTATATAGGCACCTAATATTATTTTGTTATGTTAGGGCATAGTTATAAATTAGTATAAAATAAAATGACATATTTGAGAAGCGCTTTCACGCCACCTCACTCGAGTTGGCTCGTAGAGCACCAACTTCAACTCAATTTCTCATATCAATATTACTTAAAAAAACTTTCATAAAGTTGGAAGAAAATGATATTATATAATGTCAAAGCAAAGCAACAGTTATTAACAATCAGTTGTTTGAGTGTGAGGATTGTTAACAAACAGTTAATAACAATAATTCAAATTCAAAGTGTTTATTTGCATTCATGTTGTGTTTGTACAATACTCTGCATCATGCAGGTGTAGGTACACTAACTCAGCTGGAGCAAGTAGCTGATGGCGATCAAACCTTCATATTTAGCTGTAAGTCCTCATCAGATATTGTACCTTCACTAGGTGTATCCAGATAGACGTATTTCGACGCGCAAATTTTAATATTTTTTTTTTTCGCTGGGTAAAATGCGTTACGCATCCCCTCCGCCGGGGGGCGAGAGGGATATGTGGGACTCCCCGGGGACTCCCGGTATACCCACTAAACGTCCCAGCGCCTTTCCGGCGTCGCCTGGAATGTGCCTGGAGCAGTGCAAGGCGGACGAAGCTAGCGTCTGCTACTCACCACCAGAGCTCTCAGCTCCCTTCGTCCACTGCGCGCTCTAATGAAGGAGCTGCGCGTGGAGAAGCCTCCGAACTGCGGGAATAGGCCAGCTGCTCAACCGACCGCAACCAATCACAGTGCAACGTCAGTTTTAGATCAATTCCTGCACTGTTGGTTGCGGTTGAGTCTGAATCAAGGGCCAGGATGTCCACAATATAATCGTTGTCGGTACTTGACGAGACATTAAACAATAGTATTCAAACAAATAGAGTTCTAATTTCAATCAAAATTATAAAATTTTCTATGTGTAATTTCTATGTAATAACAAATTATATTAATATAATTCTTTATATTTTATCAGATCTGTTAACAACTCCTAATCCGGTGCAGGAAATGAGATTACTATCGCCGTCTTGTTGTATAGTGAACTTTACCTGTAAAAAAATGAAAGTATTACAAGAAAATGAAAGAAACCTAATAATTGAGTTACACCAAAGCCTATTGGTATCTCTACTTTAAATAGGTTAGGTCCTTTAGGGTGGGGCAAAATTCTACCCCATTGAGGACACGAGCTTTTGTAGTAAATTTTGTTCTAAAATATAATTATGTGAAGAGGAGTTAGGGAAGGTTGGCACAAGTGTCTATGCCCAGCTGTGGGATGAAAAAGACTGAGCATGATGACAAGGAAAAATAACGCAAACGTTTTCATACATACCAGAGCTTAATCATCTATCAAACAACATGGGGTAAAATTTTAGCCCACCCACCCTATAATATGAACACCCATATCGTCGTAATCTCGAACACTCAACTCAAAATGCAGTAAAAAAAATCCTCCACTCATACTTGCCCTATATTTTCTTAGAAAAGTACCTGAATGAACGTCATTTCAAGTCGCGACGTACAGTGCCACAAAATTATCTGGACCGGTGGCCAAAAGAGGAACTAACGAATTTAATGTGACCAACACCAAATGCGATAACAGCGCCTCTCTCACCGGTTCAGATAAGTTTGTGGCACTGTACCTTGAGATGACAGTTGAGTGAAGGATGAGTCGAGATCTAGAAAACGACTAAAGTTAAGGGTAAGTCAACGCGAGCTTTCAATGAGGTAAGTTCACTTTTACCTCAACCGGTATAGGCGCGGATCCAGCACTCAAAAAAGGTCGTGGGCTCACCCGAAAATCGGCCAAGTGCGAGTCGGAACACGAACTCGCTCATTATCTATTAATAAGTACCTGAATAGTTTTTTTCTAATAGATCAAGGAACTCGTGTGCTAATTTTGGTCAAATCGGTTGAAAAATGCGATATGTAGACGAGAACAGACAGACGAATAAAATCATTTTTGGCCAATCTCGAAACTGAGACACTTCGCACACTCGCTCGGTCAATTAGGGTTCTGGGCATATCCATAGTGCCCACTTTATTAGATCCGCGCCTGACCCTGTACAGTATTATAATTTGTAATTTTACAGTGCTAATCCTAACTTGGTATTTCATTAAGAAATGAAAAGTCTTATCAAACCGAAAAATATGAGCTTATCGAAAATTTGGATACCGGCAAGTAGGATTTTGTGGCCGAGCGGTAAGGCACTCCGGCTTTAGGAGGATCGTCTGATCGATGCGGGTTCGAATCCCGTCGGAATCCAAAATTTTGATAAGACTTTTCATTTCCTGTACAGTATTACCTTGGCCAGTAGCTCGGCGACGTGTATAGCGGTCTTTGTGTGCAGAGTGACTTCGCCAGTTCTCACCACGGAGCGGCCATCGGCCAGCGCCATATAAATTATTATCTGGTCCTGAAATATTCATATTTTCAGTTTTCACATCATCATCGGCCTATATCAGTCCACTGCTGGACATAGGCCTCCCCTAATAAGCGCCATTGCGCCCTGTCCTCAGCTCGACGCATCGAGCTTCAGCCTCTCGCAGATCGTCACTCCACCTGGCCGGAATCAATTTCACATCAGCTGGGTAGGAATTGTGTCGGTTTCTGGTAAACAATTGGGGGAGACCTTTGCCCAGCAGTGGGAAAGTATAGGTAAAAAAAAAAAAAACTAGTAGTGGTTACTGTACCTGTGCATACATATCTACACAGGTGGGTGTATCGAGTTCCCGTAAGATGTCCTCGGCCGCACTGGCGCCGACAGCTCTTGGCCCGCAATCGCGTTGTCTTAGCGCACTCGATCCCAACACGCAGCCCGTGGACGACTCGCACACGAGGCTACACAAAACATCTTCATTTTAATATCCCAGTCTTATAATAACGCTGAAAGTTTCGTTTGGTTAGATGTTTGGATGTTTGTGTTTCAATCACGTTTAAACTAGTGAACCGATTTGGATGAAACTTGGTAGGCGTAGATAGTGAACTGGAACAACATATAGGCTATTTAATATGTTGGTATCACGCGGGCGAAGCCGCGCGCAGAAGCTAGCTTCTGCGTGTACTTTGTTTGTTTTATTTGTACTTCGTTCTAGAACGAAGTACAACGATAAAAAGACTTATGTAGGAGTTTAATTGTTTTGCTTTATTGAAGCAAACCCATTTTATTGATTATCAGTAAGTTTACACTAAAGTAGATGTATTTTTTTAATTATTTTTCCAGCGGCCATACTATACATTAGTATGGCCGCTGGATCGCTGGGCCGAGGAAAATAACTAAGAACGAAAATATACGTTCTTGAGCTTAAATTTATTTTTTTGTTAAAAGTGCGTAATTATTTCAAAAACATGCGTAAAATTGATAAGTGGAAGGTTGGCGTGGTATGGGCATGTCATAAGGAGGGATGAGAGTCATTTAACACGAAGAGTGTTTCCACCTTAAATTTAGCAGGAAAATCAGGGCCACCCCAGCAAATTACTTCATCAGTGATACTCTCATCAAAGAAGTCTGTAGTATTCGCGATCTAGGTGTTATTCTAGATAATAAATTAGATTTCCGCGAACATATCAGCAATATAGCTCGGAAAGGTGCGCGTATGGCTGGTTTCGTTGTCCGTAAAACAAAAATGTTCAGAGAGCCGGACATCTCAGTTCTTTTATTCAACTGTTATGTCCGCAGCATCTTGGAGTACTGCTCAGTTGTCTGGAGTCCTTTTTATGCAGTACACATCACAAGAATTGAAAGGCTTCAAAAACAGTTCCTTTACCATCTCACCTTTTCTATCAATAAATGTCGCACGCTCACGTCCTACAACGCTAGACTTGAACATAAAATGCATACTTTAAATCTTAGGAGATGTCGCTGACATCATTTTTCTTTTTAAAATTATCCAAGGAAGCATTGACTGTCCAGATATATTGCACAAATTGCAGTTCAAAATACCACGCCCCTTAAGTCGACTTCACAACCGTAAAACCTTTTTCCTTCCCACTTGTCGCACTAACTATGCTCAAAACTCGTCATTGCACCGTATCTGCACACTGTACGATGAACACCGCAATTTTTTTGACATTTTCAGTGCATCAGTCAACACAATAAAAAAAAACCACCTTACAAACCCTGAAATGGGTTTGCAGGCCCTCAATGTATAAATTCCTTCTATAACTAGTTTTATGTAGTTTCTTATGTATATATTGAATGTACTTATTTCGTTATTTTTTACGCATGTCGTGCCTGCTTCTAGAAGGGCGTACACCGTGTTTATTATTATTTAACTTATGTTTTCTTATTTTTGTTATGTGTAACGTCCAGTTTAGTGGGCCAATAATAAAAAAATTGTATTTTATCAACTCGAAAAACGATTTTTGCATTGTATGATTCTTAGCTATTTAATTGTTAACTAGCACTTTCTATTATATTTCGCATTTTCTAACACACTTTATTTAATACTCACATAATCCCATTGCAGTTGTCAGGCGCGTGTTCCCGATGTTCCTTGTAGCTGTCGACTCTGACGTCATACCGGCGCGTGCGCAGCACCTCGCGCGCACCCTCTGTCTGCTCCTGCGCCACCTGACGGCCACACAACGAACTAGAAAAACGTCTGACAATGTATTTCTGTTCTGACAAGAACGTACTATGTCAGACAAGAACATACTTTGTCTGATAAGAACGTACTATGACTGACAAGAATAAACCATGTCTGACAAAAACTTGCTATGTCTGATTAGAATGTACTGACATGAACGTACTTTGTCTGACAAGAACTTACTAAGCCTAACAAGATTGTACTTACTAAGTCTGAAAGGACTTATTGTCTGATACGAGTATAACAATAAAACATAACATGATTGAAGCATGTCATAACAAATAGACAATAACTTTCGTAGTGTGTATGGGACAGCTGGAAGGGGAAGGCCTAGGCGAACCTTCTTGGATCAAATTGGAGATATGTTGGAGAAGGGCCAGGTCAAAAGTACCCTAAACCGACGAGCATGTATGAAGAATGTAATGAGAGCGAATGAGGCGAAAGTTGTGTGTCAGGATCGTAGCGAGTTGAGATCCGTGGTCTCTGCCTACCCCTTTGGGAAAGAGGCGTGATTGTATGTATGTATGTAATAACGTTCGTAACGGCCAAATGATCGCATCGGAACGAATTTACCAAGCCTAGATTTGATCATGTTCTAAGTATTGAAACATACCCTAAGTGGTAAAGTCCCGGCTACAAAGCTCCAACCTTGGATAGCGGTGACGTCACCTCGCTCCGTCATCTCGATGTTTTGCAGTTTGACCACCGGGTCCACCTCCACTGTGACACGACCACCGCCTCGGGGGAAGTAACTGAGGTAATCATACTTTTTGATATTGAAAATTCAATCCTTCTAATATGCGTAAGGACTTGCAATCTGTTGTATACATAATGGAATTTTAACTTTTTAACACTTTATTATCTAAACGGTGAACAAAAACATTGTCGATTCGCATTAAAATCTAGATTAGAATCTATGGATGGTTCAGTTAGTTCACGTTAGCCTCTGTAGGTATGTATAAATCATCACAGAGTATCATCGAGCTTCGCTTCTAAGAAGCTGTATGTCGTGTAAGTAAATAAGACCTAAGTTTTACTCACCCGCGCTTATGCACAGTGAGCGAGAAGTTAGCGTTGAATCTTCGCAGTACGTATGCGAATACCTCGTTCATATAGTCTATCTGAGGCGCCATATCGGCGTTTGTTCCGCCGCGCAGCTCGAAACGTGACGCCCAAGTCGCGAAGAGTGCACAAGGAAGCACAGTCTGGAGGAGTAGGCTGATGGACCTGTATTGTATTTTATTTATTTATTTCATACATAAATAATTTACAACGGACCCCGCACTAGGCCAAGCCTGTATCGCGGTAGACCGAGTAAAAAGATTTTTATAAAAATACACGGTATTAACAAATATAATAAAAATTATTTAGACTATTGCTATAAATAAATATCTTAGATACAACTATGTATAATGTAGAAACACATAAATATTATAATAATTACCTAAATCTACACTAGAGGGACTTTGCTTTCGCGCTGCCTCCCTAAACGGTAAACGATGCCCGTTGGCCAGAAATCTGGATCCAGGAACACATCCTTATGTTTCGACGGGATCTGGAGTGCGTACGACTTGAAGTTAGTAGTCCTACTGGACTCCAGTTGCCGGAGAGACATCTCGAGTGACCCCTTAACTTTTGTTTCAACAGATCTTGTATTTGTGAAATAAGCTGTTTCGGTGACATTGCGAGTAAAATGGCTAACTCCGAATGCCTAGATCCGTCAAACAAAGTGTTTAAATAATATACTTACCCAGCAGTTTTGGTGTCTGCTGCATACTGACCACCATGTATCACTCCAGGTTCAAACTGTACTTCAGTAGAACCAAGGCATGCTCCATTAAGCTTAGCTTTGCACATAGTTGCCACCAGCTCTATACCTGCAAAAGATTATTTCAAAAATATTTACATTAGTTGTTTTCAAAACAAACAAAAAAAACAAACAGGGTCACGACTGTATCCCCGAGGCGCGGTAGACATTCTCTCAGATCTTTTATATTTCTGATCCTTTGAAGATGTCTAAGGGGGTAGTCAGAGGCATGTACAAATACATATTTGATACATGCCCACATCTTGCAGAAGTTAGTATTCCATACGTGACAGGTTGCAAGCCCATCGCCGCCATTAATTAATTGTTAATTGTTTTCTTGGACCGAAAAGTGTGGCGTTATAGAGGAGGCCCATTTTCAGCAGTGGGTGCAAACAGGCTGAATAGATCAATAGTGTTCAAGTGTTTATAAACCCCGACACAAAACGAGGGTGTTATAAGTTTAACATATCTGTGTATCTGTCTGTGGTATTGTAGCTCCCAAACGGATGAACCGATTTTCATTTAGTTTTTTTTGTGTCATAGATAATTTTATCCCGAGTGTTCTTAGTCATGTTTCATGAAAATCTGTTCAGCCGTTTGAAGTTCATCAACTCTTTTCTAGTTGATGAGGGGATCTGACTAACTTCCTTATGTCCGATGGATTCGAAATTTGGTACCATGTTACTTCAATGATATTGAAAGTCTATGGTAAGGTAACTATGACCTGATCAGCCGTTTGAAGATCATCAGCTCTTTAATAGTTGATGAGGAGATCTGACCAACTTCCGTATGTCTAATTTTTCTAGAAGGCGCGGGGGTTTTTTCGTAGCTATGGGCTTGTTTAATAATTTTAACATGCAAAATTATACTGAACCAAATTTATCAGAGACACTATATACAATGAACACAAATGAAAAGTTGAGAGGACACTCACTAAAGCTGCATCGTGGGTCAACTACCAGCAATCCAAGAGAGCACATATTGCCCAATTACGTTGTGCACAACTGGAACCGTTAACCAGAGTCAGTGATAAGTGCCTCCTCAGTGAACTCTTTCAAGAATAGACTGGACAAATATTTAAAGGGCACTGACAAGGACTAAGATATACACGCATCAGTTCTGAGAGCTGCCTGTGTATTATAAACTAGTTGTCCGCCGCGGTGTTACACGCGATCCCTCGGGAAAACTTCACTTCCCCGGGATAAAATGTAGCCTATGTTCATCATGGATAATGTAGGATTCAATTGGTGAAAGAATTTTTCAAATCGGTCCAGTAGTTTCGGAGCCTATTCATTTCAAACAAACATACAAACAAATCTTTCCTCTTTATAATATTAGTAAGATAAATAAAATAAAATAATAAATACTAATAAAATTGAATAATTGCTCGGTGTGAAATCGTAATAGTGGATTGAGTTAGGATAGGGAGTAATGTATTAGACGAACTATGAGTTTCGTGATGTAGTGAATAAAAATAAAAAAAAATAATAAATAATTTCATACCTTTCAAGTGTTGGGCAGCAAGCCCCGGCTTGCTACGGCCGGCTCGAATATTCGTTATCTTCACAGGGATGCCAAGGATAGCACTTAATGCAATAGTATTTCGTAGTATTTGACCACCCTACAAGAGGAATATTTTATTTATGCATTTTTAGTGCCAATGGAATTTATTTTAACAAAAGTATTATTTGTTTACTTTACCCCTTCTAAAACACTTCCATCTACTTCCAGCAGTTCTGACATGATTTACCTATTAATTAGTTATTATCGATCAAAGGTAATTCCCTTTAATCTGGGTTGGAATAGATAGAACACTCACTCACTCACTTCTGAGCTCACTCTTTAGCTAGCCAAGCAGAAACTGAGGAGTTTAGCAAATCCTTTTGCTATGCCTTTTGCGCTGGTTCCAGACCAAATTGTCACATTTGACATTGACTTCTTCAACACAAAACACTTCAAAGTCAAAGTATTATCATTGGTCCTAGGCATGAACCTTTTTGGGTCCTAGGTATTTACCATGCCCTACGCTATGAATGAGTGTCAGAATGGCTGGTGTATCCGGAGCGGCCGCGTTTGATCATCTAAAGGTGTATCAGAGAGAATCGAGTCGTGTTTGGTATCAAAAAATGTACCAAAATTGTACTATTTAGTACCTCTGATTAAAAAATTTGTACCTCTCTGAAACCAAAGTTATAGCGATTACAAAAGTACACCAGCCATATTGACGTCAAAGTGGCTGGTGCACTCTGATATTTTAATAATTAGCCATTCCACATAAAATACAATTACACCAAAAAAATGTACCTAAATTGTACCTCCATTTAAAATAAACACACACTTATTCGGTTGGATAGTTACGGAGAAATTAAATATTCTTTATTTATCGACAAATTTTATAAAAATTGTCGATAAATATAATAATATATAATATGCGGACCCGGCTTCGAATACCTACTGTATTAATTTATTACAAAAAAATTGACAAGGCAGAATTTGTTCCAATTTATTTATTGCTTTGCTAATAAATGATTCTGTTATGTTCTGTATTGTCTGGCTCGAGTGAGAGTCATGGCCCCAGGAACAGGATGGTCTTCCGCTATTTAGACGTTGATTGGTTATCCAAGGACGTCAGCTGTTTACGTGCACTGTTCTCCTGTTCTTGAGATTATTTCATCACTGGAATAAGAAATGAGGGTCAGTTCCATCACCTGATGAAGTGGTATCCTAATATCCTTATCCTAATAATATAATAAATATGAATGTTTGTGAGTATGTTTGGATATTTGGATGTTTGTGTATCAATCACGCCTAAACCAGTGAACCGATTTGGATGAAACTTTGAATAGGCGTAGATAGTGACCTGTAATAGCTTATAGGCTATTCAAAATGTTGCTACCACGTGGTCGAAACCGCGCGCAGAAGCTAGTCCTCACTAAACTGACAGATAGTTTAAATTAGATTTCACAAGTTAGGGTGTGGACTGTGGTTATGGTATGAAGTAAAACTCCTAAGTTAGTAGTACTGGGGTAGTACCCACTAGCAGCAAAATACTTGATAATACTCGTAGTAGGTAGGTAGGTACCTTCTTTGTTTTTGACATCATCAACATTTTCTCCAAATAAATATTAATCCAGCCTAGGCATGAAAAATAACTAGGTACTTTAGGAAGTTTATAATTCCAACGAAAAATTTAATTGACAGGTACTTAATAATTTTGTCTGTAGGTATGTTTAATTTGACTTTTTGTATTTTAGAATTAGTCAAACTCAATGAGATGGAGTTGTGAACTGTTTATTTGAATGAGACACAAACTTACCTAGTTCATGTAGGTACATACCTAGACTATATACCTATACCTCTTGACTGTTTTCAGTCCATGATATCCCCGGGCAGCTCCGACAGAAACACTCCGCTCTCAAACTCATCCTCTTCATAGTACCCTGTGTTTGTGTCTGAGTGGCTCGCTACTAATTCCTGCCCTTTTCCCATCCCCTCACACTCAAAATCCTTCACCGGAGACTGTGGTGCCTCTTCATAGTTAGAAACATTTGATTCATTGCAGTTGTATATGTTCTGAGTGACGTATGTATTATGTTCTGCAACCATTATCAATCCTCCAGATTCACGAATAGGATTTTGCTCCTGCATTACTGGATCATAGTGGTAGTATACATACGGGCTTCTAGAAGGATCTATCCAGACCTGCGACTTGTAAGGCACGGGATTAGGCTCGGAGAGGATAACTGGCATCTGAGCTATATCTGTATCTCCTGTAGAATCAGGTGATCCCTGGTTTGAATTCACGCCATGTGAGTTCACCAGCTTTAAAAGACACAACTGTGATTTCCTTCTTGCTGTCATTTGTGTCATCTGTCAAGCATTCAGACTCGATCTTGGCCATCGGAAATGCGTTGGTTTTTGGGCGGAGCTAAGATTGAAGAGGGGAGAAATGTTGGAATAGGATATGGTCAGGAGAACGAGCACTTCTCGCAGAGAGCTCAACTCGAAAGGTTGTCTTTAGAAAACTAAGTTCATAGTGGTTTACATATTTATAAAACTCAAATCGATACTCATAATAAAAGTAATGTATAAATGTACCAAGGTAAGGCTGTTTCATTAAACTTCAGAAGTGAGACGAAGAAACCAATGGGGTATGTACTTTTTAAGTAAATGCTAGAAAATTTCCTGCTTTTTAACGTCCACGTAAAAATTATCGAGCATCTTGTACGATTCATAATTGATGTGCTGATGTGCGAGCTAAAATATTATATTCGGTGTGCGGGTAGGTTGCCGCACATTGGATGTACTTTATAATTCGGAACTGTTTTAAATCAGTAGGTCATTCTGCGATTCTGTGCAACTTTTTTTTTACATTTTGGACAGATAATTATTATCTTTTAGATGCTTCATGATTATTATTCCTACCTACTTTCATTTTTTTTTCTTACTTTAATATCTTTACACGCATATTATGCATCCAATTACACAAATGTAGTATACATCATGTTCGGTCGGAGCTACTCTCTGATAATGTGATGTATATAAGCGTTGTGGAGCGTTTCAATGCTTGGTCAGGGCTACTCTCTGACAGCATCTGGCACGTCCTGCGGTGTCTTTATTGGATGCAGTATCCTATAAATTCCTATGATTCCACCTACTTATACATTCAATGACATAAATGCTGTATGCATCATGTTGGATCAGGGCTACTCTCTGATAATGTGATGTACGTATAAGCTTTGTGGAACGTGTCAATGCTAGGTCAGGGCTACTCTCTGACAGCATCTGGCACGTCCTGCGGTGTCTTTATTGGATGCAGTTTCCTATAAATTCCTATGATTCCACCTACATTATACATTCAATGACATAAATGCTGTGTGCATCATGTTTGGTCAGGGCTACCCTCTGATAATGTGATGTATAAGCGTTGTGGAACGAGTCAATGCGAGGTCAGGGCTACTCTCTGACAGCATCTGCCACGTCCTGCTGTGTCATTATGTGGTTGTGGGTTCCTTTTCCAATAATTTATCCACCTACCCTAAGCATTCAACGACATTACACATTTTAAACTTTCGCGAAATTTTATTACTGAAACGTCGAGGTAAATAAACAAATGTTATACCTACGCGATTAAGTCCCGTAATAAAATTCAACGACATTTTAAGCTACTTGTGTGCATTCAATTAAGTCTGACCTAGGTAGGTACAGTCATGGACAATGGGATGTATACACTCCATAATATTTCAACCCATGTACAGGTCAACATGTCCTACAATGTTATGGTATTTTTATTGATTTTGCCTCTAGTTCATGTGAAATCAATCTCCGCTTTTTGTTTTTAACCTACATCTATTAGTTTTAGTGTGGTGACTGTACCTCTGATAGTTTCATGCACATTCTAATGTTGTTAGTCGTGTTATTGCTAGCTCAGGGCTGTTCTCTGATAGCAACTGCCACATCCTATCGTTTTGAGTCCTTGAATGTGATAAAGCCATAATTTATTCATCCATTATAGCCAAATAAGAATTGAATAAAATATTCGTTGTATGAAAGGGACCTTTGGTGACGGATTTTTCAAAATGTCTGAAGGCCGTGTACCACAGAATCTAATCAGTACCTGTATTTGTGGTTTTGTTCATAAACACCGATGATATTTTTAGCCAGTTATTTTTTTTTTATAAAAAATAATATATACATGTTTTTGGGTTTGACTGTACTTACTTGCAACGCTAAGTACCAAAACTTTGGCATTATCCTCGAACGTACAATAATCGCTTGTGCCTTTGCACAATATACCTTTGTATCTGAGTCTAGTTAAAATGACTCTGGCATTCCTTCGTCATTTATTCTTACATTTTTGATAATTTCCTCCATACCATCTCAGTGCCCTATTAGTTATTGTTGCTGTTGGTTTTCCTATTGATAACTAAATACCAGGCTCATCTCAATCCTTAATTATTAGAGCCGATTTTACTTTTATTATTACTAGATGGGTCAATCAACTATTTTGCCCACACAATTCTGTCATCGAGCACGTATACCTACTTATCATAATTAATGTAGTGCACTTATGCTTGATCATTTCATGGGTGCCTACGTTTAATAGGCGTGCACCAGTTAGCTTGCTGAATTTTACGGGTGTTACCTGTTTATAATGTGATGCAAGGTGTTTTAATGAACTAAGCTTGTTCATAGGTGTTAATTGCCTACGTTTATTAGGCGTGCACCAGTTAGCTTAAGCTTGTTCTTAGGTGTTAATGATTGCCTACGTTTATTAGGCGTGCACCAGTTAGCTTAAGCTTGTTCATAGGTGTTAATGATTGCCTACGTTTATTAGGCGTGCACCAGTGAATTTAATTTCACGGGTATGTTTCCCGTTTAAACTGAACTATGCTTGTTCAATTATTTTATAAAATTTTACTTTATGGGTACGTCTTCCGTTTATACTAAACTATGCTTGTTCGGTAAATTAAATTTTAGTTTACGGGTATGCCTCCATTTAAGGGTATGTTTCCCGTTTATACTGAACTATGCTTGTATAATTATATTTAATTCTACTTTATGGACATGTCTTCCGTTTACTAAACTATGCTTGTTCAGTTAACTTCTAAATTATAGTTTCTGGGTAAGTCTCAAATAAAGTTAAAAGTTTATAAGTTTAAACGTTTGTAAAGTTGAATTAACGTTTCTTAAGTTGAATTAACGTTTCTAAAGTTGAATTAACGTTTCTAAAGTTGAATTAACGTTTCTAAAGTTGAATTAACGTTTCTAAAGTTGAATTAACGTTTCTAAAGTTGAATTAACGTTTCTAAAGTTGAATTAACGTTTCTAAAGTTGAATTAACGTTTCTAAAGTTGAATTAACGTTTCTAAAGTTGAATTAACGTTTCTAAAGTTGAATTAACGTTTCTAAAGTTGAATTAACGTTTCTAAAGTTGAATTAACGTTTCTAAAGTTGAATTAACGTTTCTAAAGTTGAATTAACGTTTCTAAAGTTGAATTAACGTTTCTAAAGTTGAATTAACGTTTCTAAAGTTGAATTAACGTTTCTAAAGTTGAATTTACGTTTATAAAGTTGAATTTACGTTTATAAAGTTGAATTTACGTTTATAAAGTTGAATTAACGTTTCTAAAGTTGAATTAACGTTTCTAAAGTTGAATTAACGTTTCTAAAGTTGAATTAACGTTTCTAAAGTTGAATTAACGTTTATAAAGTTGAATTTACGTTTATAAAGTTAAGCTAAAGTTAAATCATTTAGAGTTCAATTCGATCATTTCGAGTTCAACTCAATCATTTCGAGTTCAACTCAATCATTTCGAGTTCAACTCAATCATTTCGAAATCAACTCAATAATTTCGAGTAATAATTTCGAGTTCAACTCAATAATTTCAAGTTCAACTCAATCATTTCGAGTTCAACTCAATCATTTTGAGTTCAACTCAATCATTTCGAGTTCAACTCAATCATTTCGAGTTCAACTCAATCATTTCGAGTTCAACTCAATCATTTCGAGTTCAATTCAATAATTAAGAGTTGAATTCAATCATTTAGAATTCAGTTCAATCAATTAGAGTTGGATACCATTATTTAAAGTTTGATTCGAATATTTAAAGTTGGATTCGATTATTTAAAGTTAGAATCGATTAATTAGAATTTAATTTAGTTATACAAAGTTGAATTTAGTTATTTAAAGTTGAATTTAGTTATTTAAAGTTGAATTTAGTTATTCAAAGTTGAATTTAGTTATTCAAAGTTGAATTTAGTTATTCAAAGTTGAATCTAGTTATTCAAAGTTGAATCTAGTTATTCGGAGTTGAATCTAGTTATTCGGAGTTGAATCTAGTTGTTCAAAGTTGGATTTAATTGTTCAAAGTTGGATTTAATTGTTCAAAGTTGGATTTAATTGTTCAAAGTTGGATTTAATTGTTCAAAGTTGGATTTAATTGTTCAAAGTTGGATTTGATTGTTCAAAGTTGGATTTCATTATTCAAAGTTGGATTTGATTGTTCAAAGTTGGATTTTATTGTTTAACGTTGGATTTTATTGTTCAAAAGTTTGATTTCATTGTTCAAAAGTTTGATTTTATTGTTCAAAAGTTTGATTTTATTGTTCAAAGTTGGATTTTATTATTCAAAGTTAAATTTAATTATTAAAAGGAAATTTAAAGTAAATTCAGTATTCAAAGTTATATTAATTAATTGTATTTAATGTTAAATAAGATTAAAGTAAAATTTTACATTCCCTACCTGTGTAGGTATCTATGCATTATTAGGAATGTGCAAGTTAATTAGTGCGCTAGTGGTGTGTTTGCTGTGCGCCTGTCCTGCGCCCGCCGCGCTGATGGTACGCTTGCTGCGCGCCTCTCCTGCGCTGGCCGCGCTGGTGGTTGCGCTTGCTGCACGCCTCTCCTGCGCCGGCCGCGCTGGTGGTTGTGCTTGCTGCGCGCCTCTCCTGCGCCGACCGCGCTGGTGGTTGCGCTTGCTGCACGCCTCTCCTGCGCCGCCGCGCTGGTGGTTGTGCTTGCTGCGCGCCTCTCCTGCGCCGACCGCGCTGGTGGTTGCGCTTGCTGCACGCCTCTCTTGCGCCGGCCGCGCTGGTGGTTGTGCTTACTGCGCGCCTCTCCTGCGCCGACCGCGCTGGTGGTTGCGCTTGCTGCACGCCTCTCCTGCGCCGGCCGCGCTGGTGGTTGTGCTTGCTGCGCGCCTCTCCTGCGCTGGCCGCGCTGGTGGATGCGCTTGCTGCACGCCTCTCCTGCGCCGGCCGCGCTGGTGGTTGTGCTTGCTGCGCGCCTCTCCTGCGCTGACCGCGCTGGTGGTTGCGCTTGCTGCACGCCTCTCCTGCGCCGGCCGCGCTGGTGGATGCGCTTGCTGCACGCCTCTCCTGCGCCGGCCGCGCTGGTGGTTGTGCTTGCTGCGCGCCTCTCCTGCGCCGACCGCGCTGGTGGTTGCGCTTGCTGCACGCCTCTCCTGCGCCGACCGCGCTGGTGGTTGCGCTTGCTGCACGCCTCTCCTGCGCCGGCCGCGCTGGTGGTTGTGCTTGCTGCGCGCCTCTCCTGCGCCGACCGCGCTGGTGGTTGCGCTTGCTGCACGCCTCTCCTGCGCCGGCCGCGCTGGTGGTTGTGCTTGCTGCGCGCCTCTCCTGCGCCGACCGCGCTGATGGTTGCGCTTGCTGCACGCCTCCTGCGCCGGCCGCGCTGGTGGTTGTGCTTGCTGCGCGCCTCCTGCACCGGCCGCGCTGGTGGTTGCGCTTGCTGCACGCCTCTCCTGCGCCGGCCGCGCTGGTGGTTGTGCTTGCTGCGCGCCTCTCCTGCGCCGACCGCGCTGATGGTTGCGCTTGCTGCACGCCTCTCCTGCGCCGGCCGCGCTGGTGGTTGTGCTTGCTGCGCGCCTCCTGCACCGGCCGCGCTGGTGGTTGCGCTTGCTGCACGCATCTCCTGCACCGGCCGCGCTGGTGGTTGCGCTTGCTGCACGCCTCTCCTGCGCCGGCCGCGCTGATGGTTGCGCTTGCTGCGTGCCTCTCCTGTGCTGGCCGCGCTGGTGGTGCGCTTGCTGCACGCCTGTCCTGCGCGTGCGATGCAGCGCGTTTGGTATCTTTTGCCCCGACATTGTGGCATGGCAGTGCTTTGTGTAACCTCGAGATTTATGGCTACTTACCTATTTCGATTAATCAGACGCTGTAGCTTTGGTTATGATTGTGGTCCGGAGCTCGTTAATTGGTAAAACAACTTTTCATCTGCCGTATATTTTTAATGCGATTACCTTCTCGAGATTACGCTTGCGCTTGCTTAGTGACAGGTAGAAAACTTGTGCTTCCTAAGTATGGAATATATATTGATAGACTTGAGGCTCTACAAAGAAAATTCTTAATCCTTACGAAGTTACCACACTGATTAGTTGTCTAACTGTGCCTGGCAACACTTTCTTCCTCTTTGTTTGTGAAGAGACTTTGCAGACGTAGTCTACCTACACCGGATTATCAACTCATCAGTGGATTGCCCAGCTCTCCTTAACATTGTTTTATGACCCTGTGCGAACATTTAGGAATAACAATATGTTTTATCTTCCCTTAGTACCCACAAATTATTACCAAAACACCTTTGTTTATCGTGCGAGCAAAACTTTTAATAGTTTTGACAGTAAGCATGACCTTGATCCTTTCAGCTGCAGTATTACATCATCTAGAAATAAACTTAATAGTACATTCTTTGATCGGTTACCTTTGATTAATTTAACTTCTCAATAGTGAGTGTGGTGTGGATGATTAGAATATGACTATCTGGATGGATGTGTTTAGTTCCTAGGTTGTTAACTTTATTGTTGTCTTTTTGTTATCAAGTATGTCACTAGAAGTGGAGACCTTTAAATGGCCTCGTAGTAACCTATAAATAGTTTCTATTATATTGGTCTTCCTAAAAGAAATAAATAAAACATTTCTGTTGGTAACGTTAAAAATGTTTCAGATACCTAACGCTTCAGATGATAATGTCCATCCAGGGTATTCACCGAGCCTAGAGGCAGGTCTGCCTGGCGCTGCCTCTTCAAGGCGCGATGAGAACGTGATCTACGGACCAGAACCTGTTCTTGACCCCGACGCTGTGATGAGCCTGTCGAGGGCGACAGGATGTCAGGAGAGGCCGTGTTAGATATTTCTACCGGCGATGAGAACCAATACGGTCGGGCAGCTATAAAAGCGACGCCACAAGCGGCGCTCGATCTCTTCTTTGCTGAATTTCCTTGATTCCACGTGTGATTCCCAATAATATAATTAATATTAAGGTGTCTTCTGTGTTTACATACTTGTTCGAATGTTATGATTTTCCTTAAAACTTGTCTTGTTATACTCACTGGTACTATTTATTAAAATGAAGTTGTACCTAATTGTTTTTGTGTATTTCCTGCTGTGTTTATTTTGTGTACAATAGTATTTTCTATTCTAAGTAGGTAAATATTCTAAAAACAGTTACATCTGAATATCAATTGAAATATAGATAGAACTTTGATTTATATTAAACTAGCTGCGCCCCGCGGTTTCACCCGCGTAAGTCCCGTTCCCGCGGGAATATCGGGATAAAAAGTAGCCTATGTGTTAATCCAGGGTATCACCTATCTACATACCAAATTTCAACCAAATCGGTCCAGCCGTTTTTGCGTGAAAGAGTAACAAACATCCATACATCCATACATCCATACTTACAAACTTTCGCCTTTATAATATTTATATAGGATTTGTTTTAAGTGTATATTAAATTTATATCAAGTTTATAATAATTTTTATTTGTATTAAATTAAAATTGGATTTTATTAAATTTAAAATATTTTTTATTTGTATTGAATTTAAATTTGATTTGTATTAAATTTATATTGAGTCTTTTAAATTTATATTAATTAAATCTGTTTTAAGTTTATATTTAATTTAGATTCTGTAATAAATAACAATTTAGATTGAGTAAGAACCTTGATTTATACTAATTTTGAGTTTACATTAAATTTGTTATAAGTGTATATTAAATTTATATTAAGTTTATATTAATTAAATTTAAATTAGATTTTTAATAAATTTAAATAACGTTGGTATTCAATTTAAATTAGATTTGTAATAAATTTGTATAAAATTTATATCGAATTTGTATTAAATTTATATTGAATTTATATTAAATTTAAATTAGATTTGTATAAAATTTGCATTAAATTTCTATTTAAGCGTGTGCCGCCAGGAGGCAACACATTGTCTGATGGCCGAATGTTATGATTTCCTTCTTGCTGTCATTTGTGTCATCTGTCAAGCATTCAGACTCGATCTTGGCCATCGGAAATGCGTTGGTTTTTGGGCGGAGCTAAGATTGAAGAGGGGAGAAATGTTGGAATAGGATATGGTCAGGAGAACGAGCACTTCTCGCAGAGAGCTCAACTCGAAAGGTTGTCTTTAGAAAACTAAGTTCATAGTGGTTTACATATTTATAAAACTCAAATCGATACTCATAATAAAAGTAATGTATAAATGTACCAAGGTAAGGCTGTTTCATTAAACAACCCTTTGTAGATGCAGGTGACGTTGCCTTCGGGATCTGTAGAGGTGATGCTCACGTCCATGTACGCGTTATCCATCAATTCACAGTTTGTTAAAAGTGTTGTACAGTTCTTCGGGATATACAGGATTGGATAGGCCTTGCCGGAGTCGATAACGACATTTCCAGAGTTCATTTTTACAGTCAAAGCCTAGAAAAACACAAAATAAGATGTCCGTCAGCCGATTCTTTTTTCGCATATCACTAAAATGTAGGAAAACTAAATTCAAAGAAAAATAATGGCAAAAATAAACTTACCATGTGCGTTGAGCGAGGTGTCGAGAGAAAAAGTAAAGGCACGGTATGATTTGAATAAAACTGATAATTTTTTTGTGGCTACCCTCAGATAGGTATGCCATTTTTGTAGTCTATTTTGTTCTACGCCAGATAGCTGAACACACTTCCCTCCTTGATGATACGAGCAAATGGAGCGAATACCTATCTACTCTACAGAACAAACACGTTACAATACAAATCACTTTTCGCAATCACAATGCAATCAAGTGGCAAGTGGCAACCAATGGCGCATATTAGGTAGGTAGGTACACACTCGATAAATATCGTAATCCTGGATCACGATCCAAATATCACGATCCGTATCGAGTGTGTAGCATCCGCCATAATCTAGATCGCGGCTGTCAGCCGCGTCCGATAGTATGTTTCTAGTACTGTGCATACCTATCAGTCGCGGCTGTCAACCGCATCCGATTCAATTCATTTTCGATTTATTCTTCGCGTCCGATAGTATGTTTCTAGTTCTAGCTCTAAGATAGTTCATGTGCTACCAGATCTCTACTAAAGAGATCAGTGATGTGCTACCTCATCTCCCGCAATAACCGCCAGAAAATGTTGTTACACGTTGTTTGTCTGAAACTAGTCTGAGACCACGGCCCTTGATGCTATGAAACAAACCGGAAATCATGATTGATTCAAAATTTATCTGGGCTATTAAAAAAAAATAAATCTGGGCTTCCCAAAGTGTACAAGGGTTAGCATGTTCATTCGTGATATTTATTTTAAATATAATCTGTTCTTCGTGCGGTTCGCTCCTGTCAATAGTGTCAAACAAAATAAAATGTGTTGCTTGTGTACACAGTTGTGTATGTACCAAAAAGTTACCAGTGCTAAATCCATGTGTTGGTTGAATTCGCGAATTCCGTGATTACCTATACATACAAAATAGTGCCGATAATACGAAATAGGCAATTATCTAGTTACAGTTTATCTCCTAATACGGACCAACAGGATTCGTAAGCTATTGCATGGCATTTATATACAAATAGTGGCTGGCCATAAGATGCAAAGGAAGCCAGGGTTTCCAGTCGCTAATTGCAGCATCAAAATGGTAATTACAAACAATGTTTATTTTACCTACTTTTAGTGGTTTATCTTGAGATTACCGCCAAATTTATTGTTATTATTCACATTAGGTATGTCCCAGGTACTGCAGCATCCCTTTAATCTCCTGACGTTGTTTATATCCTATTATTATATACATAAACGCTTAAGTTTATGTGAAAAAGTGGTTCGTAATTTCTTACATGGAATATATAAATTTACAGCCTGACAATCTACCTGTTGAAACGTCAGAGGATGAAGGCGAGCAACAACAGCGGCGGCAGCAGCTCATCAACTTCGGTCACTCCCAGTGGGGCTTCAACAACTGGAACTGGGCCGTCACCAAACAGGAACTCGGTAAGAACTCCCAGGATCCGAGTTAAATAAATAAATAATTTTTTTATTGATCAAGAACATTTACATGGGTAAGACGGTAATGGTCTCCAAAAAAGGTTAGCCTGTATTATGGAGACCTCCTTCCTAGTTGAACAAAATACTTAAGCATAACTCATAAAAACATTAATGTTGTTTACATAGTAACAATTAAGGTGAGATAATTCTAGAGACAATAAAGTTTAATCAACATATGTGGTAATTATGAACGAGTTTTCTAAAACTATTGGGTGAATGCAAAAAAATGTAGTAGATGTAGCTGATCAGAGTATGCTCTGATCAGCTACATCGTGCTAAAATTGTACCCTATAGTTTTTAGGAAGAACGGGCCATGCAGTGGACCGCACAAAATATGACAGACATAACCAAGGATGAGATGAAGTGTCCCTCATCTTACCTCATCTTTGATAAAGATTTTTTAAACTTTTTAAGCCTGCCTTACTTCATTTGTGTTTACACATAATTTCTGTTAATTTTCAGACTTTGTTGATCAAACCAATGGCAAGTACTGTGCTGGTGTAGTGGCGTTTGTATCCATCACAGTCAAGGGCATTGACATACACAGAGAAAACATAGGATATGCAACCTCAGTGGCCAATAATAAGGGATTCGCGATATACAAGTCACGGAAGGTTCGTTAAGTTCAGGTTCTAATGAATCATTATATTAATTTCCTATATTCAAGCTTTACACATTTTCAACGAGCATGTATGAAGTAATGAGAGAGAATGATGCAAAAGTTGTGTGTCAGGATCGTAGCGAGTGGAGATACCCCCTCTCTACCCCTTTGGGAAAGAGGCGTGATTTTATGTATGTATGTATTCAAGGGTGAGCTATGTTTTCCTATAAACCCAATTTTACTAATTGCGTTTGCTATAACTTCAGCAGCTATAACCGAATATAGATATAATGGTAAAAATTTTATACACTAATTTTGTTATAAACCAACTTTTACTAATTTGTTGTATAACTGTACCATATTCTGTAATCTTAAAATACATAATTACTTTTATTATAACGACCATTAGCAATATATTTAATATGTTATAAAGTTTATTCACGTGTTATTTAGGCACACAATACAAACTTAATTTAATACAAATTTAATTTAATGAAATATTTTTATTACTTTAACTTTTAATTTAACTGTACTCGCTCGACGTAAAATTTAATACCTTGCTGTCTGTCGCCTATAATTATAATAACATTTAACTAGTTTGTAAGAAATAGTGTGCCATTTTTGCATGACAAGATGTATATTGTGTTGGTGGCCCTAAATAAATAAATAAATTCATAATATTTTTTGACTTCACATGTTCACATGTTGTAATCATCCAAAATGTGATTAATTTTGTATTGGTTTACAGGTTGCCGTGACGAACGCTTTACGAGAGACGCTCCTTAGCTTCGGCGGTACCATGGCCACAGAGCTGATGGAGCTTCTGGAGACAACTCGAGAATGCACCTCTGAGCCTCAGCCAGAAAACAACCAGAATATCGCTAATATCCCCAACCTCTCCAACACCAACCTTGCAAATCCCATCGCCAATACCAACATTGCCACCACCAACATAATCAACACTAATCTTGCAAACGCGAATACCAACATCGTCAATACCAATATCGGCAACGCCAACCACACCAAGCCGCTGCTAGAAGGCCCACCTCTGGTGAAGAATCTGAGAAAGAATTCGACTGATGGACCTGCTAACCCTCCGCCAGTGAAGAACGCCGCTCCGGTCGCTAAGGCCCACCCGATGCCGGTGCCTCCTCGTGCGCCAGTTAACCCTCGTCCGCAGGCTCCGATGCCGGCTCAGCCTGTCCACCCGCGACCGAATTCCAACGTAAGTTTCGTCCTCCAACCCGTCATGGGGTCTGTCGTACCCCCGATGTACTCTGTACCCAATGTACAATGTACCCCGCGCCTCGCCACCCCTCCGATGCCCTCCGTCTATCCAAACTACTACGATTGCGGCCCGTGGCACTTCTACGAACCGCACGGTAACGTAAACTTGAATTTCAACATTCCACCGAAGAATTTGGTCGTCAACTCTCGAGCTGGGTCCGTGGAGTGTAAGAATCAGTGCAGAGAACGAATGATGCAATACAGCCAGCAGAATCGAGGCTGTTGGGTCAAGCCGACTATATTCTATGATGGTTTCTGGACAGAGCAGAAAGTGAAGAACTGGGTCGCTGAACAGGTGGAAAAGCAGTTCCCTGATGAGCAGAAGACCCCCTCTCCTGGCAAGCCCGATGTTAAGTAGTTCAATGGATCTGTAGCTAGAAATTGTCAAAACAGTATACGCCTATATGCTAGTTTTATATAATATAATATATTCTTTATTCAGACACAAGATCCATAAGTTTACAGAGCACAAATACAAGTTAGAGAGAAAAAAAAACACGAATTGTAGAATATAAAAAAACACAGTCAATTAATTAGGTATCTGTATACCAATATGTATGGATCCATGGTCCATACATATTGGTCATTACGACCCTATCAGCGAAACTCGAGATAATGAAGTTTTTACACCTGTCGACCCTGGACAGGAATTTGGCAACCCAGCTCCCCTGAATTGCGTTAAATGTATCAACTCGCGGCCATTACATAGCCGAGGCACTACAATATGGGCCTAAACCCATAAGTTGCCTAGATATGTTGTTAAAGGCAACCCAGATGCCGTCAAATGCCATTATGGTATACTAGTTGCGCTTCCGCGGTGTAATCCGCGGTCCCTCGGGATTTTTTCGGGATAAAAAGTAGCCTATGTCCTTCCCTGGGATACAACCTTTATCATTGCCAATTTTCAGCCTTACCTGTTCTGTGGTTTGGGCATGAAAAGGTAACAAACAGACAGACAGAGTTACTTACACATTTATAATATTAAGTATGGATTCTGTCCAGAGTTGACAGGTATAGAATTAAGATAGGGTAAGCAAGTAAGATTTCAGCAAGACGAACGCCATTTTTTTATTCTATACCTTCGGGTGCCTGGAAGATAATGGCGGATCATAAAAAAGACAGGATCTTATTCTAAAACTTTAAGTTTCAGATGAAACAAGACATTTAATTCTGCAAATTGAATTAATAGGTCGCCTGTTTGTTTTTGCCCGAACTTGTTGTAACTACAGCTTATTTAGCCTTTAAAGATGTTAATTCGAATCTCGCTTGTTCGAAAATATTGGGTATAAAACCGAGGAAATAGTTATTTAGACGTAGTCGGTTAGTTTTAATGGGTTGTATTAGTTGTTTAAGGGTATGTCGCTGAAATATCTAATTGGTGGAACACTATTTTTTATGTAAGCTTTTTGTGACTGTAAGTTGGCTAGCGCGGCGATTGTGTCGGCTCAATTAATTATAATGTTTTAATTCTGTTTCATCATCAGACATTGATGTTTCGTGTTTAACTGCTGGGTTGGTGAACTGTTATAGTTCAATGAAACCATTTATGATATACGAAAGCTCTTAAAATATGTAGTAACAAAACAAAACAAATAGGATTTTGACTGCATCGCCAAAGCGCGGTAGACTTTTTCTCAGATCTTTAGGCATTCTGGGAAGAAACGAGAAAGTATTCAGAGGCACGAACAAAATTACATTAGTCGACAATTTGCAAATAGCCTATTTAGAGGGATTAGGGTCGGTTCATATCTAACGGAAGATCCGTCGCGTATTATCGGTCGCGGAACGCCAGAACTGACAAATGTATAGAAAAACACTCGACCGTTCACACTCGACGGACTAACGTATCATCGGTTGAGTGTGAACGGTCGAGTGTTTTTCTATACATTTGTCAGTTCTGGCGTTCCGCGACCGATAATACGCGACGGATCTTCCGTTAGATATGAACCGACCCTTAATCCAATATTACTTGTCATCAAAAACGAAAATGCATTTTGTAATATGACCGATTGTTGTTTCAAATGAAAAAGCTGATTCTAGTGTAATATTTGCACGTATTTCTAAAATATTATACACTACTGATTTTATTGCGACACGATTAACTAAGCATGCATTTTTATAACTATGTCACAATAGCAAACAGGTACAGTCAGCCCTAAAATATACTTCTGTAACTTAATGTTTATAATTTAATCAATAATTATTTTAAGATAAAAGATGTTAGATAAGTTTTAAAGTATTCTGAACTCTATAGAAGGTTAAGCGCTGGGCAGGGTAAGCCTAATGAACTATGTCCCAACTCACTCCAGCGTCCCGATAATCATCCAGGCTTAACTGTCTGGTGTATAAATCACAGACATTATTCTTTAGTCCTCAAGAGTCGATTTTTCAATAATTGTCTACTTTTCATGTTGACTGTACCTTAAAGTTTTTACAAGCACTAGTTATTGCGAAACTTTTGATATTGTGAGAGAGTAGTTCAATTGCGTATCTACTGAACAGATTTAGCTTTAGCCAATGTTTTAGCGTTGAAGTCTTGGGCATACCTTATAGTAATGATATGATTATTTATTACGTAAACCCTTTACAAAAGTTTGAAACAAAAATAATCATAACTGAACTAGATAATAAACATAGATTTGCTTTGCTTATTTTGGGACTAGATAAAAATGTCCAGCATTATTATTATTATATAAATTAAGGATCAAACGACACACGCCATGACGATGATAAGTACTTACTAATAGTTTGGTCACTATTTTATTGTACCAAAAACGTCAACCAATTGTTACGTACATAGTTTAAACATACAGAGAGGCCTCTTAGATTTGGGTAGGTGTTGCATGATCTGTATTTCGATAAAATAAGATGAAAGACTATTGAATGAATGAATGAAATCGGTTATTTGCTAGAAGCATGGTATGGTGTGTACAGGTGTTATTATAATGTTGTGTCTCGAGCACACTTCGCCAACAGGCATGCAAATTTAATTTAACAGGATAAATGATTACAAAAATAAATTACAAAATGATTACATTGATAGGTTCAGTTAATTACCCTAAAAAATCGTTTATATCATAGAAACATTTATTATCTAGCCACTCGTATAGTTTTGTCTTATATGTAGTTCTCTTGTCATTTAGTATTTTATTAAAAACCTTTATTGCACATACATAATATAACAATTTTTGTGGCATAAAGCCGACTTACATTTCGGTATTTTAATCCTAGTTGGATCATGTGTGAACTCGGTACCTTCGTGTTTTTATGAAATAAAATGTTTGAAACTATTGACAATGTTTCTTGTTCAGTTTAGTTCGTCCCTTTTGAGTTTTACACTACAAATATGCACAAGTCCCTACTATATGTTTTTTGGTGTATTTGGCCCATTAGGCTATCGCCCTTGGGTCGAATAAATGCGGGATGGATGAAATGGCGACAGGTCTCCGGAACAATTTGCGATCCACGTAGGTATGCCCCTTAAGCTTAAGGGGAAAATATTTAAGACGATCGTAAGACCTGTCGTATTGTATGGATCTGAGTGTTGGGCAACAAAAGGGACGGATGAACAAAAGGTGCACGTGGCTGAGATGCGAATGCTGAGATGGATGTGTGGAGTGGCGAGAATGGACAGAGTAAGGAATGAGTACATAAGAGGAAGTGTGAAAGTGGCGCCAGTGAATGAAAAGATGAGGAGCAACAGGCTAGCATGGTATGGGCATGTAATGAGAAGGGAAGAATGTCATGTAACTAGAAGAGTACTTGGTATGAATGTTGATGGATTTACGAGTAGAGGTAGACCAAAGAAAAGATGGATGGATTGTGTGAAGGATGACATGAGTAAGAAAGGGGTGAGTGGTGAGATGACGGCTGATAGAGGAGAATGGAAGAAGAACACATGTTGTGCCGACCCCACATAATGTGGGAAAAGGGCAGGGAGATGATGAGGCTATCGCCCTTGGGAGCCTACCTCTCTGATTTAATAGGTACAGTATAGTTGTGAATCTTGCTTTTTTGCTAAGAATCACGGGTTCGATTCCCGCATTGGTCGTATTCTTTCAATTCTAAGACGATGACGCTCATATATTCATTTATATGCCCAGCACAGCGACTATATACCTACTAACTATACTTACTAGGCACGTCGGGGGGTATTCTCCGTGCCCTTGAGTGCTTTCTGTCATTAACCAAGTTGCAATACGTTGCAATGCTTTATAAAATTACCGTATGACAATGTAATTTTGACAGCAGGAACTGAAGATGGAGGGTATGACGGAGGAAGAAGCGCGCGCAGAACGCAAGCGGAGACAACGGCTGGCGCAGGAGGAGTTCCGTCTGAAGCAACTCGGGAAGCAGGGACCAATAGGTTAGCTAACACCTTATGCACTTACCTACAGACATTTATCCTGTGAAATAGCTAGTAGGTTTGAAACTACTATTTTTTCTAAGCTTGTTTATACTTTTCGAATAAACAAGACTATTTTTCTTTTTCTTTGACTACTTTTCGAATAAGATTTATTTATTTATTTTAGGGCATCCAACAAAGAAATCACAAATCTTGATTATAACTAAGGATAAGTATCTTATGTCTATGTGTTTCTCTAATTATAGGACACCACAGCAGATCGGACGGGCTAAAAGTCAAAAAGCTCAAAGTTTGTTTTATGTAAGTTAAGTACCCTCCTAATTCATCCCCACAAATTATTGTAACGCGCATTTTAGAGGTAGAGAATAATAGGTATGTGACGTAGGTACAAGGATCATCAAACGAAAACCAGGAGTTTTAGTACATTCCAACCTGTGTTTTCCACGAATCATACAATTTACAGCTAAAACCAATTATTTTTAGGGTTCCGGTTCCGTACCCAAAGGGTAAAACGGGACCCTATTACTAAGACTCCGCAGTCCGTCCGTCCGTCTGTCTGCCCGTCTGTCACCAGGCTGTATCTTATGAACCGTGAACAGTTGACATTTTCACAGATGGTATATTTCTGTTACCGATATAACAACAAATACTTTCAAAAAAAAACAAAAAATAAATATTTAAGTACCCATACAACAAACGTGATTTTGTTTGCAGTTTTTATAGATAGACGGAACCATTTCATGCTCGAGTCCGACTCGCACTTGGCCGTTTGTTTTCTATCACCCTACCCATGCATGACATGCTGACCAAACATAATATACCTTTAATGTAGAACACGAACACGTGTATAATATTGGCCAAGTAGGTAGATATGTACGTACCTAAATACTTACAGAAAGTACCAGATTCTATCAAAGAAAAAAAATGTGTATACCTGCGCCGGCGCCGATGAGCTTGCAACCTATCAATGCTAAACTTGCAAATACGCGCACGTGTGAAATTGTGTGTTTGAACATGCCTCTGACGACCCTTAGACCTCTTCAAAGGATCTTGAGTGACTTAGGGTCGGTTCATATCTAACGGAAGATCCGTCGCGTATTATCGGTCGCGGAACGCCAGAACTGACAAATGTATAGAAAAACACTCGACCGTTCACACTCGACGGACTAACGTATCATCCGTCGGAGTGTTTTTCTATACATTTGTCAGTTCTGGCGTTCCGCGACCGATAATCCGCGACGGATCTTCGGTCAGATGTGAATCGACCCTTAGGGTCGATTCACATACGTTAGTCCGTCGAGTGTGAACGGTCGAGTGTTTTTCTATACATTTGTCAGTTCTAGCGTTCCGCGACCGATAATCCGCGACGGATCCTCGGTCAGATGTGAATCGACCCTTAATCTGAGAGAATGCCTAGGAATTGTGATCCTACGTCTCTCTACGAAAGTAGCGCCCTTTCACGTCGAAAGAACGTGGACAGAACTGGTGACACGACAAGATAAATGCGCAGTAGACGACTTTTTATACATAATTCATCACATCATCCACAACCTGACTTTGCCCACTGCTGGATATAGGCCTCTCTTTCGCCACTTTCTACGGTCTCGTGCTAACCTCCAGGTGCGGCCCGCGACCTAATTGTCTACTGCTAATCGAAACAACTTCAAGAATAGCTAGATCTCTACCTAAAGAAATGAAAAGAACCATTTTTGCATGACAAGATGTATTGTGTTGGTGGCTCTAAACAAATAAAAAAATAGTCATTTTTAAATTTTCGATTCCGACGGGATTCGAACCCGCAACGGGCAGACGATCCTCATAAAGCCGGAGTGCCTTACCGCTCGTAAATAAATTCTTGCTCTATCTCTGTATTCTGTGCTCTTAAATTTTGATAGGACTTTTCATTTCTCAGTGAAATACCTAAGTGTGGTTAACACTAAAAATTACAGCTCTACCTGAAGTTTTCATAGACTGGGTTTCTCTACATTATTTGAACCAGTCATTCTTGTCTGCAGATAACAAGCAAGGAAATTCAAGCAGCATCGACAGACTGATGATGGAGATACCCACGCAAGACATCGTGATTGAGGAGACAGGCTCCACTAAGAGGAAGTCTCCGACCCCTGATGCGGGATGTGCTAAGCGACGGGCTAGTATCAGCAGGCTGGATATTTTACACGATTAAAACCATTGTTACTTTTTATTATAAAACTAGCTACTCTCCCGCGGTGTGACCCAAGGTTATCGGGATAAAAAGTAACCTATGTCCTTCCCTGGGATACAATCTTTATCCATGCCAAACAGACTTATCTTTTCCGCGGTTTGGGCGACAGACAGAGTTTCTTTCACATCATTATCAATACAGACATACTTATAAATAAAATTGAAGTGTATGTCTGTGATTAAAAGAAAAACTGTGTTTTCTTAAGTGCAAGTTATTTACACGATAATAAAACACAGTTAAGCTTTTTTTAAATATTTGTCCGGGCAAATCTCGAGAACGACTAAATCACTGGAAGATAGAAAAGGTGGTGGAGCAGGACAAAGGCTACTTCCTAGGCTAATTCCCGCGGGATCGGGAATTACGCTGGAAAAACGGACACACGCAAACAAAGTCGCCGGCACAGCTCTTTTATATGGATACTACAGTAGGTACGTTCAAGGGTGAAGTGAGCCATTTTTCCTACCGTTGATGATGATTAAGGAGATAGCCAGAGGCAAGTCCTAATAGGTACATGCCCACCTTTAGCAGTTTAGTTTATTTATTAATAACAAATAAGTTACAGGTCCAATTATTACATTTCATATAAATTATTAAATTTCTTTAAATGGTATTTAAATGTTAATTTTACTAGTAAAATAAAATAATGATAAAATTTCTAGTAAAATTTACATTTAAATTAATTACAAATTGGTCAGTCAAAAAATTCATCAACCTTATAATAAGATCCTTAGAATAAGAGAAGAGAGAGAGAGCAGTTCTGTGACAGGTCCCAATAATAATCCTTCATGTTTATTAATAAGCGTTTTTACTTTAATAATCATCATTCATCATTTCCCTGCTCTTATCCCACTTTTATGTGGGGTCGGCACAACAGGTTTTCCTCTTCCACTCCGCTCTATCAGCCGTCATCTCAACACTCACTCCTTTCTTACCCATATCATCCTTCACACAGTCCATCCATCTTTTCTTTGGTCTGCCTCTTCTGCTACATCCCTCCACATTCAAACCTAACATTAAATTAGTTTTTACTTTTAATAATAAGCGTAGCATAAACAGGGTGGTCCACTCAGTGACGTCAAAAGAAAAAAAATAAGTTCCACACATCCAGGGCTATCAGAAAATACCCCACGTATGCTCTACGATTTTTTGTAGTTTTCGAGTTATAAGCAGTTAAAGCTATTTATTGAGAATGTCCGATTGGAACGGATTAAAGTTAACCAAAAAAAATTTGGGAGGTTAAATGGGGTATTTTCGGAGAGCCCTTGATGTGTGGAACTTATTTTTTTTCTTTTGACGTCACTGAGTGGACCATCCTGTATAGTTAAGTAGGTACTTATCTGTTTTCTTATAAATACAAATTCGAAACAGTAGTATTGTTTTATTTCTTCAAGCTAAATATAATCTATTGTTTAACCCAAGTGTTTCAAGGTAGATAAAGTTACAAGTAAATCAGCAAAACATCAAGTTACTACGAAACTGCGGTGTTCTTTTGTTACAAACGAGAATTACTTGGATTCCAAGATTTTGAATTTACGTTTACGAAACGAATAGTTATAAATAACTACTTATGCTTTTTCACGCAGCATCATCAGTCATCTAGTAAGCAGAGCTTGTGTTATGGTTATGAGTAAGTATTACAGGACAGTTTTACCTACCTACTTTATTTATTTATTTAAAAATAAAACTGTAGATCATACAAACATTTGCCCCGCGATCGATCGAACTCGCAACCTTCTGCGTCGCAGGCGGGCCTTCACCCACTATGCTGCAGGTGTCAGTGTTATAT
This sequence comes from Epirrhoe alternata, assembly GCA_963565295.1. NCBI lineage: Eukaryota > Metazoa > Arthropoda > Insecta > Lepidoptera > Geometridae > Epirrhoe > Epirrhoe alternata. The sequence goes on from OY751392.1 coordinate 10,642,540, forward strand.
TATTTTTAGAAGTGAAAAGCTAAGTCATCCTAAAGGCGTCCAGGTCATCGCGCCAGCGCTTTTAAGGCCTGCGTCGGAGTTGCCTGCCATCCACCGGGATCCAACCAGTCACCACTCTGGCCCACCTGTCCTGGGTGCATGCGGGTGACATGTCCTGCCCACTCCCATTTTAACTATTATTTTGTGGTTTAACTAGAAAATACTGTTCATTGATGAGTTGAATTGAAATGTTACCTAGTTATTTCTTAGAGGTTACGCTTATGATCTCTTTTGTCTGTATTAAGTGCGGTCGTGGCTGCCACTCCCATATAGACTTATTTAGCCACGAACGTAAGTTTAGATCTTAAGTGTAGTGTGAATTGACTGACGCCACCTAAATCATCTTTTAAGGAAAACAGGCCAATGATGATGATAATAAATAAATAATGGTGGACATTTCACACAGCATCATCTAGCCCCAAACTATGATGATCCTTATGATAGGAAAAACGAACTATTTAAATGTCGCCGGCATGAGGCAGTTCGTTGAATTAGCCATATCATGATATGCCTATGGCAGGCATGTTATGCTAACAATATGGCGGGCGGGTGTAAGATAGGCAGATCGTGAAATGCCTAAAATTTACTATCTGCCTAAGATTATACCTACATAGCAGAATTTAGCATAATAATAGTAACATTTCGACCTCTAACATTTCAATTGAACTCCTCAATGAACAGTAAAATTTCCTAGTTTAACCACTAAAACGTGACTTAAAGTTATTCCACCGAATAAATCAAGAATAACCATACATTTTGACAGTATACACTCCGGAATAACTTTATGTCACGTTCTATGGTAAGACGCTTTTAGTTTAGGCTGATTTGAATTGCCTCACGGAAACCTATTTACGAGTTTGTTTTGACAAAAGAAACGTCGACTTTGCAGTTCCAGCAAAGTGGACTTTGCGACGTTTTTGTTTCAAGGTATCAAATAAAACGAACATTTAGCGATATCAATTTATTACATCACTAAGTTACAAGTTCTTACACAAGAATATATTTACACAAACGGAAATACTCAAAATATCTATTGTTAATGTACTCAGGTAGAAAATAAACTTTTGGGAGAAACTAAAACATACCTTATGTATACTTATAGTAAACTTAGGGACTAAATTCAAGTTACGGCATTGTATGCCTCAGCACTGCGCGATGCTTTTACAAGAACGCCAAGATGTTTGGAAATTAGCATAGGGCGCAATGATGAGGATACTATTCGTAATTTAACCATGCCAGTCAAGCAAATCAGGGCGTTAAACAGTACTTTTAAGTATTGAATGATATGACTATACAGGGTGTAAAAAGACGTCTATCGAAGCCGAAAGGGGTAGGTACAGCATCATAACACACAAGCAAATCCAAAAGGATTTCCCAAAAAAATTATTATATCCGGAGAAAACAGCGTTTGAAGAGGTCTATTTGCGTATGTTCTGGGCGCGTTGTTTTACGTAGATTGCTGGATTTTGAGTTTTAAATGTTTTTTTTTCTTTTTTAAATGAGTTTATTATAGGTATGGATCTTATTATGTTGCAATAGTAGTAAATAACCGAAAATAATATAAAATGACGTAGCTAAGTAAAAAAAAAAAAATTGCCTTTTTTTTTTCGCTAAATATGTTTAGAATCATGGTCTGATTGCAACCCGGTTTTCGGTAGTTGTCTTTTTACACCCTGTATAATTATTATTTTAACAAAATGATTGTGATTGTGTGATAGTTTCAGTAGGCTTTATGATCTAGCTGATGCAAAGGTGTCGCCTCCTGGTTGTACCGATAAATCTCCGGTCCTTATGCATCCAATAAATTTAATAAACAGGCAATTAGAAAACCTAGCAAGTGACAAGTGTTTCTAATTATATGTCCATCACATATTCGGGTCAAAACACAGATCTACAAGTCCGCATTAGATAAATCGAGCAATTATCATAGTTCACACTATCACTATCTAGATTCCAATAATACAATGGTTCAAAGCAGAGTTGGCTGTATTATACGAAAACTTAAAGATATCATTCTTAAATTAAATCGTTCTTACAAAGCTTATTCCTAGACAATCAATGCTTTCGCTAGAAATTAAACAAGTTTTGTCATCACTACTGCTAAACCAAAGCTTAAAATTAACCACAATATTATCATATATTTAATTTAACCATAAAAAAAGTCCAAAGCTAAACCTGAGTTTCGTTAGAAACAAACGAAAACACAACTGTTACTCTATATTAAAAACTACATATTTATGTACAAGGATATTGTAGTACTATTACTAATAGTAGCATGTATTACTGTTATATATTAGGAAAGTAACAATTGTTAATACATATTTATTGATGTCTCAGAGATTGAGATTGAGCGCTCGTGGTCGTGCTTGCTTAGTCGTTCTTGATAGATCGTCGAAGTTAAGCAACGTTCGAAACGGTCTGTATGTGGATGGGTGACCGCCAGTGGCATTTTCATCTGAGCGCTTCCGTGCTTCGGAGGGCACGTTAAATTGTCGGTCCCGGCTATTTAAGTCGTTAAGCCATGACGGAGGCCTTAAGGCGGCCTAAAAACTCCGTCACCAGAGTTGGCCACTGACTCATACGAACTTGCTTGCTTTTGATGTCTCAGAAACAAAAACTAGCGGTGAGAACAGTAGACCTCGCGAACTAAATTGAAATTTAGGTGCTTTGTATTTTCCAATAGGCTTACCTACTTAAGTAGGTTACAAGTTTACGTAGGTTACGTAAGTCGAGTCCGACTCGCACTTGTCCGGTTTTTTAATGTTTTTTTTTCTAAAAATACAGTTTCTGAGACATGCAAGATAAATACATGGATATATTGATATAGGATTATAATCTTAAATAACTATAGGTACTGTAGTACACATGAACAGTCGTAATAATTGTATACTAAATAAATACTAGTATATATTATTGCAATTTAATATATGACTAGCCCATTAAAGTGGACTGTTTTAGAGGCACAAAATAACGTCCGTAAGAGGTAGTTATATAAAAACATTATTGTTAAAGAACTTAATGATTTATTACAAAAAAAACAGTAGGTATGGCATGAAATAGCCATTACTATAGTTGGGATAGAGAAGAGTATAGTATGTTTTGCTACTAAGTGACTCCAATGAATAAGTGTGTCAGTGGTGTCAAGTTAAACGTCTATTTTAGTAATAGAATATAATACAACATGAATAACTAAGTTTGCCCGATACTAATAAGAGTATATTGATAAACAGGATTCTGTTAAAGCCTCCTATGTATTTATTATTATAGTTTTATCAGTAGATGTAAATATAACTAATAAATCAGCTGTGTTGAAAGATTTCAACAAAATGCTGCTGACATTTTAGAACTCCTAAGAATAATTATAAAATAAAATGCACTTATGCAGTTTAGTCAATTCTACCTTAACATATCAGGGCTTAAGTTACAACCTCGCCGCGGTCGATATTAAACGATAAATCAGTTGAAGGAAATGCAATTTAGGCCATTATTAACGCCAATCTTTAGGGAAGATTATAATAATTAAGCTGCATTGTACTGGGGTACATTGTTTGATCTTGAAATCTGATTAGTTAATATCACTTTACATATAAGTAAAACTTATAAGAAAAAAATAATAATAGCCTTTTCAAATTGAAAATTGGCTAAGTAATATAAATGAAAATATTTATTCAATTATGGTCTTAAATAAAAAACAAAAAAGTTGGCTAAGTAACATTATTCGCATGAATTAAGCCCATGGCTATTATTTGTCCAGTAAACAAACAGAATGTTAGGTTGGGGACGTCCCCAGCTCTAGCGGAAGTTGACAGCAGCTGACGCAGTCATTACAACATACAGGAATCTATCTGAAATAGATCGCTCACTGCGCCACCTACGTCCTCCTTTAGTCGGATTAGTTTCTTTCTCACCATGTCTAGACAGGCACTTCTTCTGTCTCAACCTCTGTTTCCTTCTCCCTCTGGCGCACGGCGACTGCTGTCTCGACGAGTAAGTACAGGCATTTGAACTTATCGCGTTCGCCTTCACCAGTTTTTTCTACCACCTATGAACGAAATAAAATTTCATTATTTAGCATTTAATTTTATGATATCAAGTTCTAACTCAACAGATGTTAATGAACAATTTGAAGTTTATTTTCACTGTAGCAAAGTAATAAAAACAAATGGTTTTTAGGGTGTTGTGCCACCCCCCTTTTACTTTTAGTAATGAAGTTGTCATTTTACGTATTGTTACTTTTTACTAAATATATTACAAAAGGAAGTACGACGACCTCTGTAGCGCAGTGGGCGAAAGCCCGCCTGCGATGCAAAAGGTTGCGGGTTCGATCCCCGCGGCGGGACCAATGTTTGTATGATCTGGAAATATTTGTCTCGGGTCTGGGTGTTTCTATGTATAATATGTATATATTTAAAAACAAAAAGTATTTAAGTAGTATATCAGTCATCAAGCAATGTTATGATTATTTTTCAATATTTTTTCTATCTGTTCTCTTTAATTAATGTAATTGGGTCTTCCGTGTTAATTAAAGTAAATAAATGAATAAAAAATAAAATAAATAAATCTTAGTACCTACCCATAACACAAGCTCTGCTTACTTTGGGGCTAGATGCTGCTATGTGAATTATATTTATTTATTTATTAAGTAATTGCAAACTATGCATCACTGCATCTACAAGACAACAAACCTATTACCCCACATAGTAAGTTTGAGACTTCCTCCGTTTTACACAAGTTCTAGTGATTGCTTTATCGCAGTGGGCGCCTAATCAACGAACGATTAGCAACCTACCTATTAAAAGTTTTACACAATGCTTGCGGTTATCAGCCGGTTTTTCGACTACATTTGATCAAATCAAGTCGAATTGATTAGCGAAAATGACGTTTTAAATTTTTAAGTAATGGCGTGACAGACAAGCAAGCGTTTTTTTTCGGATGGCCTAAATGCTGATGGCCTTATGGTCCTCTGTCAGCTTTACCGGACTTTGACACAAAAAGTTAAAATAATTTATTTGAAACAAACAAACATAATATGGAGTGCAGTATATTACGAGTAACTTTAAACAAAGCATTCAATGAACATAACAAAAACTATGAATACTCATAATATAGAATAGCAAATTATAATTGGTGCACTAACTCCCACCCTATGAAAACCTGTGTTGTGGGTGGGTAGTCCTCTCTCGTGTTGGGTCGGTTGTTATTGAAAATTCTTACAAGTGCGCTAAACAATTGTGCGACAGTGCAAATAAAATTAAGAATATTTTAAAATTTTTTGGGTCTCATAATGCATCAAGCAAGGGTAGTATGGATTTGACGACCTCGCAGTGGGTGAAAGCCCGCTTGAGACGCAGGTTGCGGGTTCGATCCCCGCTGCGGGATAAATGTTTGTATGATCTGCAAATATTTATCTCGGGTCTGGGTGTTTCTATGTATAATATGTATGTATTTACAAACAAAAAAGTGTATAAGTAGTGTATCAGTTATCTGGTTCCCATAGTACAAGCTATGCTTAGTTTGGGGCTAGATGATGCTGTGTGAAATTGTCCAGCATTATTTTATTTATATAGTTACCTGCAGCGTACGACCGCGTGGACGAGGCGCTGGTGTAGCGACGGCCTGCTCGCCGGCGCGCGTGCGCACCGCTACCACAGCCCCGCCACCGCTGTGGACAACACAACATTGAAGCGCTCGTGGTCGTGCTCGCTCTTGATAGATCGTCAAGTTAAGCAACGTTCTAAACGGTGCGTTCTATGGGTGACCGCCAGTGGCATTTCTGACTTGCTTTGGAGGGCAAGTTAAATTGTCGGTCCCGATTAATTAAGTCGTTAAGCCATAATGGAGGCCTTGAGGCGGCCCAAAAACTCCGTCACCAGAGTTGGCTCCTAATTCTACGAACTTACTTTACTTTTATCATTACTAAGGTCATTGCTTATTACTTGAACCTTAAAATGATACAGTAGCTTCAGCCTTAAAACTCCTTTCAAAAATACCTTCCTTCCTTCCTCCTTTTTAAAATTTCAGTTCAAATTAAAACCTCTTTTAGCGCTTATTCCCACTGCGATACAAATTTTATGTTTGTATAATCTACAAGATAGATAGAAAAAAAGTTTTATTTGACTGAGACAACATTACACAGATACAAAATAACCAGAAGGAAGTAGGTACAAAATAAATGAAGCAGAACAAAATTAAACAAACAGTAAAAAAAACAAGAGATAATAAACAAACAAAAATAATAATAAACACAAAGATTTAGGCACAGAAGGTATTTGTCTGGTTGTTTTACATCCCACTCATATAATAAAGCTGAAAGTTTGTGAGTTTGTTTAAATACTTGGATGTTTGTATGTTTGTATCAATCACGCCTAAACCAGCGAAGCAATTTGGATGAAACTTGGTATAGGCGTAGATAGTGACCTGGAATACTATCTAAGCTATTCAAAATATTGGTACCGCGCGGGCGAAACCGCGCGCAGAAGCTAGTACATTAATAATGAGACAGGTTGCAAACGAAAACGCCCCTTAAACTAGGGAAACACAAGATTTTTTTTTATCATCATTGTATAAATGAACTGACCGTATGACGGAGTGCCACACTGCCGGTTCATACTTGAGCTCCTCCTCGCTGACGGCGCTTGAAGAGTACCCTTCCTCCGTGTCTTGCAGTTCGTCTCCGCTCGGGTACACTAGAAGACCTTCCGAGAACTCTGCTTGTGCAACACCACCCTCCTGTTAAAAGGAATATTTAAATGATTTCTCAACAGAAATATTAGGAATCACTACATAATATAAATAAATAACGCAGGACATTTCACACAGCATCATCTAGAACCAAACTAAGCAAAGCTTGTACTATGGGAAAGTAATGGGATAACTGATATAATCCATACTAATAATTATTATAAATGTGACTCTGTATGTCTATCTGTCTGTCCGTCTGTTTGTTACCTTTTCACCCCCAAACCACTGATTTATATTACATGTATTTTTTTATATTGTACTATAAAACAAAGTCGCTTCCCGGTGTCTGTCCCTATGTAAGCTTAGATCTTTAACACTACGCAACGGATTTTAATACGGTTTTTTTAATAGATAGAGTGATTCAAGAGGAAGGTTTATACTTATAAGGTTTGATATATTTATTTCTCAAAGAAATTTACATTTCAATTACAGAGAAACTTAAAAACGTAAATAAACTCAATTTTTTGAGCTTACATTGCAAACGCTGGCTGAACCCTAATATTTAATATCAGCATTGCACTGGCAATTTCTAAAACATAATATCAGGGCGGGTATTTTAAATAACTGAATAATAACTGAATTCATCGGATTCGGCGAATTACCCAACCAATAGTTGGGAACTAACGGTGGGTAGTTTCCGATTTTACGAATCCATCGGCCTTTCCATAAGTGTTACGTCTGCGTGGGGGTTTTGTGAGGGCAGATGGTAATAAATCAATCAATCGAGTTAAAATCCAACTGACCACGTTATCAATGTTGTCCCACTCAGCAACAACCACGCCGCCGCCGCCGCCTGGCGCGCCGGGTTGCTTGCGTCCGCGCCGTGAGATCGTGTAGTGTAGCGGATCTTGCCCTTCGCTTCGAATCATCTCTGGGAGGATGCGCCGACGCGCGTTTATGAACCAGTTGCATACCTGTACCAAAGTAATAGATAATAAATTTAGAATGAGAACACATACTACCTATACATCCTATCCTATCAATTAGTTAAAGACAGAGTTAAGACGGCCTAAATCAATGCCTGAGACGCACAAAAGGACACGGCTGTCCGTTAATTGAATAGAATATGATTTTTTTTAACAGTCATCGCAGCATCACCAACTGTTATTGGCTTTTTTATTGAAACAACTTAGGTAAACTTTAAAGTTGAATTCTTAGGTTGACTGTTATCTATTGTTGTAACTGACAAATGACAAAAGTGTTTTAAATAAATATTTTCTGTGAAATCTACCTCAAGAATACTAAATGTTAGACAAAATAAAACTCACTTGCAGCACAGTAAGATTAGCCTCCTGACTCAGCGTAATCTTCTCCGCATCAGTAGGATACGCGTTGTACCTGTGATCGTACAACCACCGCTTCAGGATATTCACAGAGTGTTTGGACAAGTTGCCGCGTCGCTTACGGATTGCCACTAAGCCTAGTGGCGTGCCAGAGAGGCCGGAGAGGCTCGGGCGCCGGTGTGTTCCCTCACCGTCGGTGCCGCTCTCGTTCTCGTCGGTGGATGAGGTGGAGTTGAAGCGGTTGCGGACTGTTACTGCGGAAGATAATTAAATTACGTTTTAAAAACTCAGGACTCAGGTCAAAAATTAAGTTCTAAGACTATTCTAAGTGATCCCTGCCTGCGGTCCTACTGAATAAATGATTTTTGACTTTGAGTATGAATGAAGTTTTTAATTTTTACGGGAAATTAAGCTTGCAAGATTTGACCCGGACAAACAAACATACATTACAAACATTGCAAGATAAGCTTTTAAAATGAGTACAATTAGTGCTGCCATCTGGCGTAGCGCGTGATTATAGGCAACTTGACGTGACAAGCCAGCGGCCATTTTGTATGCCGTCTGTCTGTCAATTTTCTGTCACAAAGACACTAATAAACAACCAGTCAGTCAAGTGAACTTGATTCCAATCCAATAACAACAACAAACAGTAATTGAAATGGCTGGAATTTACCAACAAAGAACCCAATATTCAACGCTTCTCGTAGTAACTACGTCGTAATCAACGTATCAAATATTGATCGAGGTTACGCGATACGACATGACGACCTAAATGAACAGTCTGGGTTCTAAAAATAGCTCTGGCACGTGCCAATTTCATCAGGCTTGACTATTGCAGCCTCAATTGTGTAATTTCTGGCAATATTCTAGCATTCTATTCGTTCTAGAGCTCGACTCGACACAATCTACCTCGGCAGTGCTAGAGCCATTGCGCATTGCATTGCAGTGGCGCATTGACGCCATTTTACTTACATGAAATCGCACACCTAGGTGACGTAACAGACCTATTTTCCATCTCGAAAGACATCAATTTGCAGCACTAGAGGATAGTTAGGAATAATGCTATGATTTTCCCACCAAAATTAGCGTTGTTTTCGTTTGTATGTGTCACCTTGACATCATAATACTTATGTCAATTTGACAAGCATGGCGGAAACGTGGCGTCGTTTTGTATTTTGACCGGCTTACCTCCAACTCCAGGCGAAGTTGACTGTCTATTTACGACGCGAGCATCTCTGATGATCTCCCTTGCGATTTCTCTGACGTCGCGCCGCTGCTGCTGAAACGACATTTCGGGCCGGTCACTGCGTTCTTCTGATAGACCGGCCTTACGTGTAGCATAAAACGTTCACACTAAGTAATAACAAGCACCAATCTTGTCACAAAACATAAGTATTTAAGAGTTATAACCAAATCCTGTGCTTTTAAGCCAGCAAAATCGTCCAAACAAAATAAAATAACGAGTTTCAACAACGCAGCAAACCGAACCGACCGGAGCGCAACTGACTGACAGCTTGGTGCCTGGAGGGGTCGGTCGGCGGGAACGGGAAGTCACAGCGTCGCCGGCCGAAAGACAGATACGCAGATCTGTCTTTGTCTAACCTATAGTTTTTCATATTTCGTTCTCGCTCATGTAACGACGCTTGGGTGAAAGCGTGGGCAGATCTGTCATTTCTCTATTTTAATAACAACGCCACCTATTGGAGAATAATCTCAATGTATTTACTACGCTACGAATGGGTTGCTTTTTTTTTTAACTTTCTTCTTTAGGTAAAAAAATTAATTAATGTACCATTATGGTAGGTCATTAGGTAGGTAATTTTATTATGCTACATGCATAGAACCAATACGTATGTTTTAACTTACTGTAAACACATCGTAAATATTTTTCTATCACAACATAAACACAACACCTTTTTACTACGTAACATTAACAATTTTCAGTACACAATTTCCACTAGAAGGACTAGTAGCACCTTACAAAAATACCAATACTTATTTTATTACGAAACTTCACAATACCGACCTATTCACTCAATAATAACCGTAATACTAAAGCACGCTAGCAAACATCTGACCCTAGTGCAAATACAGCTGACTTCGCTAATCACTTCTTATTTTACTGGCATTCATCATGGCTATTATAATAATAAAAAGGCCTACCTATCGCCTCAATACTACAACATCCTGTTCTACGTAACAATTTCCACTATTTCTGCAATTTATTGTACTAACCAAGACACGTATGACTGCATGCGACTTTACTTATTACTTATTATTATTTTAGGCAATTCACTAGTACTTTTGCGATACAAACAACGTTATAATATTATAACACTGATTACTATGTACCTACTTACTATAAACATACAATATAAACGATCTATATATGTGGGCACGCATCGAGAGTTATTATATACGAAGCGATTTCATAGAATTATATTTTTTGTACTTAATTTTTCAAATGGTTATGTTTTTACCTACTTTCTAAAGAAAACACGAAAACCACCAAACCTTTCTGTAAACACTAAAACAATTTCCAGGGTATACTATACTCCTAACATGATTTTACCTCTTTTATCCAAGAGGACTAAATTCATCTTTTGTTTACACCAACCCAACATAAGTATTTATAATGATGTCCAATGATATTAATGAAGACTTAGACTCCCTTATGGTAGCCTCATCAGTTATGTGTGAGGTGGAAAACTGCGAAACAAACCTTGGTGATTTAAAAAATACCCTAAAAATGATAACATTAAATATACGTAGCATTAATAAAAACTTCAATGAATTTGAAATCTTATTGACTAGACTAAAACTTAGATTTGACATAATAATACTTACCGAATGTTGGATACACACTAATAAAAATATACCTACTTTAGCTGGCTTCGATATGTCATACACGGAACACTGCCCCTTACAGAATGATGGTGTAGTGATATATGTCTCCAAAGATTTAATACACACCGTGGAGGAACCCATCTCTAATAGTGGTAACTTCCTAGTAATTAAAATTAAGTCGGAAACTGCCTTAGTCTGTATTTATAGATCCCCCTCCTACACACAAATTGATTTATTCCTATCTAAGTTAGAAGAAATTGTGACTCAGCTTAAACTTTTTCGAAACATAGTCGTATTAGGTGACATAAACTTAGACATAAAAAATAAGACTCTTGACAATGGCGTCAACAGTTATCTAAATCTAATAGCGGAATTAGGGCTTCTACCAGGTCACACTCTACCAACTCGGGAACTCAGCTGCTTGGACCACGTTTTACTTAAAACTAAACATACATCACATATTGTTGTCTTAAACACAAAAATTACCGACCACTTACCTGTTGTTTTATCAATAAACACGCAGTTGGCCAAAAATAATCCAGCTAAATTCCGAACCGTCACGAATTGGCCAGCAGTCTTATTAAAACTTAGTGAAACAGATTTTAACGTTATCTTTAACACTGATAATATAAACGAAGTAATGGAGAATTTTATCTCCATAATCACTAGCGCAATAAAATCAAACTCGAGAAATATTAGGGTCTGTAAGAAAAATCAAACTATAAAACCCTGGATAACACCGGGAATCTTAAGATGTATCCGTAATAAAGACAGGCTCCATCTGAATTATAAGCGAAATCCTACAAATGAAAACCTTAAAACAATCTACCTAAGATACAAATCATTTTGCACACAACTAATTTTCTCTCTTAAAAACTCTTACGATCAAAATAAAATAGAACAAAGCTTAAATTCACCTAAATCAACTTGGAAAGCCATTAAAGAAATTGCATACAACCCTAAATCCACCAATGCTCACAAGGAACTTCTTGAACTTAAATCTACCCCTCGAGAATCAATCGAAAGTATTAATGAATACTTTGCATCCATTGGGTCCACATTAGCTGAAAAAATTGCTAGCAGCGCTATACAAGACAAATACGCAATACCTAACTCAGTCCCAAATTCAATGGCTATTCTTCCGGCTGATGAAACGGAGATTGAAAATATAATTCTTGGACTAAGATCTGACTCAGCTACCGGTTATGACGGTATTTCTCCTAGATTACTAAAAGAAGCACGTCTATTCTTGGTCCCTCCTCTGACTAAAATTGTTAATCTATGCATAGAAAAGGGCACCTTTCCAAACGCGCTCAAAAAATCATTAATTCATCCTATTCATAAAAATGGTAGTAAGCATAATGTTAGCAATTATAGACCTATCTCAATACTTCCAGCCCTCTCAAAAATTTTAGAAAAACTACTAAACTCTAGACTTATGTCATTTCTAAATGCAAATAATCTTCTCGCGGACGAACAATTTGGTTTTAGGGCTGGAAGATCAACAGAAGATGCCGTAATTAAACTGACAGAGATGGTGTCGACTGCCTTGGATAAAAAACGTAAATGCATCGGCATTTTCCTCGACCTTGCCAAGGCTTTCGACACCGTCTCAGTGCCGATCCTTGTGGAAAAGCTAAGGTGCCTGGGTATCAGGGGAAACTGCCTTAAATTATTTACTGACTTCCTCTGCAATAGGACTCAACGAGTTAAGTTAGGAGATCTACTAAGTGCAGAGATTAACATTACTTACGGGGTCCCCCAGGGAAGCATATTAGGCCCCACTCTCTTCCTTATATACATAAATGATCTTTGTAGTATGAAAATCACAAATGCTCAAATATTCACCTACGCTGACGATACAGCGATTATATTCGAAGGAGATACTTGGCATGAGGTATTTGCGGATGCGGAAAAGGGTATGGCTAAAGTTTCTAACTGGCTACTCAATAACTTACTGACGCTAAACATAGAAAAAACAAAATACATCAACTTCACCATTGGGCATGCTACACCTCCTCAGCACTTGCTTTTGACAGCCCACACCTGTTCTGACACCAGGCTATGTGATTGCCCTTCTCTTTCAAATGTTACTTCAATTAAATACCTTGGCGTTCTTTTGGATGAACATCTTAAATGGCTTCCACACATTACATTACTATCTTCTCGGGTCCGCAAGTTGATTTGGATTTTTAAAAAATTAAGACATGTTACAAACCAAAAATTTATTCAATCTATATACATAGCAATATGCCAATCGGTCTTAACCTACTGCATACCCGTATGGGGTGGTGCATATAAAAGTCATATGATTACACTCGAAAGAGCTCAGAGGTCAGTCCTAAAAACAATGACTTTTAAAAAATTCAGACATCCTACCCGAGACCTCTATGCAAGTAGCAAACTGCTCACAGTTCGCCAACTCTTCATACTTAACATTACTTTAAGAACACACAAAAAAATCCCATTACACCCATCTCACACCCGGAGAAGATATAGAATCCAGAACAAATCAATTAGAACAAAATTTATGATACACCAATTTGATTTCCAGGCTACCCACTTATATAACCAAATAAACAAGGTATTGTGCATCAATGCGCTAAACACACGTAACTGTAAGCATACTGTCACTGAATGGTTACAGGGACAGTCTTATGAAGATACAGAGAAACTCCTACAAGTAGTGAGCTGACAACTTTTTCATAAGTTCAAATATTTTTATTAACCACATATCACATAGGTACTTTTAACTAAACCTTATATTATTTTACACTAGTAAACCTACGATAAGTATAAAAAATATAAAAATAATAAGTATAATCTAATAAACAAATGCCTATTATGCCTCTATGTAATCAAACTTAACCTACAATAAACTAAATAGTTACTTATCTACAGAAAATACATACATACATACATAAAGTCACGCCTCTTTCCCAAAGGGGTAGGCAGAGACCACGGATCTCCAGTCGCTACGATCCTGACACACAACTTTCGCCTCATTCACTCACACAGAAAATATACTACCAACATTTTTGATTTGCGAAGCGCAACAACAAATTTACATTTTTTTTTTTATTTTTTTTTTGTGTTGCGTTTCGTAAGTTAAGCACTAACATACTAATCTATTCCGAAAGGGGGCGCTGGGAACCGGGACACAGAAAATCTAGTCCGGCTCTTAGCGCACATCATTATTGTTTACGCAAGCTTATGTACAATCGCAAACCTAAGTTTATTAAAACTAAATTTAAGTGTTTGTAAGTTTACTTTTAAGCTTGTATTTACTTGTGTCTAAATAAATCATTTATCATTTATCAATAGAACCTTGGATAGGTAGGTTTCAAGCATACAAACTTGTTATCATACTCCACTCTTATTAAAACTGAAAGTCTGTGTTTGAATCACTTCACGCCTAAACCAGTAAGTACCTAAACCGATTTGGAATAGGCGTAGATATATAGTAACCTCTGAGTTATTCAAAATGTTGGTAGGTAACAAGCGGGCGAAGCTGCACGCATAAGCTAGTTTAAAATAAATAGTTCAGCCAGCTCAATGAACTTGCTTTACCTACAATTACGTATTGTAATACCTTCTTCACAAACATTTTTATTTATTTTTATTTATTTAGATCGAACTTAACTATGACATTACAGAAATTCCAGATCATCATAGTTAATAAATACATGTACACATAATAAAAACATCAGAAAATTACACAGAAAATATTTTACCATTCTGTGCATTTCACAAATAAATCTTTGTTTTGTAAGTATTTAGGTAGGGTTTAGGTAGTTCGCATTAGATTTAAAAATGTCTGTAAGTAACACTAGATTATTTTCTTTAGGTAATTACCATTGAGTTATATGTAACAAGTATATAATTCTGTGGTACCTAATAAAGATCATTGACCTACTCAAACCTTAAGTGGTCCCTTAAATCAACATTAAAGTCTTTTGATTTGTTTTGATCCCTACATGAAATAGAATCGATTGGCATTACTTATATTATGTACCTAGATACCCACCTACTTAAACAATTTTTTTTCGTATTTTTGCATGCAAGGTACGTAGGTACCTTTTTTCTAAAGCTGTGAATGTAGTTCAAAATACTTTTCTCAAAAAGTTAGGGAAGGTCTCCTATATTAATGTTTTACTGTAGCTACAACGGTTATGGTCTCAGAGATATTATGATCTAAGGTTATGGTAGGTAAGGTACCTAGGTACATTTATTGTTACGTCTCAATAATCCTGCATGTAGGTAAGTTTACCTAAGTATTTTATTATGCGGTTCAGAAAATGCTTATTTTTTTTTATTCAGTAAATTAAATTACAGATAGATTGTAGTGAGAAATAGGTAGCATTCGCTAAGTATTATCCCAGATAGTATTATGTATCTAGTAGGTAGGTACCTAAATTATCTACTTTATATCCCGGAATAGTGACCGTGGGTAAGCAACATCGCGGAGCTCAGCTAGTCTACTTAAGTAGGTAGACACAGGTACCTAATACAAGTAGTAAGTATTCTTCTAACTTAAGGAATTAATCCTTGTCGGCTTAACTCATGCATCCCTCTCCACCACTCTCCACGCAGTTCTATTCAGGGCTGCCTCCTTGACCTCCTAAATACTTACCACTAGCTATCCGTCGCGGTGTTACCCGCGGTCCCTCGGGAAAACTTCACTTTCCCGGGATAAAATATAGCCTATGATCATCAGGAATAATGTAGGATTCTAATGGTGAAAGAATTTTTCAAATCGGTCCAGTAGTTTCAAAACAAACAAATCTATCCTCTTTATAATATTAGTATAGAGTATTATATTATCTGGGGTATAGATAAAATATCGCATCCTCAATACAGGTAGGTTACCCAGTTATTCCTTGTAGGTACCTGCCCAATTGTAAACAGCTTTTCTCCATTCTTCGTTCATATACCTTAATTTACATGTTACCTAGGTACCAAATCTGGTACCTAGCCTAAGTTGAGTAGGTACGTAGGTCCTACCGTTTTGCATTTGGCCACTGACTCATACGAACTTACTTTTTTAACGTTTTGCATGTTCATCTAAAATATCCATGTGCATTATTAAAACGTGAAAAGTTGTAGTGCAGTGGTGCTGAGTCTGCAGTCGCTACCCCCGCCGTGCGCGGCCTGCGCGCGCTGACTCCGCACTCCGCATCATATATAACGTGTGCGCGCGCCACACTCGTCACAATCCGACAACATGAAGGCAGCGTGTGTGCTCCTCTGCTTGGCGCTCGGCGCCTCCGCCAACCTGTTCAAGCGCTCGCACCCCAAGAACATTATCGTGCCTCAGGAGTACATCAACCAGTACCAGCGCCCGCTGTACCGGCCTCAGGAGCAGACCTACCAAGAGTACATCCGCGCTCAGAAGCAGCAGCAGCACGACTCCTCCCAGTCCAGCTCGCAGGAGAACAGGATCCCCGATGACGTCGCCCGCCGGGACTGGAGCGCGCCGCTCTACTCCGTGATGCCGCTGCAGGGACGCGCCGAGGTCCAGAGCATCCTGTGGAGCGGACTCGACACGGCCGTCCGACCCGACACGCCTCTCCAGAAGGAGATCCAGATGATCTTCGCCGATGCCCAGAAAGCGATGAAGCACCCCACCGAGCAGGAGAAGACCGCCTTCCACGAAGCCTTCACGATCGCCGTCGAGAAGGATTCGGAGGACGCGCGCCTGAACGCCACCGAGCTGATCAAGAAGCACGGCTACCCGGTCGAGGAGCACACCGTGCAGACCGACGACGGCTACCTGCTGACCGTGTTCCGCATCCCCGCCAAGAAGCAGAACGCGCCCGTAGCCTTCCTGATGCACGGCGTGCTGGGCAGCGCCGACGACTGGCTGCTGATGGGCCCCGGCAGGTCGCTCGCCTATCTGCTGGCCGAGGAAGGCTACGAGGTCTGGCTCGGCAACGCTCGCGGCAACAAGTACTCCCGTCGGCACGTCACCAAGCACCCCGCGCTCCCCGAGTTCTGGCGGTTCAGCAACGACGAGGTGGCTCTGCACGACCTGCCCGCCATGATCGACCACGCCCTGAAGACCTCCGGGCAGCAGAAGCTGCACTACGTGGGTCACGCCCAGGGCACGACCGCCTTCTTCGCGCTGACCGCGGAGCGCCCCATCTACAACGATAGGATCATCTCGATGCACGCGCTGGCTCCGATGGCTTACATGAAGCACGCTCGCAGCCCTCTGATCCGCATGGTGGCTCGCCAGCGCCGGCTCGTGAGCCGCGGCGCCTTCCGGCCGACGGCCGAGCTGATCTCCGCGGTCGGCGGAGACATGTGCGTCGCGGAGATCGGCTGCCCGAACGTCTGCTCCAACGTCAACTTCGTCATGTCCGGCTTCAGCATCGAGAACGTGGACGCGGCGACCTCGGCCGTCATCGTGCACCATCTGCCCGCCGGGGGCTCGGTCGGAAGCATCGAGCAGTATGCGCAGGGAGCGACCAGCGGAGAGTTCACCAAGTACGACTACGGCGCCCCGATCAACGAGCAAGTGTACGGCACCGTAGAGGCGCCCAAGTATAACATGTCGCACGTCCAGGCCCCAGTGACGCTGTACGCCGCCGCCGAGGACTGGCTGGCGCATCCTGCCGACGTGGCACGTCTGCACTCCGAGTTGCCGCGGTCCGACCTCGTGCAGGTGCCCGACCCGCACTTCTCTCATATGGACTTCCAGTTCTCCGCCAAGGCCGCCGACCTCGTCCACAAGAAACTCATCGACACTATGAATACCTACTAGGTTAAATTGTATTGTAAATAATTGTTGTTTTAAGTTATCATGCTCTGTCATAGCACAAGTATTTAAAAAAATTGACGTATTAAAAATCCGTCCATCAAACTCCTGTATTTTATTCCTGTATGTGGGTGACATGCTACGTCAAGTAGGCAATAGGTAGGTTAGGGACTTAGATATCTGTATTCCTATGTTAAAGAGAATAGACAAAGTTTTAAGCCGCTTAAAAACAAGTTAGCTATACAGTCTTCGGCAAAGTAAGAGTGTAGGTCAATGTAGGTTTTTACGTATTCTTGAACGAAGGTTTATACAATAGCCAAACAAGATGTAAGTTATCTCTGGGTATACTAGCACATCTCTGGTTAATAAATTCGTATAGTTAATAGAGACAAGAAAATAAGGCTCGAGCTCTCTTCATACAGTAAGATAAAATGATGGGGCACTACAATATAAAAATTGTTGTCTAATTTTCTAGTTTTCTAATTTAAGCTCCTATATCACCTCTAGGTGCTGCACTTATAATAACCCTTTTATGTATTTGTTAATACTGTCAAGAAATAGGAAAATTCATTCTGTCTTTGTGCTTAGCAATAAACACTGTTTAAACTTATAACAATACTAGCAAATTAAACAAATATTTCAATCAACCTTAATTTATTTACATTTTATTTATGATAAAAAGTATTGTAATAGAATTATTAAAAAAACTAAAATGCTGGATGCTACCTGAAAAGAAAATAAACCATCATTAAAAAAAAACTATGTTTTTTTTGTCCTTATTTTAATGGAAGTTCTTTGAAAATGGCCTGATGATTCTTTTATCAAAGCTTTTATATGATTATAGTTTGAGTCACTTTCTGGGTTAAAATGTTATGATATGTTCTCAGTAATTAATATCATAAGCCCGTGATGTCCCACTGCTTGGCAAAGACCTTTGCTTTCTTTTTATTGAGAGCTAACATAGTCCAATATGGAAAGTGAGAGTCATGTTCTTGTCTCTTCAGTAATGCTTCATGTAAATTATCTATCTTCTTGCAAGACATTTTTATCATGGAGATTGTGAAGATGGGTGGCTTTGTATTATTTATCACACTATGGCTGCAGAACCTGATGTTAGCTGACATTTTAAGGGCCTACCTCAAGTGGCTTTTGATGACCTCTATGGCGCAGTGGGTGAAAGCCTGCGGGTTCGATCCCCGCCACGGGATAAATGTTTGTATGATCTGCAAATATTTATCTCGGGTCTGGGGTTTCTATTTAAGATATGTATGTATTTACAAACAAAAAGTATATAAGTAGTATATCAGTTATCTGGTTCCCATAGTACAAGCTTTGCTTAGATTGGGGCTAGATGATGCTGTGTGAAAATGTCCAGCATAATTTATTTAGTGGGTGATGCCGGGATGAGATGATGGTAGATCATTGCGATTTAATTATTGTTTACGGCAAAGTGTGCAGTTACATACGTTTACGTACCAAGTTCTATTTAGTGCTGTTCGCGCTTATGTAGTGGTACAGGATAACCAGTAGGAAGATGGACACTCCCAGAATGTTGGAGAATACAGCCAGTTGGATGTCGGTGATCATGTTGCTTCTTTTTCTAAAAACATACAGGATGTGGTAGAGACATCGAACTGATGTGCGATGGGTAGAGAAGAATGACGCTTTGTACGTGCATGGAAACTGGCCAAAATACTCTGCTGTGGACTTGCAATAGAATAACATGGAGAAAGAGTTACAGATATAGTTTATTTTAGTACTCAAACTTACATATCACGCGGTTTCCTCTAAATAATTGAAATCGCCGAGCCGACGCCGGAAAACTATTGAGCAAAGCAAAACAAGGACACGTCAGATGACATTGATTGATAGTTTGATTGCCTTGTCATAATATGACATTTTGATCCACAGATAAAATCTATGAAACAGAAGCAAGCAAACAGAGAAGCACTGATGTGTTAACTTCCGGCTGTGCTTGTCTGTTTGTGAAAGTGAAGCATGAACAAACTCGGACGAAATATGATCGAAGTGAACAAAGTACATTTTCCTAGGACCAATGATCATACCTAAATGTGTGATTCTTGGTCCGAGACATTTTCATTCTTTCCAAAATTCGTCTATACCTTAAATCGGTCTCTTTCAGTCAATGTCAAATTCAGTCAGTTCATTGATCAGAAATGAATCTGTCAAAATTAAATGTCTTACGCTTTCAGCAATTTTAAAAATTAATTCTGGTTCTATGGGCGTGAAATTACTTGATGTGAAAGCGTACAGAAATAGGAAAAACTCCTAAGACGTACAGCTTTCTTCAAATTTGTAAATAATGTACTTTTCGTCAGTAAGTTCCCGGCTGCTGCTGTACGACAGAAACTGTTGGGATTTGAAAAAGTCTTACGGTTGTTACGATGGGATTCTTAGAGATATATCTTGGAGCGACGATAGCAAATACATGTTGCAGGTAAATTTACATAAATAGCTCTCAATACAGTGGACGCAGGTTGATACTTGCGTCTTATTAATAGTTTCGTTTCTTCATCTTTACACCAATGCCTCGCCTCTGCCAAGATACGCATTGTTCGTAGCCAATGACCCGATTCGTTCTATTTACCATTTATCTATTGTCTTTCTAGGTCAATTCAAAAGGGATAATTGAAATTCTAAGTGCAGCAGATCATGATGTTCGGAGCCTACAGCACATTCCAATCAAGGACACCTGGTCGGCCAGCTTCCATCGCGACGGGCATCGCAATGTAGCCATTGGCACTAGAAACGGCAATGTTATGTTATGGGACACTAAGAACAAAAGTGTCACTAAAACATTCCCAACCCCATCACAGCAATGCAGTGTCAACTTCATTAGTTACAATGCCAAAAACACATGCCTAGCAGCCACTATGCAGAACGGAGACACTGTAATCTACGGTCTAGTCTCAAACATTCCAGTACTAACTATAAAACTCCCATACTCGAAAAGCATTTCATCAATGAAATTTCATCATGAATCAAGATCATTACTTGGTCTAGCCACTGATGAAGGGCATGTTGTGCTCCGTGATATCAGCACAAACAAAGACAAAATGTATTTTGAAAATATCCATGCTTCACCTGTGAGTGATATAGCTTACTCTCTTGTCAACCGAGATGTCATGCTATCCAGTGGATTTGATAATGCCATGCATGTTTATGATATGAAATTAAAAAACGTAGTTTCAACTATAAGAACCCCGTATACACTTACCTCTTTGGCAATCAATATTGAAAATCAAGTTGCTCTTGGAACAAAAAATGGTCTAGTATTAGTGTATGATTTACGAGATCTGACCAATCCATTAAAAGTACTAAATGGTCATGATGAAGAGGTCCGAAGAGTTGCGTTCCAACCGACTCGTAAAAAGTTATTGTCAGCCGATATCAGCCTCAGGGAAGACACAGAAAACCTCGCACCAGTGATAGACATGAAGACGACCTCGCCAGTGAAAACAAAAACATCCGACATGTTTTTCATTACTGACACTCCACCTAAACAAAATTTCGAAATCACATCTTCAGCATCAGATCACAGGGGCGATTCCTTCCTGTTCATGATGGGTTTGGAGCATTCAAATAATGATGGCACCAAAACCTCAGAGTTGGATAGAAAAAGTGATAGACATGAAGCTAGATACAGACAATTAGACGCTGAAAAGAATATCAGTAAAATATCCACTCCAATGAACAGCAAAGTAGCGGAGAACATTCGTTCTTCACTCATCACCAATGGGACTGGGGATGAGGGAAGGGGATCGAACATCAATATAAGTGCTATACCCTCGGATGCTCAACCTTGCATATCGAACATTGATACCAAAACTGTAGAAGAGTTGAAAGACTTTGTCAAACTTACCCTGGCTGATGTTGCTGATGATAATCGAAACTACTTCCTTCACATCATGATGGCGTTGACAAAGCAGAAATTGTACTTGGAAAAGCAACTGATAAATATGAGTGGACAAGTCTCAGCATTGATGGACAACCAAAATGCATTGTTGGAAACTAACAGGAAACTTGCCATTGCGGTAGATCAGCTGAAAGCAAGACAAAATATCTTCTAAGGTTCTTACTCTAATGGCCAAAAAATGATAGGAATATACAGGGTGTAAAAAGACGTCTACCGAAGCCGAAAGGGGTAGGCACAGCATCCCAACACACAACCAAATCCGAAAGGATTTTCCGAAAGAATCATTATATCCGGAGAAAAATATGAAATTATTAGGTAGGTATGGTCTTATTATGTCGTACTAG
The DNA here is from genome assembly GCA_963565295.1 of Epirrhoe alternata. Lineage (NCBI taxonomy): Eukaryota > Metazoa > Arthropoda > Insecta > Lepidoptera > Geometridae > Epirrhoe > Epirrhoe alternata. The sequence continues at coordinate 10,664,491 of OY751392.1, forward strand.
TTGTAAATAACCGAAAATAACATAGCATGACAAAGCTAAGTCAAAAAATTTTTGTTGCGTTGTTTTCGCTAAATATGTTTATTAGAATCATGGTCTGATTGCAGCCCCTCAGTTTTCGGTAGCAGTCTTTTTACACCAAGTTTGAATCTCTTGCAAAACAAAAACAAAAAAATGCTAGGCTCCTGTTATAGGGCTTAAATTCCTGCCTAATTTTGAATACCACATCAATTTTAAATAGGAAGTAATCAAATTCCTAACATTCCTTTCTCATTTAATACCACATGTATTGTTTCTGTACTTTTTACTAATAAGGACAATAATTTATCAAATTAATGTTGTATTAGTTATCTTTCAGTGACGAGTTTTCATGTTGTTGTAGATGAGCATGAGTGATTTCAATAAATTAACTTTCTTTACTAGAACTATTTTGTTTTATTTCTGCCACATCTGCCACATGGCCAATGGCCAATCTACTTGTTAAATAATGTAAGTAATAACACTCAAACGTTGGCCATATCTACGTAACGTCAACTACTTGATAGTAACAACAGGGTCATGGGTGTGGCTCCTAGGCGCAGTAGACATTCTCTCAGATCTTTTTATGTATTCCATAGATCCTTTGAAGATGTATATGGGGGTAAGTCAGAGGCATGTCCAAATACATTTTGATACATGCCCACATCTTGCAGAAGTTAATACCATATGTAACAAGTTGCACACCCATCGCCGCCTATAAACTGGTTTCCTCGCTATGTTTGCCAGCACCGTTTAGAGCAGTGATACTTATTAGTATTATTACTAGCCCGCATAGTCCCACTGCAGGGCAAAGGCCTCCCTATCCCCCTTCCACCTTTCTCGGTCTTGTGCTATGAAGGACCAACTTTCCATGAACGAGTCCAGCTCGTCTCTCGGGATAAAGTGGAAAAAAAAAATCACGAAACGCAAAATCCATTGATCTGAAATCCTTGGCCGGGATTCGAACCCACCCTTTATTTTCATAAGGTCAGACTTTCAAATGGTCAGATTTTCAAAAAGTTGCTCTTTTAAAATCGTCACCCTTTCAAATCGTCTGCTTTGACGATTCTACGCGACTAAACTGCCTATTCGAAGATTTAAAACTTACATAAAAAATACTCTTATAAAAAAAGCTTATTATTCACTTAAGGATTATATTAATGATAAATTCGCGTGGCCTGATGTCGCTCTGCCCCTCGACGGCTGATGTGTCCTCAATGTCTGCTATCTTGTATTATATAATTTAAGCAATTGGTAGGTAGGTACCACCTAAGTTATCATAAGTTTAGATTTAAGATGGATCACCTAAAAGAAAGCTAGGCCCCAAACCGTGTTTGTTGCCCTGATTCTTCACGGTATTGGTCGCGAAGGAACAGGAGTAAAATCACCTAGTTTTAAGACGTTTCAAAGTGATCCCAGCGGTCCTACTGAATAAATGCTTTTTGACTTTGACTTTGACTTTGACATTCTTGGTCCGAGGCTTTGACACTATGCGACCCAATGATGTTTCAAACTATAGTATAGAATTCTGTGAGGCGACCTTCTTCGGATTAAAAGTCGAAGTAGGTAGGTACCTATTAAAACCCCATTCGGCCAACGTGTGAGTGGTATGATACCACTCGCCCGCTGGTATCCCCTGCCCAACAGGGGACTTTTCGGGTCTGTGGGTGATCGGAGTGAGGTTTCTGGCTGCTCATCATACAGATCCCGGGAGGGCGGCGTGTGTGGCAAGTGTCGTCGTGAGCTCCGCGCACGGTGTTAAAAGCCCGTGGGTGCCACACAAGTGCCATTACCGGGATTGTGCTCAAGGCAAAATGCGAGAGGGGCACCGCGTTCATTCCATAGGAGATCCTGGACTCTGGAGCCCCTCGTTATGCTGGCCATCGGGTAGTTTTTAGTTGTTTGTCAAGTGCTCGACAACCCCACACACCCCAATTACGGTCCCTCGACGTATTATTGGATGTCTGTGAGCAGATTTTATATCCTTAAAAAAAAGGTGGAATAGTTAGCATGAAAATTAATTTTTAATGTTGAGCCTAGAGGTCATGATTTTTGGTTTCGGTTCAGATTCGCGCATTTGTACAAACCACCAGTGGGTGATGCTGAGGTCAGGCTGTGGATGATGATGATGATGATTTTTGTATAGTTTTTTAGGATTTCTTTTGTAGTACTGTGCGGTGCACAAGGACGTTGCAAGGACGTTTTAGCAACGTAGAAACATCCTTGGTGGTGTTGATCGAGTTTGAAACTAATAGAAGAGTAAAATTCAGTAATTACTAATTATATAGTAATCAGTAAGAACGTTAAATCGCCCTCTGTGGAGCAGTGGGTGAAAGTCCGCTTGGGACGCAGAAGGTTGCGGGTTCGATCCCCGCCGTGTGGGTGGGTTAAATGTTTGTATGATCTGCAAATACTTATCTCGGGTCTGGGTGTTTACAATAAGTATGTATTTACATACAAAAAGTATATAAGTAGTTAAGTACACATAGTACAAGCTTTGCTTAGTTTGGGCACAGAATACAGAGGTTTGGGGCTTTTTTATTTTTTTATTTTAATATTATTTATTTAATAATAATCGGCAAATGTGTCTGTAAATCAGTTTCCATTCTACCAACTGCTCTAAGCCCTTGTAAAAAAAACTTTGATTTGACATATTTTTCATAGATTGTCAAGTCAAGTGTCATGACATGAGTCAAGTGGTGGTTGTTGGTTGTTGTGTGCATTGGGCATTGAGTTTTAATGTAATACGGTGTTGGGTTGTTGTTTGAAATCAAAACAATTCGTTACCACACGTACGTAAACTGTAAAATGAGTGATATAACTAATTCAAACTTGTTCGAGTCGCAAACAATTTGTGCCGACCACAAGGATCTCATCCATGATGTTGCGTACGACTTCTACGGGGAGCGAATGGCCACATGCTCCAGCGACCAATACGTAAAGGTTGGTTATCTCGCCGGTTGTTCAGTTTTTAAACTAGCCTATGACTTTTACTCGTCAGAATTAACGAAATTATTATCATAACGTAGTGCAAGCTAGTTTTTCAAGTATTAGAGTCTTTCAACTTTAAAATTGAATGTTTATCGCCAGCATCTAGAGGCTCTGTTAAACCTGTACACCATTGTAAACACCTAGGTTCACAAACAATAAATGATTTGATTTGTATAAGTGGGGTAGAAAACGCGCGCCAAACTAAGGCTATCTATGTCCACAGCGCCGTTTTTCGTGTTTTTAACATGTTATTAACCGAATCGGCGCGTGCCATTGGTGGAAAACAATGCTAACATGTTAGAAAACACTAAAACACTGTGCACCCGGCTTTAGAGCTAAGCTTGAGGCTTAAAACAATATAAATATTTCTTAGAATAACCGCTACAAAAATAAACTATAAACTACCTTCAGCTATCTATTATAATTGTAGATATGGGACTCCGATAGGAACGGGAGTTGGCGTATGACTGGCAGTTGGAAAGCTCATCATGGTTCTGTGTGGAAGGTCACCTGGGCTCACCCCGAGTTCGGACAGGTCATAGCTACCTGCTCATTCGACCGCACTGCTGCAATATGGGAAGAAGTTGGTTAGTATATTATTAGTGTTACAGGAATAGCATGCCATCAACATAGAATTTAATTTAAATGTGAATTCATTTCCCTAAGCCAATAAAAACATTAATTTGTTTGTAGTTTCAATAAATTATCCTAAAATTCAGTCACCTCTCAAGATATCTTTTAATAGCATGAAATATGAACAGAGCCTCCTAGAATAATGATACAACAACAAAAGAAGCTGGGCTAAGGTACTCTCAACTTAATTTTCTTGTTCATCACTGCCCAGCCTCTCAAAAGAATAATAGGCTACACCATGTAAGAAAACACATAAAAATGCATGTATACCATAGGTTTCATTACAAGTAAACGATAAACGTCGATATCTATTATATAAAAATGAGTCGGGTTTTCCTTCCTGACGCTATAACTCCAGAACGCACGAACTGATTTCAACGGTTTTGCATTCGTTGGAAAGGTCTCGGGCTCCGTGAGGTTTATAAGCCATCTGGTGGCGAAACGGAGTTCGCGGGGTTTTCCAGTTTATTCATAAAAATGCAATAAACATTTTATAATTAAATTTTAAAAATCGTAATTTTTCTTCTATTTTCAAGCCACCAAAAACGCCTTCTGCCATTTTGTGACGTCACTGTGTGCATTTAGGAACTAAAAATTTATCTTTTACAGTCGTATTGTTCACAAACCAAACCATATGACGTCACAACATGGTGGCTCGCGTTTTCGCACGACACCTAAAAATCATACATTAAAATGCAATAATTAAGGTTTTAAAAAAATTAAATAAAAATTCTACTGGTTTATCATGACCTCAGGATTGATTTAAAACAGTTTTCAAAAAAGTGTAAAATAGCCTATAGTTGATTTTTAAGTTTATTTATTTTATTTATTTATTTAAAACATTACATCTATTATTACAGGTATGACCTAATGCAATAGAGATAGTCACCATAATATTATTCTATTCTATACTTTTTACAATTCTATTCTAAATAACCAGCAAAGTAATTCTATTTAAATGCACATCTCGAAAAAAATCCATACAATACAAGTCAAAGCATAATAAATAATAAAAGCACAATAATTCAGTAAAAATGTCAACACCTATTACTATGTTTCCAGGTGACACCACAGTATCGGGCTCCGAGAAGGGCTTAAGGCAGTGGTTGAAACGCTCAAACCTAGTGGATTCCAGAACCTCGGTGACTGATGTTAAGTTTGGGCCGAAGCATCTTGGTTTATTGCTAGTCACATGTTCTGCAGATGGCATTATACGGTAAAAACTTGACAGAACTACTACATATTGGGGTTCATAGATTTAAAGATAAACCTGACTGCTTACAATGTGTCTCTATGCTAGAATAGAGTAGATTGACTTTTGATTTTAAACAATTTAGAGTTTTTTCGCGGTAATAAGATCCTTTAGCCCAAACTCAAATGTTTTATACATTTGAGTTTGGGCCCATCGTACAAGCTTTGATTAGTTTGGGGCTATATGATGCTGTGTGAAATTGTCCAGCATCATTTATTTATTTAATTAATGTAATATTTCAGGATATACGAAGCACCAGATGTGATGAACCTAGCACAATGGACTCTGCAGCATGAGATCCCCACTAAAGTATCCATCAGCTGCTTATCATGGAACCCATCGTTATCTAGGTAAACATCATTTCCCCGCCCTTATCCCACTTTTACGTAGGGTCGGTTTAAATGTTGAATAAAATAATTGAAAGAGAAGCCCTAGTGTGCCACCAGTAAGCTATGTCTACTTTAAGTTGTTTTTTTGTAAAAATATTAAAATAAATTACTTGTATTAAATTGTAGAACTTGTTCTTCATATGTAGCAAACTAAAGTAAGTAAAATCTAGTAATAAATAGTTTATTATCTACACTGAATGAATTATTCATCAAAATGATCATCATTATAAAATGTAATTTACCTACTACACTTCGTAGGTTACAGAAGTAACATTACACGTACGTTATCGCTTATATTATGTTTTCAGAGTAAGCAATCCTCCAATGCTAGCTGTGGGTAGTGACGAGCCAAACACAACAAACGCAGTAGCTACAGTACACACGGACAAAAGCACCGCTTGCAACGGCAAAGTCTTCATATATGAGTAAGTAATGTAACACCATCATCACTTTATGCCACTTTAGTGGTCAGGTCAGGTCACCACACCAAAGAGTTGACAACCAACTCACACGAACCTATTTTTTATGTACAGGTACAGCGAAGGATCCCGTCGTTGGACCCGGACAGAGTGCCTATCATCAGTACAGGAGCCAGTGAACGACCTAGCGTTCGCACCCAACCTCGGCCGTTCATTCCATCTGCTCGCAGTCGCTACTAAAGACGTTAGAATCATTAAATTGGAGCCTTTGCCGTGAGTACCTTAATTTTTTATTTGCCTATGCTCAGCATAAAAAACTAGTACCTATTTAATATTTTTACTTACCTATTATTCTATTAGTACCTATCTTTGTTATTGTTATTTTTTTAATAAATAAATAAAATATTCTTCTCCATCCAAATGTTGCCTAAAAGAGATCGCTTCTTAGCGATAAGGCCCATTGTACATGGTTCTCTCTGATCTATTGTATAATCTTGTTTCTTAGTTTTAAGGTGTGCAAGGTATTTTCATTCATTCTCTTATTCACTCTCCCACTGCTGGGCAAAGCTCTTTCACTTTCCACACAGTGATCTTGTGGGAGCTCTCCCTAATACTAAAGGCATCCGGGTCATTGCGCCAGCGCTTTTTGGAAGTACCTATCATAATAATCAAGTTTAATGGAACAAACATTTTTGAAAGACAGGCTGTTTCTTATTTGAATTAATAGTATTTTCACAAATGTGTGCTGTATCGAGTCAGCAGAAACACATTATAGTCATGAAGAACTTTTCCGCGACCCACTTCTATAAATGTAAAGAGAGGTAGATCAGATTATTATATTAGAATCGAAAGGGCTAGAGGTCGCACCAAGGAACGCTGGGCAGATGAAATAGTCAGAATGGTGGATGGAGACTGGATGGAACGAGCAAAGGAAAGATAAGAATGGAGACAGACGGAGGAGGCCTGTACCCGGTACGGGGCCTGACAATTATATTTACGAAAACTCAAGTTTATATACTTATATAATATGTATATTTTTATAAAAAATAATATTGATATAAAGGCAATTTGAATTTATTAAGGAATACTATAATTTAATTGAACATTGTCTTTAATATTATTGTAAAGAACTATAATTTGTATTGTCAATGAATAAAAAAAACAGAAAAAACAGGGCCACGACTGTATCCCCAAGGGGCGGTAGACATTCTCTCAGTTTTTTTATGTATTCCAAATCCTTTGAAGATGTCTGAGGGGGCATGTACAAATACATATTTGATACATGCCCACATCTTGCAGAAGTTAGTATTCCATATGTGACAGATTGCAAGCTCATCACCGCCTATAAGAATATTAACAAGAAAATATTGGCTTAAATCCCACTCATATCTCACTCATATAATAAAGGTGAAAGTTTGTGAGTTTGTTTAGATATTACATACACAAACATACAGTTTGTGTTTCAGTCACGCCTAAACCAGTGAACCGATTTGGATGAAATTTGGAATAGGCGTAGATAGTGACCTGGAATAGCATATAGACTATTCAAAATGTTGGTACCACGCGGGCGAAGCCGCGTGCAGAAGCTAGTAAATAAATAAAATCGAATTGTGCTAATAAAATATTCGTTCATATCGATTCGGGTGTTATATTGTAAGGCCGGGTGTAACGTAGAGGAACGGAAGGATAAAATTTTTGCAGTTTAGACCTGGCGTAACTTTACACCACGTTTATTAATAACGGCTTTAATTTATAGTTACATGGTTCAGAAGAGGTTCAAAATACTGACAGATCTTAAGCCATTAGTACATTTGTTTGGAATGCCAGATTGAAGGTGTAGACTGAAATACAGAAAAAATACAGACTGTATTGAGAATATTGTGATTTTGAAGTGATGTTTAAGGGTCATAAATGCCACATACATTGTCAAGAATAGTGCCTACATTGAACGATTAAAAAGAGTTGAATTAACAGAAAATGTGGAATGTAATGCGGGCACAGCTTAAATTACTTAAAGAAATATGTATGCGTTAGCAGTTTTGTCACAGTGTACGTCAAGGATACTGAGTTGGTGATATAACCTTCGGAGGCTTATGAATTATTATTTAATTTTGCAAAGGGAAGAGATTCAATGATGGAAATAAATAATACTTAATGTGTCTATTCATAGTAGTGAAAGATTCGGGAGCAGTACAGATAAACATGGTAGAGATCGTTATTTAGCGATAAGACCGCTATGTCATTGTGTTTTTTTGTTTCGTTTTCCATTTTTGTTTATTTTTATTATGTGGTGTGCAATAAAGTATTTTCTATTTAAACATGTATAAATTTAAAAATGTACCTACTCGTAATGCATAAAAATAACTAAGTTTCGACTATTGAATGCCTCTTAACAAAACATTTACAAGAATCATCGCCGTGTACGTGTTTTTTGGTGAAAATAACGTTGACTAAAAAATGGTCCGACCACTCAATACACTACAGGTCAATGCAAAATGCCTACCTATTAAATTGATAGTCAACACGTTTACTTATCTACACCCAACCCTGTCGGGGGAGATGAGATATGGAAACAGACGTGTAAGTATCCCAAGAGTCATTAACTTAGTGAGTGGCTACGAGTAAAAGATGATATTAATTAAAAAACAAAACCTTTTTGTAAGAACGTAACAATACAGTTTTATTCCAATAATTTACAAGCAATATATTACATAATTTAACCTAGTAGGTATTCATAGTGTCGATGAGTTTCTTGTGGACGAGGTCGGCGGCCTTGGCGGAGAACTGGAAGTCCATATGAGAGAAGTGCGGGTCGGGCACCTGCACGAGGTCGGAGCGCGGCAGCTCGGAGTGCAGACGTGCCACGTCGGCAGGATGCGCCAGCCAGTCCTCGGCGGCGGCGTACAGCGTCACTGGGGCCTGGACGTGCGACATGTTATACTTGGGCGCCTCTACGGTGCCGTACACTTGCTCGTTGATCGGGGCGCCGTAGTCGTACTTGGTGAACTCTCCGCTGGTCGCTCCCTGCGCATACTGCTCGATGCTTCCGACCGAGCCCCCGGCGGGCAGATGGTGCACGATGACGGCCGAGGTCGCCGCGTCCACGTTCTCGATGCTGAAGCCGGACATGACGAAGTTGACGTTGGAGCAGACGTTCGGGCAGCCGATCTCCGCGACGCACATGTCTCCGCCGACCGCGGAGATCAGCTCGGCCGTCGGCCGGAAGGCGCCGCGGCTCACGAGCCGGCGCTGGCGAGCCACCATGCGGATCAGAGGGCTGCGAGCGTGCTTCATGTAAGCCATCGGAGCCAGCGCGTGCATCGAGATGATCCGATCGTTGTAGATGGGGCGCTCCGCGGTCAGCGCGAAGAAGGCGGTCGTGCCCTGGGCGTGACCCACGTAGTGCAGCTTCTGCTGTCCGGAGGTCTTCAGGGCGTGGTCGATCATGGCGGGCAGGTCGTGCAGAGCCACCTCGTCGTTGCTGAACCGCCAGAACTCGGGGAGCGCGGGGTGCTTGGTGACGTGCCGACGGGAGTACTTGTTGCCGCGAGCGTTGCCGAGCCAGACCTCGTAGCCTTCCTCGGCCAGCAGATAGGCGAGCGACCTGCCGGGGCCCATCAGCAGCCAGTCGTCGGCGCTGCCCAGCACGCCGTGCATAAGGAAGGCTACGGGCGCGTTCTGCTTCTTGGCGGGGATGCGGAACACGGTCAGCAGGTAGCCGTCGTCGGTCTGCACGGTGTGCTCTTCGACCGGGTAGCCGTGCTTCTTGATCAGCTCGGTGGCGTTCAGGCGCGCGTCCTCCGAATCCTTCTCGACGGCGATCGCGAAGGCTTCGTGGAAGGCGGTCTTCTCCTGCTCGGTGGGGTGCTTCATCGCTTTCTGGGCATCGGCGAAGATCATCTGGATCTCCTTCTGGAGAGGCGTGTCGGGTCGGACGGCCGTGTCGAGTCCGCTCCACAGGATGCTCTGGACCTCGGCGCGTCCCTGCAGCGGCATCACGGAGTAGAGCGGCGCGCTCCAGTCCCGGCGGGCGACGTCATCGGGGATCCTGTTCTCCTGCGAGCTGGACTGGGAGGAGTCGTGCTGCTGCTGCTTCTGAGCGCGGATGTACTCTTGGTAGGTCTGCTCCTGAGGCCGGTACAGCGGGCGCTGGTACTGGTTGATGTACTCCTGAGGCACGATAATGTTCTTGGGGTGCGAGCGCTTGAACAGGTTGGCGGAGGCGCCGAGCGCCAAGCAGAGGAGCACACACGCTGCCTTCATGTTGTCGGATTGTGACGAGTGTGGCGCGCGCACACGTTATATATGATGCGGAGTGCGGAGTCAGCGCGCGCAGGCCGCGCACGGCGGGGGTAGCGACTGCAGACTCAGCACCACTGCACTACAACTTTTCACGTTTTAATATTGAATAGTTGCAAATTTTTCTTACCTAGTTTATGTGAAGGTAAAAATAATATCGTTTGGAATAGACAGTAAGTTCTGCAAAATTTAGACCAAATACGTATTTGTGTATTCTCACTATTTAGGCATATTTAAAAGTATCATAAGTTATTTTAGATAATGTCAACTATGTCTCGGGGATAAAGTCGTCAATAATAAAAACCTGGACGTGCCTCTGAGTACCTGAGAATATATTTTGAGATGTCTAGGTCAAAAAACCAAATATCTATTAAATAAAAACAATTCCAGAAATAATTTATTGGGACCCGTTAATTTGATTCGACGTTTATTGTTTTTGAATTAAGTAGGAGTGATAATTATGTATCGTTGAAGGTGAAAATTAAACATCTGAATCTGCGAGAATAGGAAATATACAGGGTGTAAAAAGACTGCTACCGAAAACTGAGGGGTTGCAATCCGACCATGATTCTAAACATATTTAGTAAAAAAAAACGCATAAATTTTTTTTGACTTAGCTTCGTCATGCTATGTTATTTTCGGTTATTTACTACTAGTACGACATAATGAGACCATACCTACCTAATAATTTCATTTAAAAAAGAAAAAAACAATTTAAACTCAAAATCCAGCAATCTACGTTAAACAACGCGCCCAGAACATACGCAAACAGTACCTACTCTTCAAATGCTGACTTCTCCGGATATAATGATTTTCTCGGAAAATCCTTTTGGATTTGGTTGTGTGTTGGGATGCTGTACCTACCCTTTTTCGGCTTCGGTAGACGTCTTTTTACACCCTGTATATTATATAAATATACATTGGACAAATGGATGTCACGAAGATTATTACAATTTACCTTGAATTACAATATATAGTAATAGATTGTAGAAAATATTGTACACCACAAGGACATTAAGCCGTTGGCTTGGGATGTTCAGGCGCGGTAGACATTCTCTCTGATCTTTTTATGTATTCCAGATCCTTTGAAGATGTTTGAAGGGGGTAGTCACTTAGAGGCATGTCCAAATTGTCCAAATACATACCTTTTCGATACATGCCCACATCTTGCAGAAGTTAGTATTCCATACGTGACTGGTTGCAAGCCGATCGCCGCCTATGAGAATACTAACTCGTTTCCTCACGATGTTTTCCTTCACCGTTCAGAGCTCGTGTTAGAGCGCATACTTTTTTTTACGTACCCTTAGCATCTAGATTCTTAGCCTTTTTTTTTGTACCTACCGGTTGCTCTGTTACGATGCTTAAGTGTTATATTAAGCTGTTTTTCGGTATAAACCAGAGTCCTTATTGTCTTACTTGAAATCTATTCCCATTTCCCATTCCAACCAATCACACAATTCGAAAATGACGTATTTTGTCATGACACGTAATTTTCGTATTGTGTGATTGGTTGGAATGGGGAATGGGATTTCAAGTTGGACAATAAAGCCTCAGGTCTCTCGCGACCCAGGCTAGCATAAACGGATTTTGTAAAAGTGGTTACGGTAATAAATAAATTTGTATTTGTATATAAATTTTACGAAACGCATAATCCATTGATGGACGTTTGGGATTCGAACAAACGACCTTCAGATTGAAAGTCGAGGTACAGCCCCACATGACGACCTCTGTGGCGCAGTGGGTGAAAGCCCGCTTGGGACGCAGAAGGTTGCGGGTTCGATCTCCGCCGCGGGATAAATGTTTGTATGATCTGCAAATATTTATCTCGGGTCTAGGTGTTTCTATGTATAATATGTATGTATTTACAAACGAAAAGTTTATAAGTAGTATATCAGTTCCCATATCACAAGCTTTGCTTAGTTTGGGGCTAGATGATGCCAAGTGTAAAATGTTAGCATTATTATTTATTTATATTAATAAAAAAGTTATTTTGAGTTAAGTATATTTATTTAATATGATGTTTCCAGCGACAGTTCGGGCGGCGTTCGGTTCCGTTCGGAAGTGATGGCAGCGTTCGAAGAACATGCATCGTGCGTGTGGCGAGTCGCTTGGAACACTTGCGGAACCCTGCTGGCCTCTTCTGGCGATGATGCTGCTGTCAGGACTTGGAGTAGTGAGTCACTTTACTTACATGGTTGATGTTGGTTCTGCACCAAAGCTAGCTCTACTCTTGCTCTGCTCGAAGTCATTTCATTCCTCTTAGAATTAAAAACTGTTTGTCTGGTCTGCGCTGCACAGGGATTAATTCGTTCGGCATGTTAGGTGTACCTTAAGTTAAATTTTCCCGCTCCTCATACCAATCAGAGTTTCGCGCGGAGGACAGGGAATAACCCAGTTTACTCAAGGTTTATCAGCCTGCTTACCATGATAGTTCGATTTCTTTTTATCTACATAATATTATAATATTTCATGAGTCTGTTTGAATTGAATAGGCTCCGAAAGTACTGGTTCGATATGAAATATTCTTTCACCATTAGAATCCTGCATTATCCCTGATGAACATAGGCTTTATTTTATCCCGGGAAAGTAAAGTTTTCCCGAGGTACCGCGGGTAACACCGCCACGGACAGCTAGTCGAGAATTAACGTATTGAAATCAAAGATCTTGAAATCAAAGTTATAATCTCATTCCTTGAGCTGGGCGTTCTATGAAGGCTTTGCCTAGTATAATTTTTATGTCTCGCCCATTTACGTACCATGTTCTACGAACATGTGGAGTAAAACCAAGATACACTAGCTTAAAGGTATATTGTCGCACCGTACACGTCGTACGATCTTTACTATAGGAAGAATGCGTACGGCGCGTACGGTCGAGGCGAGCATAATTATTCAACTCTCAATAACATTACAGTGCAATACCTGACCCAGTGGAAATGCGCCGGAGTATTCCGTGCAGCGGGCGGTGCTGACATTCGCGCCGGGACACGCGCTCGCACTGCGCATGTGCGGTTAGCGCCTATGGCTCATCCTACGCATGTGCCCAAGCACTGACAGTAAGTATGCACATAGATTACACACACATCTTATGCCGGCCACACACGATCAAGTTTACCGTCCAGTCTGCCGCGGACTGGATGCGGCGTCCAGTAAACTTGACGGAAGTTTGCAGCGCTGCAAACTGGACGGTAGACTGGATCGTGGGTGGCCGGCATTAGATCAATGAGTACCTATGCCTACAATACTTCCCTACAATCCTTCCCAAGCGCTGACAGTGAGTACGCCTCCCAAACACTGATAGTGAGTATGTCCTTAGATTTATAACGAGAACATACATTATCCTAAATCCTAGCTAGATCAATGAGTATGCAACCTACAACCCTCCCCAAGAGTATGCAACCTACAACCCTCCCCAAGAGTATGCAACCTACAACCCTCCCCAAGCGCTGACAGTGAGTATGTCTACAATCCTTCCCGTTTCATTGGTTTATGCTAGCTGTTAGCTATTGTTTTTACAGACAAAAATAGTCCAAAGTGCGTTTTATATTTTTTATTAGGTGTATATTTTGTAAGATTATTTTCCCATTTTTAACGAAAAGGATGAATGAAAAAAAAATGCAGTGACATTAGAGTACAATCCTTCCTACTATGAAAAAAAAAACAAAATAACTTTCAAAAATGCACTTTCATTACCATTCAAATGGGAAGAAATATTTCCTTTTATAAATGAACTTTTAACACAATTTCCAATAAAAAAAAGTCATTTTGATCATAGCTAACTAAATCTAGTCTTAACATTAAAAAATATCGAAGTACTTATAGCATACTTTTGTAAAGACACAGAAATTTTCTTCCAAATGTTGGACAGTGAATAACTGACCTAATAAAATGAATACAAATAAAAGTATTATCAAAAAACGTTTATCATTTGATGGGCGCAGTGCGGCGGAGCCTTTGAAGTGGAGTCGTGGACTCTTTGTTGGTGTTTCTGGAGTACCATCCGACCTAGGATACAAAAGTGATGATAATTATCAAAAACAATATTCACTTGAGATTATGATCATCCTACTGAGTTAGTGAGGTATAGTGGCCAATTTGTAAAGGCTAAGGGTGGATTCACATCTGACGGAAGATCCGTCGCGGATTATCGGTCGCGGAACGCCAGAACTGACAAATGTATAGAAAAACACTCGACCGTTCACACTCGACGGACTAACGTATCATCCGTCGAGTGTGAACGGTCGAGTGTTTTTCTATACATTTGTCAGTTCTGGCGTTCCGCGACCGATAATCCGCGACGGATCTTCGGTCAGATGCAGAGACCTCTCCTGTAAACGAGATTTGTTTTAGTAATTGCTCTATCAACAAAACATCGAAGGCCACTAACACACTTACCGGTACCGCTCTTTCGCTTTTGCAATGGCTGTTTGATGATGAGTGTGGACTCACTATATTCCTGCAAGATAAAGTCACAGTAAAGTAAAGGTTAACGTCCATATCCATATGGGACGGCAGACTCTTGACTTCGCGAGTTCATATAAGCTACTAGTCATTGCAAGAATCATCTAGTTTAATAGGAGTGCTTATTGGAAAACATGTGCGAATATTATTTTAATGTTTCTCTGTTAATTTTAGTGGACATGTACGGTGTTTTAGTTTAAACAAGAGATATACTACTTACCCTAAAGACGCCCGCTTGATGGTGGTAGCGTTGCTCTGCAGAAGAATTCGTGCTGACGCGGTGTTAGTAACTCCTGTAGCTCGCCAACTGTAAAATGAAAATCATTTTAACTTAGTCACTTTTTCCCGATTTGGAGTACTCCTACTCCTTTCATGGCCTTTCTTAAACTTTCGAGATCACAACTCATATTTTGAACATATACCTACAGGATTTTATCGCCTTTAATGGCACCAATTGGTAGTTAAAGATCGGTAATATCACTCACCTAGGCAGGCCATCGCCAGCTCTTCTATAGAACTCCGCCCTTCGCTCAGCGCGCTCAGGACAACTGCGCAGTCTCAACCGTTCCTCGTCCGTCTTTATCTTCCCACGTGGGTATTTGTCGTGTACATCGAGCTTGGAATGCTCGTCGATGCTCGGCAAGCGAGGCTCCCCTCCATCCCCATTGTCGTGAACCTTGTATAGAGGCTTACGCACTGCTAACGGACGGGTTACAACTCGGGGCTTGCTTGAAACCGGACGAAAAGAGGACGATTGGGAGTTATACGCCGGGGAAGATGGCAAGCTCTTAAAAGTACTGGTAGGCGTTGTTAGATGTGCCTTGTAAACCGGAGACGCTTGGACGATTGGACTTTTGTATGGTTGTGATATGCCTTGGGTCTGATTGTATAAAGGGATGCTAGTAGGCTGAGAGTTTTTGAAGGCAGGCGTGAAGGCAGGCGATGTAGCTTGGGTTGGAGTGTTGGGCTTGTAAAGTGCAGAGGAGTTTGATGGGGGTTTGTAAGTTGTGGATTGTAAATTTTGTTTCAAAGCTGTGTTCGGCGTTGAGGGAGAACCTACTCTATACGCAGCTGTGGAATTGGTAGGGGGGGAAGAATTCTTGAAGAGCGAGGCAGAGTGAGGGTGGTAGATAGGAGGGGAAATGGGTCTAGTTTGCGTGTCAGGGGAGTTGGTCCAGAGCATGTCGGAGCCAGCGTTTTGTAGTTGGGTCGTGTGGGTTTTTATGTTGTACATGCCGCCGACGCTGCCGTAGGGATCTGCCTTGATCTCTGCCACCACGTCCGTGAGGCTTTGGCCGGACAACTCTGATATTTGACGGGCAATCTGAAAATAAAAGATGTACGCTGATAAGTTTTGTTGTTTTCTACTCTACTCTATTTGACCGAGTGATCGTTATCATCGCTGACTAACCCCCGGATTCTATATTCAACGGACAGTCGTTGGTAAGAGCTTCGACTCGTTTCCCCATACAAAAGATAGACAGATAACAGTTTCTGTCAAACTTTTCTATGTGGAAACGAGTCGTAGCTCTTACCTACGAATGTCCGTTGAATATAAAAACCGGGCATAAGTCTGGTGGAAGCTCTAACCAAGTTTTTTTGTATTTTTTTTAACCACCTTTTGGTATGTTTTGACTTGTCTTGAAACGTGTTGACTTGAATAGAATATACGCCCTGACTCACCGCCCAAGTGTTTTTTTTAAAACGTTATTATGTTGATTGGAGGCAAGTCTATTGTTAGTTACCGCTCGGCTGCTCTTGAGCTCGAGATCAGCTAATGGGTGCGTCTGCAGACGCAGGCCGGGTTTGCGAAGCCAGCGGTGTCGCGCCGCCTCTTCCACCTTCATACGAGTCTCCACGTTAGGCTCTAATAGCTGCTGCACGAATACCTTGCATTCTGCGAATTATGATTTAGTTTAAATTCGGGCAGTGGAAGGTGAGAAAGATTTTTGTGTTGCCTTCAGAAGCAGCTGCACGAACTTTGCACTCTGCGAATTATGACTTAGTTTACTTTGCACTCTGCTAATTAGGTATTAGTTTACTTTGCACTCTGCCAATTATGACGAAGTTTACTTTGCACTCTGCTAATTATGACTTAGTTTACTTTGCACTCTGCTAATTATGACTTAGTTTACTTTGCACTCTGCGAATTATGACTGATTTTACTTTGCACTCTGCTAATTAGGTATTAGTTTACTTTGCACTCGGCCAATTATGACTTAGTTTACTTTGCACTCAGCGAATTATGACTGAGTTTACTTTGCACTCTGATAATTAGGTATTAGTTTACTTTGCCCTCTGCCAATTATGACTAAGTTTACTTTGCACTCTGCTAATTATGACTGAGTTTACTTTGCACTCTGCTAATTATGACTGAGTTTACTTTGCACTCTGCTAATTATGACTAAGTTTACTTTGCACTCTGCTAATTAGGTATTAGTTTACTTTGCCCTCTGCCAATTATGACTAAATTTACTTTGCACTCTGCTAATTATGACTGAGTTTACTTTGCACTCTGCTAATTATGACTGAGTTTACTTTGCACTCTGCTAATTATGACTAAGCTTACTTTGCACTCTGCTAATTAGGTATTAGTTTACTTTGCACTCGGCTAATTATGACTTAGTTTACTTTGCACTCTGCTAATTATGACTTAGTTTACTTTGCGCTCTGCGAATTATGACTTAGTTTACTTTGCACTCTGCTAATTATGACTTAGTTTACTTTGCACTCTGCGAATTATGACTTAGTTTACTTTGCACTCTGCGAATTATGATGCTGGTTACATCGCGAACAGTAGAAGAACGTGAGAAAGATCTTTGATTTGGCTCCAAATTCAACACCTTGCACTCTACGAATTATGCTTTAATTTTTATTGCAAACATTAGAATGCAAGAAAGAGCTTTGTTTTGGCTTCAGATTTCAGAAGCAATTGCACGAATACCTTGAACTCTGCGAATTTTGTTGTCTGCGAAATTTGTAAAGTTGTAATACATCGCGAACAGTGAATTTTATTATTATTACAGCCTAAATGTCCCGCTGCAAGCCTCCTTTTTTTGAAATTTTTCATCTTGGCTGCAGTGGACCAATCTGGAAAATGCAAATCTTGCTAGCCGTCGTGCTGGGACCTCTAGTATTAGTTTATAACTTGTAATTTTCTTTCTCTGGTAAATAAATTTATTTGTGTTTGTAACTCTTCCCGCCATCTCTGTGGTGAAAGAGAGGAAGAAGCTAAGAAAAAAATGAATAAAGTTTTTTTTCTTTACAGAAGTTACGGATACCACAACCCTGGATGGATATCGAAGAGCAACTTAAGCAGAGTACCTACTCAATTAAAATGATTGTTAATATTTTGCATGAAATTAGTATGAAAATTATTTTAAGTAACTATTATGATTTTGAATTGAATTAATTAATGAATGAATGGAAAGTTAGGTAAAGATTGTGTATATCATTCAAGAAATAAAAGGCTTGTTTTTTTTTATTCCTACTCATTATGATTTATGCCATATTTGTCCCGAGGAAGTTCGAGCTGTAATTTTGATTCGCCGCAAAAATTGATAATCGTCGGCTCGCCAGCAAGCGTAGTTTGCGAACCACTAGGGTTTTTTCTTTCTCCAACTTATAATCTACCATAATTACCTGTTGCTCTGTATGCAACAACCTTTCTTCCATTCATCTTTCTATCTTTCCAATTATTTATTACAATAAGAATTTATCCTAAAAAAATACTACAAAATTAAAAATTTTACTTCAGACTCTAAATTACTTAACTCTTTCTACCCCAAAATTTTCCTAATATTATATTCCCCCAACTCTTAATCCCTATTATTCTTAGCAACCATTCATTCATTCTATTTCCATTCAAATGAATACAATTCAACTAGAAAACCCCATCATATTCGCTGCAAATTATTTTAGAATGATGAATGTATGTATGTATGATGAATGTATTATGTGAAAAATTGCATGCGGATCACGCTGAGTATGGCTGCACTAAATTGTATCACCAAAGAACACCAAAGAACAAACCCTTAATACGCAATAAAGGACTTTGATTTGATTTGATTAGATTACTGACCGCTAGGTGGTTTTAGTAACTGTTCTACATACATCGGTAAGAGTAGGTACCTACTACGGCTCGCTAATGTACCCGGTGTACGACCGCTGGGATCACTTAGAATTGTCTTTAAATAAGGTGATCCTACTCTTGTTCCTTCGCGACCAATACCGTGAAGAACCAGGGCAACAAACACGGTTGGGGGCCCAGCTTTCTTGTGATCCATCTTGAAATTAATAGTCAAGCTCGAGTCGAACATTACCTGGCGATAACGCAGCGAGCGCCGCGCGATGTTTCCTCGAGAACCCCTTGGCGATGGCGGCGCGGAGCTGTGGGCGGGAACGTCCCTCCCCCCCCGCGCCGCCCGCGCACCCCGCACCCCCCGTGCCGCCTGCTCCGCCGAATGGTAGCGAACCCGTCACCATCCCGTATACGATCACACCACTGGAACAGAATCCTTAGTTGGTGAGTTGTTCTTTGTTGTTGAAGGTAGCTTCCCCTGAGCATCTCATTCGAGTGGAGGCAGATCGTCCTAGTGGATTTCTTCACAATTAACGTGCAATCTCAACATTGAAATAGTGGCAATATTGGTTCAATGCTGAAAGCTTGCAGGCCGTCAGTGGCCACTTCAACTGAAGGTACTAGTTTGTTAAAAATAGCTTAGTACGAGGGACATGTTCAACGCACACTTGAATTGATCAATCACAATCACAACGCTCGAGCGGAAAGATTCTTTGATTTTAAAATATCGGAATCTCTGTTGTGAGCTGAATGGTTGGTAAATTGCTTGAAGGAGCAATTGTGTACATAAAAGCAAAGCAATTAGATTGTTTGCGGTAGGCCAGCCAAGCTAGCCTGCTAAACCGACATTTAGTGTGTAGAAACATTTCAAAATTGACCTAAGACTTACCAATTAATGGTTCAGATAATTATACTCACACGCTCCAAAGATCAACCTCGGGCCCGTAGCGGCGTCCGTCAAGGAAGAGCTCTGGCGCCGCATACTCAAGTGAGCCGCAAGGCGTACGCAGGCCGCCGCACGCGCTCCATACGTTCGATAGCCCGAAGTCTGATAAAAAACAAAGACGAAGTAAACAAGCTTTTCTTTATTGTTATCTGGTTACAACTTAAACGCTAAGCTTATCCATTCATTCTTACAAAACCAAGGAAAAAACGGCGTAGCTCTAATCACAGATTATAGACACACAGCTTACAGATTATAGACAGATTATAGTCTACAGATATAGCTACAAAGTGAGGCATAAAGCTCAGTCAGCTACTTTTTTTATCTCATTGAGCTAGAAGTAGGTACCTAGGAACTAATTTCAGACGTATTCTAAATCAAATCAAATTGTTTTATTGCGTAGGCTAACGTCATTTGAGACTTGTTTTTTTCGTCAAATATTTTCTATAGCTATGTGAACTTATCAATTATTTAAAAATGCGTTGGAAAATTGATATGGCTTGCCCAGCGGGCTTCCTCACGATGTTTGACTTCACCGTTATGGGATCGAGTTAAAGAGCACTTACCATTAAATGGATTTTTTATGGATGCATGGATATTTTCTGGAACGATATTGTGATAACTTACCAACAATTTTGATGAACTGTTTCGTACCGTCCAGCATGATGTTTTCCATTTTGAGATCCCTGTCAAAATAATATTAAAGAATGAGGCTGAACTTGGTCTCAAAATCGACTTCAAGTAGGTAGGTATAACTCAGTGGGACGATTTTAAATTGGTTTAAGATTTCCAGAGGGTAGAGTCTGGCTTAGTGTCGAGCGCAAACTCTGTGCTGATGTGGAACAACCAGGTCATTTTGGGTAACATACCTATGCACAACGCCCCTCGCATGCATATGCTTGACAGCAGAGATGAGCTGCGCAGACAACGCGCGCGCACGGCTCTCTGACAGGCCTCGGGCTCCGATGCCGCCGCCACCGCCCGCTGCCCGCGCCGCCAGCACGTGTGCACACAGGTCGCCACCACACGCCGCCTCCATCACCACGTATAATCGAGGACCGTGCTGAGAACAGTTTCAGGGTAAACAAGTAGACTAAACAAGAGGACAATTAGTTCCAAGGTAAACAAGTAATAACTGAAGTTCTATGATGGTTGGGTGGACGGGTTGAGTTGGTCGTATTCTAGGACCAAGTATTTCAGCCGAAAAATTGGTTCATGTTCTTGTTCTCACCATCATAGTCTCGTAAAGTGCAGCGATGTAGGGGTGCCGCAGTCGCGCCATCACCCGCGGCTCGCGGTGCATGTCGCAAACAATGAAGCCCAAGAAGAGATGCAATAGGTAGGATAAGATTGACTTTGTGATTTCTTACCATCATGGTCTCGTAGAGCGCAGCGATGCAGGGGTGCCGCAGACGCGCCATCACCCGCGGTTCGCGGTGCAGGTTGCGACGCGCGTACTCCTCTTTTATGCACGTCAGGTCGATGATCTTGATAGCCACCTGCAAGATCAAAGGTAAAACAGGATCACGGCTGTATCTTCAAGGCTCAAGGATCAAGTAATAAGCGAAAAATACATATTTGGCAGAAGGCCATATATTGCGAAATTCGCATTGTAGGTATAGGTAGGTACGTAAGCCCATCAAAGCCTATTAGAATGATAACGTTGTTTTCTTTCACCGTTTAAAACTTGCATTAAATAAAATACGCATCTAGTAATTGTGTATTGTATATACATACAAGGTACTTCGGTAAGGTACTAAATAAGTCCAGTGCTTTTAGCACTTAACGAATTTTTTTGTATTAAGTTTACCTAAAGTACCTAGTAAGAACTACTCTAACGCAACCAGTCTGTTTCGTGCATCCAATTTAGTTTTCACTCTGGTAGGTATATGTTTATACACCAAACTTGCAAAGATCGAGGCAAAGGTTCCCCATGTGCCAGTGGAAATCTGCGGACTC
Organism: Epirrhoe alternata; assembly: GCA_963565295.1. Classification (NCBI taxonomy): domain Eukaryota; kingdom Metazoa; phylum Arthropoda; class Insecta; order Lepidoptera; family Geometridae; genus Epirrhoe; species Epirrhoe alternata. Next base: position 10,685,929 of record OY751392.1, read on the forward strand.
TGTGTCCCCCCCTACGAGAAACCAGAATTCAAATCGTCTTAAAAGTTTAGACGATTTTGAGTTATATCGCCGTTGTAGCAAAGATCCTTATGCCTCAACTCAAATTTACCCACCAAATTCTCTATTTTACCTAAAAGAATAGGGTGACCATGCTAAGCAGGCTGCCACAAATTAGGTAGGTAACTTACTTTCTTTCCGATAATTCTGTGAGTGGCCTCCTCGACCTTGGCGAAGTGTCCCTTCCCTAGCACGCGCCCCGTCATCAGGTAGTTCCCAACACTATACACCTGCCCTTTATTCCGCGTCATCGACGACTTCATCTTGGCCGGTTCGTTCATTGATTCACAAGCATAATTTACAGGTTTTCGTATCGATTTGCGTATCGTTTTCACCACTTATTTTCACAATAATGTATTTTGTCCCTAAACGTCATAATAAATGGCCGTTGTCAGTTTTGTGTCAACTTTGGTATTTGAAAATGGAAGCGATTAGTGCGCGGGCTTGCGCCGATATCAATGGATTGCCAATTTGACATTTCGATTGTACTATTTTTATCGTCAAAACGATCAGTCGGCCGACATCAAACGAACTTGACAGTATTCATAGCGACGCAGAGCAAATAGCTCAGGGACTGCAGAATACTATGTAGAGACTGCATAGGTAAATAGTCTAATCTACCCTTACGGCATCATAGACCTTGTGGTCAATTAGCTAAAATGTAACAGGAATTATAAACTAAACAAAATCATATTACGGCTTCTAAATCTAAACATTTCAACACGAGCCCTCGTGGCGCTCGTGGTCGTGCTTGCTTAGTCGTTCTTGATTGATCATCGAAGTTAAGCAACGTTCGAAACGGTCAGTAAGTGGATGGGTGACCGCCAGTGGCATTTTCATCTGAGCGCTTCCGTGCTTCGGAGGGCACGTTTAATTGTCGGTCCCGGCTATTTAAGTCGTTAAGCCATGACGGAGGCCTTAAGGCGGCCTAAAAACTCCGTCACCAGAGTTGGCCACTGACTCATACGAACTTACTTTTTTTAACACGAGCCCTAAACGGTACGAATAGCTCTATGGTAATATCTGCAAAATATGGACAAGTGCGAATATTTTTGGACGTGCTTCTGGTTCTACGTGACATCATTTTCATCTTCCTGCCCTTGTCCCTTATGTGGGGTCGGCAGTCGGCACAAGATGAGATGTGTTCTTCCATTTTCCTCCTAACTGCCGTCATCTAAACACTCACTCCTTTGTGACTCATGTCATCCTTCCCACAAATGTGTATAGAAAGAATTAAAAATGCTATCTAACACCCTGTCATGACCTACGGTGCCGAAACGTGGACACTCACAATACGGCTAGTCCACCAGTTTAAAGTCGCTCAGCGAGCTATGGAACGAGCTATGCTCGGAGTTTCTCTGAAGGATAGAATCCGCAATGAGACTATCCGACATAGAACCAAAGTTGTCGACATAGCTCAGAGAATTAGCAAGCTGAAGTGGCAGTGGGCTGGCCATATCTGCCGAAGAACCGATAACCGCTGGGGTAAACGAGTTCTTGAGTGGAGACCGCGACTCGGCAAACGTAGTGTAGGACGCCCTCCGGCCAGGTGGAGTGACGAGCTGCGAAAGGCTGCTGGCAGAAGCTGGATGCGTCGAGCCGAGGACAGGGCGCAATGGCGCTCATTAGGGGAGGCCTATGTCCAGCAGTGGACTATTATAGGCTGATGATGATGATCTAACACCCATAAATAAAGTGAAGTTCACTCGGATTATTTATCCAGTGGTTCTGGATCAAACACTCCACATATCAAAGCGTCTGGCAAAAATAAAAAAATGTCACGTAAATAAATAAGCAAATATTTACAGCAGGCAGCCAGCAAACATTTCTGCCACAGAGTGCGCAAACAGAGTGCCTACTTCTCGACTAGGTAAGTATTTGCTATATCCGGATAGGATGAAAGTACAGTCGGCTACGATGAACATTTTACGAAGAACAGATAACGCGATACATGCCTAGCCTAGTGCGGGGTTTGATGCAAATTATTTATAATAATTTTATGTATTAGGTTTTACCCAAGGGGAAGTGCTAGAAGCCGAGGCAGACCAGCAGCCAGGTGGGTGGATGATATAGAGGCCATTGAGGGAAAGACATGGATGAGAACCGCACAGGGCCGATTAGTGGCGTTTGAGGGAGGAGGCTTATGTCCAGCAGTGGGCTATAATTTGAGCTGCCAATGATGATGATGATGATGATTAGGTTTTATGAATAAATTGAATTGATAAATTAAATTTGAATTTATATCTATCTAATCAGTCCGGTTGCCGTGTTGAGCCGTGTTGGTTAAGTGGGGTTGTGCCTCGACTTTCCCGAAGGTCGTGGGTTCGAAGCCCGGCTGTGCATCAATGTATCCTTCGTTTCGTAAATATGCGCATTAACGCGAACTGGAAAACATCGTTAGGAAACCCGCAGCTTAGTTAGCTCCACACGTATTGACGTCGTCTTTCCTGTGGGCCAAGCTGATTAAGCTGAGAAAGGATAAGGTGCTGGGCTATTCTATCTCAAACCCCAGGCACTACAGCGTCCCATTAAGTGTAGGCGTGGATTGCCTCCTTACGTTTTTTTAAATCATCTAAATATACATGTAAAGGCGTAAGTTTGTTTTTATCAGTCTGGTTGCACCCACTGCTGCGTATAAGCCTCCTCTCTATAGCGCCGCTCTTCGCTGATCTACAGTCCTTTCCCATGCTACCTACTATATACTATCAAAACTTTGAATTTGGAAATGAAGTCCCAGTTCATGAATATCTCATAAGAAAAGTTAATTGTTTTTAGAAATTGAAAATAATTAGCGGTTAACAAACTTTTAATCAATTTTAGTTGCAGACTGTACCTACATTATAAACGTGACTGTTAAAGTTACCTATAGATTTTTTTAAACAAACATGATTTTTTTTAATAAAATGAAATGTCATAGTGTGTTTATCTGATTTACTGTTGTCGTGTGATTAATCTTACACCGAACAAGCCCCCATAGTGTTCTATGAGATTTAAATAAGTAGAATAAACTGTTATCTAGAAAAAAATCTAAAACAATTTTGTATTGTTTCTAACAGCCGGGCGGTAAGGGCCCGGGGCGTTACTGCAAAAAATACGTCTCATTAGCAATTTGACGTATTTAGGTCGCCTATCTCTTAGACGACCTCTGTGGCGCAGTGGGTGAAAGCCCTCTTGGGACGCAGAAGGTTGCGGGTTAGATCCCCGCGGCGGGATAAATGTTTGTATGATCTGCAAATATTTATCTCGGGTCTGGGTGTTACTATGTATAATATGTATGTATTTACAAAACAAAAAGTATATAAGTAGTATATCAGTTATTTGGTTCCCATAGTACAAGCATTGCTTAGTATGGGGCTAGATGATGCTGTGTGAAATGTCCAGCATATTTATTTATTTATTTACTTTTGCAGCGGTGTGTCCACTGTACCTACATATCTATTGGGTACCTATGTCTATTTTTTTTAACCGACTTCAAAAAAAGGAGGAGGTTCTCAATTCGCCTGTATGTTTTTTTTTGTATCTTGTTACGCGATTACTCCGCCAATTGTGGACAGATTTTCACTTATAATACCACAAGAGCTTCAAAATTATCGGGTATTTCCCGATAGGTTCGTTGCAAACAAATGAAGGAGTCAAGTTTTTCAGGTTAAAAAATCACTGAGTGATTTTTCCTGAAAAACTTGACGATTTTATTTGTTTGCAGGGAACCTTGAGGGAAATGCCAGATAATTTTGAAGCTCGTGTGGTATTCGGGGGATTATTTTTCCGTCCCAAATGTCGGCCAATAGAATTGCACCATGAGACGAAATGTACAGTTAATTTCATTTTCATGCAAAATCTCCAATTTTCACAATTGAATTCAACCTGTCAGTTTGACGTGTGGTTAATTTGACTGGATCATGTTTTGTTTTTTATATATAGCAACGACCAGAGAAAATTTTCAAAAAATTATCAGTATAATACCATGTAGGTTGTACCACGTGACGTCGAATGGTGCAATTCTATTGGTCGATATTTGGGTCGGAAAAATAATCAAAAATATTTTTTTGTTTGAAAGGTATGCTCCAGAGGTGACCACCTCTGGAGCATACCTTTCAAACAAAAAAATATTTTTGCATATAAATTTTATTCCTGAGGGTTTGATAGTTTTCCCGTAAAACTCTAAAAACCTTCCCTCCTAGCCATTGTAAATCGAATCGACAGATAAGTCTAAGCCTCTCTATGCATTAAAAATGCGTCAAACTGCCGTTATAGACTCGCCGCGTGTAGAGTCGAACATTGAAGTCGGTTTTTCTTTTAGTTTTAAAACGTAATTATTAACCGACTTCAAAAAAAGGAGGAGGTTCTCAATTGGCCTGTATGTTTTTTTAGTGTTACAGTTTTCTATCCTCCTTATGTTATCGGTTAATCTTCACATGTTTTTAGGCATCAACTAACTATATTTTGGATCGCTCTGTATCGCGTTATGACTAATCCAAACGCGAGTACGACCTTTTGTAGTAGACCTTTTGAGAAATAGAACTTTTTGAGACCTTCAACCTTTAGCTTTTATGCTGGATGGTAAGTACACGATAAATTTAGGTCTTTACATCTAATTGCGGCAGACCAAAACGTAGATGGCGGGACGAGCTCGACCAATTTCTAACAGACTGGAGAGATGTAGCTGGGGACCGAGATGTCTGGAGGGAGTGGGGGGAGGCCTTTGCCCAGCAGTGGGACCTCATGGCTGATAATAATAATAAATAATAATAATAATAATAACATCTAATTATGAACTGCGTCAGGACCTATCTGTCCCTATCTGTATTCTGTACAGTCATCATCATCATCATCAGCCTATAGCATTCCACTGCTGGACATAGGCCTCCCCTAATAAGCGCCATTGCGCCCTGTCCTCAGCTCGACGCATCCAGCTTCTGCCAGCAGCCAGAGCAGATCGTCACTCCACACTTCTGTGCTACTAGTCATGACATTATAAAACGTGGCCTAAACTAGGCCGTGCCTTTGACGTTTGTACTTTGGAAAATAATCGTATTCAGCTTATTTTCCAGTAGATTGCAAAGTTGACAAATGAATTCGGAAATCAGAGGCAGTAAATAAAGCGATACCTACCTTTCATTTTCTATCTAATGCGACTCATCTCAACAGCTGACCCACGAATTCGTTTTGACCTACATTTTCATAATCCTGTAACTACGCAGTTTCAAAACTGAGTACCTTCAATCAATAAAAATCTTTAGTCGTTTTAAATAGAACCCATTTTCCCATAGCAGCCTTAATCTACCCGTACAAGCTTGATAATGCGGTAAAAACAAACCTTAAGTCTCAGCTGTAAGGTTGAGAACGGTTTAACTGACTGTAGAGGTCTTAGTTGTGCAAGAGTTCGTCAAAATGTTGAATACTGCCTGTAAAGTCTTTATTGTTATAGGCATAAGGTTTGAAATATGAAATATTCGTGAGATTATCGGGGTGAATGAACTAGCCACGTGGCTCTTGCAATGCGCAGTTTGTGGACCCCCTACTGAGATAGATTTATGTATAAGTAGATAGGTATGTACTGTGTATTATTTATTCTGTGTGCCATTCATAGCGGTGACATAGGGGAAGGTGGGGTGAAAGCACCGGTTTTGTTTAGAGAAGGTAAGTAAATAAAATAATTATTTTGATTAGTACCTACCTACCCATTCTTACACGTTCAGACACATGGTATCATTTTTCAAAATCTAGAATAAACCTATTTCTATGAATTTAGGTTCTGCATACATAAGATGTTAAAAAACGAAAAGAACACTTTTATGACCGAATAGATAGAATTGAACTATGGACTAACTCAGCTTAAGAAGTAAAAACGTTATTTCACTCATTTAAAATGCATTCAGTCGTTCTAGAACAAAATGAGAGCTAACAAGTCCCGGTTAATAAACTCAGGATTGGCCAACGACTAGCTTTTCAGCCATTTTAATATATTACGTGCTATAAATCAGATTAAAGAAGAGTCTGGGGATATGTGATAGAGTATCAAAATCTCTCTCTAGACTTGGATTAAGGCTCATAGGTTTCAACCTATGAATTATTTTTGGATAGTTGCCTAAAAGCATTTTTGTAAAGAAATAAAAACAATCATCATTTTAGCAGTACTTAACCGTAGTATCTACACTGGAGAGCAATGAATTCGGGTCTCCGGGAATCCGTTAAAGAAACCTATAAATCTCGGAAACTAAGAATGCTAGCTTTATGAACATACATACATAGGTAAAAAATTTAGTAGGTAGGTATTCACAGATCTGAATAGGAAAGCTTCAAAAGAAGATTGAAGTCGGTGCCAACTACCTATGCATTTACATCTAAGCAGAAATTACGAATACAATAGAACTTGGGTGCAAAATTGTATGGAGTAGTTAGAGTAGAATAGTTGGCACCGACTTCAAATATAATATAACATAATAATTTATTATTTGAATACTGTAAGTAATAATTGCATGTGTATATTCTTATTTTTCTCTTTTTAGTGTAGGTACATAGAAGGTTCTTAGTGTCTATTTGAGTTATGTGAAGTCGGTTCAATTTTTTTTTCAAAAATTTTTATTTTTCAATTTTTAGTGTAAATAATATAGTAGGTTAGGTTAGATATTGGAATAGTCAAGATTAAAGAAGTTAGAGTGAGAATCCCTCAGGAATAAAATTATATGGGATCACCTCGAGCGTATTTAAACATGTCAAACTATTCAATGTTTGACTCAGATTTTGTAGTGAGAATGAGGTTTTTTGAGATTTACAGGAAAACTATCAATCCCTCAGGAAAAAAAAGTATGAGGACCACTTAGATATGGATACCCTTTCAAGCAAAAAAAAAAAATTTTGGAAATCGGTCCACATTTTTCGGAAATATCGGTGATTTTTTGAGTATTACGGGAAAACTATCAATCCCTCAGGAGTAAAATTTTTATGGGACCAATATGGTAGCATACCCTTTCAAAAAAATTTTGGAAATCGGTTAACAACTGACGGAGATATCGATGAACATACATCCAAAAAAAAAAAAAAAAAACATACATACACCCGAACATAGAACCTCCTCCTTTTTTGAAGTCGGTTAAAAAGGTAGAAGAATGAACTGGTGTCTAAGAACGTAGGTAAGGTAAACTCGAACCGTTCCTTAAGATAATGAGGGGTAGTGGGTAAAAAGAGTACCTATCTTGTACAGTAGGTTAAGGATGTGAGCATTCCGACGAAAGCGGATTGGCAACTACTTGAGCCTATTACGATATTCAGAAATGTGATTATATTTTCGTAAACCAAATATGAGATACGTGGTAACAAACATTCGCACACACTGTATACGTAATTTTCGGTTGTTGCTCGGGGTGTCGTACCCGTGCTTACCCTACCCTTCGTATTTAGGTGACCCACATCTGAGGTCCCAACTACTGCAATCAAATCTGAGGTTATACCCTCATCCTTTTGACGAGGACTATAAATGCATGTGTTTTTCCGACTTGATAATTTTTGAAAAACATGAAAGCGTTCTCTGATCTTTTGATCCGTCACTTAACTTTCCTTGTACGACGGTAGACATTCTCTCAGATCAAGTCACTCGAGATTCTTTATAGTTTTCTATGGGGGAAGTCAGAGGCACGTGCAAATAACTATAATTAGGTTTATTTGAACATAGGCTACAACATGTAAGCTTTTAAGGGGTTAATAAAAAAAACAGCGGCATTCCAGGAGTGCCAACAGAAGTGAAAACTTGAACGAGGTTTCGATAACGGTTCTAAACTTAAAAAAGTTTAAAAAAAGAAAGTCCAAAAAAATACTGTCTGACTGGGATTTGAACTTACCGTCTCACCAGAGCCAGTTACTCTCACACGTCGACCGTTGTGACGATACAATAAAAAAATAAATAAATAATGCTGGACATTTCACACAGCATCATCTAGCCCCAAACTAAGCAAAGCTTGTACTATGGGAACCAGATAACTGATATACTACTTACTTTTTGTTTGTAAATACATACTTTTATACATAGAAACACCCAGACCCGAGATAAATACTTGTAGATCATACAAACATTTATCCCGCGGCGGGGATCGAACCATGGATGTATAGATAAGAGGATGGTGTCGTATCAGTCACGTGACTGAGTTTGATATTTTTCTCCCATCTCAAAAATGCCTAACGCGCCTAAAGAAGTTTTCATTTCATAGTTTATGAGGTTTGAAATTCAAGACTAAAGTCAAAGAGCACCTGTCTTTATAGTTATGTTATTTAGGTATATGTATGTTTCTGTATGTTATTTAATATTAATTGTTTGTAAGTATATGTACGTAGTACTTTTTATTTTAATGTAAGTATTATTACATACATACATAAAGTCACGCCACTTTTCCAAAGGGGTAGGCAGAGACCACGGATCTCCAGTCGCTATGACGTAAGTATTATTATTTACTTAATATTTAGCTATTAGTTCATTATATTAAGTAGGTTAAGGACTGAAATCTTTTTTTACTTTACCTAAATGCAAATGCACCCACTGTTACAACCCCATCTCTCTCTCTCTCTCTCCCATAAGGGTTTGCTGTAAGAGAACTCTTTTTAGGGTTAAGCTCGCCTATGCCATTACTTCTCTATATTAAGACTTTATGTATGTTTCTTTGTGCAATAAAGAATAAATAAAGACTCACATTGCCTCAAAGCCTTAAATTTTAATATCTAAGAAACAAACCCACCGACAATTTTTTTTTTTTTAAGGTTTGTACAAAAACTAATAAGTCTACACTGATAACGTATGTGCTAAAAAAAAATAACTATTACTTTTAATTTTATATAAAGTGTTCTAAATTGAGAAGCGCGCACCGGAAATCGCAGCAGAGGACGGCCCTCCACGAGATGGAAAGACGATCTTGTAAGGGTTGCTGGGAGCCGTTGGGTGCAGGCTGCACAAGATCGATCGCTGTGGAAATCTATGGGGGAGGCCTATGTTCAGCAGTGGACGTAAAAAAGGCTGAGATGATGATGATGAAATTGAGAAGAAGTTTAATTTTGATGTTTTTTTACGAAATACTTTCTATTAAGTCCAGTAATTACCAGTGCATGTTCCGCCGCCTAATGGGGGTAGAACATGGCGACAGATTTAATTCCAATCTAAAACGCATCAAGTAATTACAAATAAAAAACAGCGCGGTGCGACGAGTGCGGGAGAACTAGGGTAACCATCATTATGGGGGATGCAGTTTAAAGGTGATTCGAGAGCTGGCGACTTTTTGGCACAAAGAATCAGCATTGCCATTCAGCGTGGCAATGCCGCCAGTGTTTTGGGCACGTTTCCGACTGGCAGTAACCTGGATCAGTTGAGCTATCTATAGATCGTTTTTAAGACGATCCTTAGATAGCTTGACTGATTCTATTGTATTTTGTAATTTTATGTACATATTGTAGTAGCTTAGTTTCTGGCAGCTATGGTGTCTAGTGGAAATGGCTCCGCCTTCCAATCCTAAGATAGTGGGTTAAAATACACTCTCCAATGGAGTTGGTTAAACAATGTGCTTTTTTTATCCAAAAATGTTTTTTTTATTTTTTTTATTTATTTATTTATTTATAAATTTTACATTGTTTTTACAGCTAACACCAATACGACAATGAAAAGCCTAAACTACATTTCTTTTACATAAAAATCTAATACATGTTATGAGCAATACTCTCAAATGTGAAGGAAAACATGAGAAACTCGGCATGTTGTAGGTTCAAAAACATCTGTCACGTGCACTATGAGCCTCTTTGAGGTCCAATCAGATCAACTTATAATGCTTACACTTTGTTCGAAAAAACTAGTGATAGAAGTTTAGTTTCTGGTTCCCTAATCCGTCCGAATAAATCCAGAAAACTGATTAATTCCTGGTCACCTGCGCCTTGCCATGCGGGCAACATTAATTAGTAAACAGTTGACAGTCGAGTGCAACAAAGCTGGATTTCTCTTCTGTTCTGCTTTTACTGAAAAACTTACTTATATTTTTTCCAAGTCTACGCTATTTCAAGGGAAATTCATGAATTTAAAACGCTCTTGGAAATACTTAAATAAACGGTGCGATAATTAGTTTGATGTGTTTTTTTGTTGTATGTAGGACCTTTAACTACCCCTTTGGGAAAGAGGCGTGATTTTATGTATGTATGTATGTTAACTATAATAAGCTCAGACAAACCAGAACTGGACGAGATATTACCAGAATTCCTCTTTCAACATTTTCTGCCTGTTTTGTGGGGGCGAAGTAGCACACGAACGCATTTTACACACACATGCATAAAAAATGACAATACAACCTAATTTTACGCATACTCTTGCAAATTTCGTATGTGACGATTACGTCAATTCCAAATCATGTGCGTCTTATATTATTAAATATAAGACGCACATGATATCGAATCGTGTACATTTTGGCAGAGGGGAAATACAAGGTAAGGCGCATCCAGTCTTTATGATCTAAGATACTAAGTAATGTTCTAGATTAGATCATAATTTCCATTTGATGAATACGAGCGTTTCGTTAGTAGATGAAGGAAATCGCCGAGAGGACAAATGGAGGTGTACTATTCTTTAGGGAAACGATGGAATCTGTGGAATTGCAATCTATCACTCATGATGAAGGTCTAAGGCTATGAAAACATGTAAAGGGTACTTTACATACTTATGACAGATGTTTTGTCTGGGTCTCGAAGCTCGAATAAGTTAAAAGCTCGCACTTGAAGGGTTAAGGTAAAAGATACCCACGGTGTGGTGAAAACCTTCACTGCTCCTTCTAAGCGTTATAGGATTACACAACGTCGAACACTACTGGCAGGTCCATCTCATACCAAACCACACCTTTCCCTCCTACATATAAAGTTGAATCTCCAACAGCAACTATTCGTCTAGCTATTACTCCAGGGAAATTATGGAAATGCATATCGGGCGTAGTTGGCAGCTATTTTGTCAGATAAACGATATTTGTTTTGTTCGATTACAATACGGTACGGGCGGATAGACTTACCAGACTAGACAGGATAATCTAGATAGTTAGGTGCTTTGCAAGGCTTCATAGGAAGTATAGATTTCAACGGCGATAAAGGGTGGCCGTTTTGGTATTTATAGCGGATCTATTCAGAGTTTAAAGATAGATAAAAGAAAGCTAGGCTCCAAACCGTGTTTGTTGCTCTAGTTCTTTACGGAAGTGGTCGCGACGAAAAGGTATAATCCCCTAGTTTTAATACTAAGACCCCTCGCAGACTACAGACTTTCTATCGGCCGATAGCTGAGACGGGCTATACTTCTCCATACTCATTACGAGCCGAAGTATATTCAGTCTCAACTATCGGCCGATAGAAAGTCTGCAGACTGCGAGGGGTCTTACTGATCCCAACAATCCTACTGAATGGGCGCTAGTTTCTGTGGGCTTGTGCGAAATGCATACTATGTAGGTACTTGGAAATGCCTTTGACTTATATCTTAAAATGATCTTGGACGCATGTAGGTGGACCCGAAGGAATGTCTAATCAAATCGTGATCCTATTTTTTTGTGTTTCGGAAGGTGCTACGAGAAGGCATTGAACGAAATAAATTGAAGGAAATAAATTTAAAAATCTACTTAGAAATTGGCTAATTAATAGTGTATTTTATAGTCTAGACGAGTATTACAACAGGTATTTATACAAGTATAGCTACATATATATTTTTAATTTAAGTAATTGTATTTGTTCGCATTTGAGTACTACCTATTGATTCTTTTAATTTTGGTTCAAAAGGTATAACTACCTTTTTACCTACCTACCTACTTGTGCTTGTATTTAGGTTACTAACCATTGATGTTGCACATCCGAAATGGATAGAGTGTAAAAACCTGTACCTATTTAAAATAAGACTGTGGCGGCCCAAGTTTAAAGTTAGTTAAGTAGCCTTCTGGGTAGGCTCGCTCCATCGTAGACCTCATTCTTGCCTATGTAAGTTTCGAGGTCAAGAGTCGACCCATTCATCATAAAAAAAAAAAAAAAAAAAAAGTTAGGTAGGAATAGTTTGCCTACATAACTACAAGACCTTCCTTTGTACAACAGTTATGCAATAAAATTATTCTGATTCTGAAATGACGGACACATTCAGGCGATCTATGCATTGCTAGCACATTGGAAGTTATTTAGTCAAATCATGTAGAATATCTTAGGTACGTATAAATACATTACCTAAGGTACCAAGTTAACCTAAGTCATCAAATAACGAAGTGTAAAGGTTAAAAAACTGCGATGGCTGCGTTTTGTACAATTGCGTCCAATGACTGGATTGACATTGCGAAATTAGTTTTGTGACATTCATTTCGACGATTTCACGTTTAATTTCACAAAATTCATGATCAATGCATATTTTAGTTTTATACCGGACTATAACACAAGTAGCTAACTAAAATGTATTAATTATTACTAAGTCAAAAAGGACTTTTCCTAATGTTTACTAAGGTAGAGTCCTATTTGGTGCTGGTCGCCACAGTTGCCTATGCCTAAAAGTCCTAAAAGTTATTGAAAGTCCAAACATATTTAAATCTCAACTTTTGCATATTTTGTGAAAAAATGCAAATGCTATACAATCGATGAAGATATGATGCTCATCGCAGTATCCATCCGCGCTGAACGCTCCGAACTATAGAAAAATTACTGCGGCGCGTCCGGCGCGGACTTTATTTATGTGCGATCAGCTTTTATGAAATCGAATAGTTAAGAATGGTTGTACCTACCTAAAATTTTAAGAATGAGTAATATTAGATAATTTTTATAACGTTTGCTGACATTAATTCTTTTATGTTAGTTTGACCTAATCTAAAAGTATAATTATTTTGTGCATTGCTATTTGTAATTACTTACGTATAATGGCTAATATTTCAAATACGATTTAAGTACCTAATACCTAATTGTTTTTGAACAAACGAAATGAATAAAAATGAAATTTCGCGGGAGATCTATGAAATTAATGTATGAACGAAATCCTAATAAGGTCGATTAAGGAGAGGGGATGGTGTAGCTGTTGGGCAAGTCTATCTATTCCTTGACATCAACTCAGAACTTGAATGTAGCTAGCTTACCTAATAATTCAAAAAATCTGACGAAGAAAACCCTCAAAATATTTTACAAAAATATTTGCCAAGTCGGTTAAAAATGATGCTCTTCCCGCTTCCCGCTACGTCAGGAAAATAGGAAGTGAAATGGCAAAGAAAAAGACAGCGAGCGAGAGGCGGCGACGGGCAATTCATGCAAGCCGGCACAAAACAAAAATAACTCGCGATTTCTAGGGATGGGACACGGGACCATCGATAACCCTGGGGTTATAGAACCATGCGAGCCTGGGCTCGCATGGTTCTATATGGTAATGGTTGCGAAGTAACAGGAATTACTTAGCTCTCAATACTATTCTTTGTGATTGCGAAAGAACAAGAGTAAAATTAGTTTTCAGACTAAGTGATCCCAGCGGTCCTACTGAATAAATGCTTTTTGACTTAGACTTTATGAAGCCAGCGGTCCGATCTAATTAAATGATTTCGACTTTTTTCATGCAAACTCTCGTACCTACATTAGTTTTAAAAGTTACTAAAGAAAAAAAAATAGCATAAAGTGCAAGCTAAGTCATAATTGTTGATGAAAAGCAATATGACTTAAAAATTTAACCTGAAAGCTCTTTGAAGTAGGTAGATAAGAGGTAGTGCAAACTAGATAAGAAAGCACAGCTAGTAAAAGAATCAATATCCGGAGCAGGATCACTTAATAAGATTATTCCATCAAATTGTACCCAGCGTTCCCACTGAATAAAATGCTTTTAGACTTTGACTTTTATCGATAGTAAAAGAATCGATATTGAATGACATCACTAGCCGTCCCGGCCCGACACCTATTTTTGTGTCCAACCGGACATTGTCGTTTTTTGTGCACTTCAAATGAATTGGATGATAACATATTAAATAAACTATGCTTTATGCGGAAAATTAGTTTTCGCTATATTGGGTTGAATTGAACCGAAGATGTTTATAATAGAGACTTGGTAGTTTCAGCTCTGTTATGAAACCAACGAGGGATTGAAGTTTGTATAAAAAAAAACAGGGTCACGACTACCCCAAAACGCGGTAGACATTGTTTCAGATCTTTTTATGTATTACAGATCCTTTGAAGATGTCTAAGGGGAGTTAGAGGCCTGTCCAAATACATATTTGTACCGACATACATTTTTATAGCCGTAAGATAAACAGTTTTGAATTAGATTTTGTAACAGAAAAACAATAATTGAAGCTACAAACTGAATGGTTTGGTTTGGTTTGGGCATGCAGAGAGGATGGATGACAGACAGAGAGTGTGCATGGGACAGCTGGAAGGGGAAGGCCTAGGCGAACCTTCTTGGATCAAATTGGCGACATTTTGCAGAAGGGCCAGGTCAAAAGTACCCTAAACCGACGAGCATGTATGAAGAATGTAATGAGAGTGAATGAGGCGAAAGTTGTGTGTCAGGATCGTAGCGACTGGAGATCCGTGGTCTCTGCCTACCCCTTTGGGAAAGAGGCGTGACTTTATGCATGTATGTATGTACAAACTGAAGCTGAAACGTGTTTTATGTATATTAGGTACCTAAGTCAAGAGGGTTCAATCCCCTCGAATCGAGGTTCAACCCACTAAGCCACCTGCTCTACCAGATACAACAAACCGCAATACAAATGTTTGGGGTGTACAGAAAATCAAATTGAAAAAATAAACAAATTGTCTTTGGAATCCGAACAAAAACTAGCTCATGAATCAATCTCCGCAAACTCAATTTAGGTAAGACGGCGAAACACCTCGTGGCTGCTCGGTACTGGCACGCACACAAGTCCTTGATAAACAGGAGCACGACAAAGTCAAAGTCAAAAAGCGTTTATTCAGTAGAACCGCTGGGATCACTTAGCATAGTCTTAAAACTAGGTAATGACTCTTATTCCTTCGCGACCAATACACCGTGAAGAAGGACAACGAAGTTTGACGTGCGACGTTTCTCCTACTTTTATGCACCATATTTTGTGCAAATAAACGTTATCTCTCCAAGTCGTGGAATGTACCTACACATTTACACAGATCTTCAGAATTCTTTGATGATTAGGTACCTAAACGTGCATTTTAATTCTGACTTCCCCTTCATCCGATAAGATCGTTCTATTTATTTATTTATTTAAAAAAGGACACCCAACACGGGTATACCTACACTTCACATTCCAAAACAAAAACAAAGTGTCTTAACCCTAGTGTTCCCATAATTACAGCCTGCCTAATCAGCAGAACAGTTTTAGGTACACGTAAAATCTTCTATGAATATAAAACTTAATATTATCTAAGAGATCATAGTCGGTAGGTTAAGTTAAGTACCTAGTTAAATGACAATTTGAAAATTTCGAATAGTTTCTAATAACAATGAAAAGTTTTTTAGGAGGTAATATGAAAGAAT
This sequence comes from Epirrhoe alternata, assembly GCA_963565295.1. NCBI lineage: Eukaryota > Metazoa > Arthropoda > Insecta > Lepidoptera > Geometridae > Epirrhoe > Epirrhoe alternata. Next base: position 10,701,455 of record OY751392.1, read on the forward strand.
TTAACTTGAAAAAAAAACTTTGAGAGAGAAATTTTGGAGAGCTAAACATTTTCAATTGTAGGTTCTATGGAGATTTCTACCATGCCTTGAATAGTCGTAGTCTTGTTTCGTAGTTACTGTTAAAAAGCTATGATAAAAACTATAGTAGGTAATTCTGTAACCGACTGTACAGTCTGGTAGAAAACTTGCTGGAGTAAAAAGTCATGAATAGAGCTAACGTATTGCCTCCGCCCGCTTCTATTTGTCAGTGTACCCGCAGATTCTTTGCAATCTTTATACGTACTAAATACTTCACAAGTTGAAGACGTCTTTTAAAGATTTGTCGATATATTGTCGTCAGGAACGGGTATCTAGAATCACGTATTTTACTCATACTGAATGCTTTCTGAGTTTGACTCGGTGATAACCGGGTAGTACCTAATTTTAAGTCTGATTAGCTGAGAGGTTGAGATCCTGGCCAAGCTTTATATTAAAAACTAGCTGTCCGCCGCGGTGTTACCCGCGATCCCTCGGGAAAACTTCACTTCCCCGGGATAAAATGTAGCCTATATGTTCATCAGGGTTAATGTAGGATTCTATTGGTGAAAGAATTTTTCAAATCGGTCCAGTAGTTTTGGAGCCTATTTATTTTAAACAAACAAACAAATCTTTGCTCTTTATAATATTAGTATGTCTCAGGCACTCACGTCCAGTTGAGTGTCTGTAGATATAAAATAACCGATGTCGCTTGATACTTATCTAAAGATGTAAAAGCCTACGTTTTGTTCTCGAAGCGCCACGAGTTACTCTACCTGCATTAACCAACCACTTCCAACATTATTCTACACATTCGCAAAACATTACGGTACCCTAAAAAGTGTAAAGGAAGCCCACGTTAATTAATAACGTACGGAACCACAGTTTACATTACGGACAAACTGTGTGTGTGCAAGTGGTAAAGTTTTACATAAATAGGTGTAATGGAGAGCTTTTTGGTTTAATAATTTAATTACTGCGGTTTCCATGACAACCTCTGACAACCATCATTACTTGAGTCGTGTTGGCTGAGCTTAGTGCCTTTCAGGGGATTTTTAGGATTTTTGTCTAAAAATCCCCTAAGCATCTCATCCGAGTGGCGGCAGGGGATTTATGTATACCTACCCTTCTGAAAGTAATGGGTTCAAAAAAATCTTTGGTCTTTACATCTATAACGCAGACGACCTCTGTAGCGCAGTGGGTGAAAGCCCGCTTGGGACGCAGAAGGTTGCGGGTTCGATCCCCGCCGCGGGATAAATGTTTGTATGATCTGCAAATATTAAAATAAATAAATAAATAATGCTGGACTTTTTTTTTTTTTTCACACAGCATCATCTAGCCCCAAAGTAAGCAGAGCTTGTGTTATGGGTACTAGATGACTGATATACTACTTATATACTTTTTGTTTGTAAATACATACATATTATACATAGAAACACCCAGACCCGAGACAAATATTTGTAGATCATACAAACATTGGTCCCGCCGCGGGGATCGAACCCGCAACCTCTTGCGTCGCAGGCGGGCCTTCGCCCACTGCGCTACAGAGGTCGTCGATATTATCTCGGGTCTGGGTGTTTCTATCTATAATATGTATGTATTTACGAACAAAATGTATATACGTAGTATATCAGTTATCTGATATACTACGTATATAAAGAAAGAAGAGCCGTGTTGGCCGAATGGGGTTGTACCTCGACTTTCAATCCGATGGTCGTGGGATCGAATCCCGGCCGTGCATCAATGGATTTTGCGTTTCGTAAAATTTATATGCGCTTTAACACGAGCTCTGAACGGTGAAGGAAAACATCGTGAGGAAACCAGTTAGTATTCTTATAGGCGGCGATGGGCTTGCAACCTGTCACGTATGGAATACTAACTTCTGCAAGATGTGGGCATGTATCAAATATGTATTTGTACATGCCTCTGACTACCCCCTTAGACATCTTCAAAGGATCTGGAATATAAAAAGATCTGAGAGAATGTCTACCGCGCCTCGGGGATACAGTCGTGACCCTGTTTACGTTTTTTATCAGTTATCTGGTTCCCATAGTACAAGCTTGGCTTAGTTTGGGGCTAGATGATGCTGTGTGAAATGTCCAGCATTATTTATGTATTATTTATTTATTTATTATAAATAGATGATTTAACCTGTTCGCACACTGACGCGCCGCAGTAATTTTTCTATACAAAAATGCTGATGACGTCAGATAATGCGGCTCGCCTCTGACGTCAGCAGCATTTTCTCTATTAAATTGGCAGTTCACCGCGTACGGCTCGGCTGCACTGTGCGAGCACCCTTATACAGCAACATCAGCAACCTATGCCTACACTCAACGGAAGGCCGCAGTGCCTGGTTTTCACTAAGTAGTGGGTTATTAAAATCCCAGCAAATATACATACATACATAAAGTCACGCCTCTTTCCCAAAGGCCCCGGAAGAGCGGGAGGCCGTCCGGCGACAGGCGAGGGAGGCCACCGTCCTGCATTGGATGGAGGACCTTGCCTCCGCCGTATTTGGTCGCCGGACGCTTGACGCTATCGGGCCAGTACTACAAGACTGGCTCGATAGGCCGCATGGTTTCCTCTCCTTCCGCCTGGTGCAGGTGCTGTCGGGGCACGGCTGCTTCGGCAAGTACCTGCACCGCATCGGAAGAGAGGAGCGACCGATGTGCCATGACTGTGGCGCGGCGGAGGACACGGCGCAGCACACCCTTGAGGTGTGCCCGTCGTGGTCCGAACTGCGCCGCAACCTGGTCGCGGTGGTCGGGCGGGACCTCTCGCTTCCCAGCGTAGTTAGAGGGATGCTGGGAAGCGAGGACGCCTGGGCGGCATTCGCCTCCTTCTGCGAAGCCGTCATAACACAGAAGGAGGCGGCGGAGCGTGCGCGAGAGGTGGACCCTCTCGCGCCACCGCACCGCAGGCTGCGTAGGGGTAGGAGAAGGCGGATGTACGACCGCCTTCTCCCGCCCGGTGGTGAGTAGCGGACGTTAGGTGCGGGGGCACCTTCGTCCGCCTTTCTTTCTCACCAAGACGCGGGGCGGGACGGTCGCGCGTCCCCGAGGTCCCTCCTTAACACGAGGAGGGATGTGAAAGGCCCGCCTTAAGGGCGGGGATCGCCGGAGGGGAACTGGAAGAAAAGGCTCTGCCGGATTCCCAGACCCCCTCCATTCCAGGCGATGCTGGAATGTCGCTGGGTTGTTTAGTGGGTATACCGGGAGTGCCACTCCCGGGGAGTCCCACATACCCCTCTCGCCCCCCGAGCGGGAGGGGATGCGTAATGCATTTTTCCCAGCGGAAACAAAAAAAAAAAAAAAAAAAAAAAAAAAGGTCTTCCCCTTCCAGCTGTCCCATGCACACTCGCCTCATACACTTGCTTTGTCAAACGACTGTCATCCATCCTCTCTACATGCCCAAACCATCTTAAAATATTTTTTTAGATAATGTTATGGTCATATGGCTCTAATCGGTAAAGGAAAACTTTGTCAGTTCCACTGATGACCTCATCGCAGGCTTTTTATATTTGTTGTCCTCTACTTTTTATCTATGTAGATAATTTACAGCGTAAGGAGGTAACCTATGCCTAACACTTAAGAGGAAGCTTAGTGCCTTGGACATTGATACAGAAAAGCGTGTGCTTTTCCAACTATGTTACTATTTTCAAAGTAGCTTTGTATTATCAAGAGTTTCTGTTCCATAAATCTTAGGAAACACTTGTCAATTATCATTCGTTGAAACTGCAACGGCTAGAATTTTATGGATAAGACTTCTATGGATGGATGTATAAAAAATGATAATAAATAAATAATGATAATAATAAATAATGCTGAACTATTAATACAGCATCATCTAGCCCCAAAGTAAGCAGAGCTTGTGTTATGGGTACTAAGATGACTGATATATTACTTATATACTTTTTGTTTGTAAATACATACATATTATACATAGAAACACCCAGACCCAAGACAAATATTTGTAGATCATACAAACATTAGTCTCGCCGCGGGGATCGAACCCGCAACCTTTTGCGTCGCAGGCGGGCCCTCGCCCACTGCGCTACAGAGGTCGTATGAATGTAATGTAATGGGCTCTTCTAACCAGAAATGTAGCGCATATTTTTTAACGGTGAAGGGAAACATTAAAAAATTGCGACCTCTGTAGCACAGTGGGCGAATGTATATCAGTCATCAAGTACCCATAACACAAGCTTTTTGGGGCTAGATACTGTGTGAAAAGTCTAAAAGTCAGCGAGATGGGCAGACGATTTGGTATCCGTCGCTGGCCGCACCTAGCATTATTTATTATATACAGGGTGTAAAAAGACAACTACCGAAAACTGAGGGGTTGCAATCAGGCCATGATTCTAAACATATTTAGCGAAAAAAAAACCGCAAACGTTCATTTTACGTTATTTTCGGTTATTTACTACCAGGACAACATAATAAGACCATACCTACCTAATAATTTCATTTATAAAAGAAAAAAACCGTTAAAACTCAAAATCAAGCAATCTACGTAAAAAAACGCGCCCAGAACATACGCAAACAGTACTCTTCAAACGCTGTTTTCTCCGGATATAACGTTTTTTTCGGAAAATCCTTTTGGATTTGGTTGTGTGTTGGGATGCTGTACCTACCCCTTTCGGCTTCGGTAGACGTCTTTTACACCCTGTATACCTAGTCCTACATGGGTGTGATTTTTCGGATGCATTTCGCATTTCGGATAAAATCTTTAGTGTACCCTAACCCTGTTATTAATAAACACGAACTTCGTTGGGATTAGAGCTAATCCAAAACATAAGGCAGTAGTAGGTCAAATCTGTATTAATAAATAAAGACCAAGGAGGAAATAAGCTAATCCGACGCTGCTCTCGGAGCAAGAGCTACGCCTAGGTGCAACCTAGTATAGAGATGGAGTACGCATACTCTGTCATGAATTTTGACATTTTACTTCATAATATTCATGTCATAACCAAAAAAAGGTTGTGCAAATAGGATGGATATGTTGATGGTTTGAGGAAAAATTTAATGAGGTTGGATGGATACCAATTACGATAAATGAGGCGAGTGAAAAATTACAATATTCGTAAAATTTCATTTTATGATCTCGAAGAAACTGAATTTAAAATCCAAGTAAGTATAGATTTTGAGGTAAAAAATCATTTAGCATTAGCAAGAAACAAAAAAACAGTTAAAAATGACTAAACACAGTAAATACTTTTTTTATGACTAAAAACTTTTTGGTCAATATTCACTTGACCAAAAATTTTGAGAAGAATAAAACCTCAAACCTCTTTAAATAAAACAGATTATCAAATACAAATTATTGTCTATCTCTGTCATTCATATAATTAGTGACAGAGACAGACAATATTTTGAATGATAATAATATTCGTTCATTCACTCGTTTTTATTTTAAATTTTATGGGTTGCCATAACGCACGCGCTAGTCTCGATGCAAGAAATGTATTACTGATTCGAGCTACCTACCGATTTATTAATAACCTTAAACTCATCATGTTACTCCAAGAAGTAACAGTTCTGAGAACAGTCTCGGATTTAGCTAGAATTAGGGTTTTCTAATTAATAAGGCGGTAAGTGTGCAGTGGACACTTAATATTATTTAATTTCACCACACTGGTTCAGAAGAAATGACAAGAAGAAATTATGAAATCAAATCGTTTCTTTATGACAGTGTGCATAGATAAATCGTATGTATATGTAAGTACCTATCCATATTTAGAAATACATTGGCCCCGATTCTGTTGTTCACTGACTAAAGTTAACTAAACTAAAATGCTTCGTTCTTATTTCCATAAAAATAAAGTCCAAAATGGAATGACTATTACAGTGGCATTCTTAAAATTTCTTAATTTTAGTAAAAATGAAGTATTTGTGGGTAGATTTAGTCAAGAACATTTTGCTCGCCGTGTAAAACAGCTGCTAAAGAAGCTCAGAGGCGCCATTTTGATTATACTTTTAGTTATGTCACTTTCAACGACATGCCGTTTTCGTCTTTAGTGAGAACAAAATAAGAACGTGCCAGTTTTAGTTTTAATTAAGTTTAGTCAGTGAACAACAGAATCGATGCCATTGGCTCAGGAATTAATCGCGTTAATGTGAAAATTAATATGTGGGTTAAGTTTAAGACAGTTGTATCCACATTAAGCTTGGTAAAGTGGCTAGGTAGAGAGACATTATTTTCTAGATAAATCTCTGGATCGGTCCGCCTCAGGACGCCGGTCGCCGGCTCTCGTTTGCGAGGAGTTATGATGATGTCGTCGGTTCGCCACAGGGTGTGCCAATATACCTAGCATATTTATATTGTTAGTTGGTCAAAAGTGTCTGAATGTTGCAGAGAGTTTTGGGTCATTAGCTTTTAAAAAACATGTCCCAAAACTCCTTAAATCTTATCAATAAATTGAATTTCTTTTGTGTTTAACTAGCGACGTCGGTCATGGTTATTTGGTCCACAGATGATCGGGCATACGCACAGACATAATGTCTGTGGGCATACGGCACAGATGACTGTTGATAATAGATACCTACTGCAGGGTGCACTATCACCCAGTTGATACCGATTAACTTGTCCAATAGATTTTAGGATACGCTTACGCTTGGAACACCCATGTTAAGAATCAACATTATAAAATACCTAAGTAATTTTGTTTGTTTAAAAGAATCGGTGGATATCGCGGCGTCTCGAGTGCTTTACCGAAATCTCCAGTTTAAATTTATTTAAGCAATCTTGGCAAAAGCTGAGATCTAGTTGAGGTATAGTCTTAATTAAGGAGCGGTAATTGACCCATAAATAGTGGTGAGGCGACGACCCGACGCACCCCTAGCGGACGCTAGGGTTGTCACCGTGTGCGAGTCAGCCGACCGCTTCGCTCGCGTTTTTTACCAATATACAATTACAATTGCGCTTTGCGATGTTACTCGTTTTTCGGGAATATATTACTTTTCTGCGATTAAAAAGTAGCCTACCTATACATATTACATTATTCCAGACTTTAATCTATTTCTGTTCATTTCGTCCAGCCGTTTCAGTGAGATTGAGTCACAAACATCCATAACAGTACCTACTTTCAGATACCTACGACACAGGGAATCCTATGACACAGGATTCCCTGTCAGTATACGTGTTTGAAAGTACGGGTTTTTTTATGAGGAATGGGTCGGCTCTTGACCTAGAAACTAACATAGGCAAGAATGAGGTCTACGATGGAGCGAGCCTACTCAGGGATTATAAATTCCAAAGTATAAATAAAATTCCGTCTTGATTTCCGGAGAAATTGATTAAAAACTGATTCTAAGTATTAAATTGTGGCAACCCTATGAACTCGGAGTTTTGTAGGTACTTGTTGTTGTAACAAAATCTTATCGAATGTATGTACTTACACGTGATTGTACTTTAAACTTTTGAGTCAGCTGTTTAATTTTCAGATTATTTGCAGTCATCGTTATTGATTTTGAAAGAAAGAAAAAATATTTATTTGCTACAGCAATACCAAAAAAAAAACCAGAAAAAACAGTCAAAAACTAAAGAGAAAAAACATAAAATAAAAAAATAAATATAAATCTCTCGCAATCGTCCAAGTGTGCTGCTGCAAATTGGTTTCCGACTCAGCATTCTCTCGGAACCAGCAGCTAACGCAAGCGATTCCACGGTAAATCACTGCTAGTATTGAATCAAAGGTATTTTTGCATAAATAATTATGCCATATTATTAATCACGGAATCCATCGATAAACGATTCCTGAAAATATTTTCGATACGCGCACGCGAACGCATATCATACATTTTTATATTAAGATTTACGTAGGTATCATTAATTACGGGCGAATCAAATGTAAACAGGATGCTACGTGGAATTTCAACGATGCTGTGGATATCAGTTGGATTATTACTGGGACGTGGTTTGAGAGGAAAATAATTTTATTTACTCAAAGAAACTACTTGCATAGGATCGGAAGCAGGCGCGGTCGCAGCCAGAAATTTTGGGGGGGTCAGTACTGAAATTTTAGGGGGGGCATTACACTAATATTAGACTTTATTGCACAATATGCAAGATTTTACTATTGGACGTGTACGATTTTGGGGTGGGGGGGATGTCATGTCCTCTGTGACCACCCCCCTCGGACCGCACCTGATCGGAAGCAGTGGCGTAAAACCAGGAGGATTATCAGCAGTGGGAGGTTGTGGGGCTGATTATAGACAGAAAGATCTAACAACGGTATTCACAAACATTACTATGAGGTCTCACAGTGCGCGCGGACGCACAGGGTCCCAAAAACCTACTATTGGGACCCTGTGCGTCCGGGCGCACTGTGAAACGTCATAGTAATGTTTGTGAATACCGGTGTTAGATCTTTCTGTACACAGAGAATAACTTCAGAGAATTATATGAATGTTTTTTATTAGAAAAGAGCCGTGTTGGCGGATTGTATAAAGCTCTGTTGCCTTGATTATCAAACCGAAGGTCACCAATGCATTTTTTTTGTACAGAGAAGCAAAAAATGGTGGAAAAATCAGTAACCTATCACGTATGGAATGCTAAGTACCATGTTCTGCAAAATGTGGGCATTTGCCAAATATACGATGGTAACGATTAGATATTAAATAGATTCGAGAGCTGGCGACTTTTTGGCACAAAGAATCAGCATTGCCATTCAGCGTGGCAATGCCGCCAGTGTTTTGGGCACGCTTCCGACTGGCAGTGACCTGGATCAGTTGAGCTATCTATAGATCGTTTTTACGACGATCCTTAGATAGCTTGACTGATTCTATTGTACTTTGTAATTTTATGTACATATTGTAGTAGCTTAGTTTCTGTAAATAAATCCTTAATGTTGTATTTAACGAAAAAAATATAAATAAATAATGCTGGACATAAATGATGATCTGTGCGGTGTGCTGCCAGTGTTCCGCACGATTCCGATTAGCAGTGACCTGGGTAGAGATTCAGAGTTCATCGGAATATTCGGAATGCATTCGGTTCGGAATAGTTCAGCTATTCACCGACCGCAACCAATCACAGTGCAAGAAACGTCAGTTTTGGATCAAATCCTGCACTGTGATTGGTTGCGGTTGAACAACTGACCTATTCCGAACCGAATGCATTCCGCTGAACTCTGAATCGCTGCCCTGGATCTGTTGATTTGATGTTCTACTAATTCTAGTGTTTAAAAATAGTAAATGTCTGTAATACCAGAGATAAAATAATACTACCTAGGTAACACCAAAATTATATCCACCCTACTCACGGCTGAATACTTGTTTGCATTGAAAAATACCTATCATGTTCATACTGGGCGTTACCATTGGTGTACAATTAAACCAAGCTGAAATGTTGCTATCGAACCAGTTATACTTAGGCTTGACACCATAGTATTTTCGGTGTTTTTCTACGACACGCCAGTTTCCTTGTGATGTTTTCCTTCACTGTTTGAGTGGTTCCGGTTTGTTTACCCTCAGTCCCGTTTTCAACCTCTCACCCGATTTAAATAAAGTTGATGTCAATTGTTTTTGCCGCTTTTGCGTGCGTTACAGCGAAAACTAAAAATGCTTCATAATTTTTTTCTAAATTAAACTGCTTAGTTTTCAATAGCTGCTCTGCAGCGTTGGGTCATGGAGTAGTTACAAACTCGATATATCTGCATTCCGGACAAATCTTCGTGGTTTTTGGTTTGCTTTTTATGAATATACTATACCTAAGTAAAGTTTAAATAATAAATGAAAAAAAAACTACTAAATTTTTTAGACGACCTCTGTGGTGCAGTGGGTGAAAGCCCGCTTGGGACGCAGCAGGTTCCGGGTTCGATTCCCGCCGCGGGATAAATGTTTGTATGATCTGCAAATATTTATCTCGGGTCTGGGTGTTTCTATGTATAATATGTATGTATTTACAAACAATAAGTAAATTGTAACCTTATCAACTTGTTAACCATATTTCTTGCAAATAAAAATTACATTTCAAATAAGTATATAAGTAGTTTATCAGTTATCTGGTTCCCATAGTACAAGCTTTGCTTAGTTTGGGGCTAGATGCTGCTGTGTGAAATGTCCAGCATTATTTATTTATTTATTAATTTTCTGTAGGTACTACCTACAAGACTGGCACAATGCACATAGGTACCTATAGTATGTATATTTTGATGATAAGAATATATTTTTTTCTAAGTAGGTAAGTCAATATGACGCCTTTTCATGCATTGATTTGCTAAGCTAGTATAAAATAATAACTCGTGTCAAATTATGCTTCGTTGCAAACTGCTGCACTTTGAAACGGAAGTGTCTGTTTCAATATGTTCGCCACAAAAGCCTACGTAAACAATGCCATAAAAATAAAATACTTTTACTCATGTTTCTGAAACGAAAAGCAATTTTAAGTAAGAAATTGAAACAAAAAAGGATCACGACTATATCACCAAGGTGCGGTCCGAGGGGGGGGGGTCACAGGGGACATGATGAAGTATACAGGGTGGTCCACTCAGTGACATCAAAAGAAAAAGTTCCACACATCCAGGGCTATCCGAAAATACCCCATGTATGTTCTACGATTTTTTGTAGTTTTCGAGTTATAAGCATATAGAGCTATTTATTGAGAATGTCCGATTAGAACGGTGTTCATACTTTTTCTATAAACCCACTTGTACTAATAGTGTTTGCTATACCTAAGTATAGACATAACGTATATTTGATCTAAGTGTATTGGCTATAACTGTTGTATTAGTTCGAACACTTATTTACTATAGGTCCATATTCTATAAAGTATTTTTGTTATAACTGTATCATATAATATACTTTAATATTGCTATATCGTGCAGTTTATATAATTATTATAAATATAACTAAAATATGACATAAAATGATAATTATTCGAAATAGGAACTTTCTATAAATTTAGTGTTGCCATAACAGGATAACAGACCTGTAGAATAGGTTGCGAGGAGCGTAGCAACGAGCATGGTTTCAATAGTGACCAAACCATGCACGAGCCGAGCGAAGCGTGCCGCGGTAGCGGCCGGCGAGTGCCAGAACCGACTTGTCCCTATTACGAGTATAACCTTATCGTTATAGGTAGAAAAAATAAAACAAACGTAGGTATGCATGCAAAATTAATAGAATTATTTTATTTAGATCTATAGGTACTATTTTAAATAAAGGTTTGAAGCAATCGCTCTTAAAAATTCACCTGGTTGGTATTGGTCTAAGGCGCTACTCATGGTGTAGATAGGTACAGTTTACTTATTGAATATTATTATAGCAAAATACTATTAGTAATATTGCAATTAGATGTGATAAACTTTATAACACATTAAATGTATCGCTAATGGTCGTTATAATAAAAACAATTATGTATTTTACGATTAGAGAATATAGTACAGTTATATAAATCACAAATTAGTAAAAGTGGTTTTATAACAAAACTAGTGTATAAATATTGAACCGTTATATCTATATTCGGTTATAGCTGCTGAAGTTATAGCAAACGCAATTAGTAAAAGTGGGTTTATAGAAAAACATAGCGCACCGATAAGAACGGATTAAAGTTAACCAAAAAAAAATGGGGGGTAATTTACTCCTTTAAAATAAGCTTAGGGTCGTTATGGGTTGAAAAATGATTTCTGTTTAAACGGAGTGGAGTGGTCTGTAGTAGGGGTCTTCCAATAGGTACTTATTTGCCGACATGCCGTATAAAACGAACTATTTATTATTTGTTTAATGCTCAAACAAGCCGCTCATCGCTGCCGGTGGATCGACGGACAACAGCAAACAGTCATGATGAGCGATTCTTAATTCTTTATTGTACAAATAAAAACACAGATTAATAGCATACAGAAAGAAGATATTAAGGAGAGCTTAACCCTTCAAAGAGTTTTCTTCCAGCAAAACTTAGATGCTAGAAAGATGTACAAAATAGCGATCAGAGTCATGTCACAGACATGATATGACACAGCATTATCTAGCCCCAAACTAAGCAAAGCTTGTACTATGGGAACCAAATAACTGATATATCACAAAAAAATGTACATAAATACTTACTTACCTACCTTTTAAAAACTAAAAAGAAAGTCGAATTTTCTGTGTTCCAGATCCTTTTAAAATGTCTAAGAGGTTAATCAGAGGCATGTTCAAATAATACTTACAAGCTCATATGCAGAAACCACCTATATCCTCATGATAATTTTTTATCACGGTTTATAAATCGTTAATGAGCATTAAAATGACGACCGCTGTAGCGCAGTGGGCGAAGGCCCGCCTGCGACGCAAAAGGTTACGGGTTCGATCCCCTCGGCGGGACCAATGTTTGTATGATCTATAAATATTTGTCTCGGGGTCTGGGTGTTTCCATGTACCTATAATATGTATGTATTTACAAACAAAAAGTGTATAAGTAGTATATCAGTCATCTTACTACACATAACACAAGCTCTGCTTACTTTGGGGCTAGATGATGCTGTGTGAAAAGAAAAAGTACAGCATAAAAAAAATCCGGAGCGAAAAACGAAGGACAATTTGTGGCTACTTCGTCCTTGCGAAAAACCCATTGGTGCATCCGAGATTCAAAGTCAAAGTCAAAGTCCAAAAGCATTTATTCAGTAGGACCGTGATTACTAAGTACTAAAGAACAAGAGTAAAACTAGGTGATTTTACTCCTGTTCCTTCGCGACCAATACCGTGAAGAATCAGGGCAACAAACACGGTTTGGGGCCTAGCTTTCTTTTAGGTGATCCATCTTAAATCTAAACTTATGCTTACTTAGGTGGTACCTACCAATTTCTTAAATTCGAACTCGCAACTCGGATTGAAAGACTCATATCCCACTAGGCCAACACAGCTTGCGAGTAAATAAATAGCTGGATATTAAAGCTTGACCAGTTGACATCGGGCGTTACTTATCGCTTTATTATTCGAAGAGGGTACATTATATTTCGGTAGTGAATAATGTAGAGGCTTAGAAAAAGAAATGGATGTGGTATACTCGTATACCAAGTAATGCTCTTAGATTTTTCCTGACATGGGGCCACGGAGTGGTGCCCAGATACGTTCCGACGACGCCGCAGACCGCGAACGAGGTGGAGGGACCAGCTCACCAAATTCAACGCCAACTGGGCCTCAGTAGCACAGGATACGGATGAAAGGAAAGAGTGGGGGGAGGCTTTTGCCCAGCACTGGTACAATGAGGGCTTCTTAATAATAATTATAAGGGCCAATATAAAATGATTGAAACTTCAGTGATATTGGTCTGTTGTGGTCACTTTCTCAGCAAGTGTGGTGTGAAAAAACCACTGTGGCGAGCGATTGCTCGTTGGTACCTTATACAAGAAGGCGATTTGCAAATACTTCTCGTAGTTTCTGTTCTGATACTCGGGCTACTACATAGGAAAGACTATGCAAACTGTTAGGTTATTTTTTAACTAGCTATCCGTCGCGGTGTTACCCGCTTTCCTCCGGGAAAACTTCACTTTCCCGGGATAAAATATGCTCTATGTTCATCAGGGATAATGCAGGATTGTAATGGTGAAAGAATTTTTCAAATCGGTCCAGTAGTTTCGGAGCCTATTCAATTCAAACATACAAACAAATCTTTCCTCTTTATAGTATTAGTGTAGAAGTGTAGATAAATACTGGGCTTAAAGATTTGTTGACATATCATTTTTTTATAAATCCGAGTGTACAATCTTTACGATACGTACAAAATATGTAGATGTGTGCGCATGATATGCCGGCGAATAAAAATAGGGATGGTGTGAACACCGCTTAAATCATCCTTCTGATTTATTACGGTCCGTGTACACCGCCCTAAGGATGACTTTAAGAGTCTAACTAATGTCAAAGAGATAAAAACAAGATGAAACAAAAATCACGAGAGTTGTCAGAGGCAAGTCCTGTAGGTATATCTGTCGTACACTCTGGACAATTAGGTGTGAGGTTGTGACTGGTTGTAACTTTGCAAGCCCTTTCTAGCATACTTGCTTCTTCACGGTGTTTTTCTTCACCAATAAACGCTTTTAGATACATACACGAAACCATTCTTGTCTCTTGCTTTCTCAAACTCAACGGATCAAGAGCTAATATTCTGTGGTTAGAATGGTATTGTGTAAATGACGATTAAGACCCCTCACAGACTACAGACTTTCTATCGGCCGACAGTTGAGACGGACACTTCTCCATAATCATTACGAGCCGAATATATATTCCGTTTCAACTATCGGCCGATAGAAAGCCTGTAGTCCGCGAGGGGTCTAGGGATGTGAAAATGTGGTAGTGTTAAATTGCGCTAAAGTGAGCTTATAAATCTAAAATTGTAAACCTATTGTATTTTGTCGGTTATTATAATAGCTAGTTTGGTTAGCTACAGATACCAAGTCTGATTTAACTTTTCAACATTATACTGTGTAACAGTCTGTGACAAACGACTGGGAGTATTCAAGTAAACTAGTGGACTGCACAGGGTGATCCATCATTGTTGAGTGCAGAACGGAACACGCTGTAGATACAACTTCGTCTGGTCGATTAATCACATCGTATACCTTGTTTAAAGCTGGCTATTCATTACGCTACTTGTGCGATTGCAAAATAACACACCCAGTCAAATAAATAGTCTACCCATTCCAAATTTTATGGGTGCTGACATATTTGCTAATTGAAGTTTCTAGAAATGTAGTAAGCTTTGGGTGAGGCAAAAATCGATTGTAAAAAAACCTAACACAATTAGTACCAATAATCCGATTAAAGTTTTACTTGTACCTTTTATAATCGATTTTCTCTGTCGACCAAAAAGTGTGTAAAAGTTAAAACATAACAGTGAAAGTGTCAGCAGCAATGCAAGATGAAAAATACGATTACTATGTTTTCAAACATCGAAAATTTATAAGAGTGTACTGGTCTGTGGAGTGAATTAATTCTCCTTCTTGTTGTGTCAGTTATTTCAAACCAGTGTGTTGAAAAAATTATAAGTGCGCCACAAAGAGGCCCCTTTCTTGAACTTGAATATGTCATCATCATCATCATCAGCCTATGGCAGTCCACTGCTGGACATAGGACTCCCCTAATGAGCGCCATTGCGCCATGTCCTCAGCTCGACGCATCCAGCTTCTGCCAGCAGCCTTTCGCAGATCGTCACTCCACCTGGCCGGAGGGCATCCTACACTACGTTTGCCGAGTCGCGGTCTCCACTCAAGAACTCGCAGCATATGTAGACGAACTTTTTTTAGGTTCTATTTACCTACAACATGCCGTGCCGGTTTTCTGATGATGAGAGTTCCTATTAAAGTCGCTACATGAATGGGCAGCTTTTATTGTTCACGTGTATACGAAATTCGATTAAGGTCGTGTTGCGCGCTGTTTTTGCCAACTTGACGAGCCAGCGCTGATTCCACTCCGTTTAGTAGGTACACAAATAAAATGTACATTGTTTTAAATTGCACAGAGTTGCGAAATAACTTTACAACAACTAATATTTGCTTGTTTTTATACTATAACGAAGCGGGTCCGGGCCGTGATCGAGTCTAAATCGTATCATACTTTTATTAAGTATTATAAATCTTAAAGTTATGTATGTGTGGATCACAATCTAACTAGTAGACCCTAGTAAAGTAAAAAGTAAAAGTATTTATTCAAAATTACAAGTAATACAATATTTGTTGTGGGATCTCCTCTTTTAAGTCCTGTATTAGAGAAGTGTGGGACAAACTTGAAAAAATATGGAACAAACTTGAAAAAAGTAGGTTCCTAAGAACATTATTTTATTTCTTTATTTTATTTATCGATGATAGACGAGCAGCTGTTGCTGATATGTCTATATCACAGTGTTGAAATAGTCCCGCTTGTTCAATATTGATTTATTTAGATAAACTATACATTAGCATACTAAGCAGCGTTAATCTTTTAAAAACATTAGTCATGAAGTTCTTTGGTTCTGATGACCAATTATCTTCCCACAGCTGGGAAGAAATCCAGCCCAGACTTGGCTCCGCCAGGTTTAAGGGTAAAATAAGTATATCATAATATTTTGTCTATATCGCTAAAAAGAACTCAGTGACTTAATGCTAAGGTGACTTATTATACTGGTTCAAAGGTCGAAATTAAAATATTTTTTCGATGAACTGACACTTAACTGACACTCTTAATTCGCAAGCTCGGCCCATATCTCTGAAGGCTTCACACCTTAAAAACATCGTTCGTCTTATGATACAGAAATCTATTCACAAACGCAAAAAGTATACCCCGCTTATAATGGGAATTCTCACTTTCTATTTCTACCTTCAACACCTCCATGCATCAAAAGGAAGACCTGTAAAGCTGAAAAAGATTCAGACGTAGATAAACTCCATAAAATTCTTTCATAACCCTAAGACTTTATTTTTTAGTTCCTTATTTTTTCCCCCATTAAAAAGTATGTTAAACAAGCATGTTCAAAAAACACTTCTGACAGATTTTACACGGCGTTTCTCTACTCTAGCTTCTAAATCATGGTTTCCAGGGAAGGTTTCTCCTGTCAAAGTTGTCTGTATAGCAAGCCAGCTGTGTCGTCGTTAGCGAGACGGTGAAATAAAACCTAGTACACATTGCAGTTCACAAATAAAACAGAGTAAAGCCTTTTGATCTCGCGGCCGCAGTAATGAGCTCCCGCGTGCTGTCTTGTTAGTGTGGACGCGGCTTAGGAAAATTTTCAGAAAACATTGCCCGTGAAGTTTTCTCGATGATATTACTTGGGATTTTCAGTCATGTAACGAGAAGAATATTAGGTTTGAATGTGGAGGGATGTAGTAGAAGAGGCAGACCAAAGAAAAGATGGATGGACTGTGTGAAGGATGATATGGGCAAGAAAGGAGTGAGTGTTGAGATGATGGCTGATAGAGCGGAGTGGAAGAGGAAAACCTGTTGTGCCGACCCTACATAAAAGTGGGATAAGGGCAGGGAAATGAATGATGATTACTTGGGATTTTCATCTTCATTATAGAAAAAGATTGAAGGATTGGGAGTTGAATTACGTAGTGATGCAATGTGTGTCAGTTCAACTTATTTTAAGCTAAGTTTATCTACTTCAATGATGTAGATACAGGGTGTAAAAAGACTGATACCTAAAACTGAGGGGTTGTAATCAGACCATGATTCTAAACATATTTAGCGAAAAAAAAACGCAAATTTTTTTTTTCTTAACTTCGTCATGCTATGTTATTTTCCGCTATTCACTACTATTACAACATAATAAGACCATACCTACCTAATAATTTCATCTATAAAAGAAAAAAACATTTAAAACTCAAAATCCAGCAATCTACGTAAAAAAACGCGCCCAAAACATACGCAAACAGTACTCTTCAAACGCTGTTTCCTCCGGATTTAGTGCATATTTCGGAAAATCCTTTTGGATTTGGTTGTCTATTGGGATGCTGTACCTACCCCTTTCGGCTTCGGTAGACGTCTTTTTACACCCTTTATAATTTTTTTTATTGTAGATTTGTTTAAGTACGTTTAATTCAATTCCTATAAGGGAAAATGTAGTCGAATTGTGTTCTACAATCTAGAATTCTAGACCATCCAAGACCGACCCAGTTCAAGGGTCAACTACAAAAAAGACAAGCACAAACATTTCTAATAAACAAAAATATAGCACCTCGTTTTTAATGTCTGTTCTAGACATGCGGTTATACTCCATCATGTGGGTATGCATCATGTGCCTACAAGGGCTGCCTCCGCCCAGGGCTCTTGGGAGCCTAGGGGTTTAGGGGAGCTAAGAGTGCCTACAGAAGAAGTGATAGTGCTACCCTTCTATTTTTCACTTCCGTCTCCAAATTATGACCTAAAGATGGGTCGACTAATTGATTTGCACTTACTTACCTTCTAGGTACATTTTGTCTTATGCACACGGCCAATCTTCTTTTTAATAATCTTTTTTCTGATGTTCTGAAGAGATCGCTTCTTAGCGATAAGACCATTGTACATTATTATCTGGTTTTGCTTTTGTTTTTTTGTTGTTATTAATTGTCACGGCGCTTTAGGAATCAAATCAAATCACAGATCAAATCAATTTATTTGCAGGATCATATGTGCTTAGGATTAGGTCTTAGTAGCAATAATATTACAGTACAATGTATGTCCTACCAACTTTAGGCATGCAAATATTTTACATATGCTAGATATTGAGAATTAATCAGTTTTTTTAAGGAATTCATCAATAGAAACATTTTGAGATCAGCCATTTTTTAAGTTTAATGAAGTAAATTCCGTAAAGCTTGTAATATCCTCCGGTAGTTTATTCAGTTGACGATTGAGTGACACAGACATATCTCAGCAAGCTCCTCATGTCGCTAACTGTTGCGTGAACTACTTGAGGGTGTAGGAGTACCTACATGTGAGAGGTCATTTCAACTCTGCACTCACTGGTTGCAGGAATATAACGGAAAACTTCAAACAAAACAGGAACTTCTAGACATTTTCCATGCTGGTCAAGTCTTTGAAGATCTATTGAATATGGCGTAGGGGGTAGATAGGCTCAATGCACATTGAATTGGCAAGCGACGAGTCAATTAGTTTTATAGCAAGCCATTTTAAGCCTGATGAACAATGTAACAAGATATAGAAACGCTTGTAGAATTAACCGCGCAAAAGTGCCCGAGCCAGCGCGGCCCGCTAGATGGCTCCGCCAGATCTCGTGCATTCTACACACACACACACACACACAGGGTCACGACTGTATCCCCAAGGCACGGTAGACATTCTCTCAGAACTTTTATATTCCAGATCCTTTGAAGATGTCTAAGGGGGTAGTCGGAGGCATGCACAAATCCATGTCATTCTACAAGCGTTTCTATATCTTGTATCATTGTTCATAAGGTTTATAATGGCTTGCTATAAAACTTATTGACGCGTCGCTTGCGCCAATTCACTGTGTCTTGAGCCATAGAGGTTACTTACGTTGCTTAGCCCATTGCTTATTAGAATAACTATCCTTAACTGTTTCCTCATGTTGTCGTTTGCAATTTAGGCCTGCATAGATAAAAGGTCAAAATATCAATCAAAATAGTGGCAAACATCTTAGTAGTAACCCACGTAAAATATACTATGCTACTCGTAGTGTAGTAAGTAGTACAAGATCATCTTAAACCTAGCAATGTTATAACCATAATAAAAAACGTTCACATTTCAATATAACCAGGATCTCAAACACGTATAGTAACTAGTAAGCCACACTAGACCACATTGACGTATTAAACTAGAGCTAATCCGGAGCAGACTCCACCCTCGTCGCCGTCGAAAAGATTTCCCATGAGTCGCGACGCACGCTGAGCCGTTTGCCTGATCCCATGTTATAAGCTCACGGTGCTCTTCGAAGGAGCGTATTTGGACCAGGATACACACGCTATAGGTGATGTCAGTCGTGCTACGCCCCGCCCGGGCGTAGCACAACTGACACTCTAAGTTAAAAAAAAAACGGAATTGTTGGTAAAATGTCTTAATTACAGACCCTACCCTGCTTCACATGATTGTATTAATTATTATTATTATTATGAGCCGCTACTGTCCCACTCAAATCAAATCAAATCAAATCATTTATTGCGAAATATGGTCAAGAAGGTCTTAAATAATTATATAAACAGTGTCACATATTTCACCAAAAAACATTGGCATGCAAAAATTAAATTACACAAAAAAAACGCCTGCTGGGCAAAGGCCTCCCCACATTCTCTCCTGGAGAGATTGTATTAAACTTTAAGTTATTTTTGAGTTGCCGGTTGGTTGGTTTTTGTACAGAAGAATCGAATAAGCCCAGCATTGAGATAAAATAGAATGCTGATGATGAACCTAACTAGCTATCCATAGTTAATATGCGAATGTAATTGTTTGTTATCCTTAATAAATAAAAATAAAATAGAATAAATAAAATGATGCTGAAGGCCAGATTAATGGAAGAATAGAAAAATCTTTTCCCGCTAAAGAGCTTGCCTTGGACCAACGGGCAATACAGATCGGTGTAATATTTTAAGCGGCTCCAAATCCAGTATATCCTTCCGATGATCCCGCCATTTTACTCACATACCCGCCATTTTGCTCACTATTTCAAATAACATTTGGATGTCATTTAGATATCCTTATTTATGAAAATTTATGTGATATAATGTGCAGTAAGATTAGGTAAATGTGACTGCGAAGTTTAGGCGAGTCTATTATTTTGAGACAATCCAGTGACTACTACGGACCAGAATTATACGCGCAAAGTACAAGAAAAAAACGTTCATGTATTTTCTATCCATGATAGGAGTTAAATTCTAAACAGGGGGTTAAATTCTATAACGTGAATGGTTGCAAATCCATCACCACTATAATATGATCTCTATCTTTTGTCAACGAAATAAAATAATAATAATAATAATGCTGGACTTTTCACACAGCATCATCTAGCCCCAAACTAAGCAAAGCTTGTGTTATGGGTACTATGATGACTGATATACTACTTATATACTTTTTGTTTGTAAATACATACATATGTTACATAGAAACAGCCAGACCCGAGATATATATTTGCAGATCATACAAACATTTATCCCGCCGCGGGGATCGAACCCGCAACCTTCTGCGTCCCAAGCGAGCTTTCACCCACTGCGCCACAGAGGTCGTCAATGACTTGAAAGTCGATGCACTATTTCCACTTAGCCATAACGACTTTAAATGTAAATTTATAAAATAAAGCTAATCTCATTTAAAAAGCAAAGTGCTCTGAGGTATTAAACACCTGCCTACGCTCTCGCAGTTATTCAGGCTAAGAATCAAATTGAAACTATTACTTTCAGCGCTAAGACCCACACGTCTGAATACATAGGTAGGTACTAACAAGGTGGATACTTCGATACGGTAGTGATGGCACAAACTGTGACCACCTGAATCAAATATCGATATCATCTTATAATCTCGTGGCGGATTAACCCTTCAAAATGAAACGTCCGCAAATTTTATGAAATTAAAAACGTAAAAACGTAAACTTAAACAGGGTCACGACTGTATCCCCAAGGTGCGGTAGACATTCTCTCAGATCTTTATATTCCAGATCCTTTGAAGATGTCTAGGGTAGTCAGAGGCATGTACAAATACATATTTGATACATGCCCACATCTTGCAGAAGTTAGTATTCCATACGTGACAGGTTGCAAGCCCAGCGCCGCCTATAAGAATACTAACTGGTTTCCTCGCGATGTTTTCCTTCACCGTTCAGAGCTCGTGTTAAAGCGCATATAAATTTTACGAAACGCAAAATCCATTGATGCACGACCGGGATTCGATCCCACGACCTTCGGATAGAAAGTCGAGGTACAACCCCATTCGGCCAACAGGACTTTCATGAAATTTACATTTCCAATTATTAAAGTATAATTTTATGGAAAATCGTATGAACCGTAATTTTTTGGGTTGTAACATTTCCTCCAAAATCCTAAAATTTTCGTAAGCCATTTTGTTTAAAAATACTTAACATGAATAGGATTCTTCAAGAGTTCTTCATATTGTCTGCAATCTATTGAATTTTCATTACTACAGAGCTCTCACTACCTCTGGTGCTGCGATCGTAGGCTTCAGGTGATCGGTCCATCAGGTTTGAAGCTTGGCACTTGTATAAAAACATTCCAATAAAAGAGCGGCCAGCACTAGCCAGCAACAGCAATTAAGCAGATTGCATTTATATGGGTACCGCATAAATCAGGGTTCCGCTGCGTCCCGCGTACGGGCTGCGATTCCCCCAGGGCGGCCACGGAACTCGCGGGCAAATTATTCTATTTTTTTAAATCTAAATCTATCTGGCCAATCAGATCATACCTTTACACATTTTGACGCCACCATTTCCGGTCTCGTGGCAGTCGAAATCCGACACCTAAACAATATCATCTGACCATCTGGATCGTCTACCTGAATGTTCGGAATAACTCAAATATTTACCTATCAGTCTGCGATCTTCGCTTACGAGAGGCGGCAATGTAATCGTGTTTTCAGTTGTAATATAAAATGATCGAATACATTTCATCCGCCAATTCTACGGGCACACAGCCACACTTAGCAATATGTCTTCGCGTGATTTACTTTAGCGTAATCAACGCTTTCCTTGCAGACATTCCGGGGTTCCCGGCGGGGACGTGTCGCTGTCATCCACTTCTATCCTGTTATTGCTACTCTGAACTCGTTGGGGGTTTCCTTAAAAACATCTATTCCAAACGTTCATGAGTTGTTTTAGCTTAGGGGAATGTTTACTTTCAGGTAAGTCAAAAACTTGCACTTCTGGTTCAACAATCTGATAATATCACTCTCTAAGTATTTTAAGGAGTGTAAGTAAAGGAGCCAGGGTACCAAACATGGAAATCCATTCTGTAATTTTTGCGTGAAAGAGAAACAAGTATCCATACGACCATTTGACGACCTCTGTAGCGCAGTGGGCGAAGGCCCGCCTGCGACGCAAGAGGTTGCGGGTTCGATCCCCGCGGCGGGACCAATGTTTGTATGATCTACAAATATTTGTCTCGGGTCTGGGTGTTTCTATGTATAATATGTATGTATTTACAAACAAAAAGTATATAAGTAGTATATCAGTCATCTAGTACCCATAACACAAGCTCTGCTTACTTTGGGGCTAGATGATGCTGTGTGAAAAGTCCAGCATTATTTATTTATAATTTATTTATACATGGGTAGAGTGCCACAAACTTATCTGAGCCGGTGAGAGAGCCGCTGTTGTCAGAAAAAATCATATTGAATTTGTTAGTTCCTCTTTTGACCACCGGTCCAATATGTTTGTGGCACTGTACAGTTTTGTTTATTACATTATAGTGGTTAACGTTTTCTTCTAAAACTGACTCAAATAAATAAATAATGCTGGACTTTTTCACACAGCAACATCTAGCCCCAAAGTAAGCAGAGCTTGCGTTATAGATATTAGTAATCACTGATATACTACTTCCATACTTTTTGTTTGTAAATACATACATATTATACATAGAAAACACCCAGACCAGAATCTGTAGATCATACAAACATTTGTTTGTATGAGGATCGAACCCGCAACCTATAATACACAAGCAGACCTTCGCCCACTGCGCTACAGAGGTCCTCAAATAGAATAAAATAGAAGGTCGTATCGACTGCACTCACAATTTATATGACAAGGCCAATAGTAGGTATGTGGAGCATGCTACCAGCTCTAAGCAAATGTACTGGAAAGCAATTGTACCAGATTAATGTCTATCGATCTCTCATAATCTCTAGACATCACGTATTCAACCCTTGTACTTCGTATGAGCATGAAGATAATATGTCTTTCAAATAGTTTTTGGACATACCTCTGATAACTTTCTTCTTTTATAAATGACTAGCTTCTGTGCGTGGCTGCTCCCGCGTGGTACCAACATTATGAATCCATATCCATACTAATAATATAAATGTGAAAGTAACTCTGTCTGTCTGTCTGTTTGTTACCTTTTCACGCCCAAACCACTGAACAGATTAGGCTGAAAATTGGCATGGATAAAGGTTGTATCCCAGGGAAGGACATAGGCTACTTTTTATCCCGAAAAAATCCCGAAGGTACGCGGGTTACACCGCGGAAGCGCTGCTAGCAGCCTATATGCCAGGTCATTATCTACGCCTATTCCAAGTTTCATCTAAATCGGTTCACTGGTTTAGGCGTGATTGATACACAAATATACAAACATCTAAACAAACTCGAGTGGGATATGAGTGGGATGAGTGGGATAGGATATTGAATTGCCTGAAGAGATGGGACAGTGTATGCATAGTGATACAGTGATCTTTTTTTTATGCACTAACAGGTGACTTTTCTGGGTAGGAATCCTTGACATGCATTTACTTTACAAAATGACTTCTTCTCTAAGCGGAGAAGGTAATCATCGTGAGGAAAACAGTTCTCTTATAACGATGGGCTTGCAACCTGCGTCACGTTCTAAAGTAAGATTTTTGCAAAATGTATTTTTTTTTAAAGAAAATTATGAAAGACCTACCGAATAGGGCAAATAATTTACAATGAATAAATAATGCAATGTACGTCAAAAATTAGTAAACAGACTATTGACATTTTTCAGACAAATTTTACACTAAATTATTTATGCCGCCTGTGACGCAAAAGGTTGCGGGTTCGATCCCCGCGGCGGGACCAATGTTTGTATGATCTACAAACATTTGTCTCGGGTCTGGGTGTTTCTATGTATAATATGTATGTATTTACAAAAAAAAAAGTATGTAAGTAGTATATCAGTCATCTTAGTACCCATAACACAAGCTCTGCTTACTTTGGGGCTAGATGATGCTGTGTGAAAAGTCCAGCATTATTTATTTATATTCTCTTTCCTGATGGCATTGAAAAGGGAAACAAATCAGTTAAAATTAAACAATAAACAATGTGCGTAATTTTAACCAAAGTCTTCACAAAACCCCTGTAGCATGTCAAATGTCTATATTGACTTAAATTGTAAACTGTTATATTTTACGATCCAATAGAATCTAATGACGGTATTAGATATCGCGATAAGTTTCATAAAGATCGGGAAAAAATGAGAAATCAATACATTTGAATGGCAGTGATGCCTCGGCGACACTATTCCATGTTTCTATTCCATTTCATTTTGCTCTTTAAGGCCGCCGTCGATCAAAACGGGGTTTGCGTAATCGTATGCAAAAATGTTACCGGGGAAATTGAGAATAAAACTGCTGACGATTCACTGACACAGATTTCTCATAGATATCATTCGATATTTTTACATATTTTCGTGTAGCTCTCAAATTGAGTTGTGTTAATGGAAACCAAAGAATGTTTATACTGATGGCAACGTATGTACGTACTAAATACATACCTACATGAAATAAATGTACCTACTTAAGCTAGTTTAAATCGTGTTGGCGGAGTCATTCTTTTAATCCGAAGGCTTTGGGATCGAATCGTAGCATGAAGAACCAGAATATTTTTTTATTCAGCAGAAGATGGTCCTACTGAATAAAAACATTGTTATTGAACGACTTTTTCGCGACCGGATACCGGCAGCTAAGATAGCTCCCTACACATTCACTGAACTATTGACAGGCGAATACAGGCGATGAGGCCCTCTACACGTTCGTCACCGTCATTTGTTTATCTTCGCCGAACATGTAGAAGGCCCATAAGGTTTTATAGGTAGGCCTAACATTGATGAATAGGAAAGGCTTGCTGAAGTAGGTACGTCGCTCCGGCGTCCTGCCATACCTGTCTGCCAAAATATTCCCCTTCGTTTTAGATGAAAATCGAAAAAAAATCTGGTGTTCATTAGTGACGGTGTAAGTTACACGCCGGGGTGCTATTTTGAGAGATGTGCGATAATTTTCATTGCATTTGTACAGAAAATCTACTTTAGAAATGATTGTAAATAATCCTAATATCAAAATCCTAATCCTATCCTAATAATATAATAATTCTGAAAGTTTGTGAGTATGTTTGGATGTGTGGATATTTGGATGTTTGTGTATCAATCACGCCTAAACCAGTGAACCGATTTGGATGAAACTTGGAATAGGCGTAGATAGTGACCTGGAATAGCATATAGGCTATTCAAAATGTTAGTACCACGCGGGTGAAGCCGCGCGCAGAAGCTAGTTGTATATAAAGTCGCTTTAAGCTTGGTTATTTATACGATGTGATGACTGGTTGGATATACCCAAAGCGCGGTGACATTCTCTCAGAACTATTTATTTATTCCAGATCCTTTGAAGATGTCTAAGAAGATAATCAGAGGCATGTTCAAATACATACGTATTTGATACATGCCCATTAGTATTCCATACGTGACAGCTTGCAAGCCCATCACTAGAGAAAAAGAACCCTTTAATAAAAAAAAAATAGATGAATGTTTAAAACGTCTGGAAACAGTTTCTCTACATTCTCCGCAAGACATGTGGACACGTGCGATAAATGTATCGCTTACTCCAATAATAGTCAGCATTTTTTAATCTGTACTTGAGTAAAACCAGTCGGCTCGCAAACCCAGCGTGAACACGATAAAAGTAGACATTTTGTTTTGACAGAGGGTCGTGAAATACCCTTCGTTTTGTAAAATTGCGAGGAATGTATTGCTTAATGATGGAGGCAGGGTTAGGGAACACAACCAAATGGTTGACATTCTCTTAGATCTTAATTATTTACTAGCTTTCGCCCGCGGCTTCGCTTGAATAACAAGTCTCTAAAAGCCTGTCGAGTGTCCAAGTTGTACCACATCTTGGTAAAAAAAACTTTTAGATAGAACAAATATTATTTGCTTGCTGTGAATGAAGATGTCTAAGGGAGTAGTCAAACGCAAAAGCATATTGTGAACATAGACATATTTTGCAGAAGTTATCATTCGACACGTGGCGGAATAAATTGAACTCAATGAGTTAAAATAAAACCATCCCCTTCTGGGATACATTTACGGAAACCAAGAAAGTATACCTAAGGTCTTATATAAAGTGGCCAGAGCGTCCTCACGTTATCCTTGGCCTTAGAAAAGGGCCAAGGTCCCTAGCCAGTGATCTCACTCAATGCATTCGAACATTCTGGCAAAGAATCACGGGATAGATGCGACAAACAACGAAGCATTTAAGATACTGGTGGCGTATGTTCCATCGCGTACCTAATAGCGTAAAATACGCCGCGCCAGTTACGCTCAATGTGGCCTAGCTATATGCCATTGTATTGATATGAAGCTATACGCGTTACGCTCTACGTACCTTATGCATGTGGACGGTGCGCAGAACTTGTATGCTTCGCAGCATACGCGCTACGCGGGTCCGGTTCGTACTCCCCCAGTTTCGTTTTCACCAGCCCCCTTACCATGGCGTTTGTCTAGGTACCAGAGAATAGAAAGAAATGACAGTAATGACATTATAGTGTGGATAAAACGCGTAGAAAGTGGAAAAAAGTTACTTTTCTACCCGTTTTATCCACACTCTAATGTCATTACTGTCATTTATTTCTATTCTCTGGTACCTAGACAAACGCCATGGTAAGGGGGCAGAGGCCTTATTGTGTAACTTGAAATCCATTCCCATTTCGCATTCCAACCAATCACACAATACGAATATGACCTATTTTGTCATGATACGGCCTCTGGTCTGTAAACACCCAATAAGTAAGTAAGTAAGTTCGTATGAGTCAGTGGCCAACTCTGGTGACGGAGTTTTTAGGTCGCCTAAAGGCCTCCGTCATGGCTTAACGACTTAAATAGCCAGGACCGACAATTTAACGTGCCCTCCGAAGCACGGAAGCGCTCAGATGAAAATGCCACTGGCGGTCACCCATCCACTTACAGACCGTTTCGAACGTTGCTTAACTTCGACGATCTATCAAGAACGACTAAGCAAGCACGACCACGAGCGCTCCGCGGTCGGTCTGGTCTGTAACACCCAATTACGACGCAATATCATACGTTGATCATAAAAAACAAAACAAGATCGGGACTATATTCCATTATGCACATTTCTCAGGCATCGACAACGGAGAACTTTTGTTCTTCCATTTTCTTATATCCTTGGCTATATGTGAGGCTGAATCACACCCAACTCGTCCCGCACATCCTCGACTCTACCGTGCGAACGACTTGAGTAAACTTTTTAATTTGAGACTCCTAAAAAATAGTGTTTCAGGAGTTATTCTTTGACGATTTGCGTGGGTGGCACAGCAGGCGCCCAGTATCCTTTCAAGGTTTATCCAAGGAAATGCAAGCTTTGTTACAGAATGGTTCCAATTCATTATTGCCGTCTACTTCAGCTAACATCACAGCTTGATAGTGAACATAAACATACTCTTTTTAACAATTTTTAGCATTCTAACCAGGTTTGGGTTACCGATGAAACGATTTGATTATGCAGTAAAAAAAAAACGTACCTAAGTACGAGTACTGAAACTGACTTAAAACTGAAGGAAGATGCAATTTACTGTCAGTTCTTAGGCTTAAGTTGACTACTACATGAGTCGAGCACTCAAATCTCCTAAAACTAAAACCCCACTAAAGCACAACTAAGTGTAAGTATATTTTTTTACCATTAGATGTTCTGAAACTGAAACCCATTGACACAGCAAGCTAGTATAATAAAGCAATGTCCACAAAGGTCATTTTCCACTGCAACCTGTTATTTGAAGTGATGAAGAAAGATTAATCAAATTATTAGAGAGTTATCAGGCGATAGGCCTTTTTACGGAGGTCGGGAGGTCGAATATCTCCGGCTTTAAATCCCTCCCTAGAGTCGAGGGTCTGCTCCGAAAAATATCAAGTTCCATCCCTCAGGGATACCATGGCAACGTACTGAGCTTACGCTACACATGCGTGGTAGAGATATTATGTTTGTCATCATTATCATCCACAGATTATGGATTATAATATGACGTGACCGCAGCAAATATGGAAATGTTCAAAGCTAACATCACAGAGATATTTTATATTCCGCCGCAAGCGACCACAATATACAACTCTTAACAAAAGGTAATAATCAAAACGAAAAGCAACATCCCCTAATCCTCCTAATATCGATATTACCCTAGTCAAGCGATTATAGCATCTATAACCATCGCAATAAGTTTCAAAGCATTGCATATTGGTGACCAAATATGCTGAGCTGTGAGAAGCCGTTGCTTCTAAAGAAGGTGTACAGGATTTTTGAATGTTGAGAGGTCAGGTGTGGGTGGTCCGACCGGACTTGTAACAAAGCAAGGATTGTAAGAAAATCCCGCTCGGGGCCCGTAGCTTGCATTCGCTTTACCAAATTACTGAAATTTCATTCAGTTTGCGGACTGCGAGGGAAATGATGGGAGATGCACGAACTCGATGTGGTTTGGATGCGGTGTGGGTCCACCTACACCGCATCCAAACCACATCGAGTTTGAAAACATTTTCGTCAGTGTTTTTAAAACTGTACAGTACAAGATGGGAGATCAAGAACCTTTCTACTTTAGAATAGAATAGTATACAAGAATAGACGCAAATAAATGAATCCTATTCTATTAGGTTTCTTACCATCTAAAGTTTGCCGTCCATTTATTAGAGATTAACATTTTTTGAATGTAATTATTTGTCCAATGTTACCAGGTTTTACGGTACGTCCCTGACCAAGATTTTTCTTCATCGGTAACAATCAATACACGTTTATACCTGCCACATCCAACAACAACAGCATTCGTGTATTTTGTGTAGAAATTTAGCCAGTTTTATAAAAGCAAAGCGGGTGGAATGAGCTTAGCGGTGAGTCGAGTACTCGAGGCGGGCTACTTAGTGCACTTGTGTCAGGGCTCACTGAGTGCACACGTGTAATGAGCTCAAGTTCGCGCAAGTCGAACTTAATGCCTAAAACTGTTCAACGTGTACATGAGCCAGGTAAACAGAGGGAAACTGCATTCTCTCGGTTTGGAAATGTCCATCCTGTCTCTAGAGTCGAATGGAGTAAAATTAAATTCAACGTGTAACGATATTCGACTAGCATGAGACAGGTATACCTACATACTACAGAGGATGGAAACTGTATTATCTTGTAATTTAGGTATTTGATTGAGAAATGAAAAGTCTTATCAAAATTATCGATTCCGACGGGATTCGAACCCGCATCGATCAGACGATCCTCCTAAAGCCGGAGTGCCTTACCACGTGGCCACGGTACCCTAATCGTTTTTTTGATAAGCTCATATTTATCGGTTAAGCACCGGTTAGCGCCATCTACACGTTTCACTAGTGAACTCAGACATGCTCATTGTCCGAAGTTACATTCAGAATAAAATGACGAATAGATGTCGCTTTAGCTAAATGTATATTTTTTTTAATTTTAAAGTGTTAAACCACACTAACGATTTCATTGAGAAATGAAAACTCTTATCACAATTAATTTCTCAATGTATTCTCTTGGTTTAGGGAATGACCATTGACCATCCCAGAAGAATAGAGAGAATAGAGTAAAATTACGTGCTGAAGTATATATTGATTTCCACTCCGCTAATAAGGCATACCTACCTATAGGTAGTAGTTCAGTTCCCTGCTTCTTACGTGCTGAGCAATAATAGACTCTCCTGAAAGTATAGGTATCTAATATAATAGTCTAGCATATTTTATTAAACCCAAGACGAATAGTGCAAAACTGTATTTAAGTTATAAAAACAATTGACCCGCCTCGGGGCTGCACCTTAGAAAAACTTTAAACAAATCGCGAGACTTCCCAACTATCGGGTATCTTAAGTCTGTGCTTAAGTGCTCCGCGGTACAATAGTGGATGAAACCCCTTTTTACAGGTGAGCGTTAAGGCGTCTGAAATATGAGCAGAATAGGAATAATAGTTTTTCTGATGAGAGAAAGAGATAGCATTTATAGATGCACCGGGTTTTTAAATTAGAAAAGCTGTTTATAGTTTTTCCCCATTAAAATTAAAAGCCTACTTATCAAAAACTTTCAGCGAACAACGCTTATAAAACGCTTGAGGAAATTCATAGACTCGATTAACAGATTGTAAAGCAGATAAGTAAAACTTTACAACATGACTAATCATCCGGTTTATTCATGTTGTAGACGAAATTGTTTAAAAAACTTTTCAAAGATTGAACAACATGAATTTCAAGTCGAGTTATAAAACTAGCGACCCCCCCGGCTTCGCACGGGAGCAATGCTGATACTAAATATTAGGGTTCAGCCAGCGTTTGCAACGTAAGCGCAACAAAATTGTTTATTTACGACATCACATTAGAAACCTCTAAAATTATCAGTGTTTCTCTACTATATTATGCATGTATTATACATATAAACCTTCCTCTTGAATCACTCTATCTATTGAAAAAAAACCGCATCAAAATCCGTTGCGTAGTTTTAAAGATTTAAGCATAGGGATAAAGGGACAGAGAAAGCGACTTCGTTTTATACTATGTAGTGAAACTCAGGTATCCTCAACTCACGTGCCTTGGGGCCTGCAGCCGATACCTGCCACTGACAGTTTCGTTTCGACAACTTTTCTTTGTTAGGGCCCGCGGGCCCAAGTTGCCTCGTTATGCGATACAAGTTTGGACAGCGCTGGTCGAACTTTTGCGGCAAAAAATGTTTAAGGCGCAAGGTGGGTACAGTTATTGAATAGGTTATACTGGTTATACAAAACGAGACAGGATCACGATTTTATCCCTACGACAATCTCTGGGACCTTTAAGAATTAGAATAAATCTTTCGAAATAAAAATATATATTTTTTTATTATAAATAATGCTGGACAATTTCACACAGCCATCATCTAGCCCTAAACCACAGAATACAGAATGCCCAAACTAAGCAAAGCTTGTACTATGGGAACTAGATAACTAATATACTACTTATATAGGTACTTTTTGTTTGTAAATACATACATATTATACATAGAAACACCCAGACCAGAGACAAATATCTGTAGATCATACAAACATTTGGCCTACGGCGGGGATCGAACCCGCAAGCGGACCTTCGCCCACTGCGCCACAGAGGTCGTCAGAGTCGTCGTCATATCAAATGTATATGTCGCAGGCATCTGGTTTAATCAGCCATTCAACTAAACGCCTAGCCATTTCATTAAACGGCGCCGTTCAACGGCCTGACTGATATTAGGAAAATGACTTGGAGCAATTACGTTTTACTACTTGGCTAGCCAAGTTATTTCTTAGGTAATACATTTATAACATCATAATTGAATGGCTGATAAAGTCATGTAACTAAAAGGGTGGTGGAAATGAATGTGAATGGATATGTGAGTAGAGGTAGACCTAAGAAAAGATGGATGGATTGTGTGAAAGAAGATATGGAAAAGAAAGGAGTTGACACAGAGATGACGAGTGATAGGGGAGAGTGGAAGAGGAGAACATGTTGTGCCTACCCCGCATGAGCGGGATAAGGGCAGGACAATGATGATGATGAATTGAACGGCTGATAAAACCAGTTGGCTGCGACATATCTAAGGGAAAGTATGGTCCATTGGTCCGAGTTCTACACTGATAACTATTCCTGTTGACCATAACAGCATTCATTCTTAAATGAGCAGTATTTTGCCATAAAACTCATTCTAAAACCGCGAAAACACCATTAGCAATCAAATCTCCCATTAAATTGTTATTAAACCCCTCTAATCGAAACGTAGTAGTCGTAATTCACCGAAAATCTTCTCCGGAACAAAAATGATTGTTCCTTCTTCTAGTGTGTTATCAATTTGGCGTAATGGCCCAATTTGGATTCAGCCGGGACCGGCCAGATAATAAAATTCATCATGAAACGTTTCCCAGGGCAAAAATTAATATTCTGATGATGTAACTCAAGGCAGCGCGTGGTCGGAGCCACGGGGTGCAAGCGAATTTCTGCAAACGGCTTTAAGGAAGATTCTAGGAGTATGTTTTTTGTACTTAACATGATCCCCGTATCCCCGAGGCGCGGTAGACATTCTCTCAGGTCTTTTATGTATTTCAGATCCTTTATTTATTTATGTGTGTATGTGCTTTGATTTTTTTATGTATGTTTATTTACCGATTTCTCCGTCAATTATAGATCAATTTCTAAAATATGTTTTTGTGTAAGAAGGTGTAGGTGTAGGTAGTCTACCTATAATACTTTGTTTAACTGTTTGGAAATAATTTCATATTAGGTTACTCCCCTGGTTTCCATAATACAAGCTTCGATTAGTTTGGGCACAGTTTGGGGCTAGATGACGTTGTGTATTTATTTATTCGTCCCTCTTTGCAATATTAACTTGTAGAGGTACCCCCTTGCGGTAAGGCTACCCATTGATTGCTTCTGAGTTTTATAAATATGTATTTGGACATGCATCTGACTACCCCCTTAGATATCTTCAAAGATCTTGAAATACATCAAAGATCTGAGAGAATTGAGCCTCGAGGTCTAATCATGATCTTGTTTTTTTAATTTATCTATTCTTTTTTATTTTATTTATTTTTCGCGTGGTTCGAGAGCTGGTGACTTTTTGGCACAAAGAATCAGCATTGCCATTCAGCGTGGCAATGCCGCCAGTGTTTTGGGCACGCTTCCGACTGGCAGTGACTGGATCAGTTGAGCTATCTATAGATCGTTTTCACGACGATCCTTAGATAGCTTGACTAATTCTATTGTATTTTGTAATTTTATGTACATATTGTAGTAGCTTAGTTTCTGTAAATAAACTTTTATTTATCTATTTCTTGTATTTTACTGTAATTTTCATTTATTCATTCAACTTTCAAGAGTGGGGTATATAACGACAAGCCACGTTTTTGTAATTTTTCAGATCCTTTTTATGTTATGACTTGAGCCACAGCCAAGAGCAGTTTCGATGAAATACTGCAAATTAAAATTGTTTAATGAATCAACTTTATTACCTCGAAAGATTTGTTTTCGGTTAATTAAGATAGCTCTTTAACCAACTATCAAGTTTAAACTCGTATTGGAAGTGAGTGTTTAATTTGTTTTCATGGGTTATTTGATTTGTCGGATCTCTTTAACCCCAGATTTACATTCAGCATTGGGCAAGGAAGTGAGTAGGGAAGTAGGCAGCGCGAGAATGTAAATAGGTTACTCGCGCTGCCACTGCCACTGCCCGGCGCTAAATGTTCATGAAGGCTGAGCGTGAACACCCCACTTGCGTCATTCATAACTCTTTTGGTAACATGGTTTTCATCCCTCCTCATAACGTGTCCAAACCATCTCAATCTAGCACTCCTTGACTTTCAGAAATAGGCGCTACTTTCAATTTTCCCCTAATATACTCAAACCGTAAGAGTATATTAGGGAAAATTTGAAAGTGGCATACGGATTGAATATATTAGGGGACGTTTGAAAGTGGCGGTCACCGTTTCTTAGAAACCCACTTCTTAAGCTTATCCGGGAGAAGTCGGGTGGTACGTGCGTCATAAATTGTCTCTGCGATGATTTAACTACTTTTAGCACTTCGCTTCGCATGCATTTTTGTCTAACACCATTAAATGATAGTCAGGTACAAAACCGTTTGATTTTCACTTATCCTTGTTTAATTTTAGTTCGAGTAATATCTAAACGCGGTAAAGCTTAGCAATCTAGGTTTTGACATTGACGTTATATTAAAAGCTTAGTGGTAGTGCCTCGCTTTGTCTTGTCTTGGCGGGGGCACTTCCGTGCCTCAGAAGTTTCGAAGTTTCAATATCATGTCATCAAACTTATCATCCCCTCATACCCCGTTACAACGTCACAAAATTAGTATGCTGGAGCAAGCATTCAAAGCTATAAACCGAATCTCGGCGTCTGTATATTTAACATACATTTGCCATACATCGCATCTTCAGACAAGCATTACCGGGCACCGCGTAACGCCGCGCCTGGCAGCTCTCCATCATCGAACAAACCCGAATCATGTTTCTGTGATATTGATTCAAGTACTTTCACCAATGACTACGATTATATTTGTGGTTTTTAGATCCGAAAATAATATCACTTTGTTTTATTTGTGGTTATTTTCAATGAAATCAAGAATTTTGGTAAGAATATGCAGCTTTGGGTTCGTTTTTCAGATCGGAAAATAGCGTGAAAATTATAATAAAAAAATATGAGTGGTAATGACGTTTTTCAAAATGTGGTGATTTTTTATTTTAGACGCCAGATTACCAAATTATACATCTTTACAGAGTCTTGACTTGAATTAGCTTGATCTTAGCGCAACCTTCATTAATTAACATTGATTACTTGTAGTAATAAAAGTTTCATTTTGTACTTGCAGTAATAATTTCTTATCTTTTTCGAGTTTGATATCTCTCGATTCTGTGGAATTCAAGAGGGGCTCCAATGGACCCTTATGTGTCAAATATTTCCAGTCTACCGTGCAGCAGATATGTTCGCACTACCTCCTTTGACAGGCGCTACGTGGCGAAACGATCCCTGCAGGATTCCTAGCTAGTGATGTGCTGATCTATTTTAAAATAGCTTAAATAATTTAAACAATTTGTTAAAAAGATTTAGCTTAACGATATCTGTAATGAAAATATTTGAGAAATACTATGCTGCTATGCATGCTTTGCAAGCTTTTTGTCTAAGCTTTTTAGCATGCTCATTTTGAAAACGGCTCATTCGATTTTGATGTGATTTTCACTGTTGTGATACCTACAGCGGGATTAACATTCATTGATGTTTTATCAATACAAAGTAAGAACATTATTGTCAATACAAATTACAGACCCTTTCAAACAATAACATTAGGGGCGCCAAGAAAAGAAATCATCCTCAAAGATAAGGCAATAGGTACTCCTAGTGCACAGATGCCACCCCCAACAGAAAGAAGAGGCGGAAAACTACTAGTAGATGTGGACGATCTGAATCTCGAGATCTCCGACCCCAAACGACCTAAAGTTTCCCTAAACAAGCCACTAAAAGCCAAATGTCTAAAGATCATCCTGGGTGCGTATGAAAAGTTGGCCCATATACTCGTAGTGAAGGAGAACTCCATTGACAGAGAGGTGTTATCTAAGGATTAGGTCCCTAATGAAATATTCTGGTCTATTACAA
Source organism: Epirrhoe alternata (assembly GCA_963565295.1). Taxonomy (NCBI): domain Eukaryota; kingdom Metazoa; phylum Arthropoda; class Insecta; order Lepidoptera; family Geometridae; genus Epirrhoe; species Epirrhoe alternata. The sequence continues at coordinate 10,736,978 of OY751392.1, forward strand.
CTTCATGTAATATAATGAATTTTATCTTCACTTGCCACAATCTCCGCAGATAGGAAGCTAGGCTTTCTAAATTCCCGCCATATCGTTCAATGCTCAACGTTTAGGAACATTTACATCAAAATTAGTTGGTTAGGTTAGTGAAAAAAAATAGGCGCGAGGCAAGCGAGCGTGTCACGGCAGCGGCCGCCGAAGCAGAAAGAAGAAATATTCCGCCATAAATTAGATCTATTTTACGATCTGTCTAGGCATGATATGCCCAAGCATCGCCACGCCAAATCGTCAAACGAACGAAATGGCGAGTGTTAGGCAGATCGTGTAATGGCGTCATTGAACGATATGCCTAGGCATATCATAAAATGGCTAATTCATCGATCTGCCGCCGACATCTACATCTCGAGACATCTTCAAAAACAATTCTGAATAGATTTGAGAAATTGTTTACCGTGCCATGAAGAATACAGTCGCGATCAGTTTATTTTTTATTGTAAGTCACTCACTAGTCCTGCCCTATCTGTTACCTGCTTTTGCTCAGCTCTTTCGTGAATAGCCTTACGTGCGTCATACAGCGTCCTAACGACTCTATTCGATAATGTGAAAGAACCTCTATGATACGAACCTCTATGGCACGGAATTGCTCTACACCGGTTCATTCCATCAAAGACCAAAGATATTTCTCTCTTCAATAATCAAGTTCGATACAGAAACAAGTAGGTTTTCCAGGTCAAAGATATTGCACCTAATTATGCAACTGGTATAGTATTTAAGTTTACCGGAGGGTTGCGCTCATGTTGCGCAGCATCAATGGATTTGGCATTCCACTATAGAAACGAATTCTACATTAGAATTACAAAAACAGTAGATTCATTCGTAGTTGCTCTTTATGTCTATAACTCTATACACCCCTATTTTTTATTTACCAAAAATTTTTTAAACATGGTCTCGGTGTTTGTTACTGATTAGTTGAAGTAGTTAAAACTCAAAAAAGAGATAAAAAAATTATAACCTAAAAAGGAGACGAGTCGAATCCGACCTGGATTTGTGATAGTTACTGCAGTTTTACTGACTGGGGATGATGATACAAGAGCATAGTTAAAATGAGAGTGCGTACGCGATTGTTGTCTGTAGTAGTATTTGTAGTTTTCATAAAATGTTGCTAGGTTTTTGTTGACAACAATCCCCGATAACTTCGTGATAGTTCATTATAAAAAAAAATTGATCATGCCATTATCATTTTCTGCATCTGCTGCAATCTAATTTTTTTTTGATATTACAAACTAGCGGTGTATATTGATATCGAAACCAATTAATATCTCTAAGAAAACTCCAACAGATCTGGGGAAACGTTGCAAACTAATGACCATAATATTATTGCCAGGTAGAATCAGGAAGTCCCCTAGTTAAATCTTTTTCTAAAAGCATTCGGGTACAATAGAATGGGTTACGGCAACACCTCCTCATTTGGCCCCGAGGCAGACTAGCTGGAGAGCTGGAGTATCAAGCAGATGCGATTAGATTCGAAAACATTCACTCAATTTCCCGGAGAGGAGCGTGGGATTCTCGCGAATACTGGCGACAAAACAGATCAGAATTTGGGTACGGATCAGATCAGAATTTGATTTATCTTTCCTTTTTAAAAGTTCAATAATCAATGAATGACCGTTAATTTGAGAATATGTAGTAGGTAAGGTATGTACCTAATTGTACGACTACAAAATCATAGGTAATTTATTGTCTGTTAAATAAGTCTGAATCGAGTTAGTTGTGCTCTAACTTAGCTCACAAATAATAAAAACGCATTAAACACACATTTTTTTTTTAATTTAACCTGCACTGTCCCACTGCTGGGCAAAGGTCTCCCCCATATTTTTCCACACATTTAAATATGTAATATAATTTAATACGTTCCTTTAAGACCGTCCCTGAGTGTATTTGAAATAATGAGAATCTAAGAAGACATATAAACCAGGACAAAAACAGATTGAATAATAATATAAAATTATCACCGAAAAGCTAAAAGATATTATTACTGAAACCGACTTAAAAAAGAACACATTCCAGTATAATATAATAAGTAAAGCTCCTTTTGCCTAGTTATGGAAATATCTGGTCTATTTTTTTGTCATCGGTACCGCAACGGCTGGCGGCTGCAGTCTGACAAATCCACAACGGGGCGAGTGGCCGATAGGAGGTATATATTTGCTGACGCTCCGCTCCGCAATCTAAGGACCTACGTTTTTAAATTACTAAGCGCTATTCTGCTGACTCTACCGTGATTTATTCGATTTGTCTGAGCGAGGACTTAATTGATTTTGTATGATTATCTTTTAGTTTTTTTTTACATGTGCGCCTGATGTTTTTCACTGAGCAAGGGAAATTGGTCTCTGGCACCGTTTTGCTTTATCTTTTTTAATAGGCGCTGATTGAAATTATCGGTCTGTAATGCGATTGGTACTTACCTTTTTTAGTGCCTACAATATAATAAATTAGTTTCATTCATATAGTCTAGTGTAATTCTAGCATAGATTATCATTGTAAATTGATGGGAGTAGCGTGTCATAGATGAAACATTTGCTCAGCAGTAGGTGTTACCAGCTGATTAGATAGATAGATAAAAGCATGACACTTGCATGCTAGTGCATACTTATTATTGATGGTTTGTTTGCGATCTGATAAAAATAAAATGACCTGCCAAAGAGGCCACAGCTAAACAGTGCATGGTTGCCTGTGTTTTTCAACCAATTTATTTTGTTTGTTTTGGGAAAGCGGTAGGGATGTACCTAATCAGGCAGGCCATACAACAAGACTTAGCTTAAAAATTCGTCAAGTAAATACTTTGTTACAGTATGATTTTGTATTCACCGCATTTTCATTCATCATCATCATCATCTCAGCCATTTAGCGTCCACTACTGAACATAGGCTTCCCACATCGATTTTTGTGCAGCGGCCTATCACAGCGATTGATCTTGTGCAACCTGCACCCAACAGCTCCCAGCAACCATAGCCATCTGGTAAAAGTCAATAAAAAAGAGACGGAAAGACGATCTCGTCTTTCCGTCCTCTACTGCGATTTCCGGTGCATTTTCATTAAACAAGTTCAATTTTGAGAGCAATAATGCTGGGCGTAATAATTAATACGCCTTACCCAAAGAAAAGCTCATTTATTTACTTATACAATTGTGTAATTTTGGTAGATAGGTACCTAACAACATGTTTTAATGATTTTGGTGTGCAAACCGAGAAAAATAATGCTACAGTTATATACGGACGGATGTGTTAGAATTTTAAAATGTTAGCTATCATAATAGATTTTTATGAGAAGAATAAAAACTTCGGACTTTCCATATTTACGTCAACAGTATAATATCTGAGAGAGGCGATGTTGATGGAGTAGACTTGCAACAAACTTATACTACCTCCAACACTGTCTAGTCCATTGTCCACAGAAATGACATGGACAACCCGTGAACTAGACAAAACCTTTAGGTTTCTTTCGCTGCGCCAAAGTGTATGTAAATTTTTGAATACGAAATCATCATCCAATCTGTCCACGACTTTTGTATCAAGGTCGAGGCACTATCCTATCCAACCTGATACTTACAATACTATACAAGACTATTAGGTCAAGTAGTCTTGATGATGTCTCCTCACTACATAAGTGCAGCTTAAAACAACATCATTTAATATGCGCAAGTATAAAACACGACATTCTCTTTGAGTTTTCAAATCATGCAATTATCTTGTTTAAAACTACATATCTACTGGTTATGTATTGATAGTAAGCTTATGCTTAGGTACTATCAATAAATAAACCTTGAACTTATGGCTTGCTCGAACAACGCCACCTACTAGTCTAAATGTCTCTGCATTTTGTTGATACATCGACTCAAAAGAATAAGAAGTAAGCTTGTTATTGATGGATAGTATATTTACTTGTCCATCAGCAATATCCACGAAATAGAATCGTCGTCATCAAGGCATGGTAGACATTTTATCTACCATTTTTTTTGTGAAATATAAGATTCTTTAGAATGTATAATATATTCTTTGTATAATATTCATTAGACTAAAATGATAGCAAGCTTGCTTGTGAGCTTGAGAGATGATTCCTCAATTATCTCTCGTAATTATCTAATATGAAATAAAAAATATTAATTTATTACGTAAAAACCATAACACAAAAATACCGTATATCGTTTCCCGATAGTAAATCACTCAGCAATTTAAACGTTTTGAACTGCCGCAATAGCAAAGTGACGGCAAAACGATAAAAACCTCCCCCATCACCACACAGAGCCGCTCTAGGTCACCGTGATTCTTATAAATCAGACACAATTACTTACGGTACGTGAAATGTCCAGCATTAATAATTCGAATGTGCTTGACCTTTTGAGTTAGACAATATCATCGAAAAATCTTGAACAACAAAGGATCTATACTCGTATTATTCTACCACACCATGTATGAAGTGCTTCTGCAAAATGTGGGCATTTTCCAATTGAGTATATTTTATTGTATATGGTAATAATATAGTTAACCAACGTGGCTCACAAAAACAAGAAGGTATAAAAAAATGCCTAGAATAATATACCAGGTGCGCCCAAGTCCAGCCCTGGCGGCCGCCCTCGTCACCGCCCGCCCAAATGAGTAACGTCGCTACGTGGTCAGCATGGCCCAGCGATGCTTTACCGCTTTATTGTAAAAGGTATTTAGCACTTTTTATTTCATTTCTGGTTGCACTTGTATTTTTACCCGACTGTGAATAGGGTGTTTTAGGGTTTTGTATCTTTAGGAAGTTCGATATTTTTACGATAGTAAATAATTTACGAACTTCAGATTCAGTCACTTTCCCTTGAAGATATCTACGATGACGATGAGATTAAACTTGACTACATACTAATCTTCATAATAAAATAAAATAAAAAAGCCTTTATTTCTATTGCCTAAATTACAAATTATTGTTACTATGCTTATTACTAGGTCACAGAAAACAGTTCTTCAGAAAAAGTCGCCTTTACACCTCTCCTAAATCTCTTCTTACGTCCTCTTCTCTAGCATTCTTCATCCATCAAACTAATCTTCATACAACAATACAAGTATATTATGACAAATAACTAGAAGAGTCTTACTTTTTTCAACTTAAACAGTATTTCAAAAAAAAATAGTATAACATAAAAATATGGATTCCATTTATCGAGGAGATCCCTAGACATCTAGGAAGGTAGATTATCACAAACGGAAATTTCCAGCAGTCTGTCTGATAGTATTCTTCGAGCGGAAATTACAGAAAAGATTTTGTTTCTCAATAATGTCGTTTTTCTTGGAGTTTTCTTTAGCATTGCTTGAGAGGACTTTTACAGACTGAGAAGCATAATATGCTTCTCAGTCTGTAAAAGTCATTGGCATATTATGCCAATGTGCGCGTACACTTGTTGGGACAAATGTTTGCATGTGTGTGATATTTTGTACCGGGTCTAGGTGTTATACCTTGATGTTTCTGATATCTACCCACGACAGGAAATCCTTTGATAATTATGAAGGATCAAGACTTTTATGTACGTATGTGACTGTTGTGTACTTTATTTACTAGACAGTGACAAACAAAATCAAATCGTGCTATCGATTTTTGCGCTATGCAAGTTGATTTAAACACCAAAATTCAATTTCCAGATTTCTATATCTACCTATACTAATATTATAAAGAGAAAAGATTTGTTTGTTTGTTTGAAATGAATAGGCTCCGAAACTACAGGACCGATTTGAAAAATTCTTTCACCAATAGAATCCCACATTATCCCCGATTAACATAGGCTATTAATCCCGGGGAAGTGAAGTTTTCCCGAGGGATCGCGGGTAACACCGCGGCGGACAGCTAGTATATTATAAATTAGTGGGAATATTAAAGTCACACCAGGTTGTCAAGCACTCTTGCATAATAGTGTCAATTAAAGCGTATGCCGAACTTTTCAGGTAAATACCTCGCCATATTCATTAATGCACTATCATATGAAATGCTATTCAAAACTTCCACTACGCCCCTTAAACCTCCTGAACCTCCTGCTGTAGAGTTTGTATTTGAAAGAAAGGACACTCGAATAACATTATACATACTAATTTTTATACCTACAAATAAGCAAGCGTCATTTAATAAAAAGAAAAGATAATTTATTTCATAAATTTTACACTGGACACTGAGCAAAGCTTGTGTCGTGGCAGTGCCAAGTAACAGATTTTATAAAAATGCAACTTATAAATAAATATAATCCGGTCTATTTCTAATACGTATAAGTAAATAATATGGTTTTTAGGCACAATATCAATAGAAATCAGCATTGCCATTCAGCGTGGCAACGCCGCCAGTGTTTTGGGCACGCTTCCGACTGGCAGTGACCTGGATCAGTTGAGCTATCTATAGATCGTTTTTACGACGATCCTTAGATAACTTGACTGATTCTATTGTATTTTGTAATTTTATGTACATATTGTAGTAGCTTAGTTTCTGTAAATAAATTTTCGCTTATAGAAATTATGTAGTCTGTATACTTAATAAAAAAAAAAAAAAAACTGTGTAAGTATGTCAAGTTTATAAGTAAAGGCATATTGTATTTTTTAAGGAATCGGAATATGTTACCTGTGCTACCGTCTACTCTATGTCAGAGCGGCAGACGTACCTAAGCCGATTACCACTCGTCTACCGCGCTCTAAGCCGGCCCTTAGCAAAATTATTTTAAGATACTAAATAATTACTGGTAAATGGATTCTGAAGTGTATTCAAAAGTTGCCCTTTTTTATAAACTCAAAAAAAAGGTTCTCAATTCGAGTGTTCTACTTTTTTTAGAATAAACAAGTCATTTTTGTAGGTCTGTACAGGTACGTTTACAATAATCAGTTTAGCCACAGGCACGGTCCGAGTGGGGTTTAGGGTGTTTAATTAAACAATCTATGGATAGCTCAAATAATCCAGGTCACTGCTGGAAGCGTGCCTAAAACACTGGCAATTTACAGGCTGAATGACAAAAGTATGGGTTTTTGTTCCGTGATAGGTGTTACCCGTGGTCTTTCGAAGATACTTTTCCGGGATATTAAATAGCCTATGTTTTACGGATTTTAAATATCTCTGTGTCTTTCACCTATCTTTTTACGAACATCTATCCTCAAAAACTTTAGCATTTATCATATTAGTAGGAAAGAGAGCACATTGAGTTCGTTACCAATTTAGATTTTCATCAAAAGATCGCCTCATTTTCACTCCGCTTCTGTTCCGTTGAAAAAAATGACAAAGTTAAATGTCTTAACATAAGTTACAAGTATATATCAGATTCGCGGCAGATCAAAGTGATCGTTTTGGCTTTTGCGTGTGATTTACGTTGACGCAAACCCATTAATATAATTTTGTTTTGCACGAATGTAGAAAGAGTTATGTGCGTTGCAATATGACGCTTATTTTTGTCGCGAATTATCAATGAGTTTGGTGAAATAATCTAACGACATTTCATGTAAATAAAAGATATTACAATTTTTCACGATTTTTTTAATGTATGAAGTATCGTCTCCACGCGTTGCGACGGTACTGGTCATTCAGAGAGATAATGAAAAATAAAGATATTAACATGTTCTTTAAGAGGAAACTTTATAATACCTGTATTTTACCAGTTTTGACATACGGATGCCAGACATCGGCCCCAACGAAAGCACATATTAAGAAGTTACAAGTCTGTCAATCAGCCATGGAAAGAAGCATGCTCGGGAAAAGAAAATCAGATAGAGTACAAAACCTAACATTAAGAAGAAACACAAAAATAGAAGAGGTTACACTCATAATAAGGAAATCAAAATGGAGATGGACAGGCCATACAGTAAGGGGAAAGGAGAAATGGAGCCAAACGGTGATGGATTGGTTCCCGAAATACAATAAACGAAAGAGGGGGAGACAGTTTAAAAGATGGGAGGACGAGTTGAGGGAGCTGGCAGGGAAAGCGTGGATTAGGATAGCAAGAGATAGAGCGGAGTGGAAATGCTTGGAGGAGGCCTTTGCCAAAAAGGGGCAAGCAGAAGATGCCGATGTCGCATAATTTAAACATATGTGTGTTAGTTAAGATAGTATCTTTTGTATTTAAGGCTTATAAATAAATAAATAAAATAAATAAATAAATGAAGTATCGGAAAAGTAAAGTATCAGGGAATTGCAAGGTATCACCGTGGTGCAGAGTGTATTTTTTAATAAGTAGTTATTTACCTCTTATAAAAATATTATAATATATACCTAAACTGTCCCTCACTATGGGCCTCATAAGAAGACTCAAGGTCGCTCAACGAGCTCAGGAACGAAGAGATCCGTAGACACACTAAAGTCATCGACATAGCCCACAGGATTAGCAAGTTGAAGTGGCAGTGGTTGGGGCACATAGCTCGTAGAACTGACGGCCGTTGGGGCAGAAAAGTTCTCGAGTGGAGGCCATGCATCGGAAATCGCAGTAGAGGATGCCCCCTAGTAGGAGGAAAGACGATCTTGTAAAGGTTGCTGGGAGCCGTTGGGTGCAGACTGCACAACATGGAACGCTGTGGAAATCGATGGGGGAGGCCTATGTTCAGCAGTGGAAGCTGGATGGCTGAGATATATTTGTATCTCAGCTTCAAATACGCATTGACGACCTCTGTAGCGTTGTGGGCTAACGCTCGCCTGCGACGCAAGAGGTTGCGGGTTCGATCCCCGTGGCGGGACAAATGTTTGTATGATCTACAAATATTTGTCTCGGGTCTGGGTGTTTCTATGTATAATATGTATGTATTTACAAAAAAAAGTATATAAGTAGTATATCAGTCATCTAAGTACCCATAACACAAGCTCTGCTTACTTTGGGGCTAGATGATGCTGTGTGAAAAGTCCAGAATTATTTATTTAAATAATTTGATTTTATCAATGAAAAACTATGCTAGTTACATTAACTTACTGATGGTCCCCGCACGAGGTGATGATGATGATATTCCTAAATTATAAAAAGCAGTAATATTAACAATAATAGGTATAAACGTTAGACAGCCAACAAAGGTACTAGGTACATAATACGGAGTTGTAATTTGAGTCCATTTTGAGGGCGGACGAACACTGATTTCACAATAACCAATTATTGTACAAATCCGAAAAAGGTCCAACAGGAAAACGTTAGTAATCGCTCATATTAGTTTCTGAGAAACGCAGTTTAATTTCACGGTTAGTTTGCGCTGAACGAAGTAAAAATGTTTGGGTTTTGAGGTCAAATGGTTAACTTTAGGGATCCTTTTAATTACGTTTGTGAAGGTCCGACCAATTTTGAAGTTACGAGAATTATTTACATATCTGTCGCATGGGGTTTAATGATAAACCCATTACTAGGGCCCTGTGGTTCGTTTAATTGTCGAATTATTTCGGGTCAGTATAGTTGTGTAAGTACACAGTTTCTGTAGTAATAAGACAGTAATACATTCTCAAGTTTCTATCAAAATTACTTTATGCTAACATATTTTTCAATTGTGGATGAAGATTATTTGTAAAAAATGCATGTTCTAGTTCTCAAGCTACAAGCATTGCTTAGTTTGCGGTTAGATGGTCTTGTGTAAAATGCCAAACACAATATATATTTTTTTTAATCGTGGACATTTCACACATCACAGCATCATCTAGCCCTTGCTTAAACTTATGGGAACCAGGTAACTGATATACTACTTACCTATATACTATTTGTTTGTAAATACATACATATTATACATAGAAACACCCAGACTCGAGATAAATATTTGCAGATCATACAACCATTTATCCCGCGGCGGGGATTGAACCCGCAACCTTCTGCGTCCCAAGCGGGCTATCACCCACTGCGCCACAGAGGTCGTCAATTTATTCGTGATATTTATCGTGATACCTATATATTTTTATACGGATGTTCACAATTGTTAGAATTAGGTCAAGAATTTGTTTCACTCTTGACCAGTTTTATTTTTTGTTGATACCGATTACAATAAGATTTAAATCTAAATTAATAAAAACACAATGGCTGCTAAAAACGTTAAACAGCTGATAATTTACTGGAATTATGTTGTCTGTCCAGGATGACTCTTAGAGTTATCTTAAAGGTTAGCACGAGACCGTAAAAATGGCATAAAGAGAGGCCTATACCCAGCAGTGGGCAAAGTCAGGTTGTGGATGATGATAATGTTGTCTGTCTAAAAGAAGATTAAGATTTATTGTCGCGTTTTTTAAAGTATGCATAATAATGATGGTGAACTTATCAGAACATTGTCCAGCAGATCAAAAAATATCTCTCTCTCTCTCTTTTTGAAAAAAAAAGAGATTCTAAATTACACACATTTATTTCACAAACATGCACAGCTTACCTACTGAAAAACGCGTAATTTCCTGAAACAAGTTTTATAAAATTTCCGCACACTATTTTGCTACGGGAAGTTGGCAGATCATTTTGTCCATCGTCTTTTGTTAGGTAAAAACGCCAGAACTATTTCTAAAAAGTATCAGGAACTATTATAGAACTCATCTGCATGCGATAAGAGCTCACTTTTTTGATCTGCTAAGTTCACCAACATATGCATAATTGTATACATTATTAATAAAATCGTCGTGTCGACGGCAAACTGATTGAAAAACATTATGATAGGGGCGGGGCAAAGGAAAGAAAATAAAGGAAAAAAAATATTTGCTCACAGGGCAAACGGCCTAACTAGTCAAATTGAGATGTGGTCCAAACTCTCCTAACCCTTCAGGAGGTGGCGTAACATTTAATTCGCCAGGAATGTACTTTAGTTCTTTCAATGTGTAAGAGAATACTTTAGAATATGTTCAGCATTAAAAAACGATCTCTTATTAACTTTAAGGTTATGTTTTTAAAACTTACAATTAAGTAATGAAAAGTCTTATCAAAATTTTCAATTCTGACGGGATTCGAACCCGCGATAATCAGACGATCCTCTAATACCAAGTGTGGATTAACACTATAAAAAAATTACAAAAACTGTTAGAATTACGTACACAGTAATGCAAAAAAACACCTAAGTATTAAACTCAGAGTATTATCTTTGACAAAGACATTTCCTGTTTCATTTACGAGTTCAAAAGGCTTTTGTTTTTGAATATGCATTACTGAAGTGACATGCAAGGAGCTAAAAATAAAGCCTTTGTTTTCCTGCTTAATAATGCATAATGATAAGCTAATGACTCAGGTGGATGCAGCTGGTCTAATACCATCGATCATTCTTTGTGGATGTATGGTGCACAAAAAAGATTTAGCTTTTTTGAAAATTGATAAATTTACCTGTTATAATGGCAGCACAGAACAAATAAGATCGAGCTATCAAAATTCGAATTTCCATAATATTAGACAAATATGTTAACAAAGAAAAGATGGATGGATTGTGTGAAGGATGACATGAGTATGAAAGGAGTGAGTGTTGAGATGACGGCTGATAGAGGAGAATGGAAGAGCACATGTTGTGCCGACCCCACATAATGTGGGAAAAGGGCAGGAAGATGATAATTAGACAAATATGTTTACTGACTATATTTTGGTACTATAGTACTAAGTACCAAAATATGGTCTAAGTAATAAATTTAAAGACATTTAAACTAAAAGTAACATACACTTTTGTATTGTGGTTTCGTAGTGTGTGTGTGTGTACTTTTGTGTTTTTTTTTAGTTTAAGAGGTTACCTACATTTTAGTCAAACGAATGCACCCAGGCCTTTTGCCGTGAAAAACAAACGGTTTATGTGAACATTACCAACAGATATTTGAGAAATGAACTCAACCGATCAGGTAGATTTGTTCTGCTGATCGCACAGTACTAATTATTACACATCGCTTAGTGGTGGCCCAAGGTTTAAGAGGCAGCAATAACAGACAGTAGGCCCTACTGCGTATTCTATTGACATCTCTTAATGGAGAAGATGCTATAAAATCCTTGACCAAAAGGCTAAAGTATTAAAAAAAAAACAAGATAAAAAAAAACAGTAGCACTCCCGGGAGTGCTGACAGAAGTGAAATCTTGAACGAGGCTTCGGTAATGATTCTAAACTTAAAAAAAAAAAAAGTACAAAAATAAGCCGGTGTCATCACATCACGTAACAGGTCACGTGACTCGCGAGGCGAGTCCAAAGTTTTTTATCCATCCCAAAACTGCTCAACGCGCCTAATGAAGTTTTCACTTCAAAACTGATATCCCCAAGGCATGGTAGAAATTTTCTCAGTTCACTCTTTGATCACATTTTGCAGAGGTAGCACTCAGTACGATGGGTTTCAAGCCCATCTCCGTCTTTTAGGACACCTACCCACCTCAACCTAACTGATTTCCTCACGATGTTTTCCTTCACTATTTCGTGTTAATGCGCATATACATTCCAGTAACAAAAAATCCATAGATGCATAGCCGGATTCAAACTCGCTGTCTTCAAGTTGAAAGTTAAGTACATTCCAGCAGACCAACATAGTCTTTACACTTTTTTAATGTTAAATTGAGGTAATTTTGAAGCCCGAGTTCGCAAGCATTTTGTACCATACACGAAAACTCAGTGAGTCACAAAATGGTCCGTTATCAAAAGCCCTCCGCAAACCAGCTCAGGTTCGGTATGCTGTGATGGACAAAGCGAGTGCTAATGTTTGCACAGATGCAACGAGTACCTGATCGAACGACATAAGTACCTATCTACTCACTTTACAAAGGTACAAAGAATTTGCTGTTAACATTCGTAACACCAACGATGCAACGTGACGCAGGGTAACTTCCTTTATTCACTTTTGTTGGACAGGCCTTGTTGGAACAGACACACTCCAGTCGGTAGCTTGTCTATTATAGAATAGAATATTACTTTATTGTACACCAAAAAGAAAGAAACACAATAGTAACAAAAACAGTTCTTAATTAATGTGCAACAATGGGCGACCTTATCGCTGAAAGCGATTTCTTCCAGGTAACCTTTGGATGGATAGGATAGAAAATTATATATAATAGAAAGGACGGTGGCATACAAACATGCTCAATTTATAAAACATAATTATACAGGGTGTAAAAAGACGTCTACCGAAGCCGAAAGGGGTAGGTACAGCATCCCAATAGATAACCAAATCCAAAAGGATTTTCCGAAATATGCACAAAATCCGGAGAAAACAGCGTTTGAACAGTACTGTTTGCGTATTTTTCGGCGCGTTTTTTTACGTAGATTGCTGGATTTTGAGTTTTAAATGTTTTTTTCTTTTATAAATGAAATTATTAGGTAGGTATGGTCTTATTATGTTGTAATAGTAGTAAATAGCCGAAATTAACATAGCATGACGAAGCTAAGTAAAAACAAATTTTGCGTTTTTTTTCGCTAAATATGTTTAGAATCATGGTCTGATTACAACCCCTCAGTTTTCGGTAGCAGTCTTTTTACACCCTGTATACCTGTAATAAATACCTAGTTTAATTCAACTACACAGACATAAAAATACTAAAACACACATTATGTACTAAATTACATTTAGGTATATTCATAAAACTATAAACTTAAATAATATTATATACTTATTCCTACATTTATTTCAAATAATTAAGGACAAGAATGTTCTATTTAGGTTTAAAAAGGATCACCTAAAATAAAATAAGGTCCCAAACCATGTTTGTTGCCCTGGTTCTCCACAGTCTATCCCACCGGTCCTACTGAATAAATGATTTGAGAAATTAAAATCTTCTCAAAATTTTAATTTCTGAAATACCAAAGTGTGGATTATCACTTAAAAAATTTAAAATGATTTTACTTACAACTTAATAATGTAGTTGCCTTTTTGTTAAGTCGATAACAGTTAACAACGAAAGTTGATTAGCGGTTGGACTTTTAAACACAATTTCCTTTTTAAATATTTTAGGCAGACGAATCTTCTAATATTTAAGATTTTCGATCATTAAAGGATTGGCGAGGTCCAAGGTTCAAATCACGCATAGTTGTGATTTTGTGCAAAAATAGTATTGAAGTATTCTATCAGTTATCGTTCCCATAGCAAGCTTAGATTCGTTTGGGGCTAGATGAAACTGCGCTGTGTGAAATTATTGTCCGGCATTATCATGATGTTACTGTTTTCGGAAATACTAAATACTTCTGAAACATCAAAATTTTTGTTGTAATGTTGTCGGATCGAAAGCCAAATTTCCGTCTACTAAACTGAAACACAAATAAAGGAAAACTGTAATTCCCGAAACAGTTAAGTTATATTAGGAAGCAAGCTTACTCACTGCTACTACCTATTACTCTGTGTCAGTGAGTCAGTGAGTAAAATTAGCGGGTTCGATGCCGTGGTGTCATGTCGCGGTGAGTGATGCCGACTTGTTTGATTATGATTGATGACTCTCATTAAATCTTAAAGTAATATCAATTAGAATAAATTATGAAGCACTTTAGTTTAGTCTAAGTCGCTGGTAGGTACTACTCGTATACCCAAAATCGACAAAAGCAATTGATATCATTTTTATTATAAAGAACGAACGAATTATAAAGAACGAACCGGACCCTATTATTTTATTGAGAAATTAAAGATATCAAAATTTTCGATTCGGACTGAATACCCGCAACGATCAGACGATCCTCCTAAAGCCGGAGTGCCTTACCGCTCAGCCACGGAACCTTAACTGTCGCAATTGACATTTTTGATAAGCACCTATTATTATTATAATATAGTGTAGCGTAGGTATTTATACAAATACCTACCAAAATAATATGTTGAGGAGTATTTACTAAAAAAATATTGATAAACATGATGATCTATATCATGGTAGGTATCATCATCATCAGCCTATAGCAGTCCACTGCTCGACATAGGCCTCCCCTAATAAGCGCCATTGCCTGGTTTTACATAATAAAATATACAAATAAGTGTAATTAAAGTCAACATCTTCCTACATCAAATTCAAGCTTCGCATTACAGCAGAACATAAAGAAAGAGTAGGTATCATAGGTACAGATGTATACTATAGAGGTTCGCTTCAATTAGCCGACTTCATTCTAGAAAGGAGAATCCTACAGCCAGTTATTTTTTTGCAAAAAAACTTGCGAGCAGTATTTTGGCTAAATTGTTTCTAAAACAGCGGGGTACAGCGGCAATTTCCCTCTGAAAAGCGAATATCCGTCGAAAAACTCAGTGGCTTAAGCTGGCGTTCGCTAAAACTGCTGTCTTTTATATTGCGGACGTTTTGTAGAGAAAACTAGCAAGTGTAATAATTATATTGTAGGAGACCAGAGATAAAATTACGGTCATCATTTGCCTGCCCTTATGCGGGGTCGGCACAAAATGTTCTCTTCTTCCACTCTCCCCTATCACTCGTCATCTTCGTATTCACTCCTTCATACCCATATCTTCTTTCACACAATCCATCCATCTTTTCTTTGGTCTAATATCACGGTATCTAATCACGGTATTTTCACATAATCTAAAGTTTTGCCAAATTAAAAAAGGACAACCTACCTACTTACTTCTAAGTAAAATAAAATCAAGAAAGTGTTTGATTATAATCTTCCTACATACTTTCTATGTCTACCTATTTTTGTATTAATGACGGGACGAGATCGTGTAAGTTTAACAAGTGAACCTATTTATATAAAAAAGTGTATCAGTAGTCGGTATATCAATATCTAGAAATTGAGTTGAAACTAGAGATTCCATCATCCAGATTAAGATTTTTTAAAGCGGTTATAGTTTTTTAGCAAATCCCAGCCTCAGTTCTAATATTGTTCAGTGATTCGGCAGAAATTGCCACCTCCGTTCGCACGGACTGACATTGTAGGTGCAGGCAATTTTTCCTTATTGTTTTGTGTACATTGCCGCTTTTCCAAAAGCATTTGTATCGACTAATGATAAGGAAGCGACTTCGTCTTTACAGACATTCAAGATTTCCTAGATTTTTTGTCGACTCATTTATGTTAGTGCATTGGGATGTTATTAGTGTTGAACTTCTGTCAAAAGGATTGAAAATCTTAATTAGATTTGAAATAGTGAAATAATATACATGGCCAAGATAATGAAAATTTATTTCACAAAACAAAGCACGAATTCGTTTGAACCTCTAAATAATTGTACAATGGGCAATCTTATCGCTACGAAGTGATCTCTTACATAACTTTGGATGAAATAAATGTATGAGGTGTTAGTGACCACAGGTTAATATGCTAGTAACTAGTATACCAAAATAACCACATAGCTGATTGCTTGGTCAGCAACAATTGATTGCCTTGCAAGTAAATATTAGTTCTCTATATAGATATACCTGTCTATCCAGTAATGTACCGGAATACAAGCTGAACTAGCCGCCAGGGTTGGTACCAACTAAACAATTCACCAGTGACCACGTTGGCAACCCTGCCAAGCTAGCTTGACCACAGCTTTCCTCCATCAAACACTTAGCCAGTCAAATTTGAGCCTTATTTTAAATCTAATAAAGTTTTAGGAATGTGAGGGCAGTCGCAAATGGCAGTTACAGAGTTACATTCAAAACTGGACAGTGTTAATAGTGGCTGTTCTTCGTTTGAATTGTTATCATACATTATTACGAAGTTTTTGTGTAACAGCCAAATTGTTCACGAGTTAGGGCATGTTTTAATGTGTTTGTTGGGTATATGGATTTAGGGAACTATTTCACTTGTTTCAATGTGAAAGTTTATTGTAAAAGCACCTTTGTTATAGAGAGTGCTGTTGGTTTAGAGGAACCGGCTCCGCCTTCCTTTCTCTAGTTCGGGTGTGTTTATGAGTTCTTCTGCCCTATGATGTATAAGTACTATGTTAGTCTATAATAATAAACTTTATTGGAACACATACTCGTAGAAACATAGAAAGTCGATAATATCTGCAGAAGTATAAAACTGTGTCTCAAATATCAACGCCCTCCTCCGAGAGAGATACAGAGTAATAACAGAAGGTACAACTTTATATAATAATATGCTAAGGGTAAGTGTGTGATGCCTCCAGTGGCTCATCACTTTGTCATATACAGAAACAGAAATCCTGTTAAAGATTCCTAGCTAAGTCAACCCGTGAATTCACACACACACACACACACACACACACACACACACACACACACACACACACACACTAGCATAATTTTTGCACACAACGTCCAGCATTGCAACCACACACTTGCCCACCTAGCATTTGCACACACACACACACACTTCTCACGCTTAGTAGTCTTTACAAGTTGGCTATCCTGTTGTCCAGACTTGTAATAGACCAGTATTTTCTTATGAAACCTACGCCTAGTTTTAAGTTTTGTTAATTTACCTACTTTGTTTTAGAGGAAATAATCTCTGTACTCGGAGGTGGGCGTTAATTTCCGCGACACAGTTTTAAAAACTAATGCGTAAATTATCGTTAACTATATGTTTTGTTTGTGC
This sequence comes from Epirrhoe alternata, assembly GCA_963565295.1. Classification (NCBI taxonomy): domain Eukaryota; kingdom Metazoa; phylum Arthropoda; class Insecta; order Lepidoptera; family Geometridae; genus Epirrhoe; species Epirrhoe alternata. The sequence continues at coordinate 10,754,380 of OY751392.1, forward strand.
CGTGTTTTTGTTCCTAAATAAACAATTTGATTTGATTTGATTCCTTTGGCTACCGGTCCAGATAAGTTTGTGGCACTGTACATTGGTTGAAGATATAAGAGGCTACATTATTCTCTAAAACTTTTAACTTCCAAGGAAGCAGAGCATCCATCTCAATGGTACAACTGCAGCCAGATCTCTCCTCTAAAAAGACCGGTATTTCACCTAAATTTCTTTGGAACACCTTCCATACATCAACTTTAGTTCCACCTTCTGATCTGTACTAACCTCCGTGGCCATTTAAATAATACGACACGACTTAGTTGAATAAATGAAAAGTTATTTTACATAATTTTTGGTTAAAAGAGCACTGCAATAGGTTACAAATAAAACAATTAGGTACGTGATAAAAACCCGTTAATACCCGTTTACTCAAAGACAATTATTATGACATCAAAGTTAGGAAAGATTAAAAAGTTTACTTCTTAAAAAAAGTGAAAAAAAAGTGTCAGCTTATATGAAGAATGTCCTAATGAGTGAAAGAGGCAAAAGATGCGCAGAATCGTGGCAGGAAATCTATGATCTCTACCCTATAACTCTATAACATACGTAGGTACTCTATTCCTGCCCTCTCTGAGCTGCTTAGTTGCCTGTGTTCAGTAGTGGACTTCATTTGGCTGATAAGACGATGAAAAAATGGTTCAGTATTGTATCATTAAGAAATCGTATAGTCTAAGAGCCAAGTCTGCGGCGAACCACCTAGCTCCGCGAGCCACACTCATCAATCCATGCCTGCCGCAATGAATGGACACGGTGCACCACACACGTGCATGCTAATCTCCACCTTATGCTCAAAGGTATAGAGACCATATTGTAACAGTATGGTCGCAGTGGAAATTGATTGTGGAACTCTGTATTGGGTTTAATGAAGGAATTGATATAGATAGGAGTTGAAAGAATTTTTGTTTTAAGAAAAAGATTATTTGAGGTGGATAGTAAAGCGTGTGATAAAACTAGATAGAACTGAAACTCTTCCGGTCTGTCTATAAAAACTTGATTTAATTTTGGTCGAAGTAAGAATCCCTCGTATCTACATACAAGTCTCTACTTAGTTAGAACGAGGAACTCAATGCAGAAACTAATTTAGGTCAGTAAACTTTTTACATGCATATCATATACTTTCAAGTTTTATGCTTTTAAAAAAGATTGCGGTAGGTTGAGGCTACGTCCAGTGCTTATTTGTATCTATCCAAACTTATAAACCTACCTACTTATGAAGCTGAAAACATTGTTAAAATTGTTACCATCTAAGACCTTTTTTTGAATAAATATTTTCATTTCATTTAATAAAATAAATCTGTCAATTATCAAATGGCAGCCAAGTGCGAATCAGCCTCGCAAACTAATAAATATCAAAAAGCAAAGTAAGTAGAAGTAAAATAAAAGTTGATTTTGCAAAATTTTTGGTAGGTACAAGTATTTTACGTGGTCAGTCGGACCGCTGCAACTACTTTGAATGATATAAAAAGTCGAAAAAACAGTATAACTGTATCATACAAGAAACTTGTTTTAGCTGACTCTCCTTTTTATTATTACCATACACAATATAGCCTAACTATAATGTGTATGGTCTTTTATTTGGTAATTTTTCTTATTATTATTAGTTATTAATAGCTACCTTTTTATTATACAGGGCGTCCCAAACTTATGGGACATGAAGGGGAAGTACCTTAAATATCGTAGATAGTGTATTTTGCTTAAAGAAGACTTTATGTTATTTTTAAAACTTAGTAATTCCGCATTCATAGATTTTCTAAAAATTACTTGCTTCGTCTGGGAATCGAACCGACTCAAATGTCAAAAAAAAATCACCCTACTTTTATGATGCCAATCGAAAGAATAGCTAAAAAATAATAACTCTGCTTAGGTAACATTGTATTTTAAAAGAAAGGAACAACGTAAAATTAATCATTTTAATCAACATAAAAACATACATGTAACTGCCGTAGTCAATTAAGTGGGTATTTTTTTGTAAATTAATTAATTAAATGCTCAAAATGTGATCCCTCTTGTCTTACGCAAATCGCCAATCTTTTAATGAGTCCGCTACCTGTTGATTTTCTTATCATTATATGGTGAACACTCGATGTGATATGGCACAATTCAGTTTGAACGTCGTCGACGGCAATAAATAACTTTCTTGAAATTTGACTCATTCAAAACTCATTTTACGTTGTTCCTTTCTTTTAAAATACAATGTTACCTAAGCAGAGTTATTATTTTTTAGCTATTCTTTCGATTGGCATCATAAAAGTAGGGTGATTTTTTTTTGACATTTGAGTCGGTTCGATTCCCAGACGAAGCAAGTAATTTTTAGAAAATCTATGAATGCGGAATTACTAAGTTTTAAAAATAACATAAAGTCTTCTTTAAGCAAAATACACTATCTACGATATTTAAGGTACTTCCCCTTCATGTCCCATAAGTTTGGGACGCCCTGTATACCACATTTTTATGATGAATGGGTCGGCTCTTGACCTCAAAACTAACCTAGGCAAGAATGAGGTCTACGATGGAGCGAGCCTACCCAGAAGGTGCCTATTAACTCTCTTCTTGAAAACAACAGGGTCATAGCTCAAGGTTTAAAGATTTCTCATTTTGGTTTAACCACTACCTAGCCTACCACTTATTAGCCTTGAGTAGTTGGGTAAGTACTAGTAAAAGGTTAGTCAAAACATCCCGCTTATTATTCCTCGCGTCACCGAAGAAAATGACCTTTTCCATGACAAATAATAAAAAGGAGAGTCAGCTAAAAAATCGCAGTCTTAGCCCTCGTTCGCTTGATAAAATCAATTCAATTTTGGAGTCTGTACCTGTCATACCGACCTCTGACTGCGCGTGACTTGAATATGAACTAGAACGTACTGTATATGTTTACTACGTCGTAGAGTAAGGTATGGTGTCGTTTGACTTCTTTTAACTGAGTAAGAAAGGATGTTCTCAATTTGACTTTCTCCTTCCTTGACTCTCACTCTCTCTCACTGTATTTCGAAGATAAAGGCGAGGCTAAAATCACATAAGTAATTCATATGCACGTAGGTATTTGGATGTGCATGCAGCTCCATTTGTCGATGTGGTGAACTGTTGACCGAATAAACTGTTGATCTAGTTGTGTGGATAGTGTAAACTTTGACATAATTAATGTTGATCATAAATATGTATCCATAAAATAATTACGTTTTAAAATTAAAAGAAAAACCGACTTCAATGTTCGACTCTACACACGGCGTGACTCAGGGAATCAATAAGCCACCCATAAAAATCGAAATAAGAAAAAGAAATCAAATCGACAGATAATGCTTAGGCTCCACCGGCGTCTAAAGGCATTAATTACCAAAACTGCATACATTTTATGTCAAGTTTTGCGGCACCCTTAGATGATCAAACGCGGCCGCTCCGCTGCGGCACCTGAGTTCCTGGCATTAGTCAATTTGACATAATGCATAAAGAGTCACTTATCTGTTGATTCGATTTACAATGGCTAGGAGAGAAGGTTATTAGAATTTTACGGGAAAACTATCAAACCATCAGGAATAAAATTTATATGGGACCACCTCTGGAGTATACTCTTTCAAACAAAAAAATAATTTTGAAAATCGGTTCACAATTGGCGGAGTAATCGCGTAACTAGATACAAAAAAAAAAGAAAAAAAAAACATACAGGCGAATTGAGAACCTCCTCCTTTTTTGAAGTCGGTTAAAACGACATGTCAACTTATAAAACTGTTTTATTTATATTGTATAGGTATTTTTGGACATAATGAATGTTCAGTATTTTATGACTGAACCGTAAGCTTCGTAAAAAGTTTATCATTGAATGCTATTAAGTCATGTCACGTAGTACATTTTGGAGTATTGCAAACCGTGTCCTATCTCTTCATTGATTTGCGAATGTGAATTTGAAAGGACTTGAGTTATGTAAAACAGAGGGCCTCAAGGCCCCAAGGCACGATAGACTTCCAAAATCAAGTAACTTAAGAATTTTTGATATGCCTAGAGGGCTTAAATGAGTGCACCAGAAAGACCACCATCTGAGACGAATGGCGCATAATTGTGAAGCGAGCCGCACAACTCCCGACCACTCTGTCAAGAGCGAAACGACTACGAAGAAGAAGAGAGGGCAAGACATTTCTATATACACATCGGAATGTGTCACTCATTGCCGGGCTCTGTATTACCCGAAAAGTGCAATAAAGGGGTCTTCAAATCAAGAGTAATTTATTTCTTCTAGCCTGCTTCATCTTAGATTTAACTATTGCTTAACATCAGGCAGAGTCCTCAGTCTCAAATGCTGATCTATATAATTGAAAAAAAATCGGCACATGTATTCTTATTATACTGAAGTTTCCATCATAATATTTTCTATGTACATAGATATGCAGCCTTATTGTCAACTTGAAATCCATTCACAGTTATCCACTTAACCAATCACACAATATGAAAATGACGAGTTTTGTCATTTTCGTGTTAAGTGATTGGTTGAGCTCAATTGGGATAATAACTGGGAATGAATTTCAAGTTAGACAGTAAGGCTGATGGACTTGCAACTGCAAGTCCGAGCCTTAAAATAGTCCAATAAAAGCCTTCACGTCAGATATCTAACAGTTTTATGATCAGCTTCCAACCTTCAAATCTGGAATTAAGGTGTAAACATTAATTATCCAATCAAGGCACAGTTACCGCTAGGTGGCGCCGGCGATCATTAGATGGTCTGTGCCCGAGGCGAGTACTTTCACCAACTGCTTCGTTTTGTTTTAACGCGATGTATTGAGCACATTGCTGGTTGAATTTTTTACCGACTTGGGAATGAGGAGGTTCTATGTTCGATTCAGGAGGTAAGTACATACTTATATTTTTTGTATATCTATGTTCACCGACATCTCAGTTAGTTGTGTACTGAATTTAGAAACTCTTTTTAAATGAAACGAATATGCTCAAAAGTTTAATTCCTAAAGTTACTAAACAAGTTAAAATACTTGCTTTGACGAGCCTAACCACTCAACCACTGGAGCTTGACTTTTAGTTTTGAGATGGATCACCTAAAGGAATGATAGGCCCAAAACCGTGTTTGTTGCCTTGATTATTTACGGTATTGGTCGCGCAAGAACAGGAGTAATATCAATTTTAAGACTATTCTAAGTGATCTCAGCGGTCCTACTGAATAAATGCTTTTTGACTTGACTTGACTTGACTAAGTTGCATTTGGTTGCATATGTCTGTTATTAGTAGCGAGCTCGTATCTTGCGGTGGGGCAAATGTTTGCATGACGCTTTTGTAACTTTGGCCACCTACTGACGGAGTTTTTAGACCGCCTAGCCTCCGTCATGTTTACGGCTTAGTTATTCTTCTTAGCCGATTTTGGCCTTGGCGACTGACAATTGCTTTTATACGGCAAAGTTTCGTCGATGTACATATGGCTGATGTACCCAATCGTAGCTGTAAACGTGAGTTTGCAGAGGTTGCACGTGAGAGTGCCAGTTTCATAATGCAAGCTAGTTTTGGAAGGCGGTTTGTGTTTTAGGTCGTCACGTTTTCGGTCCAGATCGCGATTTATGTCGTCTTCAAACCCGTTTTTTCGTCAGCAGCTCCCAACAAGAGGGCTCTGTATTGCATCTATTCAGATGTCGTTGTACCTGAGGAATTGGCCACCAGGTTTGAGCTTGCGCTTCCGGAGTTCAGGTCATTAGCGGTCACATTTACTGAGCGGTAAGAACGTTGCTTAACTTCGACGATCAATCAAGAACTAAGTAATTAAAAAGTAAGCCATCAATGTACATCGTGCAGTTAGAAAGGGCCTCGCACGCGAGTCATGTAGGGCACGCGACGCTCCGTTAGCCTGTCACCGTACTTTATGTAGGGCCGGTAGGTCACCCTTTTTGCTGCGCCTCAATTATACTATTACACAAATGATGTTGGGCTATTACTGTGAAACTGTTCCGCAAAGGCGTAAACATATCCATACGTGGCACAAATGGTGTTCTTCAAAGATTCTAAGCGTAGTTTGTATTACCTAAGTGCGGTAAAAGAAAACATGGTGATACCCGCAACTTAGCTCCAACCTTATAGCGCTGTCGTTCCTGAGGCTAACGTTGGTGTTAGAGGTTTTAGGCCGCCTAAGGCCTCCTAGAGGTTGCCTGGAAGAGATCGCTTCTCAGCGATAAGACCGCCCATTTTGCATTGTATTATGGTTCTCTTTTCTACTGAATCTTGTAGTTTTAAGGTGTAAATTGTGCAATAAAGTATGTTCATTCATTCATTCAACCTCCGACTGACACGAACGTGCACTAATTGAGCACTCAGTTGATAATGCCAGTAACGGTCACCCATCCAGTTTTGTCACCGCAGAGAACGTTGTTCCACTTACATGTACAACGAAGAAATTCACTATTCAAAGAAAGCTTTTGTATGAGTTTTGCTGAAGACAATGTACGCGTAAACTTGTCATCATCCTCATACATTCTCATTAGCTTTCAAAATGCGCAGGATCTGTTCGCGAATTAGCGAACACAGAACAAAGAGACAAACTGTTGCTGATTCGATATTTTATTTAACACATTTCCAGAAATTCACTGAACTGAATAAAATTACAAGAAAATAATTTCCTTTTTGAATTCGCTTGGAGTTAGTTTTTAATAATGAACTGAAATAAATAACGCTGGACTTTTTCACACAGCATAATCTAGCTCCAAAGTAAGCATCAAAAGTTATTTTTATTATTATTAGCCATTGCTGTCCCACTGCTGGGCAAAGGCCTCCCCCCACTTCTTCCAGACGTCTCGATCTTGTGCAATAGCTTTTAAAATTTGTTAAGGTACTAGATGACTGATATATCTACTAGTTATATACTTTTTGTAAATACATAGAATACATATTATACATAGAAAACACTCTAAAGAGATATTCCCGAGACAAATATTTGTAGATCATACAAACATTGGTCCTGCCGCGGGGATCGAACCCGCAACCTTCTGCATCGCAGGTGGGCAGGTGGAGCTACAGAGGTCGCCAAAAAAAACAAGAGTTGAATTGTTGAGGAGTGAAGTTGTGAGTTCAAATCCCGTCTAGGTTTGATTTAAATTAACAACACATAAGAAAATTTTAAATTGTTCTATGGCTTAAATTCCAATCTTGAAAAGAACTTTCCTTGGAATTTTTTTCTTATCTTATAAAAAATCTTACAAACAATACAATTAAATTAGTTCTAAGAAAACCACGGAGGTTCGTACTAAAACTAATAAGTCTACACTACTACTTCAAAGAACATTTAAAAAAACTAGTTGTTGAGTTTTGCAATATTAGCCATTCATTTTATTTTTAGACATAAGTTTTCACAGTTTAAACGCTCAAACGCTCTTGACTGAAGCTCAAAGGGACATCTGCATAGCGCCTGTAATTTTGCCCAGATTGCAGCATTTGTAGCGCGTATTTAGATTTTATTCCATTTAATGTCGAATGGACGCAGAGCCCCAAGCGAAGCCGTGTCCATTAGCTAGTGTTTCACAATTCCCTTTGCATATTATATTCTTTTGCAAGGGGTAGTTTTTTTTCAAGCGCCAAAAGTGGCTGAGCGACTAGGGTTTGTAGAGTTGCTGTATCGTATATGTATTTAAAAACTGTATTTTCGATCTTTAATTTCTGATTATCTGAATACCGGCCTTAGAGATAGAGAGTTGAGATATGGAACAATCTTTAAGTATTTTTAATTCCTTACGTAGGTAATACGTATACAAGTATTTACTCAAATAAGTATCGTATTTCAATGGACATATGTTCTTTTTACATAATAACTTTGTTAGTCATCAGCTATCAAAATAACGGAGTAGATAATTATTAATAATGTGCCTCGTATTTACTGAACGAGCATACCATTTTACATAACCAATGTATAGCAAATTTTGTCCTTGTAAGGATGCTCAGATATTTCTGCAACTGTATTTAAAAAAACTAACTGAAAAGCTCTTTCATCTTTGTAGCTATAATCAAGGTAAAAGCATAAAATGAGCCACGGAAAAGGGATTTATCGAATTAGCGTTTGCTGGAAGAAAACCAAGCAGACAAACAAAATATAGGTAAACATTTTATAATTAGCTTAGGCCTGTGTTGCAGAGAGTCTACGACCCCAAGGCACGTATTTTTAAAAACAGAATTTATATGTATTTCCTGTCATTTGAATTGAATCGTTTAATCTTTGTGTATGTGTTTTCGTTTGTGTTGATATTTATTTATAGCTGCGATCCCGCGATCCCTCGGGATTTTTCCGGGATAAAAAGTAGCTTATGTCCTTCCCTGGGATATAACCTTTATCCATGCCAATTTTCAGTCTAATCTGTTCAGTGGTTTAGGCGTGAAAAGGTAACAAACAGACAGAGTTACTTTCACATTACTAATATAATATTAGTATAGTTTAAATGGATTAGTTTGGATAATATTTGTCACCGCAATTAGTCTTAAGCGTATCTATAATTATTAAATTTATCGTTATTGTGTTTAAGTTTATGTATGTTTACATTATTTTATACCTAATAATATGTTAAGTAGGTATTATTGGGTAGTTTATTAATATTTTATGTATGTTAGTCTATAAGGTATCTATAAATATGCACCAATGGCATTTTATAATTGTAAATAAGTAACTTCCAGTAAAAAAGTTATGGACTCCTGCCTACTACCATGCCTTTCATACGGAGAGCAAACCTGGATCTTTAATAACAACACAAAGACAAAAATACAGACATGCCAACGCGCAATGGAAAGAAGCATCTTGGGTATCAAACTAATAGAAAAACAGAGTAGCAAAAACATCAGAGATAAGACTAAGATACTAGATGCTCTTCAACATGCACAAAGGCTGAAGTGGAAATGGGCAGGCCATATAGCTCGTGGCACGGATGAAAGGTGGACCAAGAAAGTCACAGAATGGGTAGGCCCAGGTGGAAAACTGGCTAGAGGTCGCCCCAAGGAACGATGGGCAGATGAAATAGTCAAACTGGTGGATGGAGACTGGATGGAACGAGCAAGGGAAAGAGAAGAATGGAGACAGATGGAGGAGGCCTATACCCGAAACGGGGCCTGACAATTATGTTTGCAAAAACTTAAGTTTATATTATATGATATGTATACAGGGTGTAAAAAGACGTCTACCGAAGCCGAAAGAGGTATACCCAGCAGTGGGTGAAGTCAGGCTGTGGATGGTGATGATGAATTATGTTGTTGTTATATTTAGTTATTTATTGTTATGTCTTGTATGTATTGTATTGTTTTTCTTTGTTGTTATGTTTCATTGTCTAAGGTGGTTTTTTTACAAGAAAGCTCTCGCTGAACTTCATTCCCTCAGAAATGGTACCTACAATTTTATAGGAATAAAACTGTGGGCACCATTTCTGATGGATTGGTTATTTACCAAAGACTAGAATATTAAATAAAATGGCAGGGTTAAATGTACCTTGCAAAAGTTGACAAAAATAAAACGGGTCCGATAGCAAAAAAGGCAGCCAGGAAGCGGTCAGCGGCCACCGCCGAATTTATTTCACAACTGTACCTATCACACCACAGTTTTCAACCTTAAATCGACAGGATAAGGTTCCTTTTGGTGTGTGGTTTTGAAAGATAGTGTTCTTCCCCCGTGTGAAGTACGGCGTTAGGAAGTACATGTTGTTAAGATAAGGATGCCGATTCTATATCCGCTTTTTTGCGGGTTTTAGTCGAGCTACAGTGCGCTCTCTTCCGTATGAAGCCAATTACTTGATACAATTACATACAATACAGCTGATATAAGAGTATAATCTTTAGTAGATATGTTTACCCATTGGCGATTGGCATGCAAATATGTCACGTAAACAATCTTAACACAGGAGTGGGTGTAGGTAGCCAGGCTGTCGATAATGATGATGATAATAGAATCCTAACTAGCCAGATTGTATTAGATGTAAGAAAGTAAGTAAATTAGTATGAGTCAGTGGCCAAGAGTTTTAAGGCTGCCTTAAGGCCTCCGACTAAAATAGCCGGGACCGACAATTTAACGTGCCCTCCGAAGCACGGAAGCGCTCAGATGAAAATGTCACTGGCGGTCACCCATCCACATACAGACCGTTTCGAACTTTGCTTAACTTCGACGATCTATCAAGAACGACTAAGCAAGCACGACCACGAGCGCTTCAAGAGCGATGTAAGAATAAACTTAGACATTAAAAAAAAGCTTAAGGAAGAAGATTTTTTTTTAATTACCTACCTACTTCCACAGATAAAAATATCTATTTTAAAAAACGTTTTTAAGTTTGGATATTTGCGTGTCAATAACGCCATAATAACCATTGAACTAATTTGGATGAAACTTTCAATAGATGTAGATCGTAGAATGTTTAAAGGAAAAATACCTATAAAATGTAGGCGAACCTTCTTGGATCAAATTGGCGACATTCTGGAGAAGGCCCAGGTCAAAAGTACCCTAAACCGACGAGCATGTATGAAGAATGTAATGAGAGTGAATGAGGCGAGAGTTGTGTGTCAGGATCGTAGCGACTGGAGATCCGTGGTCTCTGCCTACCCCTTTGGGAAAGAGGCGTGACTTTATGTATGTATGTATAACAAAACAAAACAAGTTCCCAACTGAAAACATAAACCTTAATATGGAGTACAGTCAGCGTATAATTAATTCTCTGCCGATGAAAGATCACTCACTAATCCAAAGTTATTTAATCGAAATTTGAATAATGCCGTTGGCTGACGAGCTTGCCAGCGGAAATATTGATCCATCATGCCTCGTAGAGCGGGGGCTGGTGATATATTATTAAAATCATTTAAAAAAAAGCGATAATCATGATGTAAACACTAGAAATTAGATAAAGTTATGAAATCATTTAAAGGGCAATGTGTACCTAAGCTTCTATAACAAAGTCCCAAGTTTAATGAAACAGCCTTACTTTGGTACATTTATACATTACTTTTATTATGAGTATCGATTTGAGTTTTATAACTATGTAAACCACTAAGTACTTAGTTTTTAAAGACAACCTTTCGAGTTGAGCGCTCTCCGAGAATTGCTCGTTCTCCTGACTATATCCTATTCCAACATTTATCCCCTCTTCAATACAAGCTCCGCCCCAAAAACCAACGCATTTCCGATGGCCAAGATCGAGTCTGAATGCTTGACAGATGACACAAATGACAGCAAGAAGGAAATCATAACATTCGGCCATCAGACAATGTGTTGCCTCCTGGCGGCACACGCTTAAATAGAAATTTAATGCAAATTTTATACAAATCTAATTTAAATTTAATATAAACTCAATATAAATTTAATACAAATTTAACATAAAAATAGACTGAATATAAATTTAATACAAATTTGATATAAATTTTATACAAATTTATTACAAATCCAGTTTAAATTGAATACAAACGTAATTTAAATTTAATAACAATCTAATTTAAATTTAATTAATATAAACTTAATATAAATTTAATATACACTTATAACAAATTTAATGTAAACTCAAAATTAGTATAAATCAAGGTTCTTATTCAATCAAAATTGTTATTTATTACGGAATCTAAATTAAATATAAACTTAAAACAGATTTAATTAATATAAATTTAAAAGACTCATAATATAAATTTAATACAAATCTAATTTAAATTCAATACAAATAAAAATTATTTTAAATTTAATAAAATCCAATTTTAATTTAATACAAATAAAAAATTATTAAAAACTTGATATAAATTTAATATTACACTTAAAACAAATTTAATATAAATCAAAGTTCAATCTATATTTCAATTGAATGAATGAATGAATGAATGAAAAACTCTTTATTGTACACAATATTACAAAACATACACAATCAATAAAACCCAACGAGACAATTGATATTCAGATGTAACTGTTTTTAGAATATTTACCTACTTAGAATAGAAAATACTATTGTACACAAAATAAACACAGCAGGAAATACACAAAAACAATTAGGTACAACTTAATTTTAATAAATAGTACCAGTGAGTATAACAAGACAAGTTTTAAGGAAAATCATAACATTCGAACAAGTATGTAAACACAGAAGACACCTTAATATTAATTATATTATTGGGAATCACACGTGAAATCAAGTGATCGAGCGCCGCTTGTGGCGTCGCTTATATAGCTGCCCGACCGTATTGGTTCTCATCGCCGGTAGAAATATCTAACACGGCCTCTCCTGACATCCTGTCGCCCTCGACAGGCTCATCACAGCGTCGGGGTCAAGAACAGGTTCTGGTCCGTAGATCTCGTTCTCATCGCGCCTTGAAGAGGCAGCGCCAGGCAGACCTGCCTCTAGGCTCGGTGAATACCCTGGATGGACATTATCATCTGAAGCGTTAGGTATCTGAAACATTTTTAACGTTACCAACAGAAATGTTTTATTTATTTATTTCTTTCTTTTAGGAAGACCAATACAATAGAAACTATTTATAGGTTACTACGAGGCCATTTAAAGATCTCCACTTCTAGTGACATACTTGATAACCAAAAGACAACAATAAAGTTAACAACCTAGGAACTAAACACATACATCCAGATAGTTATATTCTAATCATCCACACTCACTATTGAGAAGTTAAATTAATCAAAGGTAACCGATCAAAGAAACTACTATTAAGTTTATTTCTAGATGATGTAACACTGCAGCTGAAAGGATCAAGGTCATGCTTACTGTCAAAACTATTAAAAGTTTTGCTCGCACGATAAACAAAGGTGTTTTGGTAATAATTTGTGGGTACTAAGGGAAGATAAAACATATTGTTATTCCTAAATGTTCGCACAGGGTCATAAAGCAATGTTAAGGAGAGCTGGGCAATCCACTGATGAGTTAATAATACGGTGTAGGTAGACTACGTCTGCAAAGTCTCTTCACAAAGAGGAAGAAAGTGTTGCCAGGCACAGTTAGACAAATAATCAGTGTGGTAACTTCTCATTTTAAAGTAAGGATTAAGAATTTTCTTTGTAGAGCCTCAAGTCTATCAATATATATTCCATACTTAGGAAGCACAAGTGTTCTACCTGTCACTAAGCAAGCGCAAGCGTAATCTCGAGAAGGTAATCGCATTAAAAATATACGGCAGATTAAAAGTTGTTTTACCAATTAAAGAGTTCCGGACCACAATCATAACCAAAGCTACAGCGTCTGATTAATCGAAATAGGCAAGTAGCCATAAATCTCGAGGTTACACAAAGCACTGCCATGCCACAATGTCGGGGCAAAAGATAACCAAATGGCGCGCTGCATCGCACGCGCAGGACAGGCGTGCAGCAAGCGCACCACCAGCGCGGCCAGCACAGGAGAGGCACGCAGCAAGCGCAACCACCAGCGCGGCCGGCGCAGGAGGCGCGCAGCAAGCACAACCACCAGCGCGGCCGGCGCAGGAGAGGCGTGCAGCAAGCGCAACCACCAGCGTGGTCGGCGCAGGAGAGGCGCGCAGCAAGCACAACCGCCAGCGCGGCCGGCGCAGGAGAGGCGTGCAGCAAGCGCAACCACCAGCGTGGTCGGCGCAGGAGAGGCGCGCAGCAAGCACAACCACCAGCGCGGCCGGCGCAGGAGAGGCGTGCAGCAAGCGCAACCACCAGCGCGGTCGGCGCAGGAGAGGCGCGCAGCAAGCACAACCACCAGCGCGGCCGGCGCAGGAGAGGCGTGCAGCAAGCGCAACCACCAGCGTGGTCGGCGCAGGAGAGGCGCGCAGCAAGCACAACCACCAGCGCGGCCGGCGCAGGAGAGGCGTGCAGCAAGCGCAACCACCAGCGCGGTCGGCGCAGGAGAGGCGCGCAGCAAGCACAACCACCAGCGCGGCCGGCGCAGGAGAGGCGCGCAGCAAGCACAACCACCAGCGCGGCCGGCGCAGGAGAGGCGTGCAGCAAGCGCAACCACCAGCGCGGCCGGTGCAGGAGAGGCGTGCAGCAAGCGCAACCACCAGCGCGGTCGGCGCAGGAGAGGCGCGCAGCAAGCACTACCACCAGCGCGGCCGGCGCAGGAGAGGCGTGCAGCAAGCGCAACCACCAGCGCGGTCGGCGCAGGAGAGGCGCGCAGCAAGCACAACCACCAGCGCGGCCGGCGCAGGAGAGGCGTGCAGCAAGCGCAACCACCAGCGCGGTCGGCGCAGGAGAGGCGTGCAGCAAGCGCAACCACCAGCGCGGTCGGCGCAGGAGAGGCGCGCAGCAAGCACAACCACCAGCGCGGCCGGCGCAGGAGAGGCGTGCAGCAAGCGCAACCACCAGCGCGGTCGGCGCAGGAGAGGCGTGCAGCAAGCGCAACCACCAGCGCGGTCGGCGCAGGAGAGGCGCGCAGCAAGCACAACCACCAGCGCGGCCGGCGCAGGAGAGGCGTGCAGCAAGCGCAACCACCAGCGTGGTCGGCGCAGGAGAGGCGTGCAGCAAGCGCAACCACCAGCGCGGTCGGCGCAGGAGAGGCGTGCAGCAAGCGCAACCACCAGCGCGGTCGGCGCAGGAGAGGCGCGCAGCAAGCACAATCACCAGCGCGGTCGGCGCAGGAGAGGCACGCAGCAAGCGCAACATCAGCGCGGCGGGCGCAGGACAGGCGCACAGCAAGCGCACCACTAGCGCAAGCTAATTAACTTGCACATTCCTAATAATGCATAGATACCTACACAGGTAGGTAATGTAAAATTTAATTTTAAATAAATTTAACTTTGAATAATTTACTTTACTTTAAATATACTTTTAATCATTAAATTTAACTTTGAACAATGCGCAACGCTCCTTCGTCGATTACAAAGAACACAAAACAAACTTATAAAAGTTTTACACGGCTACCATTATCTAACACCAACTAAACAATTATATTCAAAAACAAAACTATTAAATATTCGACAGCTTTATATATATTCCACCTTGAATAATAAAATCCAACTTTGAACAATAAAATCCAACTTTGAACAGTAAAATCCAACTTTGAACAGTAAAATCCAACTTTGAACAATAAAACCCAACTTTGAACAGTAAAATCCAACTTTGAACAGTAAAATCCAACTTTGAACAATAAAATCCAACTTTGAACAATTAAATCCAACTTTGAATAATCGAATCCAGCTTTAAATAATGGTATCCAATTCTAAGCGAGAACTCCCCCCTACCTCGCACTCTCACCGCCCTCAACGAGCTGCTCGCCATTCACCCTGAATGTGACGTATTTGCGGACGAATGGAAGAGTCTTATGTTGTTATGCCTGAGGTTTTGTGAGAATGATGGATGATTAGACATTTAAAATTTCTTGACATTATACATTAATAATCTGACTGATAATCTAGGATATAAATATTTGAATAATTTAATTATATTATTATGATTTGATGACATAAATTGATTATTTGCAATTATTATTCCTAATAGTACTGTGATTTAGTTAAGAGTAATTGGCCTAAGCCGTTCTAATTAAAATAAATAAATGATTGAACTGAATTCTAAATGATTGAATTCAACTCTCAAGTTATTGAATTGAACTCTAAATGATTGAGTTGAACTCGAAATGATTGAGTTGAACTCGAAATGATTGAGTTGAACTCGAAATGATTGAGTTGAACTCGAAATGATTGAGTTGAACTCGAAAATCGAATTGAACTCGAAATGATCCAATTGAACTCTAAATGATCCAATTGAACTCGAAATGATCCAATTGAACTCGAAATGATCCAATTGAACTCTAAATGATTTAACTTTAGATTAACTTTAAAATCAAATCAAATCATTTATTAATTCATAATTCCAGGTACCTTTAAACAATGATTTTAAAACAATTTTTCCAGCCGGAACCTGCCCTTACAGGCGTATGAATAAAACATTCAAGTATTAATCAAATAAAACAGAACAAAACACATGCGATTACAGTTAACTCTTCTCCAATTACATTAAAATAAAAATGTCAAAGTAGTTACTAAATTTTGTAGTCAAAGAATTCATTCAAACTATAAAAGCATTTAAAAAAGTTTTATAAACGTTAAGTTTTTATAAAAGTAAATTCAACTTCACAAACGTGAATTCAACTTCACAAACGTTAATTCAACTTTACAAACTTTAATTCAACTTTACAAACGTTAATTCAACTTTACAAACGTTGATTCAACTTCACAAAAGTTAATTCGACTTTACAAACGTTAATTCAATTTTACAAACGTTAATTTAACTTTACTTTTAACTTTATTTGAAGCATACCCAGAAACTATAATTTAGAAGTTAACTGAACAAGCATAGTTTAGTATAAACGGAAGGCATACCCATAAAGTAAAATTTAATTAAATAATTGAACAAGCATAGTTCAGTATAAACGGGAAACATACCCGTGATATTAAATTCACTGGTGCATGCCTAATAAACGTAGGCAATCATTAACACCTATGAACAAGCTTAAGCTAACTGGTGCACGCCTAATAAACGTAGGCAATCATTAACACCTATGAACAAGCTTAAGCTAACTGGTGCACGCCTAATAAACGTAGGCAATCATTAACACCTATGAACAAGCTTAAGCTAACTAGTGCACGCCTAATAAACGTAGGCACCCATGAAATGATCAAGCATAAGTGCACTACATTAATTATGATAAATAGTTGATGACCATCTAGTAATAATAAAAGTAAAATCGGCTCTAATAATTAAGAATTGAGATGAGCCTGGTATCTATTTATTTATTTATCAATAGGAAAAGCAACAGCTACAATAACTAATAGTGTTAGAGATTCCTTACTTTGTATGTTTACAAATTACATCACTAGATGGCGCTGTTAATATTGGTCAATTCCTAGATCGCGCTATCGTTGCGTTTTGCCGATTTGACGGCGTCGGTTAGAAATAGAACAATAAACGAGCTTGCTACATTAACACATCTTTCAACCACCTATGTACCATGGTTCAGTATTATACAAATAGGTCACTGAGATGGTATGGAGGAAACTATCAAAGATGTAAGTATAAATGACGAAGGAATGCCAGAGTCATCTTAACTAGACTCAGATACCTTTGAACAAGCGATTATCGTACGTTCGAGGATAATGCCAAAGTTTTGGTACTTAGCGTTGCAATTAAGTACAGTCAAACCCAATAAAAATATATATATTTTTTTATAAAAAAAATAACTGGCTAAAAATATCATCGGTGTTTATGAACAAAACCACAAATAGGTACAGGTACTGATTAGATTCTATGGTACACGGCCTTCAGACATTTTGAAAAATCCGCCACCAAAGATTCCTGCATTTCATACAACGAATATTTTATTCAACTCTAATTTGGCTATAATGGATGAATAAATGATGGCTTTATCGCATTCAACGACTCAAAACGATAGGATGTGGCAGTTGCTATCAGAGAGCAGCCCTGAGCTAGCAATGACACGACTAACATTAGAATGTGCATGAAACTATCAGAGGTACAGTCATCACACTAAAACTAATAGATGTAGGTTAAAAACAATAAACGGAGATTGATTTCACATTGAGCTAGTGGCGAAATCAATAAAAATACCAGAACATTGTAGGATATGTTGACCTGTACATAAGTTGAAACATTATGGAGTGTATACATCCCATTGTCCATGACTGTACCTACCTAGGTCAGACTTAGTTTAATGCACATAATTAGCTTAAAATGTCGTTGAATGCTTAGGGTAGGTGGATAAATAAATTATTGGTAAAGGAACCCACAACCACATAATGACACAGCAGGACGTGGCAGATGCTGTCAGAGAGTAGCCCTGACCTCGCATTGACTCGTTCCACAACGCTTATACATCACATTATCAGAGAGTAGCCCTGATCCAACATGATGCATACAGCATTTATGTCATTGAATGTATAAGTAGGTGGAATCATTGGAATTTATAGGAAACTGCATCCAATAAAGACACCGCAGGACGTGCCAGATGCTGTCAGAGAGTAGCCTTGACCAAGCATTGACACGTTCCACAACGCTTATACATCACATTATCAGAGAGTAGCCCTGATCCAACATGATGCATACAGCATTTATGTCATTGAATGTATAAGTAGGTGGAATCATAGGAATTTATAGGAAACTGCATCCAATAAAGACACCGCAGGACGTGCCAGATGCTGTCAGAGAGTAGCCCTGACCAAGCATTGACACGTTCCACAACGCTTATACATCACATTATCAGAGAGTAGCCCTGATCCAACATGATGCATACAGCATTTATGTCATTGAATGTATAAGTAGGTGGAATCATAGGAATTTATAGGAAACTGCATCCAATAAAGACACCGCAGGACGTGCCAGATGCTGTCAGAGAGTAGCCCTGACCAAGCATTGACACGTTCCACAACGCTTATACATCACATTATCAGAGAGTAGCCCTGATCCAACATGATGCATACTACATTTGTGTAATTGGATGCATAATATGCGTGTAAAGATATTAAAGTAAGGAAAAAAAAATGAAAGTAGGTAGGAATAATAATCATGAAGCATCCAAAAGATAATATTATCTGTCCAAAATGTAAAAAAAAGTTGCACAGAATCGCAGAATGTAGTACTGATCTAAAACAGTTCCAAATTATAAAGTACATCCAATGTGCGGCAACCTACCCGCACACCGAATATAATATTTTAGCTCGCACATCAGCACATCAATTATGAATCGTACAAGATGCTCGATAATTTTTACGTGGACGTTAAAAAGCAGGAAATTTTCTAGCATTTACTTAAAAAGTACATACCCCTTTGGTTTCTTCATCTCGCTTCTGAAGTTTAATGAAACAGCCTTACTTTGGTACATTTATACATTACTTTTATTATGAGTATCGATTTGAGTTTTATAACTATGTAAACCACTAAGTACTTAGTTTTTAAAGACAACCTTTCGAGTTGAGCGCTCTCCGAGAATTGCTCGTTCTCCTGACTATATCCTATTCCAACATTTATCCCCTCTTCAATACAAGCTCCGCCCCAAAAACCAACGCATTTCCGATGGCCAAGATCGAGTCTGAATGCTTGACAGATGACACAAATGACAGCAAGAAGGAAATCATAACACAAGCGAATTGCAAAATTTATCGATCACGTCGTAAAAATTGTACCGCAGAATTGGCCTGTCTTGCAGGTAAAAAAAATCATGGCGCTGTTTTCATGAGAAGGCCAGAGTACCCTCCGTTCGAGAACCATAGTTTTATTATAACCTACATACACGTCATTGGCGACGAGGATTCAGAAAAAAAAGAAACACGAAAAAAATATGGCAGTGGCTTTTTTAGGAAATTTGCCAATTTTTGATCCCAAAAACAGTGAATGGGCAATATTTAAAGCGAGGTTGAACCAATTTATGAAGATCAACAGAGTAGATGAAGATAACCAGTGCGGATTACTTTTGACCCATTTAAATGATGAAACATACCGTCTCGCGAAGAACCTTGCATTTCCAAAAGAATTGGAGGAATTCGCTTTTTCAGAGCTCGTTTTATTACTCGACGGCTATTTCAAGCCAAAAAAGGTTTCTTTTGTGGAGAAGGCGAAGTTCTATGCAGCGAGTAGGAGTCCAGGCGAATCATTGGGAGACTGGGCGGCGCGATTGAGAGGCTTAGCATGCTATTGCCGCCTTGGAAACGAATCTTTTGGATCGTTTCGTCCTCGGTTTGGTCTCAGGTCCGGAACGCGACAAGCTGTTCGAGCAGGACCCGTCTACACTCACATTGTCGTGTGCTATTGAAGCGGCAGAGCGGGCAGCGTGTGCTAAGCAGGCAAAGGTGATGATGTCCACCAACGACGCTGTCACTATGAAGGAGCCGGTGTATCGAGCAAAGTTTCAAGCTGGACGCGGCGCCGGCGGGGAGTCACGATGAAGTGGCGGCACAAGCGCCCCAGCCATTTTATATTGGCACCAGGTTTTCTAAATTAAAGGAATGATGTATTTGATATGACATCTGCGTCTTGTGTTCGATGCGCGAGCATGATTTGATTTAGTAATAAACGAGCTTCCGTTCAACAACTATAGTTTTATTATAACCTAGGTACATATACGTCAGTATCTCATTCTTCAAACGATATGCAAAACTTTGAATCTAGCTCTTGAACTATTCCGAACGTTTCAATAGGCAACTAATTTTACACTCGCGTTGACTTAAAAGCCTTTGAATTTTGATATTGACGCCTGGAGCCAAGGGGCGGTAATAGGATTGTTCACTGATTTCTTTTGTTGACTGTACATTATTGGAATAAGTTTATTTATGGTTATTACGGGGTATTGGACTGTAGTTGAATCGTATGGGTAGTGGATGTTAGTTTTACAGGGTGGACTTTTGAGATCTTTGAGATGAGGGTTTTCGAGATGGGCCACGGAGGGCAGGTACCTTAACCGTTAGCTACAGGAAAACGCTCGTAAGAGACCTTCCTTAAGTTTTTGAGATATTTTGCAAAAAATATACAGTCAGTGACAAAAATGCAAAAATAAAAAAAAACTTTTTTTTGGTGCCAATCGATTCAGTTTCTATAGGGATCAAAAGACTACGGGGTCATTTAAGGTTTGAGTACTAGAAAAGTCAAAAACTTTTCCCATACTTTTTGTACTACAAATCGATGAATGAACTTGAATTTTTAATAAATAAAATAAGCAAATAAAAGACGTTATCCTACAAAGTTAGTTGCAAAAATAACTTTGTAGCAAAACGTCTGGAAATGCAAATAGGCTAGTTAGTAGGTATATCAAAGTCAAAGTCAAATAGCATTTATTTAGTAGGACCGCTGGGATGACTTAGAATAGACTAAGAACTAATTACACTCCGGTTCTTGCGCGACCAATACCGTGAAGAATCAGGGCAACAAACACGGAGCCTATATTCTTTTAGATGATCCATCTTAAAACTAAAAGTCAAGCTCCAGTGGGGAGCCAGTCAAAGAGAATTGAGACTCGTCAAAGTAAGTTTAGATGCTCGCTGTAATATAATAATAGCAAAATTACATTTTATTATGAGAGAAACACGTCTAAGTAATAAGGTCGTAAGCTACGAGTCCACCTCAACTATTTCACTAAAGACGGTCGGCTCGGCAACATCAATGAGTTGCAAATACGATGGTTACCAAGTCCGATCCTTTGAGTCGCGCTGGGAAATTGGAAACTTGCAAGTAACGTCGAGACTAAAACGATATGAGAACCATATGAAAATTGTCGAGATGAACATAATGGATATTTTTGCCTGCTTATGTTTGGGTGCTGTTGCGTGCTTTTCTAATATTGCGATTTACATCATTAGCTTAGAATAATATTAAAATATATTTATCCAACAAACTAAATAAGTAGGTACATAAGAAAATAAAACAATAATTAAATTAAGACAAATGAAAAATATTTATTGAACTGAGTAGGCCACTACTCAGCTACTTGCCTAGATTCAGAGATCAGGCGCTATTTTTGAATGTCGTCGCTATGTGGGTGGAATGTTCATCAATATGCGTTACAAATACTTAGATAAAGTCTAGTTTATAAAATAACAGAAAAAATTGTATAATGTCGTTTCATTATCGCTCCTCACAATAACTGCAAAGTTTAACTAAGTAATTGTTAAACTATTACACCAATTTACCGAAAGTCAGTGGCTTCCTCGAGTTCTACTTCAATTCAATACGCACACAGATTACAGCACAGTGTATGTACAAAGGCCTATTCGGTCTGGTCTGTTTGACTGTTTGAGTCAAAGTCAATAGGTTAGTTTCAATAAGACTAGCCATGTTGACCGCGTGAATAGTACCTAGTCTTTGGATTCGAAGATCGAGGGTTCGAATCCCGTGTGCATCAATGGAGTGTGCTTTTTAACTAAAGGTGAAGTAGGTACCAAAACCCACGTTTCGATTGTGCGGAAAATAACATCAAATAAATATTTTTTTGTTGGCAATGAAAAGTTTAGGATTTGAGTTGAAACACAACAAAAAATGGGAAAAATTACCTCGAAATCTAAATTTTTAGAGAGATACTTCTACGGATAAAGCAGTCTCATTTCCTGGTTATTTCAAAAATTTAATGAAATTTCGTCTACGTGTTCCCTAATAAATACGGTAGAGGATTACATATTTATTTTATTGCAAAGGAGTATTACGCCGTAGATGGAGGGACGAATTGGATGCCCACTTAAAGGACTGGTCCACGGTAGCCCAAAATAGAGATGAATGGAGAGAGGGAAGGGAGGCCTTTGCCCTGCAGTGGGACACTACAGGCTCTTAATAATAATAATAAAGGAGTATTATTTTTAAGCAAAAAATACATTTTTATAACGTTCAGTGAATTTGTGCGCGGACCGGCCAGTTCGAGGCTCCTGCCCTCCATCTGGCGGCCTACTAGGGGACTAGGGGGGAGCGAGAGCGGCGATCGCATGATTGCACTTCACCCTTAGTCGTTAAGCCATGACGGAGGCCTTAAGGCGGCCTAAAAACTCCGTCGCCAGAGTTGGCCACTGACTCATACGAACTTACTTACTTACCCTAAGCTCAAAACGGTGACGAAAAACACTACTAGGTTTGTTAGGCGGCGAGTGTCTTGGAATCTTTCATATACCTATTCATTCATTCATCGTATCAATGTGCTCATACGTATTAAATTTGTTTGCTCCAAAATGAAGCCACCGCTATGGCCCTATCTGAAGCCGCAATAAGGTCTTCCTGGGTGCAGCTGGTTGGGCACAAAGGGCAGGAAAGGAGATGCGACATATTTTGTGTTGGGGCTCCGCACTCACACTGGATTTCATATATGAAATCCATTTCATATATGAAATGCTGAATTAAGCAAAATGTACAGTCCAAATATAATTAAATAAATAAATAATGCTGGACATTTCACACAGCATCATCCAGCCCAAACTAAGCAAAGCTTGTACTATGGGAACCAGATAACTGTTATACTACTTATATACTTTTTGTTTGTAATTACATACATACATAGATACACCCAGACCCGAGACAAATAATTGTAGATCAAACGAATATTGGTCCCGGCCGCGGGGATCGACCCCGCAACCTCTTGCGTCGCAGGTGGGCCTTCGCCCACTGCGTTATAGAGGTCGTCTATATAGAAGTACCTTCGGCTACATCCCTTAGATTTCTTCATAGAATCCTTAATTTGTTTTAAGAGAATGTCTATTGTCTACCGTGTCTTGAAGATACAGTCTTGTCTATTTTTAATGAAATTTAGATAACTAAATTTCATTATTAATAGACAAGACTGTATCCTCAAGACTGTATCTACTGATGATAATGATGATTCCACTGGCTGGATCACATCTCAAGAGGACCCCAACTAGTTAATGCTAATTCCCATAAATTGGGGTATCGCCTATAATTTGCTGGCATCCCTTTGTACGTACGCTTTCAATAATTGTGTTTGCTAGTTTAATGTACTGAACCTTTGATGTAGAGAGCATTAAGCTTCATCCAAACCAGCGCTTAAAACCGGCGGGAAACGAAAACGATGCGGTAGCATCAGCAATAGCTATTTTCCCAGTTACGTAGTTCGTTCGACCGTTAAACAAGTGGGAAGTGGGAACATATCAATAGTGCCTTTGCGCGATTGCTTGAATCATCAATCATCACCTTCCTGCCCTTGTCCCCCTTAAGTCGGGTCGGCACAACATGCTTTCCTCTTATTTCTCAGTAGCTGTCATCTCAGCACGAACTCCCTTCTTACTCATGTCGTTTTTCGCACAATCCATCCAGATATTTTTAGCTAGTTTCATGTATCAAGTAGAAAAAAGTAAGTTCGTATGAGTAAGTTCAAACTTTAGTTACGAAGTTTTTGCCACCTTGAAGCCTCCGTCATGGCTTAGCGACTTAATAGCCGACACCGACGATTGAACGTGCCTTCCAAAAGTCAAAGTCAAAGTCAAAAAGCACTTGGAATCGTCTTAAAGCTAGGTGATTTTACTCCTGTTCCTTCGCGACCAAAACATGGAAGCGTTCATAATGACTCTACCCCCTTAGACGTCTTCAAATGATCTGATATACATAAAAGATCTGAGAGAATGTCTACCCCGCCTTGGGTGATACAGTCGTGACCCTGTTTACGTTCATAATGCCAGTGGTTAATCCACCTAGAAACTAAGATAGTTCAAATACTTCTGGTTTCCTGCCACGCAGGTTTGGCTGAAGCTTTATCTACCAGTTATGGTATCAACTCAAGACCAGATTAAATTTAAAGTTCATAATATAGTTTTGGTAAGCGAAGTACTTTAACTTCAAATGGCTTGCTTAAGTTAATTTGTTGCTTGATTTGATGATTGAATTGGGATAGTAAGTAAGTAAGTTCGTATGAGTCAGTGGCCAACTCTGGTGACGGAGTTTTTAGGCCGCCTTAAGGCCTCCGTCATGGCTTAACGACTTAAATAGCCGGGACCGACAATTTAACGTGCCCTCCGAAGCACGGAAGCGCTCAGATGAAAATGCCACTGGCGGTCACCCATCCACTTACAGACCGTTTCGAACGTTGCTTAACTTCGACGATCTATCAAGAACGACTAAGCAACCACGACCACGAGCGCTTTCTTTGAATTGGGATGATCTGCTCTTTTAATATGGATTTGAAATCGTCTAAGTTAAGCGACTTTCTATGCGCTCACAAAATGGATAGGAGATCGCTAAATGGAAAATATTTTCTGAATGCTTCTGTGCTTCGGAGGGCACGTAAAATTGTCCTCTCGGCTACAAAGAAATGGAAGAGAAAAATGCCGACGCTACTTAGTGGGATAAAGGCACGAACAAAAAGGCTACAAAGAAATAGACGGTACGGGAAAGGTAATTATTAGATTAGATATTTCTTTATTGCATACCACATAATGAAAAAGACATGAGTTAAGAAAAAAAAACATGTTATATGAAAAGCGTAAGTGAAAGTTTAACAAAGACTACCATTTTCATAAGATAAATCATGAAGCTTCACGCACTAGTACAACCTTCGTATTCACTATAAAGACATTACATTCAATTTTTCCTTGGCTAACAATTGACCATTAAAACAAGGCTATATTTATCCCGGGCAGTTAGTAGCGATTATCGAGACAGTTAAGACAGATTTATTTTGACAATAAAAGTAAACACGAGAGCTCTCAACCGTGCCCCATTAGTGCGAGGGATTCCCTGCAGAGGGCACGGGAGAGAGAGGCTGAAGCGGGTTTGTAGAGGGGTCATTGGGCAATTTATACATTGAACACTAGACTATATGCCTATGTGATGATTATGCCTATATACTCAACCAGATGGTATAGTATGACTTTGTTTGAGGAAGCAATGACCCGCAATTTACCTGGACGTAAGAAAAAAGTTAACATCCATGGTGAGTACATCACTCGCATTCGATTTGCGGATATCGTAGTCATGGCAGAATCGCTGGAAGACCTAGGCATTATGCTCAATGGCCTATCGAGGCCATCGATTGAGATAGAGATCGATAGAGTTTCCCAGCAAGTGGGTCTTAAAATGAACATGGACAAGACGAAAGTCATGTCGAATGTCCATGTCGTGCCCACTCCAGTTTAGCGATGGGCGAGTCGAGATGTCTGATTCGAATAACTCGAATCAGAGTCTAAACGAGTTAATTCGAATCATGTTCATTCGCAACTCGAATCAACTCGCACACCTAACTCTCTAGCTAGAATTGATACGGTTGGACAAGTGAGCGGATAACAAATGCGAGTGATGCGAGTGCGAGTGCACGCTAGTCAGCGATTCGCCAATTCGAAGCCAAAGATTCGTATCCGTAAACTCGAATCAAGAATACGAATACGGTGAACTCGAATCAAGAATACGAAATACGCTGAACTCGACTCGACTCGTCGGCGCCGATCCGTTTGGCTGCTGTCGCGAAGCGGATCCCATCCGGTTGATGCGAGTCGAGCAAACTCGAGTTGCGATTCGAGTTAGCGGCCGAGTCAACTCGAGTTATCCGAGGTGGAATTAATTCGACTCGTAACATCGCTACTCCATCCAACGGCTCCCAACATATATTTATTTATTTAAATGTAAGTACGTAGTCGCAGCATCTTGAAACTTATACCAAGCTACGTATTAGTTGATGGGAGGGGTCAGGGTTTGGGATAGCTCTGAACCCACGTTTGATCGCAGAAAGAATTGAGTGCTCCTCGAAATGGGAACTTTCTGGTTCTGACCTCGATACATGACTATAATACCCACAATGTATCTGAGGGTAAACGAGCTTATTTTTTTGAGTTGTGAGTCGTGTTCGGTTTCATACGAAAGCTCTGCGTCACACGACGAAGAAAATTAATGAGTTTTTCACAAACAAGGTAAAGTAAATTAAATTGTATGACTTACAACTTAAAAAAGAAACACTCGTTCAGCTTTATCCAAATCTAAAAGAAAGCTAGGTTTACCAGAGGAGTCAATTTGAAATTACGAACCCATGACCATTCATGAAGTGATCCCTAATACTTTGGTCACTTATGCTTCAGTACAAAGTTTTAGCTTAAACATTCTTGATAGATCGTCAAAGTTAAACTACCAAACAGTGAAATCAACTAAGCACTTCTGCGCTTAAAACGCCAGTTACACGTAACCATCCTGGCATTACCATTCTTGCCTCTTGCTTTCTCAAACTCAACGGAGTAAGAGCTAATATTCTGTGGCAAGAGGCAAGAATGTTATGCCAGAATGGTGTTGTGTAAATGTTGTTTTAGATAGCATGTTAAACTGTCGGTCCAGTCCAAGTCATTAGGAGCTAGAACCTTACGTGCGATGCCACATCAAAATGGAGGTAGCTCAATTGAATAGATAGAGTATTGAAACTGATGTAATATCATTCATTATGCTCTTCTTGCTTATGTTTCCTGTACATGAAAAACAACTCTGATAAATTTTCAAGACAAGCTTTTATTGGGTAAAGGCGACCTGAGTGAAATGAGCCCTAGTTTTGTTATTTAACTGTTGTTCTGAGGAGTTCTGTTGATGAACAATTGACTCTAACATCAGCTCGCTGTAGCATTATCACTTCGCAAAGGCATGAAATCATAGGTGTGCCTAAATTCAGCTAAATCAGAAATGAGACAAATTCAGCTTGCAAGATCTGTCCCTGACTGTTAGTTCAGAACGAACCTAAGTCGGTTATTTCATAATGATAACATCATTACATACATACATAAAGTCACGCCTCTTTCCCAAAGGGGTAGGCAGAGACCACGGATCTCCAGTCGCTACGATCCTGACACACAACTTTCGCCTCATTCACTCTCATTACATTCTACGAACATGCTCGTCGGTTTAGGGTACTTTTGACCTGGCCCTTCTCCAAAATGTCGCCAATTTCAAGAAGGTTCGCCTAGGTCTTCCCCTTCCAGCTGTCCCATGCACACTCGCCTCATACACTTGCTTTGTCAAACGACTGTCATCCATCCTCTCTACATGCCCAAACCATCTTAACATACCATTCTCGATCCTCAACACTACATCTTTCAATTCACTCTGTTCCCTTATCACATCATTATATTTTACGCAACCTTAGTTTATCAATATTCGTGAAAGATTCCCGCTGAGACTGATAAAACTCGTCAAACATTGGGCCTAAGCTAGACACATCAAAAACATATAAAATCACGTAAACAGGTATCCATTCACCGAAGTCCATCCATTGTCCAACATCCACCTAGAGATAAACTTGCAATAAAAACGCAAAAAGCAGTTACAAACTTTATATGACATAACAAACTAAACCAAATCTATGTAGGTAGGTAGTAAAGAGCACAATACTTCACGATAAATGAAAATGGTAGCGGGTTCGGTGCCGACCGACGACAAAAGGCTAGTCGTAAAACAAACGGATTAGGGGGTGGTCACAGTAGCCGAGGGCCACGGAACCGACGATAGATCTCTATCTAAAGCTTTTGGGTAGGGTTGGTCTGGAGAGGAAAGGCCTGCGCAGATCGGGACGGCATTTTAAATGTGTACCAATGGACATTTAAACATATCCCAATAGAAATTACGGTCTGCGTAGGCCAAAAATCTGACACAAAAATAAAATATGAGTGAAAACGCGATAAGGTTTATTTAGAAATCTATGCCAAAATTGTTTTTATATGACACAGTTTTTAAACATTTGCAGATTATCGAAATCATCAAAATGTCTGCCGCATCGATCTATTTCATCATGAGATGTATAGGTACCGGAATTTTATGAAGAAAAAAGTAGGTACCTACTTATACAAATATATTCAATCAATGTACACACCTACGAGTATTTAGCCGAGAATAAAAAAAACAAACAAAAGCTACTTCCATTTTGACAATATGCTCATGAGATGAGCTGGATGGAAATTTTGAAAAATGAGATTAATGCCCAGCAGTAAGACGAAAAACTAAACGAAATAACATCGCGGTTGCATCTCTAAGTCACTTAAGATCCTTTGAAGATATCCAAGGTGGATTACCTTAAAAGGAGGAGTAGTGTTTAAAGAAAGAAAGAAAGAAAGAAAAAGCATTTATTCAAACTTAGTTTAGGACATTACGCACAAAAATAATTTTACGCTTGTTTCAAGGCCCAACAAAATTCCCTAAACTTGCAGCGCCCATCGGAACTATAAAACTGGGCCGTAATAAAAACGCCCCGCGTGCATACATCACTAATGATATAAACCGTACATTGACGGTTGCCGCAACAGCTTCAATTTAAAATGGCTTTTGCGCCAGCAATGTATAACAAATGTAGCAATGTAAACAAGATACCTACAATATATCCTACTAATCCCACTATAAGCGGGGAAAGAAACATTTGGAAAACAGAAAAGTATGCATTTTCAAGTTCTACAGACTTGAAAGGATCTGCAGAAGAATATCTACATCATATCAGGGATAAAGTCGTGATACTGTCGGTTTTGGGTCAAATTTTGATGGATGACTGATATCTCAGTTTTTGATTGAACTGAATTTAGACGCACTTTTGAGACTTTGAGTATAGAAGCGTTGAACGTTCGGCGGTCTTATGGATAATGTAGACTCTATTCTCCTTAGTCGTATCTCTCTTGATTCGGCGACAAGACCCTATAGTTCATATTAATATTCAGAAGCTTTGGGAGGCCTATACCCAGCGGTGGGTGAAGTCTGGTTGGTTTGATAAGTATTTAGTGAAGTACAGTTATCTGATTCCCATAGTACAAGCTTTGCTTCGTTTGGGGCTAGATGATGCTGTGTGAAATGTCCAGCATTATTATTATTATATGAAATAATTTAATGACCGCAAGCTGAACTGATGATGGAGTCAGGCTTAGCATCAAAGTAACTGAAAAGGAACCGCGTCTATTTACGCCTTTTCATTAGTCTTGTTTGGAAGAGACAGTTTGTGCAATGCCTGCAATTCCCGACAAAAACCTGGTACCACGAAATATTAATATTCACAGCAACCGCTTACCCCGCCTCAAATCGCCCATCCACGTAGGCCACAGAATTATTTATCCAAAGGTTATGAGAACTTTTTTATAGTCCACGCCCTAGGTGCAAAATATTTGATAGCCGTATAGTGGAGTTTTTACGAGTTTTCCCGGCATAATTACGTGGTCTATTGTTTTCAATGGAGGATGCTTTTATACCTTTTTTATGTGTCCCACTTCGAACAACTTCCAGTTTGCGAGGTGCTCTTGTAAATTTAAGTGGGCGTTTTTTATTGCGGGAAAGGCGATGACCGGTATGCTTTTTAAGGGCTAATAAGGAGCTTAGGTGTAGGGTGTAGCTGAAGTATAGCGTAGCTATGACCCGGCTCTGTTGGGGACGTAGATGTGGTTGTAAAAAGGTTATTGTCAGCCATCAAGGTACAGAAAAAAGTAATAAAGCATTCTATTATCCTTACCGCTATCTTATTAAATTATCAATGCGAAAATTGTGAGGATAGATGATGTTTGAAACTCTTTCTTGATTAGGATAGGTATGGGTAGATTATTGTCTAGAACACAACATGTAGGCTACGTTTTATTCCGGAATTCTGAAGTATTCCTGAAGGACCACGGGTCACAGCGGAACGTAGCTCAACATTTTCTCGAATGAAAGCTAGAAACAATCGTGCAGAAATCGAGATACCTACCGTACGAAATTGAAACCTCAGAAGGCAAGTCTCGCACTAGGAGTATCCACTCTACAAGTACGAGTATAGTAGTATTCCATACTAAGAGTAGGTACCTAACGTAAACGTAAACAGGGTCACGACTGTATCCCCAAGGCGCGGTAGACATTCTCTCAGATCTTTATATTCCAGAACCTTTGAAGATGTCTAAGGGGGTAGTCAGAGGCATGTACAAATACATATTTGATACATGCCCACATCTTGCAGAAGTTAGTATTCCATACGTGACAGGTTGCAAGCCCATCGCCGCCTATAAGAATACTAACTGGTTTCCTCACGATGTTTTCCTTCACCGTTCAGAGAGTGTTAAAGCGCATATAAATTTCACAAAACGCAAAATCCATTGATGCACGGCCGGGATTCGATCCCACGACCTTCGGATTGAAAGTCGAGGTACACCCCCATTCGGCCAACACGGCGAGTAGGTACCTATTATGAGATATTCTCTGACTTTCGTTCTGGAAGGTTGACAACACCCACTGAAGCGTCACAATTCTCATTTTCAATCAGCACTCCCCAAAATTGAATGACGTAATTATTTCACGCCGAATTTAATAACAACTTATTAATTGGTAACCAGAGACCTTGCTTCCATATTAAATTTAATTAGTGGTACACAATTCAGTAAATAAATTAGTGAGTGAAGTGAAAATTGAGTAATACTGTACAATCATGGTAAATTGAATGGGCAAGCAAATACAGTAATGTTTTATGGAACGTGAAAACCTTATTTTAATGTGGGAATTGGAAACCTTCGTATTATTTTACCCAAATTGTGAGTGCCGTGGCTTCATGGAATCATCCTGATAATTATAATGTAATTGTATTTTTCGGTTTGTTTATATACCTATGTACTTTTCACGCTAAGTCGGCTCAATGGTTTTGGCTTTTCGTATACATACTCGTATATGTAAGTAGGACTTTCCGGTGAGACATATATAATGAGGGTAGTTTCTCATCAGTCGAAGAGGCGAACGAGTACCGGCGGGCAGTTTTCTCGTGTCCACGGTAGCTGTAACGCTACTGAAACGTCGAGGTAAATAAACAAATGTTATACCTACGCGATTAAGTCCCGTTATAAAATTTAAAATGTTTCCGGTGAGAGTCAAATACACCATGGTGGAATATTATAATCTTTATTGCAGGTCAATAGACAAATGTTTTGACAAGCGATAAGTTGTACAGTTGTTTTAAAAATATTGTTGAGTAAAGATTATTGTACATTGGAAAATTAATACTTTTTATTCCGAAAGTCATTAGATTGTCAAGGACACGGTTTGGGTTGGGATAGCCTTGCCCAACACATAAAACCATCCTCTCACCTCAATCATCCACACACACACACAGGGTCACGATTGTATCCCCAAGGCGCGGTAGACATTCTCTCAGATCTTTTATATTCCAGATCCTTTGAAGATGTGTAAGGGGGTAATCATCTAGGAGTCAAGATATCATCATCATCATCATCTCAGCCATCTAGTGTCCACTGCTGAACATAGGCCTCCCCCATAGATTTCCACAGCGATCGATCTTGTGCAGCCTGCACCCAACGGCTCCCAGCAACCTTTACAAGATCGTCTTTCCATCTCGTGGGGGCCGTCCTCTGCTGCGATTTTGTAGTTAACACCTATTCCGCCATAAGGCCGCCTATTTCGTGATTATTCACGAAGAGACATGTTTTACAAATAGGGGCCAAGCAGAAGAATTGAAGCATAGTTGCCGTTTCCTGCGAAGTTGTAGGTTTGAATTTGAAATATCATACGACAGTGTCCTTTGGCCGCAGCAAACGAGTTGTCTGATAGGTATATACTAAATGCCGAGACATGGCTGTGGAGGTGTGAAGACGGTGAATGTGGAGGAGGCGAGTTTTGTCTCCAAATCGAAGTAAAATTTGTTTCGTAGGACCAGTTTGTTAAAAAAGTTTTTTATAACATAAATGAATATTTTGAAGACTAAATTGAGCTATTGCCACATTTTGTTAATAATGTAGATACCTAAACTTAATGTCACATACTTATAATAAAACGAGTACTTATAATAAAAGTAGTAAAGTAAGCAGTGACTGATTGATAGTTAAATAAAATTAAACTATACATTTTGCTTAGGCAACTTAGGCAAATGTAAGTTTTACCTAATTGTAAGCTTAATTTTAGACAAAACTTTTTATGAAGGTTTATTGTACGACCACGATGGGCAAACAGTTGATACTATCTTTACAATGAAGAACCACGGCAACAACCACTTTTGGGGCTTAGATTTACTTTTGGTGTTTGGCAGGCGATTGCTCGGCTGAAACGGAAGTGCGAGTTTGATTATCGCAGCAGGACAAATGTTAACATGATTACTATTCAAATAGCCGTAGATATGCAGATATTTTATCTAGAATATAATAGAATAGAACACACAAAGGAAATATATCTATACTAATATTATAAAGAGGAAAGATTTGTTTGTTTGTATGATTGTTTGTTTGTTTGAAATGAATAGGCTCCGAAACTACTGGACCGATTTGAAAAATTCTGCAACTTCTGCAAGATGTGGGCATGTATCAAATATGTATTTGTACATGCCTCTGACTACCCCCTTAGACATCTTCAAAGGATCTGGAATATAAAGATCTGATAGAATGTCTACCGCGCCTTGGGGATACAGTCGTGACCCTGTTTAAGTTTTTTTTTTTTAATATTGTACCTAGTCCTATAATATGCCCTTAAAGGTTCGTAGCTCGTTGTAGCCAGACGCGGTGAGTGACCCGCCAGCCATGACGTGCAACACTGCGGGTAGTCGCATTACCGTCCATCTCCGCCTGAAAAATGACTATTTGCCGACTAATTCGCGCGTGAGGGATTAAATTGTAATCTGTTGCACATTCTGATTTTAATGAAGTTGATAGATTAAAATTTTTTGTTTGTTTGTAGGACCTTTGAACTGACCTTGAAGACCTTGACCTTGAAGATAATCTCCGAAACTACTCTTCCTTTTTCAAACTCAAACTTTTTCTAATGTCCAGATTGTGTTAGTTACAAACGCTCAAAGACTATAATTATATGTCAGAATACTGTAAGATGAAGATAGTATGAAAATAATTTATTTACGTGCGCTAAATGTTGATACCTACCTAAATACATATTATCACGACGAGCATGTACCTATGAAGAATGTAATGAGAGTGAATGAGGCGAAAGTTGTGTGTCAGGATCGTAGCGACTGGAGATCCGTGGTCTCTGCCTACCCCTTTGGGAAAGAGGCGTGACTTTATGTATGTATGTATACATATTATCATCTTTTGTGCAATACGATTTAAAAATACATTTTTCTTGTTTCTTACTAGCTTCTGCGCGTGAGACCAATATTTTGAATAGCCTATAAGCTATTCCAGCTCACTACGCCTATTCCAAGTGTATTCCAAGGATCTCCGCCTATTCCAAGCTTCATCCAAATCGGTTCACTGGTTTAGGTCTGATTGAAATACAAACATACAAACACCAAAACAAACTTTCAGCTTTTTTATGAGTGGGATTTCTATAGAAAAGTTCGTAAATACTAATGGTCAAAATTAATTCAATTTGTTTTCAAAAAATATATTTAGTTTTCCAGGTTTCAATGTTTTACTTCTAGATCTTATCACCATTTAAGTGCATCGCCAACAAAGTTTAAGTAATCATCGCAGCCATACCAACAAATTATACACATCTCTAAGTTGCATATGCAATTTACCCCGCGAGCGAAGCTTTAGGTGGTCCACAGCTTGAGATAGATGTACTATGAAACTAACTTCATGATTATTGGTTTATAAACCAATTAGTTTTCCTAAAATCGGCTTTTCATACTCTTTGCACAATTTTCCTTCAACTTACTCGCATCTTAATCTCAAATCTTATCGGTTTATCGTGTCCCTTAAAACGTATTAAAGTCTCCCCAATTGTCGGGTGAAGATAGAATATCCTGTTTCCAGTCGGATGAAATCGTTAAACGAAAGACAAATACACGACACTCCCGCGGAAAATACGGAGAGATTAAAAGTAAAGGCGCTAGAGGCGCAGGGTTGCCATTTTATAAAAAAAAACAACAACTTAAATATTGATTATAGCAATATATTGAAGCGCTCGTGGTCGTGCTTGCTTAGTCGTTCTTGATAGATCGTCGAAGTTAAGCAACGTTCTAAACTCTAAACGGTCTGTAAGTAGAGGGGTGACTGCCAGTGGCATTTTCATCTGAGCGCTTCCGTGCTTCGGAGGGCACGTTAAATTGTCAGTCCCGGCTATTTAGTCACTAAGCCATAACGGAGGCCTTAAAACTCCGTCACCAGAGTTGGCCACTGACTCATACGAACTTACTTACTTAGCAACAAATTTGTTCACAATAACTCGTAGAACATACGACCTCAGGATCAGAAGGAGTTGCTTTTGGACCATCAGTACTCTCAACACTATCTTCTTGTCTTGTATCGTCCTTCACACATCTATCCATTCTTTTTGTCTGCCTCTTTCATATTTTTCTCTCATATGCTCAGGCGGAGAAATCATACGTAAGAATCTTCGCTCAAGTTTTGAGATTGGTCAGTGGATCAAATTCAGGTGCAAATTTTTTTATTAAGTATTAATTAATAATTATTATTACCCTCTGTAATTATTTATGATGATCCTTTGATAGCTTGACTATTATAGGTTTTTCTAATTTAATGTTGTTTCTGTAAATAAATGTTAATATTATATTTACCATCTTCACTTGGTACTATTTACCTAAATCCGGGATGACCAGTCGCAGCAGCAACCTCGCCGAGACTACCTGCTATTAGTAAATAAGTTTATTTTGTGTACCTATGTTAGATTAAGGTAGGTAGGTATACATTTTATAATATGGGCCGTAGTTTTTTACATCTTGTACTAATGTTGCCTGAATTAAATTATTTTATTATTATTATTAACACCTTCAGCGACTATCAGTGATGACATTAGACCGGAAACAGACAGTGCGAGCTAGAAACAACAACATTATTATTAATAAATTTGATTTGATTGATTAAAGAAAAAGAAAATAGTTCCAAATCCTTTAAGTGACAACCCTAGCCTCGGACAGGCTTCAAGTAAACAGCCGTCTAGCCACCCCGTGATTATCGAGACATTGTCACACGGGGAACACACTCTTTTCTAATTAAGTGTTTGCTTGGACTTAACCTTCTTATCGCGATAGATCAGTAAGTTCGTATGGCTTCTGGTGATGTAATTAGGGTTGAGGGAATAATGACATTTATCTCAGAGTCTAAACCCTAAAGTAGTAACCCTATAGAGTTTTGGCCGGCAAAGGGCATCATAGCAGCTAGGACTGTTCATTTTTGGAGATCCAGACCGGCAGGATATATATCCACCCATATAGTGCGAGTCGGAGGATGAACTCGCTCCTAATCAATATAGTGCATACTATATTGATTTATTGATTCGGAAAGGAAACTTTAGTCTCGGACCGGTTTCCGAGACTAAAGTTTCCTGAGTCGGAATATAATAATACTTTCTCCCTCAATCAAAAATCGCTATCGGCTAAACAATTTAAAGAAATCAAGGAATTTTGTGCCCAATTTCGCAAAAAACGGGTTAATAATGCGACTTGAGGGCGAGAACATTCAGACTGACCAACAGACAAACACATTTTTTGGCCATTATGGTATGTTGGTGAACTTGGCAGATCATTGTCCAGCAGATCAAAAAAAAAGTGAGTTCTTATCGCATGCAGATGAGATCTACAGTTCCTGATACTTTTTTGAAAATAGCATTATGGTTGTGGGCATGCCCACCGTACTCATAACGGTGGATCCGCGCCTGGATCCAGTCTTCTCTTTGGAAAACATTGTTTTGACGTTAGCGAAACTGGGGCGAAACGAAACGAATTTTATTTATTTAAACAACAAAAGTATCTCGTTTTCTCAAATATATTTACTGCCGGAAAAATACTAAAGTAATTAATGTGCTGCTATACAAATATAACTCTTATTTACATCGTTTTAAATGCCATCCCTTGCAAGTTATTGCGAAATAATTTCACGTCAGTTTCTCTTTCGGCCTTGGTATTATTACGTTTATTTGTGCATCGTTATTTGTAAATGAATCCTGTTCTTTTGTAATACAGTGTATTTTTGCTTGACATTGTAAAACAAACGTAGTTGACGTGTGTTTAGTTTATGTGGACGTTTCCAAGTTTATGTGACAAGTGAAATTAGTATTTTGCGGAATACGTTGTGGTATAAATCCTGGCACTACAAGCCCTTATTTTGTTTAATCTTTTATTGTCATTTTCAATCGTTTCCAACGAAGTAATCTCGTTTGAAACAATCATTTTATTGGCTTCTGTGCCGGTTCAGGGTTAATTTTAACTACAGCAATGAACATTCCGAAGATCTGACTCAAATTGATTTGTTACTCATTATCACTATAAGTACCTAACAGAAGATTTTTTTAAAATTTATTTTGGTTTCAACAATTGTTAAAATTTTGTAATTTGTATAAATAAATACAGGGAACAGGATGTAAAATATAACACTACATAGACACACAGATCAGATAATCTAAAAAAGTAACCGAAAGTTAGCACATCTTGTGTTATGAGAAACACATGAGCAATTATTCTGCTCGTTCTATACATTTTTACATACTATTATATTAATTCATATTATAATTTTATAAATAAATATAAAAACTTTAGGTAACTTCAGCATCATACATTTTTTTAGCATCATACATACAGCTGATATCTTTGTTCCTGACGAGAAAGTACCTCTTACCACAAGGAATAATAAGTATCTTCACAGAAATCATAAAATACATGTCAATTAGGACATTAGCATGACTCATTATGACTAAGCTTAGGCATAAAACGACAAATTAATACGCAAATTGTCGATGGAAAACTGCCACTGCGCAGCTTTCGAAATGAAACCAGGCCGTGTAAATAATAATTAGTCGCTATTGTGTGCAGGGTTCCGTGAAAAACAAATTACTTTATTAATTATGAGTAGGTAAACTTTTCAATTCTTTGTATGAACATTTTTATTTAATTAGTTCAAGGTTGCAATTAACTAAAGAGCCGTGTTGGCCGAATGGGGTTGTACCTCGACTTTCAATCCGAAGGTCGTGGGATCGAATCCCGGCCGTGCATCAATGGATTTTGCGTTTCGTAAAATTTATATGCGCTTTAACACGAACTCTGAACGGTGAAGGAAAACATCGTGAGGAAACCAGTTAGTATATAGGCGGTGATGGGCTTGCAACGGTATGGAATACTAACTTCTGCAAGATGTGGGCATGTATCAAATATGTATTTGTACATGCCTCTGACTACACCCTTAGACATCTTCAAAGGATCTGGAATATAAAGATCTGAGAGAATGTCTACTGCACCTTGGGGATACAGTCGTGACTCGTGACCCAGTTTTTTGATTTTTTTTGCAATTAACTAAATTGTTTTTTGGATTCTTTATATTGAAAAACATGACTTGCGTGTATATACCAACTTTTTTGAGAAAAAAGTTAACGAATGCCGCTCACCCATGCAACGGTGATTTAACATAGTCCTTTATCTAGGTTCTTTGTAAATAATATTATAAATAACAACCTCAGTGGCGTAGTGGGTGAAAGCCCGCTTGGGACGCAGAAGGTTGCGGGCTCGATCCCCGCCTGGGGAAAAATGTTTGTATGGTCAGTAAATATTTATCTCGGGCCCGGGTGTTTCTGTGTATATTATGTATTTATCTACAAACATAAAGTATGGAAGTATCAGTTATTTGGTTCCCATAGTACAAGCTTTGCCTAGTTTGGGGCTAGATGATGCTGTGTGAAATGTCCAGCATTATTATTATTTGTCGGTAACTAGGAAAACAGTCAGTGACGTAATCTCAAAGGTTCTTTTTACCCGACTGCGTCAGAAGGAGGGTAATGTATTTTCAGACATTTGACTAAAATTTATATTATTTATTTATTTTACTTTTTATTTTTTTTATTATTTCTTAAAACAATTCTATTACTATAACTAATTATTTATTATACGTATAGGTATTCTTAATTAAGTGGTAATTCAGGCAAATTATCTAATAGGTAAACATACGCTTTAAAGCTAAATCGTAATTTTGTGACGCTTAAACGGTTACAAATTTTTGTTTTTTCCAATTTACACATAATGTTTGACCTGAATTCACCAATTAGATTATAATCCACCGAACCCTTATTTGTCTGTCGGTTTGTCTGCACAATACAAAGTAAATTGCGGTCTCCTAATTAAATTGTGTGATTCACGCTTTCATGTCCCTTTGTTTCTTTGTATTAATTTATTATTGTTGTATCTACCGTGCGTAATAATATGTCCCTGATATTAGTGTTCAGAGTACTTTTACAGCGGCGTCAAGAGCCAATTCCTATTCATACATACAAGGGAACAATCAGGGTCACCAATTGGTGACCCCTCTTACGAGGCGTTTTCGACGACGTGTCTCGTGCAGTGGGGTTACCAGTTGGTGACGCTGACTGTATATTTTACATAAAAAAAGCTTCATACGAGATAGTGGCAAGTTCTAGTAACGGAGTTTTTAGGCCACCCTTAGGCCTTCAACATGGCTTAACAACTTAATAGCCGGGACCGACAATTTAATGTGCCCTCCGAAGCACGGAAGCGCTCAGTTCATGATGCCACTAGCGATCACCCATCCACTTTGTGACCGCTCAGAACTTTTTCACT
The DNA here is from genome assembly GCA_963565295.1 of Epirrhoe alternata. Classification (NCBI taxonomy): domain Eukaryota; kingdom Metazoa; phylum Arthropoda; class Insecta; order Lepidoptera; family Geometridae; genus Epirrhoe; species Epirrhoe alternata. The sequence continues at coordinate 10,793,229 of OY751392.1, forward strand.
TCGACGATCGAACGACTGAGCAAGGACTACGAGCGCTTCTTTCCAGTAGAAATGGATCGATGTTCTCTCATCGCCAAGAGCTTGTGTTCATTCAAACAATATTTTCCAAAATTGCACTAATAGTTTTTTATTCGTAATAACCTTCTAAATGTTCATAGCTAAATGTGCGCAAATAAATCGAGAGTATTAAGTGCAGAATTGGACGCCTATAAAACGCTATAATAACACCATATTAATGCAATAAAGTTGAATTGCTTCACTAACGTGGACGTAGATGCAACAATCCTGGATGTGGCAGACTCTTCCTCTTCGAATTGTCAAATGGATTTTGAACACCTAAAGATCAAGAACTCAATCTAAACTGGTGCATAAAAGAAGCCTTGAGGAGCACTTAAAATCTTTTCCCCACACTAAATCAAAAGAACTAGAGACTCAACAAGAAGAATTCACTCTCATTAGCGTCATTGCGTCATCGGAGCGTCGATGACCCGACTATTTAATATTTGTATGTATGTTAGTCTGTAAGGTATCTATAAATATGGGCCAATGCCATTGCCATAAATGTATAATTTGTTATGTGTTGCCTGAAATAAATGGTTGTTTATTTACTTATTTATTAGCATTACTTCTAGTATAATTACTCACCTACTTATTTTTTATGTTATCATTTTTTCATCATCCATTTTGATATTTTTTATTGACGGAATTTCAAACTTCTTCCCTAAATATTTTTTTAATTAACCTATACTTTCCCTTGTCTGAGCAAAGGTATCCCCCAATTGCTTCCATCTGTCACGGTCCTTTGCCACTGCCAGTCCTCTTGAAAGGCATCTAGGTCATGACGCCAACGTTTTCTTGGCATGCTCCGGCTTCGTCGCCCATCTGCATAAAATTAAAAAAAAAATCCTTTAGAAAAGTCATCATTCATCATTGGCCTGCCCTTATCCCGCTTATGCGGAGGGACAACATGTTCTCTTTCTCCACTCTCCACATCACTCATCTCCATATCCACTCCTTTCTTACCCATATCTTCCTTTAGAAAAGTGTCAAAATCATATTAAGTAGTTTTTGTTCGGATAAAAAAACAAACGAACCGGCCTGCCCTTATCCCGCTTATGAGGAGTCGGAACAACATGTTCTCTTTCTCCACTCTTCTCTATCACTCGTCATTTCCATATCCACTCCTTTCTTACCCATAATTTCTTTTAGAAAAGTGTCAAAATCATATTAAGTAGTTTTTGTTCGTATAAAAAAACACAATGTCTCTTCCATATTTTGTAGCACAGAATCGTTTATATTTACGAGTGAAATAAACGTGCGCAGGAGTTTCCGGACTTAAGATCTCAAGGCTGATGCATCTTTGATGCTGCATCATTCTGTCAGTAACCGTAGTGTTTACTGACGTATACCTACAATCTTAAGTACCCTGTTGAGTGTATTTTTGTCTAGAGGTAATTCTGCTATATTTGTATGAATTTTTCCAATACGAGCAGGTACTTAACAAAGTTGTTTTTTTTTTCAAATTTTACTTGAAAATATCATAATTACGCAAAGTTACTTCAGAAAAATATCGACTTTGATGAAAAGATCGTGGGTTCGAACTGTTATCAGAGTCTGGGGAAACGGCTTTTTAAAAGTCTTTTAATTTAGAACTTTTACAGAACTTTTAAGATTCTTAGAACAAATGTTTAGGATAGAGACGCAGTCGAGACTGACTCCTCATTGATGTACCTTAGACATTGAGAAGTGCTGACAGTATCTTATGTCTATATAGATGTAGGGATATAACAGAACCAAGAGCAGCCACTTTTTCCAGTCCTATGCCATTCATCCCAATATCGTCAGACAGTCAAAAAATGTTTTTAAAATGAACTAAGTGTGTTATTTTATCCCATTTGGAATAGGTCAAACAATAAATGTTAAAAACTTATAAAAGTAGACGGTTGGAAGGACTTGGACTCTCCCAAGTCCTTCCAACCATCTCTCTCCTTTGATAGCTTTATATCATTTATTAACTAAGATTTGAGATACCTATCAGTATAATAATATCTGGTATCGAAATAAAAATTATAAATTCATCTCACAACTTTCGTACATAATATTAAATAGTAAGATGTGTATGTTAGCCTTGGCATCACGACGTCCAGTGATCCTATGCGTGGGCGCAGACTTCCGCGTATGACTTGCCATAACGCAGACATTGCCACTCATAATTATTTATAATAAAATGTATGGATTTGATGTGATATTTACACAGACAATATTCCTTTGGTGTATTTGTTGATGTGATGGCAAGCACTGATTTGTTTATGCAATTTCTTGTGTCATGTATCTTGGGTATACTATATTAAGTTCGAAAATATGTCATGTGTCAAATGCATTTAAGGATCCTCTTTGAGGCGCATTTATCCTATCACCACACTTGCTTAAAACTGACACAACAGGAAGAAGAAATACCTACTTGTACTGTCGCTTGCAATAAGAAGTCAATGCAATCTATACTTTTAAAAATAATGTCACACCTATTATTATTGGACTTCTAAAAAAAAACTAAAAAATATTTTACATTCATGTGGTGAAATCAATAGTAGTCGGAAAAAGTTGAATATGTTATCTGAGCTTTTTTAATTAGCCTATACTATCCAACTGGGCAAAGGCCTCCCCCGTCACCTTCCACACTTTTGCGATTTTCCCCCAATCCTTCTTAAAGGCGTCCAGGTCATCGCGCCAGCGCTTTGGCCTGCCTCGGAGTCGCCTGCCATCCACCGGGATCCAACCAGTCATCTTAGTTTATACCCTACATTGTGGAATATTGATATACATTTTAGTAAAACAATCTACTTGTACTGTACACCTTGCACATCATTTAAAGTTCTACTAGATAGGATACCTATATCCTATCCCAGTTCCAGTAGAACTTTAAATCTGTGAATTGAAGCTCATATATACATTTAAAATCTTAAAAAATAAGATGCATGAAGGTCATTCAACATGACAGGAATATATTTATGTGAACAAAGCCACAGGGAAACAAAATCAGAATCTATAGTAACATTTAAATGTACGAGTTCTGCAAGATTTGGGCATGTATCAAATATGTGTTTGGACATTCCTCTGACACACAGATCCTTTGAAGATGTCTAACCCTTAGACATCTTCAAAGGATCTGTAATACATAAAAGATCTGAGAGAATGTCTACCGCGGCTTGGTGGTACAGTCGTGACCCTGTTTTTTTCTAATGCCAAACCTGCTAGGACAACGAATGCAGCTACTTAGCGCTATATTTTACAGTAAATGTATGCATGTAATAGTTGGTCCTGTGGTCTAGGTAGTAGTAGGCTTTGGGTTCGAATTCGATCGTGCATGTTTTTCTGTCCAAAAATTTAGGTTTGTGCTCTATGCCATATGCACACAAATGGTGAAGGAAAACATCGTGAAGAAACCGGCATGTCGTAGAACCTAAGAAGGTCAAGTGCCCGAAAAGAGCCACCATGAGGCGCACTTATTCCTTTCACCACCCTGGTTCGAAGGATTAATGACACGAAAAGAAGAAGTGTAACTTACAAAGATATTGCAATTTTTTTGAGACCCCAAAATGCAAATTAGATTTCGGCGCGTGAGCACACTGTGGCGCCTTGAGAGAAAGTGATACACGTTGAAAGGACCTCAGATTTGTGTCACTTTATCGTCGGATCCTTGTTATCTTTGCCTACTTATTATGATGTTTACTTTTGAGATTCACCTCAGTTGGTTGATAAGTCCAAAAATATTTAAAAGTTGAGTACTTTCTATAGAAATCACGCAATGTATGGATTCACGATTGCGTTATTAAATAAAATTACCAAGTGCGTGTCAGACCATGCACAGTGTAGGGTTCTGTCTGTTTACAAACTTATATTTATTATATTTGAAATATCATATTAGTTTCATGAGGTGGCAATAAGGATTAAGGACGTAAATCTAATATGTAGCGATGGGCTTGCAACCTATCACATGGAATGCTAACTTCGAAGACATCAAAGGATCTTGAATGACTTGATCTGAATGTCTACCGTTGGTGGGTCGCAATATTTTTCGTAAATTGAAGAGAGCGTAGAGAATCGATTTCACGACCCAGTTGTGTCAAATGGGGAGTATGAATGTTCGAAAGTGCATTGTCATATTTTGAACATTACGGTGATGTGACTCACGGTCGCATTTTTCGAACAACACGTTCGATCAGGGCTGAGAGGTCATGAATATCAGATTTTGAATCTTCTTATCGGTTTTGAAGTGTGACAAGATTTTATGTGCGCTCCAAAAGGGGCTTCGTGTTCTGCTTTTTGAATTTTTGTCTATGTCTATCTATGTTTTTCTTATCATTTGAGAGTACTGTACTGACATAGTCCGCATAAACTATTGCCCAGAAAAACACTGAGAAAATCTTTACAATTCTTTACATTTCATAATTCTTGTGCTAACTTCTTCAAGATGTATTTGAACATGCCTTATAAACCAGGGGATCAAAATATCTGAGGTAATTCTTACAGGTTTCCTCACGATGTTCTCCTCCAAGGACCTTGAGCTACTTGATCTGAATGATAACCGAGCCTGGGGATACAGTCGCGTACTTTTTTTTTATGATGAATGGGTCGACTCTTGACCTCGAAACTTACATAGGCAAGAATGAGGTCTACGATGGAGCGGGCCTACCCAGCGACTTTACCTATAATTATTCAAACACAGTTCTATAAAACGGCGACCCGTATGTCGATCCTATTGGTCATTTCTTCAAACAGCTCCACAAAACTGCAGCCCGTACGTCCTCTCTAATTAGCTCAGCTTCACTTTGTAGCGTTCGCGGAAACACACAACAAAGGGGTTTATGCCAAAGGACAATACACTCGCGATACATATTAATTTCATTACACAATTATGCATATATTTACCGCAATCGGATAAAGGGGCCCTAGGTGACCCTAGGGATCAGTAGACCAACCACCAACACATTCACACGAACTTTGTCATCGAATAAAATTGAATAACATCCCAGATACACTAACATCGTTTGTTATGATCACGGTAAGATTTTGCTTACGATTCGTTTCGCAGATTCGTCATCGGAACCGATGCGATGTAGAACACGCAATAAGATATGAGAAATGACGAGTCTTGGGGTTTAGTCAAAGTCAAAAATAATTTATTCAGTAGGACTGCTGAGATCACTTTGAATCGTCTTATAACTAGGTGAATATGTTCTAAGAAAAAAATAATAATCAGTGTGCATAAAATTACAAAATACAATAGAATCAGTCGAGCTATCTAAGGATCGTCGTAAAACGATCTATAGATAGCTCAACTGATGCAGTCAATGCCAGTCGGATATGTTCTTAAAAAATTAAAACTATATTAGGTTAGAAGAGTTCATAATGCAATGTGTCATTTTGTTTAAATTACTTTGATTTACCTTCGTATTAATCTCTGTCGAGACAATGAAAACTGACCCTAACGGACAAAGAACTGGCATGTACCGTTGGCACGTACCTTATTGTTTTCCTGAAAGTGCTTGACAATACGTTGCAACACCGTATCCTCCAATTATCTCGTTTTTTGAACTTAAATAATTCCGTCAAGCACGAGTAGGTTCGCGCTGTCGGGTTCCGTAGCAATTCTTTATACAGACAGACGAACGAGTATGGCTCTCCTTGTCCTACTCTGCTCTATAGGTACTTATGAAACCCATAAAAATATCCTAAATAAAAAAATAGCACTAGGCCCTGCCTGTGACAAAAATGAAATAAATAATGCTGAACATTTTCACACAGCATCATCTAGCCCCAAACTAAGCAAAGCTTGTACTATGGGAACCAGATAACTGATATACTACATATATACTTTTTGTATGTAAATACATACATATTATACATAGAAACACCTAGACCAGAGATAAATATTTGCAGATCATACAAACATTTATCCCGCGGCTGGGATTGCCCCCGCAAACTTCTGCATCACAAGGCTTTCACCCACTGCCCACAGACATCGTCGAAAAGTTTATATCGTAGCGTTTATTCTTAGTAAGTACGTAACCCTAAAATCTTTCAGTATTATTCCAAAACGTCTTTGATATTGTCACGTCAGTATTAGCAGAGCAAGGAACTTTATTGTTCGGTCATTGTCGTGTGATGAGTTTATTGCGCTTACGTCAATGTTTTGCTAATAATGCACGTTTTTGCATTCTATTTTCAATATGCACTAAAAACGGCAACATTGCCAATTAATGTAGGTAGTTCTTGAGTATATTTTCATAATTTCTGCTAAGTACAGAATCTTCGTCTTAATAATAGTGGAGCTGAATTTGTCGCATTAGCTATTATAAAAAAAAAAACTTAGGCCTTTACAAATGTTCTTCTTTTTCTTCTTTCGAGTCGATGAATCACGTTATTCAGAGCCATTTGGACCAGTAGGAGGCCACATTCATAGTGTATCATCTAATATTAAATGATTTATACAACGTCAGGCAGGAGGCAATTATGCCTACAAATAACGGGACGCTGAAGTGCCTGGGACATTGTTAGAGATGAAATAGGCTTGCCTTGCAACTAAACCATGCCCTCAGCTTAATCAGCAGGAAAGACGACGTCAATACGTGTGGAGCTGACTAAGCTGCTTTCCTCGCGATGTTTTCCTTCACCGCTAAGAACTCGTGTTAAAGCTATTAAAACGCTGATGGTAAATGTAAACAATCGATACAAAATTACCAGCAAAATTGTTTGCCCGAAGGCTCTGTTCATATCAAACCCAATTTTTACTGGTATTTTCTAAGACTAAGCCAGTCTTCCAAGCTCAAATCATGAGCTTGGTAAGGCAGTCTTGAAAATAGATCCAGGGATAGTGTTGTGCAAAAAGACTATCTGATTGATACGACCAATTGATTCTTATGACGGAGGCATAGATTCTGCCAGAAAAATAATCTTGCTATCATACAACGACCTCTGTGGCGCAGTGGGTGAAAACCGGCTTGTGACGCAGAAGCTTGCGGGTTCGATCCCCGCCGCGGGATAAATGTTTGTATGATCTGCAAATATTTATCTCGGGTCTGGAGGTTTCTATGTATAATATGTATGTATTAACAAACAAAAAGTATGCAAGTAGTATATCAGCTATCTGGTTCCCATAGTACAAGCTTTGCTTAGTTTGGGGCTAGTTGATGCTGTGTGAATTGTCCAGCATTCATAATTGGCCTGCCCTTATCCCGCTCATGCTGGGTCGGCACAAACAACATGTTCTCCTCTTCCACTCTCCCCTATCACTCGTCATCTCTGTATCAACTCCTTTCTTTTTCATATCTTCTTTCACACAATCCATCCATCTTTTCTTAGTTCTACCTTTCATATCCATTCACATTCATTTCCATCACCTTTTAGTTACATGACTTTCATCCCTCCGCATTACATCCCATACCACGGTAACCTATTGATTATTATTATTTTTATTTTTATTTTCAGCTCACGAATCTCTTACTAATCTTAATTATTGGCATTGCGGTATATCTTATTTACCTAATCCAACGCCATCACCAGAGTTTGCCAATATTACGAACTTTGTAACACCAATTCCTTAAGACTAGATGAATCCTCAATCAGATTAATAAGAGTTTAAACTGTAGTGGCTGAACCAAACGTGATTGATTTTCTAGTTCGAGCGTGTTGTTTTGTTCAGCATAGCTAGCTCGTCTGATTGATTCTGCTGCTAGATGCCCCGAACTTCTACCCGCAATCATTCCGTTTTGTTCCATTGGTTTTGCTAAGCTGGGCTTTCCATTGAAATAACTTTGGTATTACAAAATAAACTGGAAATTGAATCAAGTCAGTTCTTAATGAAAATTTGAAGACGCGAATGAGCGTATCGAAATAAACTCTAGGATTTATGAATGCGCTTAGCATCTATATTTGTTTTATTCCTAATTCCATAGTTGAAGTTTCCATAGTTCCATAGTTCTTGAGTTTATAGTTTGATAGTTCCTAATTTAATGCTTGGATAAGGTGCAATACCAATACCATATGGGTATGCCATATGGTGCAATACCTTAGATAAAAAAAAATATGGTGGTAAAAAAATATGGCCATATGGTGCAATACCTTAAGGGTGCAATACCATATACCTAATTATGTAATTCCTTTAGTCATCTGGTTTCAATGATAAAAGTTTTGTTCTATGTAGCGCTGCATAAAAAGCATTCAATCTAAGTATTAATTATTAATTTATTTGGTACGAATTATGTTTAAATAGCATACCTAATTATACACGATCAACAAATTTTCAAAGCGTTTTAATAAATTGAGCGTAAAGTTTATTTTGCGCAATAAAATAGTCAAAGCAATAAACAAATACTTACAAATTAAACATAAATTCTGTTTTCGAGCTTTTTAGTTGCACCAATATTTAATGTTTCCGGGAAATGAAACCAAACAGGTATTTCATTTTGAAACGCTAAGCCCTTTGAGCACGGACATCCAATTATGTAAATGCATTCGAAATGCATTTTAAGCTGTTGATTTTATATTTGAAAACATGTCACTTGTTATTACAAATATTATACCTAAGCGGCACCACCTATTTTGCGCTATACAGGGTGTAAAAAGACAACTACCGAAAACTGAGGGGGGGTAAAATCAGGCCATGATTCTAAACATATTAAGCGAAAAAAAAACGCATTTTTTGACTTAGCTTAGTCATTTTACGTTATTTTCGGTTATTTATTACCAGGACGGCGATGGGCTTGCAACCTGTCACGTATGGAATACTAACTTCTGCAAGATGTGGGCATGTATCAAATATGTATTTGTACATGCCTCTGACTACCCCCTTAGACATCTTCAAAGGATCTGGAATATAAAAGATCTGAGAGAATGTCTACTGCGCCTTGGGGATACAGTCGTGACCCTGTTTTGTTTATTACCAGGACAACATAATAAGACCATACCTACCTAATAATTTCATTTTCATAAAGAAAAAAACACTTAAAACTCAAAATCCAGCAATCTACGTAAAAAAACGCGCCCAGAACATACGCAAACAGTACTTTTCGAAGGCTGTTTTCTCCGGATATAATGATTTTTTCGGAAAATCCTTTTGGATTTGGTTGTGTGTTGGAATGCTGTACCTACCCCTTTTGGCTTCGGTAGACGTCTTTTTACACCCTGTATAATAGCGATGTTATTGATATTTGTTATAAAACTTGTACCTATGAACGGTGAGAGAAGAATTTACCCAAACAGTTCTCTCATAAGAAATTGATATCACGTGGTTTCGCGGACATGAATTGAACCAATCACAAAAATCTCTTTCAAAAGTCTCGAGATTTTGAGTTATTATTCGTTTGAGATTTCTGATTGGTCAATTCAAATGATCATGTGATTGCAATGTTACGCGTATGAACCATATTTACCCATATTTCATCATCATCATCATCATCTCAGCCTTTTTTAACGTCCACTGCTGAACATAGGCCTCCCCCATAGATTTCCACAGCGATCGATCTTGTGCAGCCTACACCCAACGGCTCCCAGCAACCCTTACAAGATCGTCTTTCCATCTAGTGGGGGGCCGTCCTCTGCTGCGATTTCCGGTGCGTGGCCTCCACTCGAGAACTTTTCTGCCCCAACGGCCGTCAGTTCTACGAGCTATGTGCCCCGCCCACTGCCACTTCAACTTGCTAATCCTGTGTGTACCCATATTTATCAAACTCAAAATCAAAGTCAAAAAGCATTTATTCAGTAGGACCGCTGGGATCACTTATCTAAAACTTAAAACTTATTTTACTCCTGTTGTTTCGCGACCAATACCGTGAAGAATCAGGGCCACAAACACGGTTTGGGGCCCAGCATTATTTTAGGTGATCCATCTTTATTGTATCTGGTTTCCTCATGGTAAATAAAAGCTTGTAATAAAAGTAAAAGAGTCTTTCTAAAAGCAGTCGACAGTTTTGCGGCTGTGTCGCTCGCGTGACGTACTGCCGTCCGTCTGTTAATAATAAATTAGCTCGGCGCAACCGGACTATGTATCACCCCCTGTGGAGACTGCATTTTACATAGAAAGCTGAACTTTAACTTGCTTATCACCATCATTCTCATCTATCCTACCTTTATCTGACGCTAAGAGAAGTCAGCACATCATGACGTCTGTTCGTCTTTCCTCCTCCACTCAGCTTATCAGCGGTGTTTCTATGCACAATATTGATGTATTTACGAACAAAAAGCATATCCTATAAATATTATAAAGGCGAAAGTTTGTAAGTATGGATGTATGGATGTATGGATGTTTGTTACTCTTTCACGCAAAAACGGCTGGACCGATTTGGTTGAAATTTGGTATGTAGATAGGTGATACCCTGGATTAACACATAGGCTACTTTTTATCCCGATATTCCCGCGGGAACGGGACTTACGCGGGTGAAACCGCGGGGCGCAGCTAGTAAGTAGTATATCAGTTATCTGGTTCCCATAGTACAAGCTTTGCTTAGTTTGGGGCTAGATGATGCTGTGTGAAATGTCCAGCATTATTGTTATTATTTTGTTTGTAAATGTTCAACATCTCAGGACTATGGAGTCCCGGACCTTTAACAGGCGTACATGGGGCCGAAGCCACACCCTTACTGCTGGGCTATTCAGGCTTCTCGTACTTTTACGTAAACGTAAACAAACCGTAAACAGGGTCACGACTGTATCCCCCTTCCCCCCTTCCAGATCCTTTGAAGACGTCTAAGGGGGTGGTCAGAGGCATGTACAAATACATATTTGATACATGCCCACATCTTGCAGAAGTTAGTATTCCATACGTGAAAGGTTGCAAGCCCATCGCCGCCTATAAGAATACTAACTAAACCAGTTAGTATTCTTATAGGCGGCGATGGGCTCACGATGTTTTCCTTCACCGTTCAGAGCTCGTGTTAAAATGCATATAAATTTTACGAAACGCAAAATCTATTGAAGCACGGCTGGGATTCGATCCCACGACCTTCGGATTGAAAGTCGAGGTACAACCCGATTCGGCCAACACGGCTCATTCTCGTACTTTTAACATCTTAAATTCCCTTATTTATGGTCTTTGAGGATATCTACCGTAGCTTGGGGACATGGTGACGGAAGTTTTAGGTCGCTTTTAGACCTATTCTTTTCGACCCTGATTTTGAAAATTCGTTATCATAATAATGCCACAAACAGACACAATTGATACAAACGGCAAACTTATATAACACGTCTAGTTCTATCGAGGCCAGAGGGTGAAAAACAAGGGTGTTTTAGTATTTTTTTAATTTCTCGCATTCCGTGTGAGTGAGGCGTATGCTAACACCAAAGCGTGCACTGGTGAAAAACTGAAGTATTTTCTGCGAGGTTTCTGTTCGATGTTTTTACGAAAGGAATAATGTGTTTTAATTATTCATAAGAGTTACTTTGTTTCATTCAAATGTTAAGCATTGATTCTAAAGGCAACATAATAAAATATTCAAAGGTTTCCGAAGAAAAGGTAGCAATGGGTTATTTTTAAAGCTCTTACACCTATATAATGTGAAAGAGAGGGTGTGTGTGTATGTTAGGTGTGTGTAGTATCTCTAGATGAAAAGATGAATTTTCCTTCAAAGGGGATATTGAGACTTTTTTAGTTTTAAAATCCCTGTCAGTCTTTGCTTGAAGCTCCAAACGGGATTTTGACACTAAAATTCCCAAAATCCCTTTGAGGGGAATTTTCAATAAGGATTTTGGAACTAACCCAATAATTTTCTAAAATTGTTTTTTTTACATATTTTAGGAAACCTAACAGCTTAGAAGTGAACAATTTAGGGTCGATTCACATCTGACGGAAGATCCGTCGCGTATTATCGGTCGCGGAACGCCAGAACTGACAAATGTATAGAAAAACACTCGACCGTTCACACTCGACCGATGATACGTTAGTCCGTCGAGTGTGAACGGTCGAGTGTTTTTCTATACATTTGTCAGTTCTGGCGTTCCGCGACCGATAATACGCGACGGATCTTCGGTCAGATGTGAATCGACCCTTAGAGTCTAACTTATAAATAGTATGCAGCAGGAGGCTTCATAATATAAGAAGGCTAATTACTAGTTTCCGGGAATAAAAGGTTTGAAGGTAGATAATAATATGAGTGTACGTTAATTTCGTCCTATATTTTATGATATAATAATGCTGGACAATTTCACACAGCATCATCTAGCCCCAAACTAAGCAAAGCTTGTACTATGGGAACCAGATAACTGAAATACTACTTATATACTTTTTGTTTGTAAATACATACATATTATATACAGAAACAACCAGACAAACATTATCCCGCGGCGGGGATCGAACCCGCAACCTTCTGCGTCCCAAGCGGGCTTTCACCCACTGCGCTACAGAGGTCGTCAAATGATGTGAAAGGTCGTCGAGTCACAAGAATTTTCTAGAACGTGTTAAACCCGACACCTTGTTCAGGTTTAACACTAGACCTAGACAATCATACGAATTACTTATTCATTAAAAAGTCGCTGTTCTTGAGCGTTTATCAAATCGATAGTCCCCAAGCGTCGGATCCGGCGCCGGCCGCGCTAATCATCCAATTACACACAATTGTGGACTACCCTCAAATTAAACTATCAACGCCAAACCTTTGAATTAGTTGGACATTTTCTTTTTTTTTGGCGACTGTTTTTAATGATATGTACTTTTTATTAGTACAGACGTGATAAATGGCCGCCGTACCATTTGTACCATTAGATAGTACCATTGATGGTACAATTGGCCCTGATTTTTCCAACTAGTACCATGATAAACAAAACTAGGATACCACCCGGGTTTCTTGCATTTTGCTGGATCACTTTTACCATTAGGCAGCCATTGATGGTACAATTGGCACCGATTTTTCCCCCTAGTACCATGATAATGTGGTTGGAATTGAACGCTTGTTGTAAGTTGTAGCCCTGTTTTAATGAAATGAGCCTCTCTGAGGCGCACTATAAATACTTTAAATCACAATTTTGTGTAACAATCACGCCTAAACCAGTGAACCAATTTGGATGAAACATGGAATAGGCGTAGATAGTGATCTGGAATAGCATATAGGCTATTCAAAATGTTGGTACCACGCGGGCGAAGCCGCGCGCAGAAGCAGAACTAGTTTAATCAAAAAAAGTAAGTTCATATGAGTCAGTGGCCATGTGACGGAGTTTTTAGGCCGCCGGCCTCCGTCATGGCTTAACGACTTAAATAGCCGTGACCGACAATTAAACGCGCCCTCCGAAGCACGGCGCTCAGATGAAAATGCCACTGGTCACCCATCCACTTACGGACCGTTCAGAATGTTGCTTCGGCGATCTATCAAGAACGACTAAGCAAGCACAACATTTCCTTATCCAGTTTTGGTGCTCATAAAAGGACCACTGGATCACACCTGGACATCGTATCCCCTTTTTCTACAAAGTGATACATTTTAACCATTTAAATACCTTCAAAGTCCTTAATGAAGTGCAATTGATGGCCTTAGGGACCGGAGTAGGTAATAACATTTACATTGTCGCTTCAAATTATACCTGGTTATGGGAAGTACTGGCGTTCGCAGGCTTCGGTAACGATCTAAGAGTCGTATAAATCTATAAACATGTTGGGTATGAACAAAACATGCACAGGTTCTTGAAGACAAGCACAGAGATACGTGGGCATTTTACATGCGGTTGGTAATATCTTCTATTTTTATCCAATTCTTCTTTTTCCTCCAAGTTGTCAAGGATTGTACTAGAAGTTTATAAGTTACTTTCCTCAATAAATATCTTCAACAAATACTAAATGCTCTGGATATTATCTTACTTGTCTAAAGATCTCTTATACGCTCTAATAAAAAATCAAAAGATTTTTAAAAATACTTTTATACGAGTACGAGTGAGTCGTATTGGCCGAATGGAGTTGTGCCTTGACTTTCAAACCGATTAGCAAGCTGAAGTGGCAGTGGGCTGGCCATATCTGCCGAAGAACCGATAACCGCTGGGGTAAACGAGTTCTTGAGTGGAGACCGCGACTCGGCAAACGTAGTGTAGGACGCCCTCCAGCCAGGTGGAGTGACGATCTGCGAAAGGTTGCTGGCAGAAGCTGGATGCGTCGAGCTGAGGGCAGGGCGCAATGGCGCTCATTAGGGGATCGTGGCCGTGCGTCAATGGATTTTACGTTTTGTAAAATGTATATTTATTTGCACTTTAAAACGAGCTCTTAACGCCGAAGGAAAACATCGTGAGGAAACCCGCAGTTTGGTCAGATTCACACGTATTGACGATGTCTTTCCTGTGTACAAGGCCAATTAAGCCGAGAGGATGGTTAAGGTACTGGGCAAGTCTATGCCATCTCTATGTCCCAGGTACTACAGCGTCCCGTTAAGTGTAAGCATAGGTTGCCTTCTGACGCTGTATAAATCATCTAGTTTAGATGTAAAGTCCCAAGTTTTTGAGTAAACGAGTGCACCAGAAAGACCACCATCAGAGACGAAGGGCTACACTACTCCCGATCTGACGACCACGACCACTCTGACAAGAGACACAACTGAGAAGAAAAAGAAGAAGAATAAAAATCCTCTCAGATGTTTAGACATATTTTATTCTAGTATGATTCTAGTATTAAACTTGAAAGTTAAGCTGTATAACGATTTACGCCTCTCGGCAATAGTCATAAACTGAGGTGTGACCATTTTATCTTCGCGTTTTTATATTTAATTTATTATTGTGTTAAAATATGCAGACTACGGTGGTAATATTACCATTTTCGGTATTATTTTCTTTTCTAAATTATGGTTTAAAGGTGAATTATAGTTTTACGTACACAATTATGCAAATGGTATTGCCTATTGTAATTCAGAAGGTATTCTAAAATGTAAATTTTTATTGACGTATTCAATTTATTTATTTAAACTCAATACTCATAATACTCATTTGAATGTTTGATAAACAAAAATTGAAACATAATAATGCGGTAAAAAAAAATGATGCGACTTATCGCTGTCTATGTTCGGCCAAATCTGCGCGTCTTAGGCTCAAGACGCATTGAATGGTAAGCAACGCGTCAATTAGTTTTATAGCAAGCCATTATAAACCATATGAACAAATAGTACAAGATATAGAAACGCTGGCCACTGCACCAATAGCTTAAGTAAGAGATAAGTTTGCTCTTATTTCTTACTTGTGCTGTTAAATAGTGATAAGAGTCTACTTATTATGATAATAAAGCAGACATGCTTGTAAAGCCCAGTCTCTCCAAATTGAAACACTGAGGGCCCATAACCCAAACAGATTTCTCCATGCCCAAGAAAATGCTGCAAAATGAAAGAAACGTCATTTCCTTGAGATGTACATCGTCCTAACAATAGGGTTTCCAACTCGTATTATGTTTTTGCAATTGGATATTTAAATTCGTGTTCCATCATAAAGTTTACACTTAATAAACATGATATGCAGACAGATTTCGATTTGTTAAAATATTCCCTTTGTGCATAAATAAAATATATGTTTGTATATTTTATTGATAAATATTGAATGTGTGTTTTTGCTTCATTATTTAAAGTAAATATTGAATCGCTGAAATTATTTTTGGAAAAGTGTACTTTGATGTAATGGCAATGTAAAAATAATAATTCAGGCAACACAGAATATAATTTTATCCATATTTTATTGTGCATTTCAGTAGGTATTTCTTCTACTTGTGTCATTACTTCCAAGTTTTTAAGTAGTCTACCACTTTTTAAACTGCTATAGTTACAAGTTGCGAATAATGGACACAGAACAGTGGTTAGATCTACCGTAAAAAGTTTAGCTGGCAACACCGCAGTGACTTTTTGTAATATTGGCGGGATGGAATGGACAATAGGGCTTTATGGCATAATTAAAGTTAATGTACAGGAAATTAGGTCCGTCATGAGCTCGCGAGATGGAGGTTTTTGTTGGCATTTTTTGGTGGTCCAAATCAGCCTTTATGTAGGACATTTGTTTGTTTCGCCTTAATTAGATTGGGAACATTACTCGATCATAAAAAAAAACTCTTCGGAGATACTAGTATATAAGCCAGTGTTTAGATACAAGTATTATTCTGGAAAGAAATGTAGAAAGTATTTTAGGTACGGTTTTTTTGCAAAAAATACAAGTTAAATGCTGTCTCTTCTCCGGACAACTACTGAATAACTGGAAAATGGATAAGCTGTTAGTAAAAATTGGTATTTCTTCTTGTAATTGGATCCTAATAAATTAAAAAATTAAGTAATTACTATTGTAATTTTATGTACATAAAATGATACATGTTTTTTTGTATGTGTAGTAGCTTAGTTTCTGTAAGATATATCAGACCGTTATTAAAAAAAAAACACTAGTTGCTCCAAAATTAGAAATCAATATTTCACGTTTAAAATGTAATATTCATAAAATTCCTGTTGCTTTCGGAATTTCTGGTAATATTTTAAAAGCTCTCAATACAGATATTACCAACTTTGAAAACCCAAAATCATGTCACATTCGACCAAAAGCGCTTTTAAAACAATCGTAATAAAATAATAGTCGCTTACCAACAATTTTCAAAAGCAATAAACAGCTCATAAATTCAATTACTTAATGCAGAAGTTGATTTACGAGCCCGAAGCGGTTTTGGTGGAATAAAATCATACAGCGCCCAGAATCCGGCGTTGTGCCAAAAAACCTACTGTTGTGAAAAAATATGGACAGCGCCGACAACTGAGGTGTGCGCCAGATCTAGCACCTTTTTCGGCAGTAAATCGATTTTATTGCTGCATAAACCGAATTGTAGAGTTTGAAAATGGAATGAAAATTCGGCATATTTTTTGTTTTTTGAAAGTCAAAACTCAAATCAAATAAAATTGATTCTAGTATTTCAATGTCCTAGCAAAATTCCTATACCTACCTACTCAATGATATATTATTTACTGATATTTAATGATATATTCATACGGTAATAATCCAATAATTATTGGTAAATTGTATGATTACAAGTCAATACCAGCATTGTCCAGCATTATTTATTTATTAATTATTATAATACTACTTCAGTTTTATCAATTGTATGTAGAAACAATATAGGATAGAGAGTAAATATCTTAAAACATTGGGGAAAATCATAAAATAAGACCTAAATCAAATTGCAACTACATTTTCGAGTAGAGTTGGCAGCACCGAATATGGGCATCCGTAATTTTAATGGAGGGAAATAATAAGCTGGGTTATATATCAGAACGGCGACCTGCGTTTGATTTTTCATATGTTTTGGCGTTATCCCGCAGTGCTGCCAGCTAAAGATTTACGCGAGATGCCGCTATAGTGAATTATTATTTGGCTCAAAATAAATTGTTGTGAGAGTTTGCTATGGTTGAGTAGCTCGCCGCGTCGGTTGGTCGGCTTCCTGTAAAATGATTTATCCGCTGTAAAGCGAATGATAGAGTATCACCAATTTTATTGTTGACACTATCATCGTGAAGTAGGTAAGTCAACTGCCCAGTGGTCTAAACAATGGAATGTGAGATCTTCAAGACGATTTGGAAATCAGAAAAATGGAATGAAGAAATGTTCTAGACAGGCATATTTTTTAAAATATCGTTAGTAGAAATCCTACTGTGATAAAAATAAAACTACTCAACTATTTCTTTACGAAAAAATTGGTTGTCTGTAAAGTCGGTTTACTGACGATAGTTGAACGTGACAACGTTTGTGCTTCTTTGTCGCTCGTTCCGCGCTCTCGCTTGCACTTCAAGCCTTACATGGAACGCCTCAGAGCGAGGTAACGCCGCATTTTTTCGTGCGTGCAGCCGGCTCTATCGAATTATAAGACGTTGTCACGTCAAAATTATTGCTTGGTGTTGAGTGGGTGACAAATCAACAAACTTTCTTATTAAATTAAGGATCTCTACCAAATGAGCAGTAGGGTAAAGGACCAATGAGAGTCCTTTTAGGCAAGGCGTGAGTTGACGATTAGCATTACATTAACTGTGTTGGCCGGGTGCCCGTATTCAACAGTCAAGGTCCTTAGTGCAAGTACCTAGCGGTTAGTGACTGGAGTTGTCTGCCCAACAAGAATTTGCATTATTTTAAACATATTTATCTATTTTTTGAAGGTTGTTGTTAAGAGACGAGATCGCGTAAAGGTTTTAGATAATATTCGAATGATTTTTTAAATTTTATAACGGGACTTAATCGCGTAGGTATAACATTTGTTTATTTACCTCGACGTTTCAGTAGCGTTACAGCTACCGTGGTCACGAGAAGACTGCCCGCCGGTTCGCCTCGTTCGCCTCTTCGACCGATGAGAAACTACCCTCATTCGGTCAACACAAAATTTAAAATGTCTTCGAGTCGCGAAAGTTTAAAATGTGTATTCGAATGATTACCTTACTTCGACGTTTCGATCGGGTTGCACCGATCGTGCACGAGGGGTGAGTTTAAAATCTGTGTAATGATAATGTGAAAATAATAACTGAGATGACTCCGATCAGGGATGATATTGATATTTGAATGATTTATTATTAAACACCCTTTCCCCAAATAGATTCCTTAGAAACTTGTACAAAATAAATACAGGGTGTAAAAAAACTGCTACCGAAAACTGAGGGGTTGCAATCGGACCATGATTCAAGACATATTTAGCGAATAACATTGCAAAAAAAATTTGTTGACTTAGCTTCGTCATGCTATGTTATTTTCGGTTATTTACTACTAGTACGACATAATAAGACCATACCTACCTAATAATTTCATATAAAAAAGAAAAAAACAATTAAAACTCAAAAATCCAGCAATCTACGTAAAACAACGCGCCCAGAACATACGCAAACAGGTCTCTTCAAACGCTGTTTTCTCCGGATATAATGATTTTTTCGGAAAATCCTTTTGGATTTGGTTGTATGTTGGGATGCTGTACCTACCCCTTTCGGCTTCGGTAGACGTCTTCTTACACCCTATATCATTAAAAATACCTATAAAAATTAAATCAATGCATAGGAGTATGTTTCGCTACTCGAAACGATTGCCCTTAGCCCAGTCACGGCCGTACGCGCAGTGTGTTGCTCTCCGCCTGCGCTTATATTCATAGGCGATAGCGGTTTATCATCATCATTTCATAGCTATCTTTTTTTCAGACGACCTGAATGCTGAATGCGCAAAATGCTCCCTATAGAGGGAGATACAATAAAGGCAACATGTGCAAACCTCTCGTCATCATCATTGGCCTGCCCTTATCCCGCTCATGCGGGGTCGGCACAACATGTTCTCCTCTTCCACTCTCCCCTATCACTCGTCATCTCTGTATCAACTCCTTTCTTTTCCATATCTTCTTTCACACAATCCATCCATCTTTTCTTAGGTCTATACCTCTACTCACATATCCATTCACATTCATTTCCATCACCCTTTTAGTTACATGACTTTCATCCCTCCGCATTACATGCCCATACCACGCTAACCTATTGCTCCTCAACTTTTCAGTCACCGGCGCTACTTTCAGACTTCCCCTAATATATTCATTCCTCACCTTATCCATTCGCGTCACTCCGCACATCTGCAAACCTCTCGTATCTACTCATATTATAGGTATTTCATATCCACGGGCTCATAGATATTGCTGTAAAACTTCTTCATACATACATACATAAAGTCACGCCTCTTTACCAAAGGGGTAGGCAGAGACCACGGATCTCCAGTCGCTACGATCCTGACACACAACTTTCGCCTCATTCACTCTCATTACAAAACTTCTTCATCCTATAAGTATTTCTGATTTCTCAGGTAGGCCCTGTACTTTGCGCCATAGGCAAACCAGGGTAGGTATTTATTTATAAGGAACTCGAAACCTGGGATCACGTCTTCCTGCGTGACGTCTTATCACGGTTCTCTTAACCTAGCTTACTCTGGTCCGCATATGGTCATCTCAAGGGGGCACAAAGTTTTTTTTAATTTGAGGAATAATAGAGAAATGACCGTTAAAACTGGATGTAGGTACACATTGTACACTGTACAGTCTGTACCTTCACCCGTAACAAAAATCTTAACTCGAGCAGTTGAGATTTAGATCTTTCCAGCTTATTATCGCCCTTGACGGGCTCTGGTGGGGGGTGGTGTAGAAAACTCCTTCATGAATTACGTAAATTACACACCTCATTCATAAACAGATTGACGGTTGTAAAAAGAATAGAATAACGTTTCAGTTGATTTTTTCGAAGTTTTTTCAATAAGGAGTAATATTTGTCTTGAATCCCGTTTGCGCCTTTTTAACTCAATCAAAATTATTGAGTGACTCCAGCGCCTACTGAATAACATTTTTGACCTTGACTTTGACTTGTTTTTTTAAATAATCGCTCCGCTTCCCACCAATCGCCAGCCGCTTTGTAATTCGGGAGACGCGAAGGTGAGAACTGGAGGTGACGCTCTTATTGTTTCCTGTTGCTAATCATAAACATTGCTATATTACTCATTTTACAATGTTGTTCGATGAATCGTTGATTATCTGGATTTTATTACCGGATCAGAGGTTTTTTCCCAAACTGTGTATATTACTATGGTTCACGGTTTCCACAGCAACGTCTCAGGGACAGAGGCATAGGCTGCCTCTTGACGCTGAATCATATAGTAAAGATGAACTAGAAAGGCTTCCGTCATAGAATTACGGCTCATTTGCGACCGACAATTTAACGTACCCTCCGAAGTCAAAGTTAAAGTCAAAAAGCATTTATTCAGTAGGACCGCTGGGATCACTTTGAAACGCCTAAAAACAGGTGATTTTACTCCTGTTCCTTCGCGACCAAGCACCGAAGCGACCGAAGCACGAAAGCGTTCCGTTGATAATGCCCCTAGATCCCAGCGGATTTTTAGCGTCTTACCATAGAACGTGACATAAAGTTATTCCGGAGTGTAAACTGTCAAAATGTATGGTTATTCTTGATTTATTCGGTGGAATAACTTTATGTCACGTTCTATGGTAAGACGCTTAGAGCATTGGATGATCTTTTTGACGCAATGGTTTGCATGCGACGTTGAAAGTAGCGGGTTCGACACGCAGCAAAAATATTAATCTGCAATCTAAGATCTGAATACTTTTCTCGGTTGTTTTAACTGAATTGAGTAACACTCTAACACGAGCTATAGGTGTAATTATCTAAATACGTCACGTTTTATCACGAGGTTGTAAAACTAGAAAATATAAGAATAACGCGTTCCCTTCAGTTACAGTGCGTAACACTTCGTATGGCGACGAAGTTACGAAACATGCGAAATTATTAATGAAAGGGAAATGTTTTTTTAGGATGTCTTTCATTGTCAATGGAAACAGATCGGATTCAAAAACCAGCCATTGGATCTGTTGGTTACGCTTTTTAGAATACAACAAAACGTTGATAGAATAGAATAGGTACAATTTTGGCATAATATAAAACACATCTGATGGGCAGCATAACGCTGAGTCGAGATCTTTTTGCTGCTGTAGCACACAGCACTGTTAGGAAACTTTCCCCTTATTGTTTTTACTTTACCTATATTTATTTTTTACATGTACCTAAAACGTGTCTCTTCCTTTTTATTGATTGCTGTATTGTTTTTTCTGTGTATTGATGTGTATGTGTGCTTATGCAGTAAATAAATGAATGTCTATGTCTACACACTGGGCCCGTATTCCCGTTCGCTTTTTGGTTCGTTTGATGAATATTCGGATGTCTCTTACTAGGAGCTACATTGTATTTAGTTGATAAGAATAATATTAAAACACGGTCCTAACCATATACAAATATTTCAAACCGAAAAATTGGTCCTTGAAGTCAGAAATCGCTGTAAGAACCATCCGAATATTCATCAAACCAACAAAAAAAACGAACGCGAATAACCTCCTGAACAGGAATAAACATACAAATTTTGCTTTGTAGTTTCATTGAAATGCCGACTACAGGAATAAAGTTCATACAAATTGAATGAAAAAAAGACTTACCTACTACCTCTCAGTATTTGCTCTTTGACTTTTCTCTCAAGTTCCTCCAGTGCCTGATGACGGGTGGCGAGCTGGCGATTGACAGCTGCGTCCAGTTTATGCGCCATCAAGCCTTCGCCGATAATGGCCCAAGTGTGCCTCTCGTAAAACATAACGCCTTGAATTTCCCCACTTCTGATATCAGAAGTGGGAGACGGGAGAATTTACGAGCTGAAATTTTTAAGTTCTCCAGACTTGATAAGTTTAAAAACTATCTGACTAGTTGAGTAGAGAAGTGCTTCGGTGTTCTTGAGTTCTGGAATAAAATTAATGTCTAACAGACTGAGACTCATATGTCCTCTTTCTAAATTTTCAGAATAAAAAAGACTTAAAAATAAAACTAATATGAAAAGAACAATAATAAAATAAATGTATTCAAAATATATGAAAAAAAAATGTAGGTAATTGTAACTACATAAAAATATTTACTAGAGATCCCCCGCAGTAGGCCAGGTTTGTGTTCTATACCGGAAAAAAGGGTAAGTATATGTGAACTGAAAAAACAAAGTAGCTTCAATATTTATACACCTAAGTAAGCGTGTTATAGTACATTACGATATTAGTGCGTAAAGATGGTTATAACATGCGAGGCGGAATTTCAGCCCGAGCCGCAGGCGAGGGCGTAATTGAGCCGAGCATGTTATAACCAATACGCACGTATATCGTATGACGTTTTTTAAAACATTTGCGAGGAAACAGAAAAAAAAAACATTTAAATAAACTCAATCTGTGAATGCACACTGTTGCTTTCCCGCCATTTGAACAGACTGCCTACTGAGTGGCGCCGCGCGGCGATTAGTTCTCCTTTGAACAGCAACAGCGCGCTGCTCACTAGCTGGAGGCACGACTCCAGCTCGGCAGCGATCAGTTCCATATTTGAAATGGCAAATAATGCTGTTATGGAATTTGTATGGACTATAACATAACTATTTGCTTTGATAACACACGCGTTTGTTATGACCCGCTTTACATATCTAAAACCGGTGGAATTACATCAGCTTTACGAGCAAGGGTGTTAAAAAATAATATAACATGACTAGGTATGTTAAATAATCAGGATTGCACAGACAGACAAGCGTTTACAGTGATTCATTTCCATAAGTCACATAACTCATAAGCTGAGTGTCACGTACACCAGTACATAGCTTGCATATAAATAGCGTTATAAGCGTGTTTTTTCCTCGCTACCTGGCATAGTGCCACACAGATTAACAATAATTGACAGCACATAGGATTTCCACGAGAACTGTGATCACATCCTTTGGGAATGGATAAGACACAATGTATTCAAATATGATGTGTTGTACTCTTTCACTCCAATATTGTATAAACGGGAACACTACTTCTTTCACACACAACAAAGTATAGTGAAAGAAGATGTTGTGATGAGAATTGAAAAAGGTTTAAGACATGGTTTGGGCACTCATTTTTAAAGATAGAGAAGAAAAATGAATTGATCGGGATATCAAAAATAGAATGAATGTGGGATGAATGAAATGGCGACAGGTCTCTGGTGTTATATGTGATCAGAAGATGCCCCGTAAACTCAAGGGGAAAATATACAAATCGATCATTAGACCTGTTGTATTGTATGGATCAGAGTGTTGGGCAACCAAAGTGACAGATGAAAGAAGAGTACATGCGACAGAGATGAGAATGCTGAGATGGATGTGTGGAGTAACTAGAGTGGATAAGATAAGGAATGAGTACATCAGGGGAAGTTTGAAAGTAGCGCCAGTGACTGACAAATTGAGAAGTGGAAGGTTGGCGTGGTATGGGCATGTCATGAAGAGGGATGAGAGTCATATGTATAACACGACGAGTGATGAGTATGAATGTGGATGGATATACCGGTAGGGGTAGGCCTAAGAAAAGATGGATGGACTGTGAATGCGGATATGTTAGTGAAAGGAGTGAGTTCTGATATGACGAGTGATAGTGGGAAATGGAAGAAAGAAACATGTTGTGCCGACCCTACTTAGTGGGATAAGGGCAGGAAGAAGAAGAGAGATAAATAAAAAAGTAATGCACAATAATGGACATTTCACACAGCATCATCGAGCCCCAAACTAAGTAACAACTATTCATTATTAGTTAAGCTTCATTAGCTAATAATGAAGGTTGTGTGAGGAGAAAACAGAAATGGGAAGGCCTAGACGAATAGGATCTATATGAACATTGATACCTACATAAAGATACCTCCTCCATTTTTCCGCAATCGGAATGTAAAGTGCGTGTTGTGTTTGCAAAAGTGATAGACACTTGACAACAAGGCGCACTTTAGCTTTAATTGTTGAATCCACCGACAATTTTGGAAAATAGAAGTCTGCAATGCCTGTAAAAAAGTACCTGGATATGCAATAAGTATTTATTACCTTGGATAGATGTACCTAAACGAAAAAAGTGTATCTGTGTAAAAGAAAATGTTCTAAATGTAGGTTGGTCCCACAAGAATATCTGTTCCGGTGGGAGGCGCTGCTGTCGCATTTGGCATAGAGAAAGTACTGTTTATGGCATTTCGTGTTACCAAAAAAAACATTTCACAGTAAAGTGGGTAAGCAAGGGACCAAAGCAGCACCAAACGAAAAAAAAACACACCGAGCAAACAAGCAATGGCGGATATGGCAACTGGCAACGAATGGCAGACAGATTGACATTTCACAATGGCGTCGTTAGTTCCACTTTTGACCACCGGTCCAGATATCTTTGTAGCGCTAATATATGACACATGTAGAACATGAAGGGTAGTCTTTCTGATCCAGTAGGTAATTAAGGATTCTTTTCGAAGATGTTTAGGGCAATTTTTAATATGTTAATGGCACATACACATATTTTGAAGTAACACAGCTAGCGACATGCAAGTTTGCCTCCGACACGGTCAGCCTACTTCGTTTGAACCATTATTTTTCGTCCAAACACGTATTTCGCTTTTTTATTGCAACAATGCATTGTTCTCTTCCAATGATATTAGGGCTCGGACATGCTGTTTGGTCGAACAAATTGAATATTGATGTTTAAAACTCGAAATAATCAAGTTGGACTATAGTCAATACTTATAATTACCTAAACTTACTACAAAAATATAATCACGCTTTCCCGCGTAGGCAGAAACAGACCATTAAGAAAGATAATTTGCAAAAAAAAACAGTAGTATTCCGGGGGTGCCCACAGAAGAGAAAACTTGAACGGTTCTAAACTTAAAAAAAAAAATGTTTATTGTCTCTGTGGTTTATGATCCAGTTGCATGCCGCATCGTAAGCCGAGTTATGAACCGAAAGGCCACCGTCGCCCATGGCGCTGAGGTCGAAAAAGGAGACTTGTATTATACAGATGACTGGTAAGCGGTGTCGCGGGTTCAATGGCTCAAAAAATGCTAACTAAAGAAGTTTTAGTTTCCAAATTTGAAATGTTTCTTGTATGAACAGTGAAAGAGGATTTAATCTTTTTTAAATGAAATGACGCCATTGGTCATGGGTGCTCGAGGCAGACCACCTGCCCGATGGTCAGACGACATTGTTGGGCGGTAGATCCGGCTGGCACAAAACCGCCAGGAGTGGCGTGAAAGGGAAGAGGCCTATACCCAGCAGTGGGTGTTACTGGGTGTATAGATAGATAGAAATGAAATGAAAATAGTGTCACGACTCAAGCCACGGTGGACTTTCAGATCCAGATCTAAGGATACTTCCAAATACATACACATATATATATTTGGCACATAATGCAGAAGCATAAGAATAAAGTACTTGTTTTTGGCCGAACAGAGGAAGACCTACCAGCAGTAGAACATCATGGTAGAGGATGCTTTATCCAAATTTAAAGATTTACAAAAATGTGTTCGGTTCGTCGCGTGTTCAGCGCGTGGAACGGACGAATTCTACCGCCGACGCATCTTCTGATAATATTGTAAGTACAGACATGCACTAAATGCTTTCGAAAACGAAAAATATTACAGTAGAACTACAAGTATCTAATGAGCCTGGCTAAAACTTAAATAAGGACTCGTGCGCGTCAGGCGAAGTTGCACGATGGTTGACGTAGGCAGCAGAGTGCTAACGATAGCGCAAATGTGCATACGTTCGGTACAATCACCATCGCTCCCATTACCCGATGGCTCTCATTACCCCGCGCTCTCCTACATAGATCCTTACTAATAAATAAACTACCTAGTGGTTATCAGAGCAATGTTTAAGTGCAGTAAATTGCTCAGGTATCTATTTCTACTACAAAGTTGGTATTCTATTCTAAACGTATCAATATTACGTTACATTATTTTTCTTTCTCCTTCTATTGTTTGTTTTTAAAATTATTTAAAGTGAAAAAATAATAATAATAACGCGACACTGTTACGGTTACCGACACTTCGTTTCAAGTTTTAACTTTTGTCGGCACTCTCGGAGTGCCACAATTTTTTTTATTAATTTGACTTGAGTTTATCAAGAAATGTAAGTGTCTTTGCCTACATCGGGAATCGATGATTTTAATGTAAATTGATTTCTTTCTAAGTAAGTTTCTGTAGTACGTCTACGGATATCTTCATTTGTGATTCGATCTCGTAGAGAGACACCAAGCATAGCCCTTTCCATAGCCCGTTGAACAACCTTGAGCCTTCTTATGAGGATAAGCAAGTTGAAGTGGCAGTGGGCGGGGCACATAGCTCGTAGAACTGACGGCCGTTGAGGCAGAAAAGTTCTCGAGTGGAGGCCACGCACTGGAAACCTCAGTAGAGGACGGTCCCCCACAAGATGGAAAGACGATTTGGTAAAAGTTGCTGGGAGCCGTTGGGTGCAGGCTGCACAAGACCGATCGCTGTAGAAATCGATGGGGGAGGCCTATGTCCAGTGGACGCTGGATGGCTGAGATGATGATGATGTCATTTTGTAAAATGTACGTAAGTGTACGGACAAAAAATTTGGTCAGAATTGGCGTAGCATATCTAAACGATACCAATGCAAATACGTTAGCGGAACACTGATTGATACACCGAGCCAGTGAGATTTTTATGAACCATTAATTCTCTTTATGGTTCCACCCCGATGTTAGTGCTTTTAAAAGTTCTCATTCCGTTTTGATGGCGTTTGCGTTCGAGAGATAAGACTTAATTGTTTTAGTAACTGTTTAGATTGATAAGCTTTTAATTTGCAGTAAAGTAATTTTATGTTTTCGCTTGCACTTTGATGCTTCTGCAAGTGGGCATTATTAGGCGCAAGCCCCACCTAAACAGCATACCGTGTGTCCGAATTTGTGCTTTATTTCCATGCATTTAGTATTACATTTGAATGAAATAGGAAGACGCCCGACGCCAGACGCTATCCTGATGTGAGAATGGAATAGAAAGACGCCCGACGCAGACGCCATTTAGATGTGGCCCCTCAAAGTATTTGAAACTTTTAGAGACTTTAAAATCTGTTAAATGGTCTGTTTGTGGATGGGTGACCGCCAGTGGAATTTTTATCCGAGGACTTCCGTGCTTCGGAGATTACGTTAAATTTTCGCTTTAAGCCATGTCGGAGGCCTTAAAGCGGCCTTAAAACTCCATCACCAGAGTTGGCCACTGACTCATACAAACTTACTTTTACTTATTTGAATTTTGGACATTTCACATCGTAATTTACAGATTTTTGAAACATTTAGGTACTTGTGTTATTTTAATATTGAGCCGCAAGATTTGACTTACAAGTCGACAAATGAAAAAAAAGAATTTAATATTTATTTAAATAGTAAATATAGCTTTGCCCTGTTGTTTTTAGGAAGAGAGTTAATAGGCACCTTCTGTGTCTCGCTCCATCGTAGACCTCATTCTTGCCTATGTAAGTTTCGTGGTCAAGATTCGACCCATTCATCATAAAAAATAAATATGTATTATCAAAATAAAGCGTCACCAAATATCATTATATTGTTAGCAGCTCAGCGGCACTTAATCAAAGAATTAATTAATAATTAAGTAATAGAAAAGGGACGCGCGGGACTCCTAACCTTAATCTGGTTAAAACAGTCATTTGTTGTCAACGACCTTAGGCCTGCACATGCCCGCATGGAAAAGCCCTTCGAGGTATTTTGACTAACTCAGGTACCTAGTGCAAGTTTTTGAACCTATCTCGATCGTGTACCTAAAAGTTAGTTCAGTTTTGTAATTGGTTGTCCTTATTTCACATAAAGTAAGTAAGTAAGTTCGTATGAGTCAGTGGCCAACTCTGGTGACGGAGTTTTTAGGCCGCCTTAAGGCCTCCGTCATGGCTTAACGACTTAAATAGCCGGGACCGACAATTTAACGTGCCCTCCGAAGCACGGAAGCGCTCAGATGAAAATGCCACTGGCGGTCACCCATCCACTTACAGACCGTTTCGAGCGTTGCTTAACTTCGACGATCTATCAAGAACGACTAAGCAAGCACGACCACGAGCGCTTCTACTACATCACATAAAGTAAAAAACACATTCGAAAATAATTCAATTCTGAAGAATCCAATTCCAAAGTACGAAAAGAAATAGGTATCTAAAACTAACAATTTAGTTAAACAATTTACATAGTGAATGGACACTGAATAGTGCGGTCCGACTCATGTCAGGCCGTCCTTGGAGGCCTAGTAGAGACATAGGCCACGAGAGATAGCTAGATCACACTTGTCGTTGTGAACAGGCAAGGTTTTAATGTATGGCTATCTATCATCAACGTGGTTTTGACAGTCTGCGCTCCGTGTTCCTAAAAATAACCGTGGCACTCCAGAGTGCCGACAGAAGTGAAAACTAAAACGAGGTTGGTAACAAAAAAAAATAGTGCAAAAAGTAGCTGTCCTACTGGGATTTGAACTACTGGTTGTCTCACTCAGAACCAGCGGCAAAACAGGGATGAGTGGAGAGAGGGAAGGGAGGCCTTTGTCCTGTTCCGGGACACTAAAGGCTCTTAATAATAAATATTATTATTCATTTATTTCAGATTATAAATATCAATCCATAAAAACATTAAAAAAATATTTCACACACACACACACACTTAAAACTACATACAGAATAACCAGAAATACAAAAATTCAATAAACTAATGTTACAGATTTATAATTAAAAATTATTTGAAATTGGATCAGATAGAGTCCATCATAATGCGCATCCACCTGTTTTGAATGGGACAGTCTGCCCTAGCTACAATCATCTTCAGATTGCCGCTGACGTAGGGAGGCGACTTTCTTGCGAATCCCACTCATCCCATTCATCCCACTCATCCCATTCATCCCATTCATCCCACTCATCCCACTCATCCCACTCATCCCACTCATCCCACTCATCCCACTCATATCTCCACGACCTCTGTGGCGCAGTGGGTGAAAGCCCGCTTGAGACGCAGAAGGTTGCGGGTTCGATCCCCGCCGCGGGATAAATGTTTGTATGATCTGCAAATATTTATCTCGGGTCTGGGTGTTTCTATGTATAATATGTATGTATTTACAAACAAAAAGTATATAAGTAGTATATCAGTTATCTGGTTCCCATAGTACAAGCTATGCTTAGTTTGGGGATAGATGATGCTGTGTGAAATGTCCAGCATTATTTATATTTATTTATATAAATAAAGCTGAAAGTTCGTGAGTTTGTTTAGATGTTTGGATATTTGTATGTTTGTATTTCAATCACGCCTAAACCAGTGAACCGATTTGGATAAAACTTGGAATAGGCGTAGATACCTGGAATAGCATATAGGCTATTCAAAATGGTACCACGCGGGTGAAGCCGCGCGCAGTAGCTCGTAATAAGTATATTGAAAGCCATTCGTGCGCGCCTCCGCGAACATGCCAGATAATAATCAGCATTATTAATTTATTAATTTTTATTTATTAATTTAATAATGAAAGTGAAAGTGCGTTAGCTGTTTAAATAAAGCTATGGTAGGATGTAACACAATTTTCCAAGCCTCCTTATCTGACACTGAAGGTAATATGTATTGTTTAGTTTGGGATTAGAAGGACAGCTTGTTTATTTACAAATGCATTAGTTAATCATATAAACTTGTAAAAGAAACAAAATTAGGTACGTAAAGCACGGTAAACATTTTCTAGGATCTTTTAAACAGAGCTTGTGTTATGGGTACTAAGATGACTGATATACTACTTATATACTTTTTATTTGTAAATACATACATATTATACATAGAAACACCCAGACCCGAGACAAATATTTGTAGATCATACAAACATTGGTCCCGCCGCGGGGATCGAACTCGCAACCTTTTGAGTCGCAGGCGGGCCTTCGCCCACTGCGCTACAGAGGTCGTCATGAAAATGTTGAAGGGCACTACGAATAATGGCAGAAGTATTACACCCGTGATAGATTGGAAGTCCATCGCTGCCGTTATAATAACTGGTTACTTCATCATTCGCATAGGTAGGTATACATTTTCCTAAATTAAAAATCCATGGGTCGGCATGCATCCGCAAATTTTGACAGAGAAAAAGAAATATCATCAAAAAACTGCAGTTCCAAAATGACCACCAGAATCTTTAAAATTTGGCACAATCGATAATGTATCCTAGGAGTCACTAAAAATTTTAAAAGTCGTGAGAAATAAATGAGATAATAGTCATTAACGGAAGCGAAGTCACGGGATAACGCAAGTTATGTATGTATAGTAAGTACCTATCGGCAACTGTAAATAATAAAATGAAATCCTGCCAGTAACGCGATTTGAATTTATCTGTCAAAGCATTGTTAACAACGCCGTATTTTAATAATGAATTCCAGATTCCAGTCTTTCACTCATTTTACACAATAAAATTCACTCATTACAGATGCTTAAAGGAAACGATGTCTATTGCTATCAATGAATCTAAAACAATAGTCTACATCTTTTACGTAACATCTATGAGAGACGCGACCAAAATCATTGGTATTACTGCAACTTGATACTCGATGAAAATTTCCTGGTGAGCATTATCGATTATTATGAAATAATAATACATTTTTTGTGAAGATATCAAAAAATATCACAAAAGTCACGTAAGTTGGCAACTGGCTCGTCAGTATCACAGAATGTCAGTATCATGCTAAAACTTAGCCTTATGTTACCTAGTCGATAATTATAGACATCATTAGATTGAGTGCCGTGTTCGCCGAATGGGGTTGTGCCTCGACTTTCAATCCGAAGGTCGTGGGTTAGAAAGACGGATCCCCGATCAATGGACTTTTTTGTTTTGTAAAATTTATAAGCACATAACACGAGCTCTCATCGAGAAAACATCGTGAGGAAACCCCGCAGCTTAGTCAGCACCGCACGTATTAACGATGTCTTTCCTGTTTAGGTGCTGGGCAAGCCTATTCCATCTCAAGCAATATTCCAGGTACTACAGCGTCCTGTTAAGTGTGGGCAAAGGTTGCCTCCTGACGCTGTATAAATCATCTAATATAGATGGCCTAAGTTTCGAAAGCCATTGAGACGGAAATTGCTATTAGTAAATAAAAACTAATAGCAATAGGAACACGCAATAGCACGGCAGGTATTGTTTCATGGAATGTTAAAATTAACAGTTTATTGCCGTTGTCGTATTTAATTAAAAAGGGGTATTTGTATCCACCCTCGCTACCCCGCTTACCCCATTTTACGGGCGCAGGTGTAAAGTCTAGAATTTTATTTGTGTTTGTCGTGACACTGGTCTTGCACCCTTGGATTATGAGTATTGAATATTTCGTAAATCCACGAATCCATAGTATACAAGAATATAGGTATAGATACTTAGTAGTTTATTAGGTGTAAAATGTTTTACAAATACATTCTTCTCTACCATTTCATTCTTCTTTACCATGCCAAAGGTTGCCTGTAAGAGATCGCTCTTTAGCGATAAAGCCGCCAATTGTACATTGTCATCTTGTTTTATTTAAGTCATTATTTTATTTTATTGTTTAAGGTGTACAATAAAGAATTTTCATTCATTCATTCAGTCATAGATGATTGCCAGCAAATGAAACAAATCCATGTGATTTTTATTTACGGCCTTAGAAAAAACGCACGAAAGAAGTATTTTCGAGGCGTAATAAATGTCACCACACTGGTTGGTTAATGACTTAGAGAACTCAGAACGTAGATAGTCATTATACTAGACCAACATGGCTCAGTTTAGTAATGAAACAACAATTATTGTTATTAATTATAATTAATTATTGTGATTATGTACCAATCCATAGCAGCTACAATCTTCGACGCGCAGAGATCAAAGGCCGGCGGTTCAAAGCACAGCGAAATCCACTAATTACTACTAAACTGTTTACAAATAAGCATATACATCAGACTGTTTTAGACCCCTCGCAGACAACAGACTTTCTATCGGCCCATAGTTGAGACGCTATACTTCTCCATACTCATTACGAGCCGAAGTATATTCTGTCTCAAGTTGTGTGTAATTACAGTAAATCGTAGTTCTTAGAATATCCATGTAAAGCCGCGGACAGCAGCTAATCTAGTTATAAAAAGAACAAAGGCACCGCCGATACTTAGTTCGAACGCTTACTAATTAATGTCTAGTAAATTAATTCAACGTCACATAAAAGACAATTTATAGTATTGTTTTGTAAAATGTAGATTCCAAGTATTTAAATCTTTAAAATAAGGTTTTTACATATATTAGATGATTTATATTATACAGTTTCAGGAACCTAGGCTAGGTAGCCAAGGGCCCTGGTGCAATAAAAACTGGGACCCTAACTTTAGGTTTTAGGTTTAGGTTTCATCAATTCAAAATATAAATATGCAGTGTGGCAAAATTTTGTAGCTACTTTTCTTTTGTAGGTAGAAGATTTTGTTCTTAGAAAACTTTATGTAAACTTTGTGTATTTCTTTTTTCATTTTTTTTGGGCAAGCTTGGGGGCCCGGCACAGCACTGCCTAGCCCTCCAATTGCTACGCCACTGATGCCTTCACATAACAGGTCGCTGTGTATAACGTTGTTTGAGATGGAATAGGTTTGCCCAGTACATGAACCACCCTCTCAGCTCAGCTTTGTCCACAGGAAATAAATCTTTGAGAAAAAATTACAATTTCAAACTAACTAGCTAGCTGTTATATTCATTGAAAAATACGTTTAAAATCCCCCAAACTGTACCACTTAGTTTTCTTAATTTACTAAGAAATATCACTCTTTCGTACATAGTCTATGACTATCATTTAAAACTTGACGTGGACTGAAGAAAAGACGCACTAACTAGATAATTTTTCGAGTTTTTACTTTGATCAAGCTGGAAACATTTATTTTACGTATGAAATAATGTGGAATAATCTGATAATGAATCAATAAATTATTATCAAATCATTTGTTGTGTTTTTTTTTATTATCAGTATGTTAAGATGGTTTGGGCATGTAGAGAGGATGGATGACAGTCGTTTGACAAAGCAAGTGTATGAGTCGAGTGTGTATGGGACAGCTGGAAGGGGAAGGCCTAGGCGAACCTTCTTGGATCAAATTGGCGACGTTTCGGAGAAGGGCCAGGTCAAGAGTACCCTAAACCGACGAGCATGTATGAAGAATGTAATGAGAGTGCATGAGGCGAGTCGTGTGTCAGGATCGTAGCGAGTGGAGATGGTCTCTGCCTACCCCTTTGGGAAAGAGGCGTGATTTTATGTATGTAGGAAGTCTATTGTGAACAACAGGGTAGTGAGAAATCTATTTCTATAATGTATTCCCACGGCCTTCGCATTGAAACCGTAAGTGCTATGTGTGGTAGTATTCAAATGTAGACAACTGTCCCGCGTCAAAGTACCACGTACATGCCTTTAATTGATTGCTTGTATTTCAACTTATGAATTATTTATTTATCTGCAGTGCAAGTCAAAAGAGAATAATAGAAATAGATATTTACTCCATATTAAATAAATAATGCTGGACTTTTCACACAGCATCATCTAGCCCCAAAGTAAGCAGAGCTTGTGTTATGGGTACTACATGACTGATATACTACTTATATACTTTTTGTTCGTAATACATGTTATACATATAAAACACCCAGGCCCGAGACAAATATCTGTACATACAAACATTTGTCCCGCGGCGGGGTTCGAACCCTCAACCTTCTGCGTCGCAAGCGGACCTGCGCTACAGAGTCGTCATATTCTCAGATTTATAAATGTAATATGAAAGGTGGCGAAATTTGATAAAAAAAGGTATTGCTTCACATTGACACCCAAGAAAGCCAAGTCCATAGTCAAAATTTGATTAGTTAAAAAAAAAGAATAGATTGTTTTCTAAATTAATTATTATGTAAGAATTCAATAATTTTTATTCAGTCTAGTAAATCTAGGTCAAAAGCTTATGTCATCTACATAATTCATTATTTTACCTTTTTGTACAGATGATGTTGTTGATCCTAAAAAGATGAAAAACAATGGCTTATTATTAAAATTATGGACTCACATTTTCATTCTCAATTTTGGGGACACCGTTGCTCAGCTGGGTATAATAGGGAAACAAAAAATTGTATGTTTAAGTTCGCAAAAGCGTGTGACTTGGTCCCCGACTTACCTTAAAATACGCAAATGGCCTGAGATAGCACGGTGCGGAGGAAACAGTTCCAATTACAACTAACAGCCCAATAAACTTACGCGATTTCCAATAAGACTGCCACGGCAGACTGTATAAATTGTCATTTTATTATGGCTAGAGGTCAAATCTAGCAAATAAATAATGCTGGACTTTTCACACAGCATCATCTAGCCCCAAAGTAAGCAGAGCTTGTGTTAGCAAAGGTTTTATACCTAACACTTAATTCAGAAATAGGGTTCAACAAATAAATTAAAAAATATTTATGCAATGATTTATTTTGTTTTGTTAACAAAATCCCGAGAAAATCGATAAAGACTATCCTCTCAATTGATTGTTGCTTCTTGTATAACTCAGTCCATTCGAGCTAGTGACGTGATGTAGCTGCGTTGCGATTGGTGGACCCTGGAAATGATTATGCAACCTGTCCTAAAAAAACAATAAAAATAATTTTTTAAGTGAAAATTAAATTGATACGGTCAAACGTCTATTTACAACCCAAAAATGAGGCCTTGTCAGTTTGTGTAGTTTAAAATAAAAGACCCTGTATTTTCGATTTGTACATTTATCCATCCACAGGTTATCTGGTAGAGATCGCTTTTTAGCAAGACCGCCGATTATTTAACATAGTTAAGTTTTTATTGTTTAGTTTTATATTTTTGTTTAACTTTTTATGTGGTGTGCACTAAAGTATTTTCTATCTATCTACTCAAGCAAAGATTATAAGACTTTTATGTCCCTTAAAGTTAAATATTAAGTGGAATGCTTATAATAACAATTTAACAACGCTACTTCCCCACTGGTCAACATTTGAGTAGTCGGACACAGTTTGTATTAGGTATAGCATTTTATGCTGCATAGCTCAACTATTTTTTGCTCAACTCAGTTGAGCAGTCATCCTCTTTTAAAAAATATTAAAAATCAGTAATAATAATCAAAAAATAATAAATATACATACATACATAAAGCCACGCCTCTTTCCCAAAGGGGTAGGCAGAGACCACGGATCTCCAGTCGCTACGATCCTGACACACAACTTTCGCCTCATCACTCTCATTACATTCTTCATACATGCTCGTCGGTTTAGGGTACTTTTGACCTGGCCCTTCTCCAAAATGTCGCCAATTTGATCCAAGAAGGTTCGCCTAGGCCTTCTCCTTCCAGCTGTCCCATGCACACTTGCCTCATACACTTGCTTTAATAAATATTAGTTTAGATATGTTTCAAATGTAAGTCAGAGGCCTAATGGCACACGAACAAATACTTAGTTGCCAATTTCAACTCATAATAAATAGGAAAAACCGACCAAACGGCATAAAATCACGTTTGTTGTATGCGTGCCCCTTAAATATATATTTTAATCTGTTTTTTATTAGTTGTTTAGTGACAACAGAAATACATCATCAGTGAAAATTTCAACTATCCAACTATCACGGTCAGACAGACAGACAGCGAAGTCTTAGTAATAGAGTGCCTCTTTTACCGTTTGCATACGGAACACTAAAAACATTCTAGATCTGATAATCTTACCCGTTAAATAATATAATGCTTTGTCTAATTAACCATTAAATAGGCTTGAGAATAGTCTGACTGTAGAACACCTAACTAACTAATTAGAGAATCCAGGGGCTGAGTTGTCGGAGATGGCAACAGTGAACTCATTAGCTTACACCGAGGCACTAAGACAAAGATCAGTTAGGTCTTTGTGTGCAGATATGTCAGCTATACAGTGGCTATACGGAGAGCCCCAGATAATATAATTAGTATTAGGTAGAGCACTGCTATTAGGTAGATCATACTTTGTTGTTTTGTAAAAAAAACAGGGTCACGACTGTATCCCCAAGGCGCGGTAGACATTCTCTCAGATCTTTTTTTTTTTTTTTTTTGTTTTGTTTGGTGGATAATCGATATTAAGGAACTTTTTTACTATATTAAAGACCATACATTTAATGCGCAGAGTTTATTTATAAAAGTGGAGACTGACGACTTCTGTAGCGCAGTGGGCGAAGGCCCACCTGCGACGCAAAAGGTTGCGGGTTCGATCCCCGCGGCGGGACCAATGTTTGTATGATCTACAAATATTTGTCTCGGGTCTGGGTGTTTCTATGTATAATATGTATGTATTTACAAACAAAAAGTATATAAGTAGTATATCAGTCATCTTAGTACCCATAACACAAGCTCTGCTTACTTTGGGGCTAGAAGATGCTGTGTGATAAGTCCAGCATTATTTATTTATTATTATTATTTATTTATTGATAATATAAGTGTTTATACCTAGGAAAAGTTTTATTAAATACTGGACTTTTCACAAGCATCAACGTAAGTAGAGCTTGTGTAATGGGTACTACATGACTGATATACTACTTATATACTTTTTATTTGTAAATACATACATATTACGAGTCGACTATACATAGTAAACAACCAGACCCGAGACAAATATCTGTAGATCATACAAACTTGTCCCGCCGCGAGGATCGAACCAGCAACCTTCTGCGTCGCAAGCGGCGCTTCGCCCACTGTACCACAGAGGTCGTTGATTCTGTTATAATAATGTCTCGTCTATAAAAATAACTCTTATAGTCTATGCCCATATGCGAGCACAGCCGGAGAGATGGAAAATTTTAATAAAATACGCTTCCCGCGTAAAGTGACGCCGTCATGTCCTTGCCAGGTCTTATAAACATGTGACACAATACTGCACACCACTCTGAACCTTAAAATCAGCGAGTTAGAAGTGGTTTTGCTTTGAAATAGCTTTCATATGTTTCAACCACGCCATAAGGAAGCGATGCACCGCTATGATGAAACAATATTAGATTATTTTTCAAGTTTCGTACGAAGCTTTAACACATTCCCACATTTGTTAGATTACATTTTGTGTATTAAATGCATGTAGAATTATGGTAAGTTCCCACATAAAATGAAAACCGTGGCACTCCAGGAGTGCCGACAGAAGTGAAAACTTGAACATCTTCCTGCCCTTTTCCCACA
This sequence comes from Epirrhoe alternata, assembly GCA_963565295.1. NCBI lineage: Eukaryota > Metazoa > Arthropoda > Insecta > Lepidoptera > Geometridae > Epirrhoe > Epirrhoe alternata. The sequence continues at coordinate 10,830,754 of OY751392.1, forward strand.
TTATGTGGGGTCGGCACAACATGTGAAAAATGGAAAAAGTGTATTTTTTGAATCAGCAAAAAAAATTTTATGAGGCAGGAAATAACCCCCCTCACCAGCTCAACGGAGAGAGCAGATTGATCCGGAAGGGTTTTCTGAGGTGGTACGGAAGTACCGGAAATCATTCAGCTGGAACCGGTACCGCTCCAGGAACTTACTCCGGGTTCTGAGCCGAGATATCGACTGCCCAGCTGTAAGTCTCATTAGTACTACGTGAAGATTGTAATTCTACAGCTTCATGCAGTGGAAGAAGAAGTTACTCGTCATGTGAGCTTTGGCTCGTTTATGTTGCGAGTTCCAACACATCTCTCGACCTATAGAGTCCTGAGTACTGGCCTGCTGAAGTCAAATATCGACGGTTCATCGGTTGCGTCTCATTTCGCTGGACAAACGAGTTCCTAATTTTAAATATAATTTTATGTATGTTAGTATTGTTAGTATTTAAATTATATTTTCTATGAGCCTTCGATTTAGTATTTTACATCTCTTTACTTACCTATTGTTGCCTGAAATAAATAAATTATATTTTTATACGAAGTGTTTTTTATAATTTGTCGACATAGTAAAAGTGTGATGTGAAATAACCTACAATAGAACTAGTATGAAGTCACTCGGTTATCTCAGAGCTATTTCCTTCAAGGTCGCCCCTAAACCTTGACAGAAGGACTCGCCAATGTCAAGGTACAACGTAGTATTTGAATCTTCAAGGAAATGACTTTATCCTTCCCAATGTTCTATTAGATACTCTGGTATTAGATAGTGTTAAAAGAGTGCTTTTGTTCAATGTTATTATGCATTGAACAAAGGGATACGATTTGTGAATGTTGGAAATTGCAAAACGCAAGAAAGCGCGATGTTATTTGTTTTATGTCACCATTTAATTTTATAAGTAGGTATACATACATACAAAACACATTATGTGCAAATTAATTTTCTTCTTCCTGTTCAGTGTTCAATAGTTCTCTTGAACCAGTGTGGAGAAAGTTTTGAGTGCGCTTCAAAGAGTTTTATTCGTGCACTTCACACATGTATTGTTTAAGATTTTTTTTTAAAAATAATTTATAATATCTGGGCAGGACATTTCAGCATTGTTGATGGTGGAAGGCTCTGACTGAGTGGTAACCCAAGGGAAAAAATTATGAGTCAAAGCAGACCAGCGTTCAGGTGTGTTGATGACACAGAGGCCATTGAAGGAAAGACCTGGATAAGAACAGTACAGGGCCGATTAGAGCGGCATTTGATGAAGGTCGCTTATCCCCAATGATGGTGAACAAATTATTCCAGTTTTATAAACTTTATTTCCCAACCATAATTTACGAGTAGCAGATAAATAAATAAAGCATTGCCCTCGGAGCCATCTCAATAATTCCCCGACATTTTTCTAAGAGAATGCGCGGCGGCGCGTGTGCACAGATAAATAAAGGTAAGATACGATCCTATCTTAGAGCTTTATGCCGCTGTAGTTGTTTACATACATAAAAACACAACAGATACATTATTATTAGTTGTTAGTCATAGAGCATCTTGCTACTATAGCGGATAAGAGATTTGGGCCCATGCATGTCTAAAAGTGCCTACGCATGCATGGGCCCAAATCCTAAACACTTTTTTTTTAATTTTGATACCGGCTACTACCTGAAACACTGTGGAAATGAAACATAAAACAGACTTACTTTATGATAAATACGAAAACCTAAATAATACCTATTCAACAACTAACAACTGAAGTTTCAAAAACTTCAACCAAAATATTAATTAAACCCTATATCAAAACAGAGAGCATTGAGAGCGCATTTAATTCGACCGCAAGTTAGCTGAGATCAGCTTTTGAAAACAGTCTCGAAAGGACAAGACGGAGTAAACTTACTGAATGGTCACCGCTGCTCTGTGTCCTCGATACTGGGATGCCACAGGGCATAAAATAGTGGGCCAATGAAGCTAGTTATGTATCTAATCAGGCCACAGGCCTATCCCCCTCCAGGCATAGGCCTTCTCATTTTCACGCCACTGTTTCCGGTTTTGTGTTAGTTGCCTCCAATTATTACATCATCATCGTCATCATCTCTCAGCCATCTAGCGTCCACTACTGAACATAGGCCTCCCCCATTGATTTCAATAGCGATCGATCTTTTGCAGCCTGCACCCAACGGCTCCCAGCAACCTTTACCAGATCGTCTTTCCATCTAGTGGGGGGCCGTCCTCTGCTGCGATTTCCGGTGCGTTGCCTCCACTCGAGAACTTTTCTGCCCCAACGGCCGTCAGTTCTACGAGTTATTATTACTTCATCTTATCAATATCCTCTAGCTGGGTGTACCTAAACCCCTGTATTTACACAATTTATTCCGTTCCTTTGTCTCACTTTAATAATTATGTTCTCTTTTGAATTTTATACCAAAGCAAATGGACGATCTCGACCTAAATCAATTTTTTTTTATTTTGTTATGAAAATCTCGAGAAAATCGATGAAGACCATCCTTTTAATTGATTGTTTCTTCTTGTATAACTTAGTCTATTCGAGCGTGCGACGTGATGTTGCTGCGCTGCCATTAGTCAACGTCTGTTCTCCTTGAAAATGTTATGCAACATGTCATAAAATCAATAAAACATACTTTTTGAAGTGAAAACTAAAATCGGCTTAGGAATTAAATTGATGCGGTCAAACGTCTATTTACAACCCAAAAATGAAGCCCTGTCAGTTTGAGACTCCGTATAATTGTACTTTATTATGACTTCTTAGTAGAGGATGGTTTAGGTGCTCGGCAAACCAATTCCATCTCAAACAATGTCCTACAGCGTCCCGTTAAGTGTACGCATAGGTTCTCTCCTGACGCTGTATAAATCATCTAATATAAAGGCCTAAGTTTTAGTTGCGCACTTCCCCTTCTGCATTCCTTACACTGCATCCAACTGTACCTGTTTAACTCCGCACAAGTTCGCTGAATACTGATAGTCGAAGTCAGACAAGAAGTAGCCTGCTTGATTAACTAATTAGACCGCCAGTCCTCGCCTATGTCGCTGCGACTAAGGTTAATAGCTCTGCTGGCACGACTTGATAACTAATTAGGTAGGTGGATTAGGGATATGCTAGGTATATTATTTACAAGTCATTTTTTATTACTTATTTCGAAATCGACCCTCAATAACGGTTACTTATTATGTTAATATAAATAAGTTCTTATACCTATAATTTTTTATTTATTTAATAACTTATTGCAAAGGTCTCCAAATGTTTCCACTGGCCTCTATCTTTGGCGGTCTCACACCACTCCTTCGCAAACCCGTCGAGATCGTCCCGTTATAAAAAAATACACAGTTAAAAATAATTTTAAGTCGGTGAAGAGTCAATTTCAAGTCAAAAGCAAAGAGCTTATTATATTTTGTCCATATTAATTACAACGCCGTCAAAACATCGTTAAAAGAGCGTAAAATTCGGCATTCTTGAAAACGTCCATTATCTAATCCAAAGCGCGGGCGTGTTCGCGCTGGTAGTACGCGTGGTCACACTTATAGCGGATACAGTTATTCTATTTCGATCGCGGGTTCGGTCTTGTGTGTAGATGCACATGCGTATTGTTTCTGTATGCGTACGCGTCGGAACGCTCTATGGACGAATGAGCGCTAGAAACAAAATATACACACAAGTATAACCAACCCGCGTCAGATATAAGCAACAAAACAGGAACACAACTTTCAGTCAAAAAGCATTTATGTAGTAGACCCACTGAAATCACTTACAAAGTAGTCTTAAGAGTTAGGTTCTCCCCCTAGAGTTAGGTCCCTTCGCGATCAATACCGTGAAGAACTGAGAGATCTTGGAGCCCGGCTCAGCTTTCTTTTAGAATTTAAGAGATTTAATGCCTTCTTTTAAAGCCAATAGTTAGTTTTCAAGCTGGGAGTCTCGAACAAATTGCCAGTACATCTTGTACGGTAAACATTCTCTCAGATCACGACTATGACCATGCCCACATTTTGCAATAGTATTCCATACAATGGCAGTTTGCAAGCGCATCGCCGTGAAACAAAACCATTATTAGGTACCTTCTAGTCATGATAAAGTTTACTTCTACTTTTTGTTGCCAGTCTCTACAGAAACCTTTGCCTAAATTTACTTTCAGTCCGCTATCAATCGGAACCTACTCCTATAGCAGTCATAAAATAAATCAGACGACTTTATGGCCCAACTATTACTGCCATTAAAATATGGTGAAACGCTAAGCGCTAGCATTCAGCTTGAAAAAGTTCAACTAGCACAGTTTGCATTTGCGTTTTTGTTCCGATGATGGGTCGTCTATAACACGCTACTATAGCTCTGTCATCATCCATTGATGGAAATTGAAGGACATTTCCTTATCTATTTTACGCATGTTTGCGTTAAAAAAACTTAGGCCTTTTCATCTATATTAGATGATTTATACAGCGTACCTACACTCAAAGTCAAAGCTTGACTTTGACTCTTCGACACTCAAAGTCAAAAATCATTTATTCAGTAGGACCGCTGGGATCACTTTGAAACGTCTTAAAACTAGGTGATTTTACTCCTGTTCCTTCGCGACCAATACCGTGAAGAATCAGGGCAACAAACACGGTTTGGGGCCTAGCTTTCTTTTAGGTGATCCATCTTAAATCTAAACTTATGATAACTTAGGTGGTACCTACCAATTGCTTAAATTATATAATACAAGATAGCAAAGACATTGAGGACATCAGCCGTCGAGGGGCAGAGCGACATCAGGCCACGCGAATTTATCATTAATATAATCCTTAAGTGAATAATAAGCTTTTTTTATAAGAGTATTTTTTACGTAAGTTTTAAATCTTCGAATAGGCAGTTTAGTCGCGTTTTCAGGAAGTTTATTATAAAAAGTATCGTATTTCCCATAAAAGAACCTTTTACTTTTTCTAATCTAAATTTAGGCAGATAAAGTTTATTCTTATTTCTTGTGTTAATGCTATGCACATCACTTTTTTTCCTAAAGTTATTTATATTTTTATGAGTATACAAAATGTTTTCATAAATGTACTGGGAAAAAACTGTTAGAATATTTATTTCTTTAAAACGTTGTCTCAGTGAGTCCCGTGGTTTCAATTTGTAAATCGCACGGACAGCTCGCTTTTGCAAAACAAATATATCTTGAATATCGGCTGCTTTACCCCAGAGAAATATACCGTATGACATCACACTATGGAAGTAACTATAATATACTATCTTAGCTGTCTCTTCGTCAGCCAATCTCCTAATCGTACGAACTGCATATGCGGCGGAGCTCAGTCTACCTGCAAGTCTTTCAATGTGAGCTCCCCACTGCAAATTGGAATCAACAGTTAGCCCCAAGAAAATAGCGGTATCGACCAGATTGAGTGCTTCCCCATTTAATTCAATTTTTGTTGCTTTGTGAACCACGTTAGGCAAAGTAAATTTAATACATTTAGTTTTCTTGCCATTAAGTAAGAGATTATTAGCCGTAAACCAGTTTAAAATTAGAGACAGAGACGCATTAACATCATCGTACTCTTCTTTATATCTATCAACTTTAAAACCAAACAGGTCACTGAACGCTGTAGTGCCCGGGACATTGCTTGAGATGGAATAGGCTTGCCCAGCACCTAATCCATCTTTTGACCTTGCCCACAGGAAAGTCAACGTCAATACGTGTGGAGCTGACTAAGCTGCGGGTTTCTTCTCGATGTTTTCCTTCACCGTTGCAAACGTAAGATAATAAGTAAACTATACTCGCTCAACATGAACCACATTCAATATCTCAGGGCTAAGACCAAGTCTTTGAAAGGTGCCCTATTCCACTCAGATCCACTAAATCAATCCAAGGGATTTGTTTCTACTTTTTCTTCCACTCTAATCCATCAATGGTTTTGTTTCCATTTGGGTCTTTGAATTTCTCGTTCATCAGACTAATATGCATAAATAAATAAACACTAGGCACTACGGAAGCAACGTGCTTGTTTGCAAAATCTTGCCAAAATTGAAATAAAAACAAGTTAAAAAATCTGGTGAAAGTCCACCTACCAAATATAATGTATGAAAAGTTTAAGGCTTCATCAGAAAACCAGGGAATAGATCTTATTCAAAATATTCCAGCATTTACAAATGTAAAATATGGACTATTTAAATGCCGAAAAAGTTCTGACCATGCCAATATCATTGTCCTTAAATTTTTTTTGGTAGTCATAAAATAGCGATAAGTTCATCATCATTAAACTTAAGAGCTCAGCTCTTGTCGGTGCAATGATGCAACTTCCTCCACCTCTCCCTTTCCAATGCGGATTCCTTTACTTCTTTATACGACATGACAGCGATCTTCTCCTATATCAGACTCATGAAACTGATTCTAGGCCTGCCTCTTCCTCGTCTTCCTTCCACTTTTCCTTCTATGATGTTCTTAATAAAGCTGTCATGTCGTATTAGATGTCCAATCATTTTTCCTCTTCGATTTTGAATGGTGGTCATCAAAACCCTTTTCTCCTCAATTCTTCTCAGCACTTCCTCGTTGGTAACCTTCTCTGTCCAGCTAATCCTCTCCATCCTTCTCCAGCTCCACATTTCAAAAGCCTCCAACTTCTCTCTATCCCGCTGTGTCAGAGTCCAAGTTTCGCATCCATAGAGAGCTATGCTCCACACATATGTTTTAATGAACTTTTTCTTTACTCGTTTTGCTATTTTCGAAGTAAGTGTATTTCTTTTGTTATGGAATGCCTGTTTTGCCATAGCTATTCTAGCTTTTATATCGGGCGTACATCTGGAGTCACTGGTGATAATGCTCCCAAGATATTTAAAACTGTCTACATTTTGAAGTGTTATATTTTCTAATGTTATTGGTTGTACTGAAGGTATTTGCGTTTTAGATGTTATTAGTATTTTAGTCTTATTAATATTTATTTTTAATGAAAATTCCTTGAAAATTGTATCCATAATGGTAATCAAATCTTGTAGGTCCTTTTGTGTTTCTGCAATTGCCGCTATATCATCTGCGAATCTTATAAACTTGATCGTGTCCCCGTTAAGTTCATATGAAGTTTAAAAAAAAATGATGACATGGTGATTAGGTGCAGCAATAAAGATATCTACGAAGATCTGAAAAAGTTCAAACATTGTAACATCTGTTTTCCATTGCGCCAAATGTTGTTCCATTTCAGGCCATAAAGGCGAGTTTACACTATAAAAACGGATTTATCGTGTGTGAGCCCCTAAACAGTGCATCAAACCGCGAATTTTTATTTGCCTGTTGATCCCCTTACGGCCCAAATTATGGGCCATTATGATGGATTCGAACTCGTAAGTATAACATTTGTGTATCAATTTGCATTTGCGTGCCAATTTCTGGCTGTCTCTTGAAATAAATACAGAGAACCTAAAAATCAACCTTGGGGCAGTCAGGATACTGTGTCGTTTTGTTTTTATAGTGTAGAGATGAAAAAACGAATTTTCCATCAAAAATTTATGCGCATTTTAACTCAAAAACAGTGAAGAAAAACATATCGAGGAAACTAAGTGTTCTAATTAACGAACTTTTTTGTATATTTAAGACGTGCTACTAACTTCACCTTATGACTTAAAAAAAAAACAGTCTTGACTGTCTTGATCAGAGAATAGTCGCATCTTTTGTTATTTTCCCGATCGTGTTTTAAAAATATTGTAAGTAATGAAGGATCAAATACTACAAATAGATTAAGCAAGAAATTAAACAAGTATAGTCTTGTCTCATTCGTCACCTTCATTTGCAATGCGTGTAATTAAATTAGCTCTAGATAATTTAGATTATAGGCAGAATAATAGAAAATCTTGGATTATTACGTCACCTACAATTAACTCGTGTAAGCAATTGACAGCAAGGTTATCGCTAATGTGATTGATTTAACACTTGCTGTTACTCATTATACTAGTTTGACCTGCGACTTCCCTCGTTAGTTTTCAAATGCGTTCCAAAATTGTATTTTTATTTGACTGTTAATTTTATGGTCCAAATTATGGGTCATTACGATGATAATAGGAAACTATCGATGTATTTTCGATATGATCGTTTTCATCCCTATTTCCCCGACGGCCATTTGTAAAAAAGTGTCAATACTGTCAATTTTAGTTCCTGGTACGTTCGGAGGGGCGCTTCAAATCGGCACAAAAAAGAACTGCCATTCTAAGGGGCGTCGCCTATCCAGCGTGTAAATTTGTTTATTGAGCACGTTAGATAATAGGTTTACATAAGAATTCATTCCTTAAATTGGGTCTATGTGATATTTGTCCAATAATCTTCATGGCAATCCTCTGCTAACGGTGCTATCTGGCCAATGCCATATATAACTGAAATTTAGAGGGAGTTCATTTCTCTTGTATTTCCCCACATTTTCACTGTTTAGAGCTTGTGTTAATTCGTAGCCCGGTATGGCACTGTGGAGATTCAAACAACACGGCTCTACACACACAGTGATTCACACAATTACTTTATCATTTATCTAAGTAAGTAATTTGTGTTTCGTTTGCCCCCGCGACCTCGCAGCTGTGTCTAATTATAACTTATCAGTTCGATGTAGTGTTTTGAAAAGTGTAAATTATTGATGTTAGTAATTAATGTTATTTTGTGAGCTATTGTTTAACACTTATTAGGTGTAAGATGGATATGTGAGTAGAGGTAGACCAAAGGAAAGATGGATGGATTGTGCGAAAGAAGATATGGATAAGAAGGGAGTGAATACGAAGATGACGAGTGATAAGAGTGGAAGAAGAGAACATGTTGTGCCGACCCCGCATAAGCGGGATAAGGGCAGGCAAATGATGATTAGGTGTAAGAAGGAAGAAAAAACTGTTTGGTTCTTAGCTTATTTTTTTTAAGTTGTCTAGGAAACAAAAATAACACATGTAAAAACGAGTTCAAGTAAAATCATGAAAGTATAAAGTAGGTACTTACTGCGTTTTGATTTCCTAGGGCTCCAACAACTCTAAAAGGCTAGTATACAAGTTATACCTACAGATATGTTTATTATATTCAGGGTTTTTGGAAACTCAAAGAACAAGATCCGTCAACAAAACGTGGACACTCACAGTACGGCTAGTCCACCAGTTTAAAGTCGTTCAGCGAGCTATGGAACGAGCTATGCTCGGAGTTTCTCTGAAGGATAGAATCCGCATTGAGACTATCCGACATAGAACCAAAGTTGTCGACATAGCTCAGAGAATTAGCAAGCTGAAGTGGCAGTGGGCTGGCCATATCTGCCGAAGAACCGATAACCGCTGGGGTAAACGAGTTCTTGAGTGGAGACCTCAACTCGGCAAACGTAGTGTAGGACGCCCTCCGGCCAGGTGGAGTGACGAGCTGCGAAAGGCTGCTGGCAGAAGCTGGATGCGTCGAGCTGAGGACAGGGCGCAATGGCGCTCATTAGGGGAGGCCTATGTCCAGCAGTGGACTGCTATCGGCTGATGATGATGATGAAATACTACTGACTATGTCTGTCTCTCTATCTGTCTGTTTGTTACCTTTTCACGCCCAAACCACTACACAGATTAGGCTGAAAATTGGCATGGATAAAGGTTGTATCCCAGGGAAGGACATAGGCTACTTTTTATCGAGAAAAAATTCCGAGGGACCGCGGGTTACACCACAGGAGCTCAGCTAGTGATAAAAAATTGCAATGAAGGATCAAAATACATCAACAAATGATTACCAAAATAACCAATAGCCACAAACATCTCGATCTCACGCTTCTTCTTGTCGTGTCACTGAATCTTCCAAACAACTGTGGCATAAGTCAAAGTCAAAGTCAAAAAGCATTGGTTCAGTTCAGTCAGGACCGTAGTGATAATAAATAAATCAATAATGCTGGACTTTTCACACAGCATCATCTAGCCCCAAAGTAAGCAGAGCTTGTGTTATGGGTACTACATGACTGATATACTACTTATATACTTTTTGTTCGTAAATACATACATATTAAACATAGAAAACACCCAGACCCGAGACATATATCTGTAGATCATACAAACATTTGTCCCGCGGCGGGGATCGAACCCGCAACCTTCTGCGTCGCATGCGGACCTTCGCCCACTGCGCTACAGAGGTCGTCGAAGGGATCACTTAGAATAGTCTTTAAACTAATTTTACTCCTGTTCTTTCGTGACCAACACCGTGGCGAAACACGGTTTGGGGCCTATCATTCTTTTAGGTGATCCATGGATCCATGGAGTGGTTGGTGTAAGTGGGGAAAGCTTTGGAATATAGGAATTATTGAAAAAAAAGTTACTCATTTATATTTAATAGGTATTTACTAGTGAAAAGTTTTCAGACAGTCACCAGACGAAACCTACAAGTAATTATATTATCACTTATAAAATAATAACAAAACAAAATTGCGTTTAAATAATTAATTATGTTGTTTAAATTGTAATTAAAAGTGAAACTACGATAACGTCTGCGTGCGCAACTGGCGGTCATGGATGCTTTTATGCAAGAGGCGAACAACAATTAAGAAGATAATTTAATTTAGTATTTAGTCGTAATAGACATCTTCAAAGGATCTGGAATATAAAAGATCTGAGAGAATGTCTACCGCGCCTCGGGGATACAGTCGTGACCCTGTTTTCGTTTTTTACGTTTTAAGTCGACCTCACTCAACTCAACTTCCACTCTACGTCCAAATGCATTTAGGTATGCTTGGTCGTAAAGAAACCCTGCACTCATTCTTGTCATATGACATTTTCTTATCAGATACAGAAATGGACTGTCCTGTGTACCTGTGTTACTTGAGATGACAGTTGAGTGGAGGATGAGTCGAGATAAAGAAAACGACTAAAGTTAGTTTTAGTTAAGTGTTAGTTTGCCTTAAGTTTTTATATAGAGTTTGACATACGAACTTTTTATTTGATTATAAGTACTTTTTTAGTATTTTATTTTACTCTACCTCTTTTTAGAGAACAAAACGAACTGTAGAGCAAAATAGCACTTCAGAGGTTTGTGTGTCAAAATTAATATGACATATTTTCCTTCACAAAGCTGCGTTTTTTTACATTCTGACTACTCAAAAAAGTACCGATTCTTGAAATGAGAATTCAATTAAGTAGTTCATTAATTGTAACTACTTCTTCTACTGCATACTGCATAACACCGTCCATGTTATCTGTCAACGCTAGGAGCGTAAGAACGATAAATAATAAAATGCGGCGTAGTACAGCGACTGCTGCTTATACTGCGTCCAGATAAGCGTTGACTTAACCTATTTACTTATTCATTCTTAAAAGTTCCACTATTTATTGTTCTCGAATATTTCTTAGACTGTGACGGCGCCGAAATTACTTCAAATTCTTTCCAAACATACACAGCTTTCTCAAATACCTTAAGTTGTAAAGCTTATCTGTAATCTGTAAAACAAAGAAAGACATACATTTACGAAAAACGGCATAAATAAAAATAACTTCGCTTGAGCTATGAGGCCGAAATTAGATTTTATGCGAAGAAATACAAAATAAACACATCAAGAGGAACAAATAAGGTTTTTATGGCTTATATTAGATAGATAGATACACAAAATATATCATCATCATCATCATCCACAGCCTTCACCCACTGCTGGGTATAGGCCTCCCTAAGTTTGTGCCATCCACCACGATCCTGCGCTAATCGGACCCATTGACGGCCCGCGACGTGAACAATATCGTCTGCCCACCTGGCCGCCGGTCGTCCTACGTTTCTGTACCCAGATCTAGGCCACCATTCAGTCAATACTCTAGTCCACCTGTCATCACCGCGGCTCGCTATTGTCCCGCCCAGCTCCATTTTAGGTCCATTATCCTACTCCCGACATCCTGGACTTTTGTCTGTTTTCGGATTTTAACATTTGGAACACGGTCTATGAGTTTGATGCCGCATGGCGCGCTCCATGGCCCTCTGTACCACCCTCATCCTATACACAGCCTCATGGGTTAGCGTCCATGTTTCAGCACCATACGTCATGGTGGGCTAGACACATAGGCAATACACAAAATATAAACAATGATAATTATCTTTATATATCTATAATCGAACATATTTAAAGCGATGTACAATGGGCGGTCTTATCGCTGTGAGCGATTTCTTCCAGACAACCTTAAAATGAACTGGATTAAAGGAAGGCAAAATAGCAGTGTCAATAAAATATGTTGTTTATAATAACAAATAGCTACTCCTTCGAGAGAGAGTGGTGGGAGATTTCGAAGGAGAGAGATAAAAAGTAAGTTCGTATGAGTCAGTGGCCAGCTCTGGTGACGGAGTTTTTAGGCCGCCTCAAGGCCTCCGTCATGGCTTAACGACTTAAATAACCGGGACCGACAATTTAACGTGCCCTCTGAAGCACGGAAGCGCTCAGATGAAAATGCCACTGGCGGTCACCCATCCACTTACAGACCGTTTCGAACGTTGCTTAACTTCGACTATCTATCAAGAACGACTAAGCAAGCACGACCACGAGCTCTTCCGAGGAGAGAGATGGTTGGGGGGAGAACTTTGCCCAGCAGTGGGATGGTATAGGTTAACAAAAAAGTAAATAAATAAATAAACCTAGCAGATTATGTAGAGCGAAACGAAAAAATATTACCGTTCTTTTATGAGTCAATAAATTTCTCTAAACATAGTTTTGACGCTATTAAAGAATATACCATACTTATGACCATACACATTTGACGACCTGTGTAGCGCAGTGGGCGAAGGTCCGCTTGCGACGCAGTAGGTTGCGGGTTCGATCCCCGCCGTGGGATCAATGTTTGTATGATCTACAGATACTGGTCTGGGTGTTTCTATGTATAATATTACTTATTACAAACAAAAAGTATATAAGTAGTATATCAGGTTCCCATAGTACATGCTTTGCTTAGTTTGGGGCTAGATGATGCTGTGTGAAATGTCCAGCATTATTTTTATTTTTTTTCTCGTACCCATAGTTATGAATATTAAAGAACATACTTATGACTACCAACATTAAAATACTTTTGTGGCTTTGCCGTAATCGGGTTAAAGTTCAAGCCTTTTAAGTATTTTTAATTAAAAAGGAGATTATAAGAGTTGTACAGTACGCACAACCGATCTTTACCTCTCTGAAGTAGCTGCGCAGAAACCATTTTTGATGACACATAAAAGACGAAGACGCGTTGTATAGCTACCTCGCTCACTCGCTTAGTTTGTTGTATCGTCCTATCTCGTCTACTCTACCAAACCTGCGCAATCGTTCAGTGCACCTAGCTTCAAAGAGCCAAAGATTGGTTGTGCGTACTGTAAGTGAATTCTACTTGACAGATTCAGTGTGAAACCGCAGGCGACTGCTAGTGCAAATGCCTACTGAATTAGATTTGCTTGCAGTCGCATTGAAGGCTGCATTAACCGCAGATTAAATTGCTACCTATAACCGTCGACTAAGCTGTTTTCTGTATATACATATCACTGATAAGTATTATAGGCATATAATTGAGTATTGGAATTATACCTACATTGACAAATAAGAGGGGGTACAAATACATATTTGATACATGCCCACATCTTGCAGAAGTTAGTATTCCATACGTGACAGGTTGCAAGCCCATCGCCGCCTGTAAGAATACTAACTCATAGGGGGAAGTCCCCCAGTGACGGACACCTAAGGTTTTCAGACTTTAAAAAAAAAACAGCTTCGAGAAATGTATATTTATTTATTAATTAACTACGTCAACAAAGTTTAAAATCAAAATAAATTATCAAAAATGCAACCTCTGCATAAACATTAATTAAAACTTAAATCAAACTTTGGTAATCAAAACCGGAATCATTGGAAGTGGCACCTAGTACCGGACGGATTCAATTTCAAGCCCCCAGCACCGGAGATCTTCAAAACATCATGCATCGATCGCATATATAGGCTTCTGAACATTCAAGGATGTCTGCGCAAGCTTTGTGAGTCCACCCATGGCAGCTGGAGCACTGTATCCAGTCTTCGTCATGGTCTTCTAAACACACTACACAAGTAGTTTGTGCGTTAGATATTTCAGTTAATGGTTCCTAATTCTTTCCTTTATCTCCACTTTTTCCTTTGGTTTTTTTACCCTTTTCTTCTATCGCTGTTTTAAACTTATTTCCTATTTCTTTCTTTTTGTCTTTAGCATTCTTTTCATTCTCTTTGTCTTCAACAACCACTTTGTATGGCGACGAAGATAGGATTTCACTTCTTTCACATTTTCTCTTTCGAGCAGCTGATCGATTTTTAGCAGTATCTGTGACAAATAATGAATAATCTGGACAACACTTGGATCAAAGCTTATCGATGGCTTGGGGCTCATTTCTCATTTCTTTAGACAAAACCTTGTCTATCGCACTTTTAAAACTTTTTTGTTCCCAATTTCCTTTTTTTTTCTTCTCTTCCATTTCGATTTCTGTCCGTTCTTTTGTTCTCTAAAACAACGTACAACATCTATTATAAAAAGTATAATAACTTGAGAGAAAAAACAACTTATTTACTGTCCGGCGTTAAGGGACTACTTTCTGTCCGGTACCAGGGGACAGAGAATTCAAAAAATTACGGGTTTTATACCAAAACTTCTTTGAAACTCAATAAAAACTTTTATAAATTTCAATAATCTATGGATCACTAAGTATAAAACAATTACTGTAAACACATAAATACAAAAACATAGCAGTAATACTCACTTAGATCTTAAGTGACGCAGTCCTTTCCCGCTAAAAGCACCAACAAACCTCTCCCACCGTGACCCCGCGCGTCACTGGCAAACCGCGTGTCTCTACGGGTATCGATACGCTCCCCCACGCCCTTTTCACCCGATTTTGAATCAAGCGCGTTGCGACCTACCGGGATAGTACGAGTGTCCGATGCTATGTGCCGTCCGGCGTTACGGGACTTCCCCCTACTCATACTTTGTACATGCCTCTGACTACCCCCTTAGACATCTTCAAAGGATCTGGAATATAAAGATCTGAGAGAATGTCTACCGCGCCTTGGGGATACAGTCGTGACCCTGTTTACGTTTACGTTTTTTTTTTACAAATAAGAATTACTGTATGTAAATAAAATGTTACTGGAGTTCCACAGATAATATGTCCTTATAGTCATCATTCGCCTGTCCTTATCCCGCTCATGCGGGGTCGGCACATGTTTTCTTTCTCCACTCTCCTCTATCACTCGTCATCTCCATATCCAGATCCACTCTTTTCTTACCCATATCTTCTTTCTCACAATCCATCCATCTTTTCTTACGTCTACCTCTACTTACATATCCATTCACATTCATTTACATCACCCTTTTAGTTACATACATAAGTAAATCAAGCTTATTATTATCCTCGCATAACTAAACTATGAAATTCAAAAATTACACCTAATCGCGATATTCGAACTCACAATATAACCGTTTCGTGACTAAGCTCTAATGGGCAATGCCTTTGTGGGAATCTTTGAGATTAAAATAAATGCATCTCACAAGACATCTTCAAAGGATCTGGAATTTAAAGATCTGAGAGAATGTCTACCGCACCTTGGGGATACAGTCGTGACCCTGTTTTGCATCTCATAACAAGTAAGAGTCGAGAGTGTCTTGATTTTGAAAGCAAAGTGGCCGTGCTTGCTTAGTCGTTCTTGAAATCGTCGAAGTTAAGCGACGTTCGAAATGATCTGTAAGTGGATGGGTGACCGCCAGTGGCATTTTCATCTGAGCGCGCCTGTGCTTTTGATGGCACGTTAAATTCTCGGCCCGGCTATTTAAGCCATAAAACGACAAAACGACACCACAGTTGGCCACTGACTCATATGAACTCTCTGACGACCTCTGTAGCGCAGTCGGCGAAGGTTCGCTTGCGACGCAGAAGGTTGCGGGTTCAAATCCCGTAGGAATCTAAAATTTTGAAAAGACTTTTAATTTCTCAATGAAATCACCTGGTTGATATTCCACTTATTAGAACTAAGCGCTTTCAAAGCTTTTTTATTATGCTCACTGCAAAAATTTGCAATCAGCTTCCAGCGTCTGTATTTCCGCTGAGCTACGACCCTGTTGTTTTCGAGAGGAGAGGAACCTTCTGGGTAGGCTCGCTCCATCGTAGACCTCATTCATGCCTATGTAAGTTTTGAGGTGAAGAGCCGACCCATTCATTATAAAAAAACACATAATGTACAATGTAATTCAAAGTGATCCCAGCTCGGTCCTACTGAATAAATACTTTTTGAGTTTTACAACGATCAGACGATCCTCCTAAGTCGGAGTGCCTGACCGCTCGTTCCTTTCTCAATGAAATACCTAAGTGTGGCTTTTCAGTTTAAAATTAAAAAAAAAAATTATGTGTATGAATTTTCTTTTTTGTATCATTATAACATTGCTTCAACCGAATTACATAAAGTACACTCTGTGTGTTACATTACGAGTACTTGTTCATCGCTTGTTCAAGAGTTGCTGATAATATTTCACCAAAAATATTTTCTACTGAACCATTTTGTATTTTTAGCAATTAATCATCATACAAACAAGGGACTATTGCCTTTGACAGACAGACGGGCGACCATGAAATGTTAGTGTGACATTCAAATACAGCGCCCGGAAAATTACGTGGCACTTCTTGGTTTCGTATCTCTAGTTTTTACCAACTTGTGTGGTGATAGAAGACGAAAGTCACCTTTCGTGCAATTTACGCATATGCTTCGACATCCCGGCTTCTGATGTTTTCCTTCACAGTTTGAGTAGGCATAGCCCAAATAATACGCAATAGTATGCTCTCCTAACGATTTATCGACACAGTTCAAAGTAGTAGACACCCACGGAGATTGCGTGATGATCTGGATGTGCATTTACCAGACTTAGCAATAGTTGGGGTCAGAAAATGAGGATTTTTGATTGATGTACAATCGAGGAATGTGGGGTCATATTAAAATAAAAGTTTCCAGTATCAGCTGACGATTTTTAGGCTAAAATAGCTACATATAGGCCCCACACACCAGAGGGCTTAGACAACCGGCAGTCGCTATGAATCGAATCGACTTCTACAATCGTCAACGCTTAGACGATAGCGAAGTTCGATTGCTAGCCAAAGTAACCTTCGTATAGCGATCGCCTTGTCTAATCGACTGATCGCTAAAAACCGCGCTTAGTCTATGGTTTTCGTCTTCAAACGTGAAATGTGTCATTGAACTCTGAATGTTCGCCCGGAAAGCGCGCGAAAATTTAAAATTGAGATTGGCTTACAATATTAAAAAGTGAGTTAATGTTTATAGAAACAAATTGCTTTATGTAATAATTTTTAATACACTTTGTGAATAATGTGTTGCAATTATTTTACGTAGATACAATTACGGAAAGTTAAATCTTTGTGCCTATTTTAAGTTTATGGACTATGGAGTTCATAAAATATTAATTTAGTAGGTACCTTACCCACCTACTAACCTTTCTTTGTAATAACAAGAAATAATAG
Source organism: Epirrhoe alternata (assembly GCA_963565295.1). Classification (NCBI taxonomy): domain Eukaryota; kingdom Metazoa; phylum Arthropoda; class Insecta; order Lepidoptera; family Geometridae; genus Epirrhoe; species Epirrhoe alternata. Next base: position 10,848,201 of record OY751392.1, read on the forward strand.
GCTAATGTACCTATACAGTAGCATAATCTTATATCACATAGTAAGTTTCGAGCCGGAAGGCAATATTGTAAACAATGACGCGTTTCACAAAGATGCCTACTTAGAACGAGAGCGCTTTAGTTTATTTTATGTTATATTACAGCCACGGTGACCTTGATATGGCTCAGTTTAGTGCGCAGAGACGTCTAAGGGCCAAAATTATTTTAACAATCATAAAACAAACAACGAAATACAATTACTTTTTACAACAGCTGTTTATGAAATCGCCATTTTGTTTCGATATCTACAGCATTTTAGCGTTCGCTAGCCTTACCATCAAGAGAATCGACAACTAAGCGAAAACGCTTGTCAAATGATCCACTTGGCTAGGCATTTGTATGGAAGTCATCGTTCGATGGTGTCGATTCGTTTGATGGAATCGAAATGTGTGTACATTGTCTACCAATAATCGATTCGCTAACAACAGATCACGTGACTTAGCTAAGGCTTATGTCAATCCCATACATTTTTGGACTTAGCTACTATCGAAGTCGACATTCGATTGTTACATTGTCTAAGCCCTCAGGTGGCCTCAGAGATGAGGCTGATTTTGACAAAATGAAAACAGTTTGTCTCAAGATCCAAAACTGTAGAAAAGGCTTTTTGCTTTGGGTCTATTTAGTGCCACGACGAACTCCGATCTCTATATAATCGTACAAGGAAAGCTAATGAGCCGGGAAGCGATCGTGAGAACATATCGAATGCAGGCATTCGTTGACGTAATGAGAACAAAAAATAGCCATCTGAGCAATACCGCCCTTTTTGGTATCAATATGTTTGACGACATTTTATTCATATGCCGTCATTGTTAGACGGTTCAGTAGGAACAGTTTGATCACTTTAAGACTACAGACTTTCTATCGGCCGATAGTTGAGACGCGCTATACTTCTCCATACTCATTACGAGCCGAAGTATATTCCATCTCAACTATCGACTGATAGAAAGTCTGTAGTCTGCCAGGGGTCTTAATCGTCGCAAAAGCTAGATGTACTCGTAATCCTGTTCTTTCAAGACCAATACCGTGAAGCATCAGGGCAACAAACACTTGGGGCCTAGCCTTATTTCCAGTGATCGAACTTCTTTATTCTAAGAAATAAAATCTAAATAGCTTAGCCAAGTAATGGGCAAAAACATTGCAATAAGTTTTTATCTATAACTAGTATATAATTATTTGGGCGTGCATTTGATTACGAAACAACAGGAGTAAAATTAGTTCTAAGACTATTCTAAGTGATCCCAGCGGTCCTACTGAATATATGCTTTTTGACTTTGACTTTGACTACCCCCTTGAAATTAAAAACGATGATAAAATACCCATAGATTTTAGAGAACGCTATATCACAATTGATAGGTAATTGTGAATCTTGATTTTGTTGAATGTCAATTTTACATACATACATACAGATTTATTTACAGAAACTAAGCTACTACAATATGTACATAAAATGACAAAATACAATAGAATCAGTCAAGCTATCTAAGGATCGTCGTAAAAACGATCTATAGATAGCTCAACTGATCCAGGTCACACATACATACATACATAAAGTCACGCCTATTTCCCAAAGGGGTAGGCATAGACCACGGATCTGTAAATTTGTATGACACGGAATGTAAATTTTATATTTCTTTATGGCATATAGATAGATAATGAAAATTTTATACATATATTATTACTAAATTGTCCTTTATAAAAAATTACCTTTAATACAGAAACGAATCTACCTATTTAGTACATAATTACATAATACAATAGCATTACTTGAGCCCTCTAAGGATCTTTGCGAACGATCTATGTATAATTATGTATCAATACTAATAACTATAATACCTAAGTACACTTACATATAAGGAAAGAATGTGTATTATGTAGGTGTGCGGTTGAAAAAGTCAGAGGCACATACTCACCTACAATTATGCCTTTAAAAAGTAAGTAAGTTCGTATGAGTCCTGACTCATACGAACTTACTTACTTAGGCCTAAAAACAACCCTAAGGCCCTAACCCTAAGGCCTCCGTCATGGCTTAACGACTTAATTAGCCGGGACCGACAATTTAACGTGCCATCCGAAGCACGGAAGCGCTCAGATTAAAATGCCACTGTTCAATTACAGACCGTTTCGAATGTTGCTTAACTTCGACGATCTATCAAGAACGACTAAGCAAGCACGACCACGAGCTATTCGCCTTTGATAACTCCTTACTTAAGCCCTTTTCTTCATAAATACTGCATCTCTAAATAAAAGTTATTTCAGCATTTGAAAAGCAATTTTCTGCTCTATTTTATCCCAAAGTGGGAGCGAATAAACTAGATCTTTCCAAACTAATCTAAAACCCATTTTGCTCTTATTGCGTTCACAATAAACTCTAAGGTGACCTATTAAATTGAGTATTCGCAAAAAACAAAATTACATCATAAATATTCGGGTGCTTACAAAGAGCAGTCTATGAATAGATGCTTCAAATATAATTAACACAATGCAATATTGATTTCAAATTAATTGAGTGATTAAAACGCTTTTTGTGTTGTAATGAATATTAGTAAAAAATAAGTCTTGATATGCCAGCGAGACTTATAATTTATTATATTATACAGCGTGTTCCAAAATACAGCCGTCTTTTAGTAGTTGAGAATGTGTCTAATGCCTTAAGCATGCATCCCTGGATGTTTCATTTTACAAGTAAACTATTATAGAAACGAAACGAAATGGGATTTCGTCTGTACTCCCGGCGTGGTGGTACTCTATCTATCTTATCAGTTCACATCCACCCACTGCTGAGTGTATGCCTATTTTCACGCCACTGTTTCCGGTCCTATGCCAGTCGAATCCAATGTTTTTCCACCGCCTTTACGATGCCATCAGACCATCTGGCTGGTGGTCTGCCTGGTGTTCTGTGACCCTCGCGTGGCCACCACTCGGTAACTGCCTTTGTTCATCTATCGTCTTCATAATCGGTAGATATTTACGAAGATCATATTGAAGATTCTGAATAAAATATCTATATAAGTTTTAACGCGCTATCATTGTTATTTGATAGGTTTGATGTATGTTTACTCTATTTTATAAATGATATGTACCTATTAGTATTGTAGTAAGTAAGTAAGTTCGTATGAGTCAGTGGCCAACTCTGGTGACGGAGTTTTTAGGCCGCCTAAAGGCCTCCGTCATGGCTTAACGACATAAATAACCGGGACCGACAATTTAACGTGCCCTCCGAAGCACGGAAGCGCTCAGATGAAAATGCCACTGGCGGTCACCCATCCACTTACAGACCGTTTCGAACGTTGCTTAACTTCGACGATCTATCAAGAACGACTAAGCAAGCTTGACCACGAGCGCTTCGTAGCGCTTCGTAGTATGTAGTTTGTTAGTTATTCGTATTCAGCCTTTCTATTAAATTTTTTACTATGCTACTACAATATGTACATAAAATGTATTCAGCCTATATCAGCTTTGTATTCATTTTCTTTTTATTATACACCTGACCAATCTTTCTTTCACTAAGTTCCTCTCCATCCAAAAGGTTGCCTGGAAGAGATCGCTCTTTAACGATAAGGCCGCCCATTGTACATTGTTATCTAGTTATTATTTAAGTCAATAAAGAATTCTCATTCATTTGACAGGTTGCAAGCCCATCGCCGAATACCAATCGACCACCCTCCATATCTATAAATAAAGCATTTTATTTCTTTCACATAATATTTGATACGAGACACTATTTAGGACAGCTTGTATCAAAAAGTGCAGTTACACAAAAAACCCAACAAAAACGTAACCATCACGTACCTACCTATATTTTCGTGGTGCTGAGTCAAAAGGTTATAACTCACGAATCGTGAATTCTCGGAAAGCAGTCGTTAGGCTCAAGATGGTTATCAGTTTCACGGGCTTGTAGCGCGATAATTTCTTTAGCGTTAAGGTTGGTGATATTTTGGTTTTGGTCACTGCAATTGCTAAAGTGGCGCTCCGTAAGAGAACTGAAAACTTGAACGAGTTGTCGTTAGGGGTAAAAAACTAAAAAAAATGCAAAAACTATATTGCCTCTGTGGGATACGATCCAGCCGCATGCCGCATCGCAAGCCGAGTTATGAAACGATATGCCACCGTCGCTTATGGCGTTGAGGTCGAAATAGTACCTAGATACTTATATTCATATAAGTATCAGATATTCAGAGGTACGGGTGTCGGTAACGGTGTCGCGAGTTCAATGGTTTTTTACCATCTCCAAAATACCCAACGCGCATAAGAATTCAAAAATAAAAAAAGTGTAGCATAACAAAACGAAATAGGATCGCGACTGTATCCCATGGCAAAATAGACACTCTCAGATCAAGCCATTCAAGATCAGCAGAAGATTTGCTTAGAAATGCATGAGCATAAACATGTTGTTATAAGTAAGGCACCTATAAATAAAGGGTGCATTAGCAGCACAAATTATAGCCCACTGCTGGACATAAGCATCCTCCCTCAAACGCCACTCCAATCGACCCTGTGCTGATCTTATCCAAGTCTTTCCCTCTATGGCCTCTATGTCGTCCACCATCTGGCTGCTGGACCATAATTATATTTATTCAATAGAATGTTTTAGGTAGCTATCATTAAAATGTGTTGTGGTTCCATTTGTTCTGTCTAATTATAATAAAACTAAAGTTATACCTACCCATCGAGAGGCGATGAGATCATGTCGGGCAGACATGTCTTGTCGTGATGCGATATTAATTACAGCACTACCCGTGACTAACCCGTACGGCAATGATACCATTCTGCCTGCCAATATGCTTATAATTAAGTGCTTTGTTTAAGCCTCAAGATATCTAAATAATATACTAATCTACATAAAAAGTAAGTTCGTATGAGTCAGTGGCCAACTCTGGTGACGGAGTTTTTAGGCCGCCTTAAGGCCTCCGTCATGGCTTAACGACTTAAATAGCCGGGACCGACAATTTAACGTGCCCTCCGAAGCACGGAAGCGCTCAGATGAAAATGCCACTGGCGGTCACCCATCCACTTACAGACCGTTTCGAACGTTGCTTAACTTCGACGATCTATCAAGAACGACTAAGCAAGCACGACCACGATCTACATGATATGAAGGTAATAAGTATAGGTTTTTTCAGTCAGTCGAAAATGCTTATAAATATTCTAAATTATTGGGTAATCTGACTGACGCCACCTCGCGATACCTAAATCATCTATATAATTATAATAGGATTATGACAAATGATGATCGACATTAGGTATTTATGACTACTTAAGTTTTAAAAACTCAAAAGAAAACAACGGACTAGGATATTACCAGTTTTCAAGTACCATTAGGTACTTAGATGTATAAAAATGCATGGGATGTGGTGATCCCATGCATTCCACCATGTTTTTTCACGGCGACCTCTGTGGCGCAGTGGGCGAAGGCCACCGCCTGCGACGCTACAAAGTTGCGGGTTCGAGCCCCGCGGCGGGACCAATAAATAAAATATAGAAATACAAGTAGTATGTATAAAGTAGTCTATTATCAGTCATAATACAAGCTCTGCTTACTTCGGGGCTAGATGATGCTGCGTGAAAAGTCCAGCATTATTTATTTATAAAAAATTTTTTATTACGATTACTGCATATAAACAAAAAAAAACTTTCAATAGGATTACTGCTTATATACACAATGATTAAAAATCTAATTATTACGTTGCATAAACAAAGGTTATCCAATTACAGAGTCTTTTAAAACACTTTAAAATTTGAACAATAAAACATAACGGTACATAACCTACCCGAGAAATACATAAAACTCTGGACAAAGAGGTTTCCAATAAAACAAAATGTACGGTTGGCAAAACCGCCAATGATGTAGCACTTTATTTCAATTGCTACAATTTACTCGAGTGATTTTGCTGAATGTATATTTTTGAAAAAACGCAATAACTTTATATTGTTACTAGCGACCTGCCCCGGCTTGGCACGGGTGTAATGATGCTAAATATTAGGGTTTAGCCAGTGTTTGCAATGTAAGCGCAAAAAATGTATTAGTAATTCACGACATCACATTACTAGTAGTAGGTACTCGTTTAATATTGCGAGTATTTATAGGACAGGTAAAAAAGCAGGCCTAGAGCCTGGTCATAAAATTAATTTGTCACTTTACTGGCCTTTAGGTGAATAAAATGAAGTGTAAATAATAACGAGTGAATTTTTGGATTTCCTTTTTAGTTTTTGGAAAATAATAAGGTACTTGACTCGACGACTTCTGTGGCACAGTGGGTGAAAGCACGCTTGGGACGCAGAAGGTTGCGGGTTCGATCCCCGCCGCGGGATAAATGTTTGTATGATCTGCAAATATTTATTTCGGGTCTGGGTGTTTCTATGTATAGTATGTATGTACATATTTACATAGAAAACGTATACATATAAGTAGTATATCAGTTATCTGGTTCCCATAGTACAAGCTTTGCTTAGTTTGGGGCTAGATGATGCTGTGTGAAATGTCCAGCATTATACTTATTCTAATTTTGTTTTGCGTTCGGTACAGTCAGCCACTGCCGTCACAGGTGGGCCGGAAATCCTCTGGCACGTACAAATTTGGATAAAGGTTGTAAAAATTAGCCACGGGCTGTATCGGATGCATATTTTATTGTGAATTGTACGTTATGCAACAAAATCACGATTGATGTAAAGTGACTGGATTACCTACAGTGGGTATGGGCATTGTAATCCTATTTCATGAAATGGGATATGAAAAAACATTGGATGAGTCAGAAGTACCTACCTAATAAAATATATTAAACAGTAAAATTTACACTACAAATAAAACGACAGTAGTGAAAGAATTTATTTACAGATACTAAGCTAATACATGATGGATTGACGACATAATAAAAACAGCAGGTCGTACATGGGTCAGACTAGTATAGGGATAGGGAGGGTTGGCAAGAGCGAAGAGAGGCCTATGCCCAGCAGTGGGATCAAAAAGGCTGCGGGTGATGAAGCTAATACAATATGTACATAAAATTACAAAATACAATAGAATCAGTCAAGCTATCTAAGGATCGTCGTAAAAACGATCTATAGATAGTAAACGACAGTAGTGTCGTGACCCATCCAAATAAATTTCTCCAAATAAATCTCATGCCCACATTTAGCATTCCATACGTTCCAAGTTGCAAGCTCATCACCGCCTAATACTAACTGGTTTTCTCAGGATTGAATGAATGAATGAATGAATGAACACTTTATTGTACACCAAAACAACAACGAAAACAATACATTAGAGACATTTACAAGTTCATTAGTACAATGGGCGGCCTTATCGCTGAAAGCGATTTCTTCCAGGCAACGATTTTTTGGTTCACCGTTTAAGTTCATGTTAATAAATACGCATATATACATTCTCTGAAAGTTAAAATACATTGATTTGCACCTTCAAAATGAAAACCGAGGCTTCTGTTAAGTTTTTAAGTTTTTTTTTAGTTAAGTTTTTATCTACTTTTCGATAAGTAATGTAAGCATTGTACTAGGAGGAGCACTGTTTATCTGTAATACAGTTTATACTGAAACTAAGTAAATTTTTTTACTTAAACTAAAACAGAAAACATAGTCTCAACTCTACTCTGTAAGCACATTTTATTAAGTAATAAACGATTTTGTATTTTTTGTATTTTCACCCCATCTGACCAATCCAGTAATATTACTCAGATCCGGTATAAAAGAGATAGAAATCCGTGATACCCGAATTATCAAAATCCAACGACTGGAAGGGAAAAAATCAGTGATTTACCCCAATTACACACAGCCATAACAGTAAACATGGCACCAAATTATACAGCGTTTCCCTTCTCTAAACATTTACAAACATTTAACATTCATTCTACCCCCAATATTCCTGTTTTTGAACACCCAATAATATCAGGCCACAAAACTATATATTGAAATTATAACCAAAATACACACAATCACACGATTGGTTGATCTAGAAAATATTGTGAGCCGCGTTGAAATATTACGCACAAAAAAAAAGTAAGTAAGTTCGTATGAGTCTGTGGCCAACTCTGGTGCCGGAGTTTTTAGGCCGACTTATGGCCTCCGTCATGGCTTAACGACTTAAATAGCCGGGACCGACAATTTAACGTGCCCTCCGAAGCACGGAAGCGCTCAGATGAAAATGCCACTGGCGGTCACCCATCCACTTACAGACCGTTTCGAACGTTGCTTAACTTCGACGATCTATCAAGAACGACTAAGCAATCACGACCACGAGCGTGTTAAAACAGGAAAGACTCTATGCCTAATTTGCAAGATATAACCAGAAGCAAAGCATAAAATAATCTACCTACATGAAATTTAAAATACCTACTACTAAATATCAAGGTAGTTTTATATTTTCCTATTTGAGAATGCAAACTAAAAATTGGATATGGTAATATTAAAGAAAACACATTAGATTCATTCAAATGGTGGGTATATTGAGTTTTTCAGGTACAAAGACAAAATCAAAGTAGAAAAGCATTTATTTCGTATGACTGCTGGGATCACATAGAATAGTCTTAAAACTAAGTTTACTCCTGTTCTTTCGCGACCAATACCGTGAAGAATCAGGGCAACAAACACGGTTTGGGGCCTAGCATTATTTTAGGTGATCCATCATAAAACAAAGTTATCAAGCTTTAGTAGGAAGCCAGAGTAATAACATTGAGGCTCTTAAATTCAAATGCTCCTCAAGTACAAAGAATTAACGCCTCGACAAAGAAATAATTATACGTACATAATCATGAAGATAAACAATGTGTACCACAACACTACTAAAGAATACACAGCATGAATAAAATACAGAACACAGAAATTATAAAGTACTTGCATGAAACATAATATCACATATATATACATACATAGTCACAATTGAGTAGAAGCATTTTATAGGTAAAGTTACAAAGTGGGTAGGTACTTAGCTTTTGTATCGATCTGCTGCTGCACACTGATTGCCATAATCATAATCATATTCCTTTTTATACCCGACAAGATTGTAAAATGTCTGCCATGGATTTGTCCAATCAGAGACCACCAAACTTTGAGATTGAATATCTTTGAATAACAGTTGAATTATCAACACATGATATAGCTACATTGTTTTAAAGATCTAAACAATGATTATTACAACATTTATGATTAGTAGATTGTGTTCCTTTTACCGATATTTACATAAATTGGAACGACCAATCACAAAGCCTTGGAAATTATCTTACTACTTAGGAAATTATAACAATACTTATATTAGCGAGAGTATTTTAAAAGGTGATAGAGGAATTACACAATTTTTGTTATTAACTAATCTTATCCCTAGTACCTAATATCCTTAATTAATTCGTTAACAAAACACAACAGTTCATTCAATTGTCTGCCTCTTATAGCAAAACTATATAGTAACTATGATTAAAGCCTAATGACTACAATAACAAATCATGTTCTGATTAATATACTACTATAATAACTTCATATAGGTATGTACTATTTAACTTATAACGATAAACTGTACCACATTAACAAACATTTTATTGATATCAGTTTCGTTCGGAAATTTATTGACAAGATTTCGTTCACTTCGTATTATTGTTTGACTTTGACATCTTCAATAAATGTGTCGTTTCAAAATTAATATCTGTCACGGCCATTCTGACATGTACTTTGTCCTCGAAGTACTTACAAATTTTGGTTATTTTACACACGTAGGTATACTTAACAGCCCTATCCTCATCCCTATCCACAGGCCTATCCACAGCCTTATTCACAGCCCTATTCACAGGCCTATTCACAGCCTTATCCACAGAGACTAAGTCAAGTCAAGTCAAAGTCACATCCCTATCCACGTCCCTATCCATGTCCCTATCCATGTCCCTATCCATGTCCCTATCCATGTCCCTATCCATGTCCCTATCCATGTCCCTATCCATGTCCCTATCCATGTCCCTATCCATGTCCCTATCCATGTCCCTATCCATGTCCCTATCCATGTCCCTATCCATGTCCCTATCCATGTCCCTATCCATGTCCCTATCCATGTCCCTATCCATGTCCCTATCCATGTCCCTATCCACGTCCTTATTGTTTTTTTTTTAGATTTTCAGTTCATTTGAGAAAATACATCATGAGGAAAAACACAAGCACCTCTGGCTTAATACAGCCTTTGGTCTTTATTTACACACAGCATTTTAGTTTTGAAACCTTTAGTGTTATGTTTTATTAGTGAAAACGAGTTTCAAATTCATTGCCTGTACACGTAAACGATGTTTACTTATTTTAAGATTCTGTTCTTCATTAATATTGTGTTTATAAACATCTACCTCGTGATTCTATACACGGTATATTTACATTGCAGCAGGTGTGAAATCTGTTACATTTTTGTAAGGTAGTATTAAATAATTGTTTGTTTATTTAAGACCGCTCGACCAGCCTGACGTATAAACTGTATATAAGTAGAAACTGTAGTATCTTTACGTGCTACTCACTTGATCTGAACAAGTTTGTTAACCTATTAGTCATTATCGAAGGAGTAAGAAATACGTAATATTAGTAGGGATTAAAGGTAAAAGTAAAAGTTCTCGACTTTTAAATTACAAACCTATTAATAATATTCAGGTATATATATATAAATACATATATATAAATATAAATATATATAAAGTTATGAAATAGTTTAAGAGTTCTAGCTATTGGATGTAGTTTACCATGATGAAATATTTCTTTCTAATGGCTTCTAGCATAACTCTCTATGGATGCGAAACATGGATTATGATACAGCAAGATAGATAGAAGTTGGAGAAATAATTAGCTGGATATACAAGATTACTAAAGAGGAAGTTCCGAGAAGAGTTATGGAGGAAATAATTCTAATGACTACCATTCAAAGCAGAAGAGGAAGATAGACGAGTAAGGGGAAGACCAACACACACGATTGCTTTCATACTATTTATGGAAGTTAAAAAAAAACCGCATTAGTAAAGAAATAAATGAGGTCCTCATTTAAAGAAATAAGTTATAAGATGAATTGATTCATCAAGTTCACCAGAAAAATAGTTTTAAGTCAATTTTAATCTTAAATTGACAACTATCTGGATCATTATGGCCCCATTAGTCCAATAAACTAGATAGTAGATGGTCCATAAAATTCTAATAATGAATTATTTTTGTAATGTATAATTTTTTTTTTTTTTCTACACTCAAGTTCTAGTTTTTAGGGTAATTAAGTTTAAGTACTTGCAACATTTAACTCTTTTGTGTTCACATATTTTGATTTCGAATCTAGAACTGATCAAATTGCTACCTTATTGTATGAACTTTATACGATTGTATTCTGTTTTGTGATCTTTATAAATAAAATACAATTAAACATAAATAAAAATGGAGTGGGTAGGATGGGTGATCAGCAAGGTAGTTCAAGTGAGTGAGACACTGATTCAGTAGATAGAAGCATTACAATTAACGAATTCTGTACTATTGGGGTCTGATAAAAATACAATGGTTACTTACAATCGAGCAAGTGGTCAGTTTTAGTCGCACCATCTTGTTATGAATTTAGGTACTAAATACTACACAAAACCTTTCAACATCTAGTACATCCTAGCATCATTAAAAAAAACAAGTAAAAGCAATTTTAGCAAATGTTTAAAAAAAAATATATATATGGAAGTTTGCCTCTCAAACGGTCTGTACAATATTCACCAAAAGGACTCAAAGCAATTCACTGAATATAAGTCAAAACATCTTAAAAAAGAAAAACAAAACAAACATAAACCGTGTTATTATTATTATTATTTTGAATAGCAAATCCTGCAACGGTCAACGCTTAAGTTTTTTTTTTTTTTTTTTTTTGTGAAATAAACATTGTTTTGTGGTTTATATTTAAATATCATGGGATATCGTCTTATATTTAAGGACGTTGTCAAAAGAAATAATTTTTGTAAGCATATTTTAGAAAGAGTTAAATTTGATGGTGAAGAGATCTTTAGAATATGAAAGTAGCATATGAAAGTATTAAAACTGCATCGAACGAATCATTCGATTTTCGAAATATTCATATCTGCATCGACTAATAATACTATTTACAAAAATTTAACTGGATCGACACTGAGTTTTGAAATATTTCTATCTACATAATAATAATAAATAATGACGGACTTTTCACATCATTATCATCATGTAACCCCAAAGCAACGAGAGCTTGTGTTATGGGTACTACCGATACACTTCTTGTATACTTTTTGCTCGTTAATAATAAACACATACATACACAGATATTATATATTTTAGAAATATTATGATTTTCATCGACTTAATGTACCTACTATTATTAAAAATAATCAATAATACTGGAATTTTCCCCCATCATCATCTAGCCTTTTTGTTCGTTTATAATAAATACATCTATATGTATATATATTTCAAAAACATTAATAACTGGGTCGAATTAGGTATTCAGAGTTTCGAAATATTAATATCTTTGTTCGTTAATGATAAATACATACAAATTAACACACATTTTAGAACCATTAATAACTGCATCAAATTATTCCGAGTTTTGAAATAATAATATCCTCATTGACTTTATTCGTTAATAATAAATAGATACATATTATAATTACAAATAATATAGTTTTAGAAATATCTATAACTGTATCGACTTATTGTACTACGTACTATCGAAATATTATTTTCGGATCGACTTATTATACTACTCTCGAAATAATATTTTCTGGATACATTTATACGTTCGAAATATTATTATCTGAATCGACTTATTGTACTACTTTCGAAATAATATTATTATCTGAATCGACTTATTATAGTACTTTCGAAATATTATTATCTGGATGTTTCAAAATAAGTATTAATAACTGCATCTACAAAACACTCGTTTACAATACGGCTTAAAATAAGACTTACTTATAGTATTTCAGGGGTTTCTAGTAGTTGCTTCTTTTGTTGACTTTTGCTGCCGTTGTGATGCAGCTCTATTTGAAGTTTAGAGCAAGCGCCTCGATGATGTTACCATTATTGTCAGGATCGAAGAAGCCAAGCAGCACGGAATCGTCCTTCAAATGAAGAGATGACGTCATGTCATCGCAGATTGCCACAAAAAGTTTGCTGATTCCATTCTGAAATTTGAAAAGGAATTTCATTGATTTTGTCTTAATCGTATCCCACTTCTGATGTTAAAACAGGAAAGACTCTATGCCTAATTTGCAAGATATAACCAGAAGCAAAGCATAAAATAATCTACCTACATGAAATTTAAAATACCTACTACTAAATATCAAGGTAGTTTTATATTTTCCTATTTGAGAATGCAAACTAAAAATTGGATATGGTAATATTAAAGAAAACACATTAGATTCATTCAAATGGTGGGTATATTGAGTTTTTCAGGTACAAAGACAAAATCAAAGTAGAAAAGCATTTATTTCGTATGACTGCTGGGATCACATAGAATAGTCTTAAAACTAAGTTTACTCCTGTTCTTTCGCGACCAATACCGTGAAGAATCAGGGCAACAAACACGGTTTGGGGCCTAGCATTATTTTAGGTGATCCATCATAAAACAAAGTTATCAAGCTTTAGTGGGAAGCCAGAGTAATAACATTGAGGCTCTTAAATTCAAATGCTCCTCAAGTACAAAGAATTAACGCCTCGACAAAGAAATAATTATACGTACATAATCATGAAGATAAACAATGTGTACCACAACACTACTAAAGAATACACAGCATGAATAAAATACAGAACACAGAAATTATAAAGTACTTGCATGAAACATAATATCACATATATATACATACATAGTCACAATTGAGTAGAAGCATTTTATAGGTAAAGTTACAAAGTGGGTAGGTACTTAGCTTTTGTATCGATCTGCTGCTGCACACTGATTGCCATAATCATAATCATATTCCTTTTTATACCCGACAAGATTGTAAAATGTCTGCCATGGATTTGTCCAATCAGAGACCACCAAACTTTGAGATTGAATATCTTTGAATAACAGTTGAATTATCAACACATGATATAGCTACATTGTTTTAAAGATCTAAACAATGATTATTACAACATTTATGATTAGTAGATTGTGTTCCTTTTACCGATATTTACATAAATTGGAACGACCAATCACAAAGCCTTGGAAATTATCTTACTACTTAGGAAATTATAACAATACTTATATTAGCGAGAGTATTTTAAAAGGTGATAGAGGAATTACACAATTTTTGTTATTAACTAATCTTATCCCTAGTACCTAATATCCTTAATTAATTCGTTAACAAAACACAACAGTTCATTCAATTGTCTGCCTCTTATAGCAAAACTATATAGTAACTATGATTAAAGCCTAATGACTACAATAACAAATCATGTTCTGATTAATATACTACTATAATAACTTCATATAGGTATGTACTATTTAACTTATAACGATAAACTGTACCACATTAACAAACATTTTATTGATATCAGTTTCGTTCGGAAATTTATTGACAAGATTTCGTTCACTTCGTATTATTGTTTGACTTTGACATCTTCAATAAATGTGTCGTTTCAAAATTAATATCTGTCAAGCGCTTCACTTTTTTTACTTTTTTTACGCACAAAGAAAACAATCCTAATTTCCATCTCCTAAATCTCCATAATAGTAATTTACGTGGTTTCTTCTTAGACTTTTAAGCTGACTGACGATTACCTCATCATCATCATCCAAAGCCTGACTTCACCCACTGCTGGTTATAGGCCTCCCTAAGTTTGTGCCATCCACCACGATCCTGCGCTAATCGGACCCAGTGATGGCCCGACCAAAATGCAAATCCGAAAACAGACCAAAGTCCAGGATGTCGGGAATAGGATAATGGATCTAAAATGGAGCTGGGCGGGACACATAGCGAGGAGCGGTGACGACAGGTGGAGTAGAGTATTGACTGAATGGTGGCCCAGATCTGGGTACAGGAATGTAGGACGTCCGGTGGCCAGATGGGCAGACGATATTGTACACGATTACCTCAACGTACTAAAACTGCAAAAAATGACATGTGACAGCTTTCAGTAGCAGTTATTCCCGTGGCCCAACGTTGGGCCATAAAAAATAATGGTACGATTTCAACTGCGCTTGATGGCGCCGTGTGACATGGAAAACGAATTTTCGAGATTTTTTACGTAATGACCACTCGGCGTTACCGCAAAATACCGCAAATTTTCGATGATGGCATTAATATTTTAACTTATGACTCTTTTATGGTATTGTGTTATATTTTAGCTGTAATTTTGTTTGAAATTGGATTAAGCTCGTATAAGCTGGCTCAATGCGAGGCGGGACTAATAGGTGCCTTAATCTCGATGCTGTGATATTTTTGTTAATAATTGCATTGTGGGACCTTGTGACGAGAATTGTTGCAAACCAAAATGAATAAATAAAGTACCTAAATAGGTAGTACAGTCAGCCACAAGTCGATGAGCGTTTGATGTTTCACAAATCTGAATATTTCCGAAATCCTTAAATCATGAACCAAATGGTGACTAACAAACAAACAAACAAACAAAGGTTTACATTAGTTTATCTTAACTAAACTAAACTAGAGTAAGGTATAGGGTATTAAGTGATGGAGAAAAGATAATTATTGAAGTACCTAAACCTTGCACTATCGAGACATTGACTCCTCGCCCTAACTAAGTTTGTAACTTGTATGTAGGCACGAGGGATCTCCGCTTCGGCTAATTACAATGGGATATTCATGTTAAAGCATTTTTGTATCAATCACTAATACAATTACAAGAAAATTAAGGTAAGAAAGGAATTTAAAGTAGAGTAGGTAATATTTTGTACGTGTGTGTTGTGTGTGTGTAAGTAGGAGTTTGGGAGTGAGTGAGTTCGTGTAAGTGTGAAGGAATGTTATGTGTGTTGTGTGTATGTGTGGTGTGTGTGTGTGTGTGTGTATGTGTGTGTGTGTGTGTGTGTGTGTGTGTGTATGTGACTGGTGTTAGTGTTGTTGTTATTATAGTGAGTTAGAGTCTCTTAGGTTACAATGGTCAATAAATCTTCTGTTTGTTTGTAGTCTAGTCCGAGTAAGTGGTTTTTTATTTGGTTTTTACATTCTAAGTATGTCGTGTTTTTTATATTTATGTCTCTATTTATCTTGTTAAAAAGGAAAGCAGCTAGAAAATAAGAATTTTTTTGAGCAAATGTTGTCTTACAGCTAATTAATGGGTAGACTTTGTCGTTTCTTTTTAGGTTAACCATTGGGGGGATCTTATTTTGTTTGAGAACAAGTTGTTGGATAAATAGTTTTCTGACTGATAGTACATTACAATCATTGTAGAGCAGAGTTGTTGGGTATCTGTAAGGTCGGGAATTGGCAACTTTTAGGACTGCTCTTTGTGCTCTTTCGAGCCGTATGAGGTAAGTAGAGCCAGCTCCTCCCCAGGCCGTTATGCAATAGGTTAATAATGATTGGCATAAAGCAAAGTACGTGTTCTTTAATTGGGATGTGGTTGCAGCATGTCGAATATTTTTAAAAACTGCGATGAGTTTGCGTATTCTTGAGGTAAGTAGATTTATGTGCGCTTCGTATGTCAGCCGGGAGTCTAACGTGATACCTAGATATTTAATGAGTGGTGAGTTTTCCAGCGACACACAGTTACAGCCTGTCTCATTATTTTGTAGGCATTGGAGTGAGTGGGCTTTGATGTAGTTAATGCTAGTGTTTGGAAGCCCAGGTTTACGTAGAGCAAAAGCTACATATTTTGTTTTAGTCGCATCCATACTAATATCCATACTAATATTATAAATGTGAAAGTAACTCTGTCTGTCTGTCTGTCTGTTTGTTACCTTTTCACGCCCAAACCGCTGAACCGATTAAGCTGAAATTTGGCATGGATAAATAGTATACCCCAGGGATGGACATAGGCTACTTTTTTTTGTCAATTACCATAAGGGGGCGGGAAAATAAGGGTTGGAAGTTTGTATGGGGAAAAAAGTTAAGCAACCCTGGGCGCGGTCATAAAAAGGATGGGTGACCGCCGAAGCCACTTTTTGCACTCTAGATTTTTTTACTTTTTTTTGTATTTTGCATAATAAATTATTTAAAATTAATGATAAACATGTAACATGTGTATTCCCACCCATCAATATATCCCAACTCCGAAGTTATGATTTTTTGATATTAAAATATTTTTTCCTTGGCTATAGTTAGAACGCCATCTATCGGTCTAGAGGTCAAAACTACTTTACACTTTTTCTCCTAGGTGGCGCTTCTAAAAACGTTTTTCGAAATACGATCGAGTATAATTTTCTTCGATTTTGAGTTTTGAAAAGTTAATGGAGATTTTTGCTTAGAGTTTTCGATATTTTTATATTGCTGACGAAGTCGCGGGTAGGTAATATTAGTTAATCGTTTTATTTCGAAATTCAACACCATACAGTAGGTACTTGCTATTAAAAAAAAATTATGTTTCGAGTCAATTTCTTCAAAAAAAATTGCCGCTCGCTTCAGCGATTCTATACCAATTACCGTATTCGTTTTGTTCTTAGCATTGCAACATCTGGGTAAGATTTTCCCTACCTCTATCTATTAAGGGATTCTTGAGAGAAACATAAATATAAAAAAAATATTATTATTATATCAAGCGACGGAGTTTTATATTTTGTATATACCTACTCTCGATTCACTCAAAACTCCTCTACTTTGTTCCTAATAATGCGCAGACGAAGTTGCGCGGGTCAGCTAGTTTGATGATAAAGTGTTGGTTCGTAATGTTTATCTAAGAAAAGTTTTTTTTTTTTAGTTATCGAAAACAAAAACCATTTTAAAAAGTCCAACTGGTAATCGACTTTGCTGACTGAAAATCCTTTTACATACGAAAGAGACCAACAAAAAAAAGAAAGAAAAGCTGTTCAAAATACGGAAAGGAAGGATTGAATGAACGAGAAGAGTAAGAAGGTACGAGATATCTGATAGAGCAGAGTGGAAATGAGAAATATGATGTCGTCTCACACAAGTAAAACAAGAAGATGAGATGATTAAGGGATTAGCACACATGCCAACCAGCATAATAACCTAAATTAAAATCACATCACAGGACCTACGATCGGGACTCGAACACACATCTACAGTAGAGCCGATAAAATATCTTATTCAACACAGCTTATTCATTTATTATATTATTATTATCTGTGGTAGCCTGCTTGCAAATTAGTCTGAAAGTCCAATCTGTAGTTAGAACAATCAGTTCATGTTCACTCAACCCAGTGCAGTTAAAAGGCCGCACTGCACATGCAAACAAATTGAAATTTCATCTCATGTATTCATAAACCATCATTCTAATGGAATATTGGCGTATTTGGAGCAATACTAAAGTCGGTACCAGACCATCAAGCATGGGACTGAACGGCTTGATTGAAATAATAGTGTGAGATGAGACGGAGTAAGTTAAGTTTCGAATGAGTAACCGTACCGCAAGGACGCATGGCTTAAAGATTTTAAATCGCAAAGCAAAATACTTACTTTTATTTATTAACACAAACCTTCCAAATGTGTGCATGTCAACTATTATTTTTTAATTAAATAGGATAGGACACATTTGGTCACACAGAATCGTCTAGAAGCTAGGTGAATATTTGATTCGTTCGCCACCATGAAGATTACACACAGTTTTGTAAAATCGAAATCGAAAATAAATGTGAGGGTTCCAGTGACTGACATGATTGATCAGGCATCAAGCCAGACTGTCGGCGTGGCAGATGCACAAAGGTATTACCCGATCCATTACCTCAGTGCATTAGCCACGTTCGAGTGATGAATGCGCGCCAAAATGAAGATTTAGCCAATATTTGATTATTTGGCTGAACTTTGAATTGGAAGTTGAAGAACGGGATACAATGATAGAGATAGATAATGCTTTAAAACAAACAGGGTCATGACTGTATCCCCAAGGCGCGGTAGACATTCTATCAAATCTTTTATGTATTTCAGAGCCTTTAGTTATCTAAGAGGGGTAGTCAGAGGCACGTCCAAATACATATTTAATACATGCCCACATTCTGCAGAAGTTAGTATTCCATATACGTGACAGGTTGCAAGCCTAACTGGTTTCCTCGCGATGTTTTCCTTCACGTGTTAAAGGGAATATAAATTTTACGAAACGCGAAATCCATTGATGCACGGCTAGGATTCGAACCCACGACCTTTGGTTTTAAAATTGAGGTACAACGGCTGATAATGCTTTATTATTATATCCCAGGAGTTAGTTATAAAGTAGTCTATGATAATGACAGCTCGATTACTACGCTCAAAAAGCACGAGTTGCAATTTGCACATCTGAACAACTGATTTATAAACATGTTTAGTATTTTAAACCTAAACAAAGTTCACGAAAGATGTCTTTGGACGTGCTCGAAAGATCGAAAAAACAATTATGTTCATCATAACCTGTCAAAGATAGGAATCGAACCCACGACCTAAAGCATGGAAGGCTTGTGCCATTAATGCTGTAGGTCTTAGTAGATTCGCTTAATAAAATTCGCACACAGGTTGGTCGATGCAAAAGTAACCTAGCCAAATGGGGCATAGGGGATCCTTCCCAAATCCAGTGTGAGTGCGGAGCCCCAACACAAAATATGTCGCATCTCCTTTCCTGCCCTTTGTGCCCGACCAGCTGCATCCAAGAAGACCTTGTTGCGGCTTCAGATAGGGTCATAGCGGTGGCTTCATTTTGGAGCAAGCATATTTAATATGAGCCCATTGACACGACGAATGAATGACTGAATTCTACTGAGTTGTGATACCAAATACCTATTCACAAAACATTTTCTCTCCAGGGAAAAATCAAAACATTCACTTAAAATCTAAGCATTATCTCGAAGCATTTGCTGCAGTCCTGAAACGATATAGACAAAGAAAACCGCAGACATTTGGAAAATAAATATTTTTCAATATAAAATCAATGAGCAAGCAATGGCGTGGGAAACGTTAACGCGATAATATTGTATTAGTGGCTATTCAGATAAAACAAGCAACGCAACGGTCCTGTGTCGTTGAAAGAAACACACGTATTCTGGGTAAATTTACATACATACATACATACATAAAGTCACGCCTCTTTCCCAAAGGGGTAGGCAGAGACCACGGATCTCCAGTCGCTACGATCCTGACACACAACTTTCGCCTCATTCACTCTCATTACATTCTTCATACATGCTCGTCGGTTTAGGGTACTTTTGACCTGGCCCTTCTCCAAAATGTCGCCAATTTGATCCAAGAAGGTTCGCCTAGGTCTTCCCCTTCCAGCTGTCCCATGCACACTCGCCTCATACACTTGCTTTGTCAAACGATTGTCATCCATCCTCTCTACATGCCCAAACCATCTTAACATTGGGTAAATTTGGCGATGGAAATGCGTATTAGAAACAGAAAAAGACAAGTTGTAAAGGCCAAAGTTTTTTTGAGCTATTTTTGTTACTCTTTCAGTCAAAACTTACTGAAAGGATAACGTAAACTAGAAAGTAAGTTCGTATGAGTCAGTGGCCAACTCTGGTGACGGAGTTTTTAGGCCGCCTTAAGGCCTCCGTCACGACTTAAATAGCCGGGACCGACAATTTGACGTGCCCTCCGAAGCACAGAAGCGCTCAGATGTAAATGCCACTGGCGGTCACCCATCCACTTACTGACCGTTTCGAACGTTGCTTAACTTCGACGATCTATCAAGAACGACTAAGCAAGCACGACCACGAGCGCTTCTACGTAAACTAGTAAAACCAGAAGACTTTTGTTACTCTTTCAGTTAAAACTTACTGAATGGATTAGGACGTTTGACTCATATATAGATAGCAGTCTAGAATAGCAGAAAATGTTGCTTTATACCCTGGAAAAGCGATCCCTCACTTCGCAGATAGAATCGATCAATGATGAGGGTTGGCTTAACTGATCCAAGTAACTGTTCGTGCTTTAGGGTCGATTCACATCTGACCGAAGATCCGTCGCGGATTATCGGTCGCGGAACGCCAGAACTGACAAATGTATAGAAAAACACTCGACCGTTCACACTCGACGGACTAACGTATCATCCGTCGAGTGTGAACGGTCGAGTGTTTTTCTATACATTTGTCAGTTCTGGCGTTCCGCGACCGATCATCCGCGACGGATCTTCCGTCAGATGTGAATCGACCCTTAAGCAATGGTGTTTAAAAAACAAAAGGGTATTCAGAATAGGTGCGCGAAACGTCGCTTTAACTGGATACAATGGCGTGTACTCTTGGAAATTGTCTAAAGAGAGCAAAGACGTTCTCTACGAGACGACGAGTTACTATTAACTACTAGTGTTGTGCTTCACTTTGAATACTTTATTTGTTTGATTTTCTTTAATAAGCTTCATGTTACATTATAACAATACTATACTTATAATACCTAACTTTTATTATACTTCCCAAACAGTGCCGTAGCTAGGTAGCCAAGGGCCCTGGTGCAAAAAAACCTGGGGCCCTAACTGACCGGTTTAGGTACAATCGAAATAATACAAAATTTTGCAACATTGAGGGCAGGTACTTTTCTTTTGTAGTAAGAAGATTTTGTTCTTAGAAAACTATAGGATTAAGTATTTATTTTTTTATAAAACTCAGGAGTCTGAGGGCCCCTTGAGCTTGGAGGCCCCGGTGCACAGAGCCGCCTAGCCACTGTTCCCAAAACATTCCATGTAAAATTAGCAGATTTTTTTAGAAATTAAATGAAAAATTTAGAGCTCAAGCCTCAGTTCAAGTTTGTCCAGCGCATCTTAGTACCGTCTCAAGTGCAGCTCTTAGTTTTAAATAACATTTTGAAGGATAACACGGCATCTAGCTCCAAACCAAAGGCTATCAAACAGTGAACCGATATCGTGGTGAAGCATTTTCATATTGTACCAAAATCATTATGGACGTGCCGTTGACTACCTTACCTTAATCATCTTCAAAGCATCTTAAACTCCCTACAAATCTGGCGGTCTATTGTATTTTTATTTATCTATAGACAATTTGCATGTTCTGAGACAAGTCATCATCTCCCTGCCCTTTACCCACATTACCTACGTGGGGTCGGTCGGCACAACATGTGTTTTCTTCCATTCTCCTCTATTAGCCGTCATCTCAACACTCACTCCTTTCTTACTCATGTTCTTAAACAAGTCAAAGTAACAAACATTTTTAAAACAGCAATTTATAAAGGTACACTCTAAGTAAAAAAAGATACTTAAAAGATCTGAGAGAATGTCTACCGCGCCTTGGGGATACAGTCGTGACCCTGTTATCGTTTACTTTAAGTAACAATTTCAGCAAAAGCATCGTCAATAGTATAACTAAAGACAACTCTGGGAACACAAGATACGGTTTTTTCGTTTTTATCGATATTTCATGACAGAATCATCGACATCGCCCCAGCCCGCGCACGTATCACCCAGAGCGTCTAAAACTTAACGCATTACCTCAAACTGCATACACCTAGAAGGAAACTTCCTCGCAGTTACACCTTATACCTACATTATCCGTCGCTGTAATTGCTTTCCACTTTCAAAACTTCACGTGATGATGGATAAAGCGCTATATTCTAGAAATAAAAACTTAGATCCTCGTATCCTACTTCTGTGAAACGATAAGTTTGTATGAGATAGTGGAGAATTGAATTTGACGAAGCTGTGGCGCAGTGGGTGAAAGCCCGCTTGGGACGCCAAAGGTTGCGGGATCGATCCCCGCCGCGGGATAAATGTTTGTATGATCTGCAAAAATTTATCTCGGGTCTTGGTGTTTTTATGTATAATATACACCGCTCTATTTCAGTTTCGACTATCCTGTCCTTGCAAATGGTTGCCAGGAAGAAATCGCTTTTACGATATGGCCGCCCATTGTACAATGTTTATTTTTATGTTTTCCATGTTCTTCTGTACAATAAAGAGTTTATCTATCTATCTTTCTAATATGTATTTACAAACAAAAAGTATATAAGTAGTATATCAGTTACCTGGTTCCCATAGTACAAGCTTTGCTTAGTTTGGGGCTAGATGATGCTGTGTGAAATGTTCAGCATCTTTTATTTACTATAAAACTACGTATTAAATGACACGTCTCTCTACCGCGGACTCTATAACATAAATATACTCACTTATAATACCACAAGAGCTTCAAAATTATCGGGTATTTCCCGATAGGTTCGTTGCAAACAAATGAAGGAGTCAAGTTTTTCAGGTTAAAAAATGATTTTTCCTGAAAAACTTGACGATTTTATTTGTTTGGGAACCTTGAGGGAAATGCCAGATAATTTTGAAGCTCGTGTGGTATTCGGGGGATTATTTTTCCGTCCCAAATGTCGGCCAATAGAATTGCACCATGAGACGAAATGTACAGTTAATTTCATTTTCATGCAAAATCTCCAATTTTCACAATTGAATTCAACCTGTCAGTTTGACGTGTGGTTAATTTGACTGGATCATGTTTTGTTTTTTATATATAGCAACGACCAGAGAAAATTTTCAAAAAATTATCAGTATAATACCATGTAGGTTGTACCACGTGACGTCGAATGGTGCAATTCTATTGGTCGATATTTGGGTCGGAAAAATAATCATTAGAAATCCACATAATCCGAAAACCTCTGTAGCGCAGTGGGCGAAAACCCGCCTGCGACGCAAAAGGTTGCGGGTTCGATCCCCGCGGCGGGACCAATGTTTGTATGATCTACAAATATTTGTCTCGGGTCTGGGTGTTTCTATGTATAATATGTATGTATTTACAAACAAAAAGTATATATCAGTCATCTTAGTACCCATAACACAAGGTCTGCTTACTTTGGGGCTAGATGATGCTGTGTGAAAAGTCCAGCATTATTTATTTATTTATTTACATAAAATCGATATCATCATCATCTTCAGCCTTTCTTATTTCAACCGTTATAGGCCTTTCTTAGCTTCTGCCATTCGCCTCTATCCTGTTCATATCTTGCCCACATGACCAATGGTCTTTGCAATGTCGACGATCTATCGCCGGACGACCGACAACTTAAAAAACGTTAAGTAAGATAAAAGTAATTTAAATTCCAGGTTTCTTAATACTCATATAATTTTAATAGCAAAATATACAGGGTGTAAAAAGACGTGTACCGAAGCCGAAAGGGGTAGGTACAGCATCCCAACACACAACCAAATCCAAAAGGATTTTCCGAAAAAATCATTATATCCGGAGAAAACAGCGTTTGAAGAGTACCGTTTGCGTATGATCTGGGCGCGTTTTTTTACGTAGACTGCTGGATTTTGAGTTTTAAATGTTTTTTTCTTTTTTAAATGAAATTATTAGGTAGGTATGGTCTTATTATGTCGTACTAGTAGTAAATAACCAAAAATAACATAGCATGACGAAGCTAAGTCAAAAAAAAAATTTGCGTTTTTTTTCGCTAAATATGTTTAGAATCATGGTCTGATTGCAACCCCTCAGTTTTCGGTAGCAGTCTTTTTACACCCTGTATAATAAAAATATTTTTACTATGAAAATGATGTTACTATTTCGTTATTTGAAAATTTTCATGTGAACGCATGTGAATATGACAGAAATGGATTCGGGAATTAAATTTTAATTAAACCGGCAGCCGTTCACTGAAAATATTCTGGTTTGTCTCTGGTTTTTGTTCAAAGGTAACTGTAAATAATTTAGAGTTTCATTGGTAGAGGGTGGGAGAGTTTTACTATGGACAACAACTTTTTATATGTATTTTATTGTAAATTAGGGAGAACATGTCTAGAGGCAAGTGGAAATCTGTTGTATCTATACCTTATGAATAAAGACGTGAGATTTAACTAAGTCGCAAACAAACAGAATGACGGACGTGGTGAAACTATAAGTTTTATAAATAATACATAAGTCACGCCTCTTTCCCAAAGGGGTAGGCAGAGACCACGGATCTCCAGTCGCTACGATCCTGACACACAACTTTCGCCTCATTCACTCTCATTACATTCTTCATACATGCTCGTCGGTTTAGGGTACTTTTGACCTGGCCCTTCTCCAAAATGTCGCCAATTTGATCCAAGAAGGTTCGCCTAGGCCTTCCCCTTTAAATAATAACTTATCAAAATATAAATTATTCGTCTGACTGAACAGTTTTTTTTTATTACAAACAATATAATAAAATAAATAGAGAATAATGAATTCAAAAAATAAAAATACCTAAATCCAAAAGGTTGTAAGTAACCTAAGTGGCGCAGTGGGTGAAAGCCCGCTTGAGACGCAGAAGGTTGCGGGTTCGATCCCCGCCGCGGGATAAATGTTTGTATGATCTGCAAATATTTATCTCGGGTCTGGGTGTTTCTATGTATAATATGTATGTATTTACGAAAAAAATGTATATAAGTAGTATATCAGTTATCTGGTTCCCATAGTACAAGCTATGCTTAGTTTGGGGCTCGATGATGCTGTGTGAAATTGTCCAGCATTATTTATTATTTATAAGGTACAAAAACCTGTTTTGTGAGAGACGTGCCTGAAATAGGTATAGAAAAAAAAACCATGAACGGTTCTAAACTTTACAAATAACCCAGTGTCGGTGAGCAGTCACGTGACTCACACGTGACCTTTTCGAGGCGAATCCAAGAATTTTTCTCATCTCAAAACTGCCAAACGTGCCTAAGAAGTTATCACTTCAAAAACCTCATCCCAAGGTTTACATTACCGTTTCAAAAGTCAAAAAATATTTATCTAATAGAACCAGTAAGATTACACTAGATGACTCTACTTACTCCTTTTCCTTCGCGACTAGTGTAAAACTTTGTATGTGAGAGTGATTCTTATAGTTTTGTGTCCGGAATTAAATAGTCGAACTCAACCCTGAGGCATCCAGCCGGATTGGTTAAATGAAACACAATACCTACCCAACGTGGTTTGATTGTCAAAGGTACAGTCAACGACGATTGTCGATGACTTTTCCACTAATGCGGGGTTCATGGTAAATTATTTGTTTATTTCAGCCCATTGTCTCCAAAGCCTCGGTTTGCCAATTTGTGCAGTGCCCGTCAAGTTCGTCGCACCATCTCCGTCTGGGCCGGAAAATTATTTATAATAATTGTAATATTTGTGTAATATGTTTTCATGAATAAATTGAATTGGTTTAGATAGATAGATAGTGTTTATTGTTGAATAGATCAAATTAGTTCTGGTTAGTAGTGTCTTAAATCCTATGTTAGGTTTATCTTGACACTAGAGTTCTCTATAACTGATGTACACGCTTAATACCTATTACGCACACACAGGCACAGCGGTGTCACTGTTTTGTGTTCTAGGTATGTCGTGGTATGCAGTTGCACACGCGCGCCAACGCAATAAGTGACAACGCTGAGCCTAAGCTTGGCTGTAGGATACTCTTTTTTTGGCAAAGTAAAATAGTAAAAAGATAAAATAGATGAAAATTAGGTTTATTGTGATGGTTGGTAAATAAAATGAAACAGGATGATGTCACTGATTGCTATGGGATACTTGGGCCTTTCTTTATATCATGTGAGGATAGAAGGTGTAAATAAATAATATTTGGCGTTACCAATCTGTTACTTACTTTACAGCACTTACTTTAGCGTACTAGCTAGGAGTGCTACCATAACATTTGATTTATCATGAAATGGGAAAAAAATAGCACGCTTTCTCGATCAACTGAAACGTTATGTAGCTGACTGTATTTTAGCTTCGAAATATTGAAATCGATTGCAATTCAAATTATTTATTGTAACTGGGTTTGGTTTAGACATTTTTATTTTATTTTGGGAATGTACAAAAATATGTTATTTGATAAATGATTTTTACTTTTATATAAACAAATTGGCAATGAATGCATGCAAATGGTTTGATTCATAGTTTAGGGTACCTACGTAGTATGTGTGGGGTAACGCTGAATGATAGAGTGAGAAATAGTGTGATATGGGAACAGTGTGGAGTGAAAAAAGATGTAGTGTTGAGGATCGAGAAAGGTATGTTAAGATGGTTCGGACATGTAGAGAGGATGGATGACAGTCGTTTGACAAAGCTAGTGTATGAGGCGAGTGTGTATGGGACAGCTGGAAGGGAAAGGCCTAGGCGAACCTTCTTGGATCAAACTAGCGACATTTTGGAGAAGGGCCAGGTCAAAAGTACCCTAAACCGACGAGCATGTATGAAGAATGTAATGAGAGTAAATGAGGCAAAAGTTGTGTGTCAGGATCGTAGCGAGTGGAGATCCGGGGTCTCTGCCTACTCCTTTAGGAAAGAGGCGTGATTTTATGTATGTATGTACGTATGTATGTATGTACCTACCTACGCATGGCAAAATCTTGTGTTAGACGGGTCGTGTTATTCCATGTTATTCCCATGACTTGTTACTGACTAATGTCTCACGGCCGCACTCAGAGACACTAACCGTTCCTTAGTAAAGGTGTTCTATACAAAATCGTTAGTGTATCTGAGTACGGACATTAGTCAACGTTTAGAAATGTGCTACTGTGCAGATTAGTTACCTACACAATTATACATAAAAAACAGAATCACGATCGTATCTTTTTTTTAAGATTATTAGTTTAGATTAAAATAGATAGGATAGCTTGGATCAACCTGAGTTGCTGTGGGTTTAATTGGGGGTGGATTTTTGAGATGGGCAGGGCAGGGGCCTTAACCGTTGTAGCTACAGGAAAACGCTCTTAGGGGACCTTCCCTGACTTTTTGTAAAGGGTGCTGGGAGCCGTTGGGTGCAGGCTGCACAAGATCGATCGCTGTGGAAATCGATGGAGGATAGTTCAGCAGTGGACGATAGATGGGTGAGATGATGATGATGAAATAAATAAATAATTCCTTTATTGTTTAAGATAACCTTACCTGTAATAAAAGACCCCTTCTTTACCTTTAAACGTTCATTACCGTTTCAAATTTCTTAATTAAGTGTCAGGAAAATATTAAATTAATTTTGGTAAAACTTAGCCGAGCGCTTTGATCATTATCTCTTATTTTTTGAAAGACGGAAATTAATTAATTGCTCATTAGGACCTTGGTTGCTATGGCAACAGGTTACCTTTGAAGGTTCTGTTAATGGCAACTAAAATATTATTCAAAATTAGTCAGTGGGATCTGTATTCCGACATTGTATACCTTTGAGATCTGTTTGTGGATTCAAAAGCAAGTTTGGGCCGTTCAATAGATTTAAACATAACAAACATCAAATAGATTTGTTCCCAACTTCAAAAGTAGATTTTTCTTTGGTATTCTTTTCCCTTACCATTGTTCACAAATTTTTGCTTATCCTGCCTCGGAAGTATCTTTTTCTGAAGAGAATTTCGGGTTTAGCACTAGGTTTAAATAAATAACCATTTCTTAGATCTGGGTCTGGGTCAAATTAACCAGCAAAATTGCATGAATGAACATTGTAATGATCAAGGATGTGATTGTATGTATTCAAGTTAAAATCTATATCTATTTTGACGAAAAAAAGGCGTGATTTCATATATATATGTTATACTCACTTGAGAATAATGTGAAAGTTAGATTTAAAGATGGATTAACTTTTTCTTGACATATAACCAAGATATCATTTTCAGGGTTTTTACAATTCTCTTTAAAATACGAGATCCTAAAATACATTTTTTAAATAAACTTTTATGACTCTTTGCCAATCAATCAATTAATTAAAATAAAAGTAGGAAGAGGTAATTTTTATAAACCGGTTTTGACACTCGATGAGCTTAATTATATTAACAGCTTTTTACTCTTAAATTAAAATGAAAATATTAAAATAAATTTTCAGTTAAGCACCTCGCTCTATCTTGGTGACGGATAGATGGTGGCATAGATAAGTATGGTTGTCGGAAACGAAGAACCAAGACCTGTAAAAGAACAGACGAAAATGAAACATGACCATAGATTTTCCCATATTGCGTTATGTTTCGATCAGTTCATAATGATTTCATAATGATGACGAAGCATATCATAATCTTAATCGTATATTCAAAAAGTTTTAGGCATAATTTTGTCAAAATGAACATTTATTTACAGAAACTAAGTTACTACACTATGTACCTACATAAAAAACAAAATACTCTTTGGTTGGAGCGCGCAGTGGACGAAGGGAGCGGAGAGCTCTGGTGGTGAGTAGCGGACGCTGGGTGCGGGGGCACCTTCGTCCGCCTTGCACTGCTCACCACGACGCGGGGCCCGCCGTAAGGGCGGGGATCGCTGGAGGGGGACTGGATGTAAAGGCTCTGCCAGTTTCCCGGACCCCCTCCATTCCAGGCGACGCCGGAAAGGCGCTGGGACGTTTAGTGGGTATATACCGGGAGTCTCTGGGGAGTCAGATGCATAACGCATTTTACCCAGCGACAAAAAACAAAAAAAAAATTGTGGAGAGAAAGCAGATGGCAACAGCCATCTTTTTCTCTCCACAATGTCTTGGTGTCGCGTCTAAGACGCATTTATAGAGATAGCCTGAATCCGTTCCGGAGGAGGGTAGAGGTAGAGGAGTGAATCTGTGTATATTTGTTGTTTTAAACAGTGGGCGAAGTGGCCCTGAATAAATCAGAAGCCCTGTGTTTCCACGGCCCCCGAAAAAAGGACTTCGCCCGCGAG
The DNA here is from genome assembly GCA_963565295.1 of Epirrhoe alternata. NCBI lineage: Eukaryota > Metazoa > Arthropoda > Insecta > Lepidoptera > Geometridae > Epirrhoe > Epirrhoe alternata. The sequence goes on from OY751392.1 coordinate 10,877,841, forward strand.
GTCTTTTTCCTTCAATTTTTCCAGTCACTGTCCCCATCTTTCCTTGCAAAGTGACCGAAATACTCGAGTACTTTACGCAGACACTCGGATCATAACAACACTTACTAACTAATACTAGTTTACAAACCGTTGACTTACCTCTTCTCCATCAAGCCAGGAGCTCTAATTCGTCCAAAACGCGTGACAGCACTTATCCAATCCAGTTAATTTAAATACGCTTTAAAATGCATAGACTATAAAAATACAGAACCGGCAAACAGAGATATAAAGGCGGAGGTGCATTTACATATAAATGAGGTTCAACGCGGAATTATTTCAGTCGCCGAATGGAGGGTGCACTGGTCGAATGAAAAAAAGAGAGCAAGCGGGAGTCATTCTGGCTTGCAGAGTTTTTAAAAGTGTAGGTAATGTTTGTAAGACTTATAAATGCCTGCTGTCATCAAGCTGGCATGGTGAAGCGAGGAAGCATGAGTCAGCTTACATTCTCAGCCTGTTCAGCTTGCAAATTCTTTCTCTAGTATACCCCTCTATATTTTTCAATTTGTCCATTTATCCATCCACAGGTTGTCTGGTAGAGATCGCTATTTAGCGATAAGACCGCCAATTGTATATCATTATGTTTTTTTTGTATAGTTTTCTGTTTTTGTTTATTTGTATTATGTGGTGTGCAATAAAGTATTTTCTATATATCTATCTATTTTACAGCTTCTTAAACTGGTAATTTTTGGAACATTTGAGTAAATGCCTGTTATGCTTACTTTTTAATATCCTATCATATCCCACTGAATGGCAAAAGCCCCCCTTTAAGTTCCACTAACTGCACTCCAAGACTACCGAATATTGGACAACAAAAAGTTATGGTCAATGGTCAAACCTAATATATAATAAGAGAGGAAGAAAAAAGGTGACGCGTTTCTTCTTTTATTCTTCTAAAGCCAGAAAAATTGTTGGTTGTCATTATTTCCTACGGACCCCTGGTCAGTGTTTCTTTTCACAGGCCATTTGGTGGGGTGGTCAGTATTTACTGTTTGTTTAGTCTCGTTTTAAACACTTCGCTTTTTGTGCAATTCAATCGGGAGCAGAGTAGCTCTCGTCTCGAATAGCAACTGGAGTAAAATATTTCGTGCTGAAGAGAAAAAGCGTTTTATAGATAAATATATTTTTTCAACGAATGCAAACGAAATGGGATTACGACAACTTATATTTAAATTGTTTATTAACGATATTATATCCATAGTTACACAAAAATCCATTAAAAATACAAATGTCAATGATACAACAATAAAAACGAAACAATTAAAAACGATTAAATAAAATGAAATGTCTATCTAAATAATATAAAAATAGAATGAAATTGTAGAGAGACCAAGTAAAATTGTAGAAAACCTTTAACCTATAATATATTAAAAACACTATCATATTATATTAAAAGCACGGTGAACTTTATAGCTACAATCTTCATCATCTGGGCTCAAAGTAAGCAGATCTTGTGTTGTGGGTGCTAAAAGACTGATAATACTACTTCATAATCGTCATCATGTTCCTTTCCTTAAACAAGATGTATAAAGGGAAAAAAGAAATCAAATGTTAATGTAATTGTTTTTCCTTTTTCTCATTAAAACCTCAAGCCGGTAACAAAATACTCTGAATTCACAGAAGCAACAAACCAAGAAACGTTATTCCATGTCCGTCCTCAAACAACTAAGCTGATCCCCAAAACCAACATTTCATTTCCGAATATTAATTTACGTGACCCGAAGAGGTCCAAAACTCATTCATAAAACATGCCCTAAAAAGGCAGTCCATTCACCGCCCGGCATTATAATCATTCATTCATTCATTCTCGACTCGTCCGCACAATACGAAGCCTGTCATTTTCCGCTTGCCATTTTTCAACACGTCAAAAAATCGATAGCACTATGTGTTTCCCTGGACTGGCAAAGATGATGCGCATAATTTGCACAGAAGCGACTTGTTTTAATATGATTTATGAAACGAAATGGGATTACGACTCTATCCCCAATACATGCTAGAGATTATTTTGATTATAGATATTTTCGGGATTATGTCTAAGTTGAAGCCGAGGCATTTCCACCCCTACATTTTGCAGAAGTTATTTTCCATGCGTGACAGGTTGCGAGATCATGGTCGCTCTATTTTTTTCTGGGTGGGTGAGCAGGCACTTTTCACACAAACAAACAAATGCTATAATTTATATTTCTACCATGCTTTATGGCAACATCATTTCACATTTCAAGTTTCATAAAAAATCTTGTCTCATCTGTGCACCATTCAGTCACACTCTACATGTAACTACGACTAGCCTGGCCACTGCAAATGGATTAGGCGATGATGGGGCTAAAAGAGCCCTGACTGAATCAATTTCTATGCTAATTCTATTCGGTTCAGTTTAACGTCCTCGGGTTAAGTCTCCGCTTGAGCAAGGATTTGTCAGGATAACTGGCCTTTGGGCAATAAGTCACGTTTTGATCGACATATAAAAGCGGTTTGTTGTTCCATTCTGACTGATTGTGATACTCTGACGACTTATAGAGAGTCTAAGAGTATGTGAGATGAAGATTAAACTTTTAACGAAATCAAGACGAGATACTCAGCTCGGGAATCGAACCCGGACGTTTCGAAATATAAAACTAACACTATTTCTATTTAGATATTGATTGTGTAGGTCCTAGGTAGTAAATGTTACTATTAAACATGCTGTCTATGAACGAGATCTGGCGAAGCCATCTAGCGGGCTGCGCTGGCTCGAGCACTTTCGCGCGGTTTTAACAAGCGTTTCTATATCTTGTACCATTGCTCATAAGGTTTATAATGGCTTGCTATAAAACTAACTGACGCGTCGCTTGCCAATTCAATGTGCATTGAGCCTTAGTGTGTGAACTCTGAAACAGAGTCCACACACAGACGAAACGTAAACGGATGGTCCGAGAAGCGATTGAGATCAGAAAACACCCGAATTTCAACCGTGAAGATGGTTTTCGACTCTCGGCCTCGTGGAATCCTGTTATTAATATAAGTGTGTGAGTCGTGGTTCGTGTTTGCCGCAAGTTGATACAATCAGTGTCGTGTGTCGCGGTGTGAATCTGGCCTTATCGGATTCTGAAGACGAATTGAGGGTAGACGCAATATACTCTCAATAATAGAAGCTAACTCGCCGTGCCTCAGTTCATCCGTGACCACGGGCGCTGCAATGCGTCCGAAACGTCGGAAAAAAGAAAAAAGAAATAATAAAAATAGGTACGTGATAAATACCCGGTTTTAAAAATAATAATTAAACACTGACTCGACAGGCTGTTGCACCTTTTAAAGTCTATAAACAAGATGGGTAGCACTTTATAAATCGGAGATGCAAAGCAATTTATGTAGAAAAATTACGACGAACGAAGTTTAGGATACACTCACTTTGTATAGTTTATGTTTTTATGCATATTTACTTACTAACCTAATTGTCTACCAGTCTAAGGTAATCCTCATTATAGGTACCACTTTGTTTCTTACTGTGTAAAGCTGGGCGCAAACAAATTTTGCCAAAACTCAAGGTTCTGCAGCACTGTTCATGCTCAATTAAGTCTAGTCTCTAAAATCCAAGCACACACCTAGCATCTAGAACATTAAAATCTAACTGGCACAGGTGGCGCCGGTATTTCGGAATTGCTTAGACGCTCGCTCAAGTAAATCGTGTGAAATATTCAAATGTTAATAGTCATAACTTTTGCCACAAAACTAACAGTTTTAACTTAAAGCTATAACTTTTACACACCCCAGGCAACGTGTCGTGGTGACCTATATGGAACATTCTGGACTGTAGTTGTTTTTAGTGGGTATTTGTTTTTTAATAATACATACATACATATATAAAATCACGCCTCTTTCCCGAAGGGGTAGGCTGAGATCACGGATCTCCAGTCGCTACGATCCTGACACACAACTTTCGCCTCATTCTTCACTCTCATTACATTCTTCATACATGCTCGTCGGTTTAGGGTAGCTACTTTTGACCTGGCCCTTCTCCAAAATGTCGCCAATTTGATCCAAGAAGGTTCACCTAGGCCTTCCCCTTCCAGCTGCCCCATACACACTTTTTAATAAGTATTCAATAATAGTGAAAACTGAAATTTTAAGTTATATTTAGCTATTGGTTTTACTTAATAAATAAATAAGTAATTGAGTTTTTTTTCTCAACCTATAAAGTCAAAGTCAAAGTATTTATTGCTTACATGTGTGTGTACAAGGTCTTAAATTCCCACTGCTGGGCAAAGGTCTCCCCCAAATCCTTCCAACCATCTCAGTCTCGGCCCATTTCTCACCAGCCTTTCTCAAAGGCATTGAGATCGTCATACAATAAAATTTATTCCAAAATTTAGCTTATGATTTTATATTAAAATATTGAAAAGGTATAGGTTGGTCGAAAAAGGAATAAGAAAAAAAAAACCAAACCAAAGTTGCATGTCTCCAAACACAGTGGAAATATACATATATGTATATATAAAAGCACATAAAAATTATTAAAATAAGATACAGACAAACACCTATGTCTTCTCAGGATCAATGACCCCGAGAAGAGACCAATAAAGAACCAGTGACACGAAAGAAAGTAAGCTAAAAACTACTTCAAACTCTTCAAGTCCATTAAAGGATAAATTCGAAATTTTTATCCAACTAAAAGTTAGAGCCCAGAGCACTTTGTTTTACTTAAACCGTGGGTTAAGCTAAAGTTAGCCATCTTCTATTAACATAAAGTTTGTGGAAGTCGGCATAAAGTATTAAAGTTCTTCTGAAATTGATAACGTACTACCAGATTTAAGGGTGCGTGTACACTGGTCTTAGCGTTGGTTCTTGGTTGGTCGTTCTTGGCCGTTGAAGTTAACCAAAGTTCTATTTGATCACAAAAAATACCGTATTTAAGTCGTCAAACCATGACGGAGGACTTAAACAATAGGGTCACGACTGTATCGGCAGCTTATAAACTACGTCACCAAAGTTGGCCACAGACCCAAACGAACTTACCATGTTGATAAAGTGTATGAGGCGAGTGTGTATGGGACAGCTGGAAGGGGAAGGCCTAGGCGAACCTTCTTGGATCAAATTGGCGACATTTTGGAGCAGGGCCAGGTCAAAAGTACCCTAAACCGAGCATGTATGAAGAATGTAATGAGAGTGAATGAGGCGAAAGTTGTGTGTCAGGATCGTAGCGAGTGGAGATCGGTGGTCTCTGCCTACCCCTTTGGGAAAGAGGCGTGATTTTATGTATGTATGTATGTAATTTCAGTTACACGAGTATTCAGCTCGTGTACAGGTCCCCTAAAAGCGGCTTCCCATAAATTTATGGCGTCGAGATGAATTCTTTTAGCATAATTTATAAGTTTACGTGAAAGTAAGTTTTGTTAAATGCAGTTCTTTGAGAAACGACTTCCGTATCAAGATTATCCGAAATGGTTTGTATACTTTTGTTTTCTACAGGGTAATTTGTAAAACACCGGTAACCTCTTAGGACTGTATTATTATCATCATAAGGAACAACTTTTGTTCTATGACTTTAAAAAATTCATTATTTTTTTTTCATCAGATATACAAATAAAAATATTTCAATTGAACGCTCTAAATGCTACGAAGTCTATGTAAAATAAAAGAAAGCGATAGTACAAAGCAAAGGGAGCGGGGAAAGGGATTCAGTAATCAAATATGGGATTCCTGCACACTTGCTTGGACCTGAAGACTCACATCTACATGGCATAGCTTCCTACAAGTTGATCAATTGGTGGATAGAGAAAGTTGAAGCACCAAATGATGAAACACAAGCATAAATGTATTGTGCAGGAAACATGACAAAACTGTTGAAGATTACAACAAAGTGGACTGGACTAGTATGGACTTTAAATTTGGGAAAGTGGAAATAAAAAAAAAGAACTTTCGTTAGAACCCAAAATCCCATGGCAGAGCTGCCATCCACAATGAGAAATGAGGCTATAATATAAGCCTTTCTGCCAGATTCAACTATACACAGAGAGTACATTGACCAAAATGTCTTAGACACACTGTAAGACAAGATAGACTGCACCAAACATGGACTGGGCATCCCGACTCAGACTTATAAAGTCCCAATTAGATCCCAAAGTGAGATGCCTTCCCAATTTCATAGGCTTTAATGAGAAAATGATGCGACAAGCTGGGGTAATAGGTTCACAAAATGGATTAAGGGTGAGTGATCCTCACATCCTGGTGCTCAAATGCATATTAGCTGAGAAAGTTTCCATGACAACAAACATTGGGGAAGTAGATTTCTCACCTTATCCATGCAAGGTTAAAACAGTTGATAGAGTGAACAAGTCCAACTCTAATTATAAAGCTTATCTAGGAAATGAAAGGGTATCTTTCAAATCCTATCACTGTAGGGGAAGCTTCAGTCACGAGAGACCATTACTCCTATCAATGATGAGCTAAACTCCTAATAAAGGTGTTTTATTACAGACAATAATACAAGTGGCAACCTATAGTCGGCATAACTTTGAGAACACCAAATCAAAATTTCCCTGAAAAATGAAAGCTGAGGTTGCAGCACTAACAAAAAAGAAGCCCTTTGACTTCTTGAGAGTTACTGAGGAACAATGGTTGGCATGGTTACCAATTCCATGTATTGGTAACCATGCCAACCGAGTATAGGCCCATTGACAATCAATGAGAACACAGAATACCAGGAAGCTCTCCCTACTTAGAACCATCAGCAAATTTAACTCTCAGGAGTATACACACAGGGCAAATTATTGCCATACCCCCAATACCCAGGGACTTGCCTCCATTATGACAAAAATATTTGGTTCTACTTATAAGTAGTTCTAGGCCAAACCAAATACACATAGGAATTACTATACCTACTCCATAAGGCATTCGAAATTTTAAATAACATTCCAACCAAGAAAGAATTTGACTAAGTGGTGTAGCAAATCAGACGTGTAAATATATACTTATTTACATTTACACGTTCAATTGACTACAATACCTAATAAAACAAAGATGGCTTCATTCGTTATTTCAGTACTCGATGAGTCGTGGCACAGCTGAGGGCGCGTTCGGCGGCGGCCGCTCTCTGGCCGTCCGGCTCAGGTACCTTCTCCTATGCTTCTATCAGCGCCGACGGTACGCGTGATAGGAAAACCAGCCTTACACCATCAGAACCGAGGGGTGCAGCATCCCGGCCATGGAACCGCTCAGCCCTGCCGTACAAAAATTCGTAAAACCACCCTAAGTATAAATTTTATAACTCATCATTCAATATATTGGCTAGTAAAGACAAAAAAATATGGATCACAAGGAAGAAAGAAGAAAAGAGTCACATTACATGTTGTTACCAAGCGTTCTACAGACCCAAAACAATCGTAGACATTACATCTAGTGGTGTAGACAGTAGAGTGAAGTACGATGACTGTAAATATTTTAATGAGAGTATTGATATTAAAATTAAATTAATTGGTATTAAAACTAAAATTGTTGATGTAGCTTCCAAGGCCGCTACGCTGAAATAGAATTGGGCCGGGCACGTCTGCCGCATGCCAGGTCAGCTGTGGGCGAAGGTAGCCACCGAGTGGCGCCCCGACCCAGCGAGAAGGCGACACGGCAGACCAAAACGGAGATGGCGAGACGAGCTCGACCACTTTCTGACGGACTGGAGGGATGTTGCTGGGGACCGAGATGTCTGGAGGGAGTGGGGGGAGGCCTTTGCCCAGCAGTGGGACACTAACGGCTGAAAATAATAATAATAAAATAATAATTGATATTCAAGATGAATTTGTGCGAGTAAAATGTTCAGCGAAAGCTAAAGTTATTTATCAACAATATTTCTTAACTGCGCCGAAGAAAGATTTTGTGGAACATGACGGACACAAGCAGAAAAGTGATGACGAACCGGGCTATAACGTACTTGTAATAGGAATAGACGGTGTTTCTAGGCTGAATCTGCATAGAACCATACCTAAAACAATAAGTCTTTTGAAAAGTAAAAATGCTTTGGAAATGTTAGGCTATAACAAAGTAGCCGATAATACTTTTCCCAATTTAATACCCATGGTAATGGGAGTTGAAACAAGCCAGCTGAGAAAGGTATGCCTTCTACATATGAAGGCTACCATTCGACAACTGCCCTTTCATTTGGGAATGGTATAAGCAGGCAGGCTTTTATACCGCACTCGGAGAAGACAGTTCCATTCTCGGAACATTCAATTACATCAAGGTAGGCTTCAGCAACACTCCAACCGATTATTACTTACACACATTTATACATGAAGCAGAAAAAAATGTAGGCTATAATAAAGATTTCAATAGTTATCTTTGCATGCGTGACAACTATCTGTACAAAGTTTTGCTAGATTACATAGAAGACCTGACAAATACATTGAAAAACTCAAAATTATTTGGATTTTTTTGGGAAATAACAATGTCTCATGACTACCTAAACTATCCGATGGTGATGGATGATGATTATGTGAGGTTTTTTAACAGGCTAGAAGATAGTGGTTATTTAAATAAGACCATAGTGTTCGTTGTTAGTGATCATGGCATAAGGTGGGGAGGAATAAGATCTACGGCACAAGGGCGTCTTGAGGAACGACTACCTTTTCTATTTGTGATGACACCACAATCATTCAGAAAAAAATACACTAGAGCGTACAGTGCAGTGGTAGATTCATTAAGCCCCCTTCTGATGGACTCCCTGTATCCGTCAAAATTGTTACGAAAGAATGTTTTTCCAACAGAACGTGGTGTTGCTGCTAGACAAAATCTCAAGGCAGCGATGGGACTGGAACAACTCTGTACTTTCCGCTTCTTTGTTACAATCATGACAGATAATTTTCTTTTCTGGACAATGTTAATTAAAACTTCAAAATAATTTGTATCTACACATAACACGGGACATTAAAAATGTAAGTCCTTGCAAAGTATAGTCTTTGTTAAACTAATAAAAAATAAAACAAAGAGTTTGATCGTATCGTTTTAATTCACAGTATTTGTCATGTAAAGCGCTTACCTTTGTTATGCACAGAATGCAATTAACTTGCTTTAAAGCACAATTAAAGGGTCCAAAACAATTAGATTATGCTAAACACGCAGTAAGAACCCATATAACATGTAAAGGGTAATTTGGAACTTGACTTTGTGATGATGCACTTAATAAGCGGAGCTCCTGCTGTTTAATGTTGCCCTGACGGAGTACTAGAATAATCGCATAAGAATTCCGTAAAAGCCCTGCTTTGAAGGTTCTTGCAATTCTTTTCCACATTTAGAGTACATAAAAAAAGCCACCTTTTTAGGTGTGCTGTTTTTTATGCTAAAAGGGTAAATGAGCAAAAGTTTGCTCGTATTCCACACGGACGGAAGTTAGATCGGCGTTGTACCTGTCGCATCACATGGTTACCAGCAGTTTTCTAATTTATCTTTTTAAAGGACCAAAAATAGCAGTAATTTAGTAAGCAACTAAGTAACTTTTTTTACTTGTAAATAATTATTATTCTTAGCTTGCATCGTCCCATTCATTCAGCAGCAAAACTGTGCATGGCACCTCATGTTTTAGTGTAAATGATGAAAATGTCCCAGGCACTGCAGCGTCCCGTTATGTGTAGGTATAGGTTGATAAATCATCAACCTATTTATACCCTGACGCTGTATAAATCATGAAGTATAAAATAAGGCTAATTTTTTTTTGTCTGAGTGATTTTGGTTCACCGCAGCTTGCGTTTTCAGGACAATCATGAACAAAAAGGTAGAAATAAAAATTAGCCTGGTTAATTACGATTATAGAAGCGTGAAGCGATAAGACTCGTCTCTTGTCAAATTTCGCGCATTATCCTTTGTTCCTGTTTCTTTTAATTTAGTTTTTCTTACTTGTACCTATCAGGCATTATAAATGGGCTTTTGTTGTGTTGTAACATGGTGGGATTAGTTTTTAATTATACAACGGAAATGCGATGATTGTTTTCAAACAACGCGGTTTTAAAGCTTGTCTTTGTATGCAGGAAGCTAATAAAAAAACAGTGGCACTCCTAGAGTGCCGACAGAAGTGATAGATAGTTGTTGCTGATAATAGTAATACAGTCCTGAGAGGTTACCGGTGTTTTACAAATAACCATGTTTAATGTTTTTACGAATTTACAAAAAAATTTTTTACAACATGTTAGTTATACTCGTATTAAAAACAACTTCGCAAATATTTCTTATCTCTTTGACCACCGTCGAAGCAAATCCAAGAAATTATGATAGAACAATCTCTATATTTATGCCGTAAAAGCATACAATCTCTAATAGTGGTAATTGAATAAAATAAAACTAAATACTTGAATACCACCCGCCGCGGTGCAGTGCGTGCGCAGTGTAGTGCGTAGCTTAGGGTGCCTAAAATGTAACACTAGAAATTTTTCCGTCCAATCACACAATACGAAAATGACGTATTTTGTCATGATACGTCATTTTCGTATTGTGTGATTGGTTGGAATGGGAAATGGGAATGGATTTCAATTTAGACAATAAGGCCTTTGGCTCTAGTTTTTTAGCTTAGCATCAATTCTCATTTCCAGGCAGTTTTAAAACTATTTATTTCCAGTTTTTCACACGTTCTATTTTTAAATTCTTTTAAAAATAAGAGATATAACAAAAACAGTTCAAGTAAGAAAGAGAGTAAACAGATGTGCTGCGTTCTTGAATTCCTCGGGCTCCAGCAATTTCAATAGGCAAAATAATCAAGTTATAAATATTTACGACTCTGAGTTTTCAGTGGGATGGAACAGATCCTGTTCAGGGCACTGAGGATACGTATAAACAGATGCACCATGTCATGAACGTAAGCCCTACAGTCGCACTGGACATTTTCAGGGTCCCGTAAACCCCAGATTTCCTTTCGACCAACTTTGGTCCGTAGTCGGTTGAACTCTCAGACTGATACAGAAAGAAGCAGACGCAAAAAAATAAACAGTCAACCAGAGAAGAAAAACTTTTTTGTCAACATGCATGATGATCAACAATTTAAAATAATGTTCGGTTTTTACTCTAAATTGAGCTTTGACGTCCAGTTAAAGTCATGGCATTACACCTTCCACGTACAAAATCGTATGTTTCGATTACACAATCAAATATTTTTTCGTTTTTGTATCTTGGACGCTAGAATCTCTCCGTAGCAAAACTGCGTAGGTATTATTTTCTCGGGCTCCACAAAATTGTAGTAAATTGTAACTTCTTACAAATCTTCGCATTTCCAATATTTATGATAGACTTTTAAATCTTGATTTTTCACGGTTAGAGCAATGGAAGTGGCCAGTTACGTACTGGAAAATTATAAATTGAAAATTTCCACTCAAGAAGAAGATTGTGCAAGTTATTATATCGTGTTTTTAAGAAGTACTGTCAGATAAACGGGATGTGATTATCCAAAGGCTGTCTGCTCTAGATTACTTTACAAACAAAACGTATGTAAGTAGTATATCAGTCATGTAATACCTACCCATGACTCAAGCTCTGCTTGTTTGATTGTAAACCTAATATAGACGAATGTGAGTGCCTACTCAAACCTGATATGGTTTTAAGGCACAATATTAAGTAAATTGTGTAGTCTTTATATTGAAATACATAAATAAATAATAACATGTAATGGAAGATCACAAGCACCATTTTAGCGCTACAGATGACTCCACAGATAACGAATGCGAACAAAATAAAACACTCTTAGCGCACAATGCTAATTGTGAACATTTGATTTCACCGATGGTAGATAACTTCGGTTATTATGAAACCTCTACTTTAATATTAGCTACTGCTATTTCCGCTTGGTTGGCAAGAACTTATTCATTATTATAACATTTAAACTATCCATAAAAACACTTGACACCAAGAACGGGTTATCTAAGTGGGTTTTCGAGTTCCCCTAAATTTCGAAAATTAATATCTTAGTGGGTGCCTGACGATGGGCGGCGACGCCGAGGCAGGCCTTGAAGACGCTGGCGTGACGATCTCGATGCATTCCGGGCTGACTGGTGGGACGAAGCTGGCGACCGCAAGTCTTGGAAAATGAGGGGGGAGACCTTTGCCCAGCAGTGGGACAGCGTGGGTAAGAAAAAAATAAAAAAATGTCTTAGATCGTTTCGTCTGCCAAAAACCTATCTAGCCCTAGTCAAAGTCAAAGTCAAAAAGCATTTATCAAGTAGGACCGCTGGGATCACTTTAAATCGCCTTATAACTAGGTGATTTTACTCCTGTTCCTTCGCGACCAATACCGTGAAGAATCAGGGCAACAAACACGGTTTGGGGCCTAGCTTGGGTAACCATTTGCTGAGCTTTCTTTTATAAATAATACTGGACATATCACACACACAGCATCATCTAGCCCCAAACTAAGCAAAGCTTGTACTATGGGAACCAGATAACTGATATACTACTTATATACTTTTTTTTCGTAAATACATACATATTATACATAGAAACACCCAGACCCGAGATAAATATTTGCAGATCATACAAACATTTATCCCGCGGCGGGGATCGAACCCGCAACCTTCTGCGTCCCAAGCGGGCTTTCACCCACTGCGCCACAGAGGCGCCGCAGCGAATGGTTTTAGGCAACCATTCGCTGAGTTAATCGTACGTTTTCTCATCTTACAACTTTATAAAATTAAATAAAGGTATAATAATGTGAAGCTAATAGAATTGACATAATTGAAGATAAAATTGGCAAGTTCAGCATCATCCTAACTATCGCTTCGCTGGCGGTAATATGACAGGCAACGCCGACACCACCCCACTCTAGTGTAGATTATTCGCGAACTGCGCAACTTAGGCTAGATTCGTTATCAGCAAAGCTAACAAAACATGTAAAAACGTTCCGACTTTTAAAATTGTTTATGATGTATTGTATTCTTAAAAATAGTAGAACCAAAAACCATTTCTTCAGTAAGACCGCTGGGAGATCTAGGAAGTAGTAGTGAGTAGAAGTAGTCCTCATAAATTGATTGGTCGCGAAAGAACAGGAGTAAAATTAGTTTTAAGACTATTTTAAGTGATCCCTGCGGTCCTACTGAATAAATGATTTTTGACTTTGACTCTCCTGTTCCTCAACTACTAATCTTGTAGAATTGTCGGTACATTATTAAATTCTGAGATCAAGATTATACATATTGTATCCTGCCGTAACACAGAATTTTTCTAGCACGGAGGATACGGTTTTGTACATAACTATTATTACACAGAAACTGTCTTACCTTACTTGTAAAAATAGTGCAAAGAATGTGTACCTTATGTATTTTGAAATAAATTATTCTTATTACATTAAACTCTCACCACATAGCATTATAACTCACTCGTTGGTTTGTGATGTAGCAAAATATACAAAATGTGGTCTTAAAATTTAACAGTAAGCGGCCATTCAGTGTGGTGTGCCGGGGACCGCGTAGACAGCTCTTGTCAGAAACTTGTATAATTTATAGGCTTCGAAGCTCGGCTAACATGCAAAGTATTAAAACTGAGATGCTGTTTATTTACCATCGTATTTAATTATACACTTTTAATATACCTAGATGTGAATATATTTTTGATAAAGTAGAGAAAGGGGCGATAACGAAGGGACGATGCAGAAACTGAACTTAGGAAAAAACAGTTATCTTTATAAACTTTGAACGAAACGAAACAGAATCAACTATATCTTCAGAGCAATCTCCACATTAGTCACTCAAGGTCCCATCAACGTTAGCGAATGTAAGCGTTATCAAACTAATGCCACACGTGCAAAGTCCACTCGAATCAGATACTCGTCACAATCTACACGTATTTAATAACTTCACAAAAACCTATGAGAAAGCAAAACAATGACACTTTGAAAAAAACCTACTACCTACCAATACCAACTCGTAAGTGGATAAGAGGTTTAATGGGTTTTTCAAGAAACTCCATGCAAAACGCAAGCGGCATACACTTTGAACAAAAATAAAGTAAATGCGTAATTATGGCACTAATCCCACCACGTGCAATGCAAAATCCACTCGAATCCGATCGAGTCGACACGAGGTATCTAAAAACTTGACAAAAACCTAGAGAAAATAAAAGTCTCACTTGACGAAAAAAAAGTCGGAAGTGCAATGATTTCTAGAGACCTTCACGTCTCTAGAAACTGAGTTCTATGCAAAAGCAATCGCGTCGCACTTTTGACGAAAATATACACTTTACAACAAAGTAAGCGCAATTATCACACAAATTCAACCACGTGTAACTACTCAAGTGTTAACACGTCACAAAACACGAGGTATCGATTATAAATCTATCGACCGCCGCCTTGCTGTCTGGCGTCACGTATGCAATCATGCGCAGTCTATCAGGAAAATGTGACAACGATAATCTAGCACACATTTTTGTAACTTAAGCACATTTTTAGCACAAATCGCACCGGTGCTTCCGAGTCTTAAATGGCTAATCAGGACTAAATAAAAAAGAATGAGGCATAGACATAATCGAACTGATTTTTGGTTATGATTTATGAAATAAAAAAATCGTTATGTTATCGTAAAAAACGTGATATATCACGTAATACCTACCTACATAACGATTTTTTTACTTCTTAGCTTAGAGACTTCCATTTTAGCTAGCACCAACACAGACCGTATTACTGTTTAAATTTTATTTTACTGCTTAGGTCTTTTTTGTTTCCTTTGTGAAAATAATGAAAATGAAAATATTTATTCAAAAAAGGTCTTAAATGGTAAAAGTATTAACAATGTTTTAGCTTCCTATTTATAAATTTGGGTAGTGTAATACAAATAGGCACTGAAAGTAGATTGTATGTAGGAGAGTAGGTATACGTTCCTACTTACCTCATACCTACTTTTGTTTATTTTGTACCTATTCTCTGTTGATGCAATGTACCTGTGTCTGTGTGTTGTCGAATAAAGTTCTATCTATTTATCTATAGTTATGCCGAGATACTTACGGAATAATCAGAAGTAAATTCTTCAGTAGGTACTTAATAATGTTCTTAGCAGTTTGTTAGCCTATCGCACTCTTATAATATTGGTTTTCTCAAAATATTTTCCTTCACCATTTACAGTAGGTACGGCCGGCGGATCTAGACCGGCGTTAAGTTCGTCGCAACGCTGCGCAGTAGTCAGCTTTTAGGGTCGAATAGGTGGTAAGACGCGGGGTAACCTGCGCACAGCGCAACTTCAGAGCGGTCTAGATCCGCCGGCCGTACTGTACAGAACTTGTTAAGCTCATACTTTTTGAAAAGTTGGAAGATTCAAAGGTAAAACTAAAACAGCGCGTATAAGCCAAGTCATAGGAAAAAGCTAGTGCACACACGTTTAACTAGAAAACAAACTATAATTATCTGTTCATAGCGAACGGAACAATTACCCAGTGACTTGTTTACTGTTGCAATTATGTGTTTATCTATTTATCTTATTACATTATCTAGTACCAGCTCATAAAAAATGTGATCAAGTACATGCCTGTTTTCCTTGTTGATTTCCATTGGTTACATAATAACCTTTAAGTTCAAGCTGAGTTATTTAGTTAATATATATACATAAATAATAAATAATGTTGGACTTTTCACACAGCATTATCTAGCCCCAAAGTAAGCAGAGCTTGTGTTATGGATACCTACTAAGATGACTGATATACCACTTATATACTTTTTGTTTGTAAATACATACATATTATACATAGAAACACCCAGACCCGAGACAAATATTTGTAGATCATACAAACATTGGTCCCGCCGCGGGGATCGAACCCGCAACCTTTTGCATCGCAGGCGGGCTTTCACCCACTGCGCCACAGAGGTCGTCTACATACGACCTATAAATAGCATGGAATTCATCAGCTAAGATTTTTATTTTTTTATGACTCAACTACTTTGGCTACTTGAGCCGAAAAAAAAAACAAACGTATTTATTGCGACAACGTAAGGAGGATTGTTATGCTTGAATTCAACGGATCACGGTTGTCCGGGACAATTTTAAGATAAGAACCTGCTGTCATAATCATCGTAATATTAAAAAAAATATCATCGAAAAAACGAATGTAACAAAAATTATTTGAATAGGGCAATCTGTCTAAAAATTTATATAAAAATCATATATCATTTTAAATTTGTTTTAATAGATTGACATGTGTAGAAATACTTTTTTTATCTACGATTAATCCCAGTGCAGGATCAGAATGTATGTATATCAACGACCACGCAAGCACGAGTTCTTCCATATTCATAGTGATTTTCAGACCATTAATTATTACCAGCTGAATATTTAAGTTCTGAAAAATAATCCCTTGTCATAGAAGCTTCAACCCCACGAAAGGTCTACTATATTCTCAAAGTCGCTTTCGAGTTCCCAAAATGCCTTTATTTGCTAGATTTGATTTAGCTTCTTGGCTTTCTTTTTCTTTATTCCTTCTCCTCATCTCCTGTCTTCTCTCACTTCAGTTTCTTCCTCGTCTTATTGTTTATTGTTGAAATAAGCATACATACTCGTTTTATTGTCTATGACATTGTTTGAGTATTTATGAATGATAAAACTGTCAGGTAGTACTTGAGCCTCGTCAACGAATACACTAGTCAAATAATTTCTATTCTGGTATTTTATTTAATCCGACAGGTTATGGGCCCAGATCCGTATACCTAGTTATTTGTAAAAGAGAGCTCAGTATTTTCGATATCCGTAATCGTAATTCGGCAGTATTTCACCGCACATATCGTATTGTCTCGAGGATGGCTACGTCAAATTCAAATCTTCGAATTGAAAAATTAGCCGGGAGGGAGAATTATTCGACATGGAAGTTTGCAGTAAAATCCTACCTGGAACTTGAGGATTTGTGGGAATGTATTGATCCCGGAACCGAAGTTGACCGCAAGAAAGATATAAAAGCTAAGTCCAAAATCATTTTGCTTGTTGAACCGATAAACTATGTTCACATCGAAAACGCAACGTCATCCAAAGAAGTTTGGACAAATTTAAAAAATGCTTTTGAGGACTCGGGGCTATCTCGAAAGGTCGGCTTATTGCGAGATTTAATAAATACTTCGCTAGATAACTGCTCTAGTGTCGAAGAATATGTGAATAAAATAATGAGTACCGCATATAAATTACGGAATATCGGTTTTGAAGTCGGCGACGAATGGCTGGGAACACTCATGTTGGCGGGTTTACCGGATGTATATAAACCAATGATCATGGGTCTGGAAAGTTCCGGCATAAAAATTTCATCAGATTTCATCAAGACAAAACTTTTACAAGAAGTTAAAGTTTCAGAGTCTTCTGCATTTTTCACAAAGCATAGAAACAAATCTAACAGTAACACAAAGCCAAAAAGAAAAAGTGGCCCGCGTTGCTATACATGCAATAAATATGGTCATTTCAAGAGTCAGTGCAAGACTGAGAAGAAAGAAAATGATGATCAGAAACAAGTTGGTTTTGCAGCCGTTTTTTCAGCCTGCAGCACAATGAATGAAGACGATTGGTATGTCGATTCAGGTGTGACAATGCACATGACCAGGAAGGCAGATTGGATGTATGATGTACAAGCACCTCCGATTCCTAAAGTAATGGAGGCTAACAATGACGCTGTCTCCGTACAAAATATGGGTAAAGTAAACATACAAACCGAATTTTGTAAAGACGAACATCCAATCCAGGTAAGAAATGTTTTATACATTCCTAAACTGAGTGCAAACTTGTTATCGGTTAGTCAGCTGACAAGAAATGGCTGTAAAGTAGAATTCACTGATTCAGGCTGTAATTTCTATAATACCAACAAGATTCTTATAGCAACTGCAACACTAACCAATAACATGTACAAACTGAACACTGTTAATGGTAACGCTTATGCCATTTCATGTGAAAGTAAGACAGATATTACTACATGGCATAAGAGAATGGCTCACTTAAATATGGCTGATGTAAAGAGTTTAGAATTGTGTGCCGAGGGTATAACTATAACCAACAAAGATGTTGATACTGTGTGTATACCATGTTGTGAAGCGAAACAAACAAGACTTCCGTTTCCACGTTCTGGTTCAAGAGCAAATGCATTACTAGAAATAGTTCATACTGATCTATGCGGTCCGATGGAGACACCATCTTTAGGTGGCGCAAAGTATTTCATAACCTTCATAGATGACTATTCCCGTAAAGTTTATGTATATCTTCTCAAGAACAAATTGGATATAAAGTCAGTGTTTAAAACATTTAAAGAAAATGTTGAAAATGAATTGGACAGGAAAATTAAAATAATAAGAAGTGATAATGGTAATGGTAAGAAACCAAACATTTCACTTTTAAAGATTTATAGATGGAATAAATTTTTTAAAGATGGGTTTAATATATGCTTAAGGGAGGATGTTGAAATAAGCATACATACTCGTTTTATTGTCTATGACATTGTTTGAGTATTTATGAATAATAAAACTGTCAGGTAGTACTTGAGCCTCGTCAACGAATACACTAGTCAAATAATTTCTATTCCGGTATTTTATTTAATCCGACATTTATGCTCTTGATAAAATGATCTGCATTTCGTTACAGATGGTCATGGTCTTTCTATGTATCGAAAATCGCGTTTACCAAGGTATTCTTTGTTTAGCTTAGAATTATTTTTAACTTGGGCATGTATTATGACGAAATGTGGGCATGTATCAAATACGTATTTGGAAATGCCTCTGACTACCCCCCTTAGACATTTTCAAAGGATTTATAATTCATAAAATTATTTGAGAACTACCTTAGGGATACAGTCATCGCCCTTTTTTTAGAATATTATGATTACTACTCAGAGTTTTTTCCCTTAATCCGTAGTAGGGGAAGTTTGCTTGCGTGCAATGCTTCGCGTGCACCCCTAGTTTTCATACTAAGCCTTAATTAATATTTATTAATTTAATTACTGCCATCACAATGTCGAGTGTGAGGCGACAAAATGTGAAAGCATTTTTTAGCCTTCAAATATTAGCAATGAGTATTTATTGATAGATTCCTTAGGAATTAATACGATGAATCTGCTTGGAAGAGCCTGCAATAGTTTGTGTTATCCGATAAATATCATTTTTAGAAATCCGACTTCAATTATTGACTCCAGGCGTGACTCAAACCATTCCAAACCAAAAAAATTTGGGTGCAAAACATACATACTTAGGGTCGGTTCATATCTAACGGAAGATCCGTCGCGTATTATCGGTCGCAGAACGCCAGAACTGACAAATGTATAGAAAAACACTCGACCGTTCACACTCGACGGACTAACGTATCATCGGTTGAGTGTGAACGGTCGAGTGTTTTTCTATACATTTGTCAGTTCTGGCGTTCCGCGACCGATAATACGCGACGGATCTTCCGTTAGATATGAACCGACCCTAAACAGTCGAACATAGATCCTCTTTAAAAACTGGAAATTTTCTTTTGTACAATACAAGTTACATTACATTACAGGTTATTACAAGAGTCAAGAGTAAAATAAGCAGGGAAAAGACACTGTAACTTCAAGGATATACAACCAGCATTTTTTTCAATCATGTTCGCCTATAAATGAAATAAATCTACGTTGAAAAATAAACATACAACATCAATACTTTCGCAATTACAATGTAATAATTGGCTCGTAATCCTACACGTGTAAAAGTGACATTACTCGTCCGTGACCTTCACGTCTGGTCAAGTTCCCTGCAATTTTCATAATGACACTTTTATGTGATTTTAATGACGTTTTCAGATTTAGCATCATAATTGTTTTCCTATAAGACAAGGAAATTCCCATTAATAATATAATTAGACGACCTCTGTGGCGCAGTAGGTGAAAGCCCGCTTGGGACGCAGAAGGTTGCGGGTTCGATCTCCGCCGCGGGATAATTTATCAGTTATCTGGTTTCCATAGTACAAGCTTTGCTTAGTTTGGGGCTGGATGATGCTGTGTGAAATGTCCAGCTATTCATACAGCATCAGTCCATTTTTTATTGAATTTTAGTTTATTTTAAATTAATTTAATTCAAAATGTCACTTTTTCGAATGGTCTAGTTATTTACCCGGGGTTTGTGCACTACACATTCGCTTATGACTGGGTTCAAACTTTATACAAAATAAGTGATAGAAAGAAAGCCTCTGTCTTCATATATTTCATTCTACTTTAGAATTTACTTCTATGTGGGCATGTATAATAAATAAATAATGCTGGACTTTTTCACACAGCATCATCTAGCCCCAAAGTAAGCAGAGCTTGTGTTATGGGTACTAAGATGACTGATATACTACTTATATACTTTTTTTTTTTGTAAATACATACATATTATACATAGAAACACCCAGACCCGAGACAAATATTTGTAGATCATACAAACATTGGTCCCGCCGCGGGGATCGAACCCGCAACCTTTTGCGTCGCAGGCAGGCCCTAGCCCACTGCGCTACAGAGGTCGTCGTATGAAATATGTATTTGGACATGCCTCTGACTACCCCCTTAGACATCTTCAAAGGATCTGGAATATAAAAGATCTGAGAGCATGTCTACCTTGGGGATACAATCGTGACCCTGTTTACGTTTTAGAATTGCCCGTTGGTTGCCCTTCTTTCATCATCATCATCCGCAGCCTGACTTCACCCACTGCTGGGTATAGGCCTCCCTAAGTTTGTGCCATCCACCACGATCCTGCGCTAATCGGACCCATCCTTCTTTAAATACTTGAAATCATCTTTTCATCTTTCTGCCCTTAAATCATGTGGACTACGAATTTTACTGCACAGTGTTTTAATCCTAAGATGGTTTGGGCATGTAGAGAGGATGGATGACAATCGTTTGACAAAGCAAGTGTATGAGGCGAGTGTGCATGGGACAGCTGGAAGGGGAAGACCTAGGCGAACCTTCTTGGATCAAATTGGCGACATTTTGGAGAAGGGCCAGGTCAAAAGTACCCTAAACCGACGAGCATGTATGAAGAATGTAATGAGAGTGAATGAGGCGAAAGTTGTGTGTCAGGATCGTAGCGACTGGAGATCCGTGGTCTCTGCCTACCCCTTTGGGAAAGAGGCGTGACTTTATGTATGTATGTATAGTTTTAATCCTATTTTCTTTATTGATATTATGTTTCATTGTATACCAAGTAGATTTATACATATTAAATTTGAACTTAACTATTGTTTGTCTTGTTTCTCTGCGTGTGATGTGAATTTAAATAGATAATGGCCCCGATTCTGTTGTTCACTGACTAAAGTTAACTAAACTAAAATGCTTCGTTCTTATTTCGTTAACGATATAGTCCAAAATGGAATGACTATTACAGTGGCATTCTTAAAATTTCTTAATTTTAGTAAAAATGAAGTATTTGTGGGTAGATTTAGTCAAGACCATTTTGCTTGCAGTGTAAAACAGCTGCTAAAGAAGCTCAGAGGCGCCATTTTGATTATATTTTTAGTTATGTCACTTTCAACGACATGCCATTTTCGTCTTTAGTGAGAACAAAATAAGAACGTGCCAGTTTTAGTTTTAATTAAGTTTAGTCAGTGAACAACAGAATCGACGCCATTACGTATCTAACCTGTATTTTTTCCTCGGAACTATTTTCTCGTAACTAAAGGAGGCCCAGTTTATCCGGTTGTTAGAAAAAAAATCCAACATGTATATAATTGTTTTGTTATTGTTACTTTCCCACTTTTGCGAGGTTTTTCCTAATTTTCTTTTCGTGTTAAGACTTGTGGGAAAATATTTTTTTTGTTCGAGATAGATAGAATAATTATGTTAACTTGTAAGACCTGATTTAGTAGAATTTTTAATAGGCCAGGTAATAGGATGTAGGTACACTCAGAAAAATATGTGGTCTACCGCCCTAGGGTTGACGTTCATTTGAACGTCACGAAACAACAGGGTTGATTTTACTATTCTGACAGTTAGAAAAGTAAACCTTAGCGATAGTTAGATTTCACAGAAACTTTTGTCAAACTGGTAGGCCATTTTCTTTGCTGATCGTACCTTACTCTCTTTCAATCCAAGTGTTGATCTCTATTTTTTTCTTTCGGCTTATTATGTACCGGCCAGGTGGAGTGACGATCTGCGAAAGGCTGCTGGCATAAGCTGGATGCGTCGAGCTGAGGACAGGGCGCAATGGTGCTCATTAGGGGAGGCCTATGTCCAGCAGTGGACTGCTAATAGTCATCAGACTATTCTCATCATAAGATATCATGTATATAGCTCAAGAGGAGAGTGAACAGTGAAAAAAAATCATGAGGAGAGTTTGAAGGATCCGAGTCTAATCTGAATATTGACTATCCTAAATACACTAGGCCAGGATTCGAACCGCACTTCAGATGGAATATTGAGAGTATATTCTAATATCCCAAGGACGTGACGCAGTGCAATCAAGCATCGAATCTGTAAACACGGGTAGATCCATTGATAAAGCAGGATTCCCTTTAAGTAGGTAAGTAGTACCTATTTTCCGTAAACTGACTTATCTTTAAAGTTCAATAGCCTCCATGGGACAATGAACAATCTTTTTATAGACTTTTATCGTCAAAGTGACAACAAAGTACCCTTAAAGGTTTCTCTGGAGTCAATGAACTTTTTAACAAGCGCCGTTAATGGCTCAGAGAAAAAGTTGAGTCGATGAAGTTGAATTTCTGAGAGACTCAGAAAAACTTAAAAAAATATTACGAGTATTTTTGTTAGATATGGAAACCTGTAGTTCAGTCAGCTTTACACGTTTTTTCCATGGCCTATATTCCTACCTCAAAGGCCGGCAACGCATCTGCAGTGCCTCTTGATGCTGCAGTTGTCTGTGGGCGGTGGCAATCACTTACCATCAGGTGTGCCACCTGCTCGTTTGCCCCCTCTTCCATAAAAAAATATAATAATATAGCCAACCTTACGAATACAACTTACTTTATATTTACACAAAAATTTTTCTCATAAAAGTGACTTTGTGTCTTTTTTGAGCTATAACATTAAATGGTTTAAGTACTCTTCATCTCAACAACCACTCAGGTTTCCCGTTATGAGTAGACCAATTATTATTATTAAATATAGAGTTTTGATTATATTTTATGCAAAGGTAAAGTACAGTTTTATTTTTAATCTTCATCATTCACAACCTGACTTTGCTCACTGCTGGCAATTGGCCTCTCTTTCATTTTGCCTTTCTTACGGTCTCGTGCCAACCTCATCTAGGTGCGGTTTTATTTTTAAATAAGGTAAAAATTAAATTGACAAGCATTTATATATAAAGAGAAGGTAGTTTTGAAATTTAATGAAATATAGTTCTAAGTTTTTTTTTAAATTGGTGTGTCAGGATCGTAGCAAGTGAAGATCTTTTGCAAGTGAAGTATTTTTTTTATTATAGAAGCTATGAAGAGTTACAATTAAAGTATTGATTTGGTCTTTCCTAAATCACGCTTCTAGGAAAGCAGAAATAACAAATAACAGTAAAAATGTGCTCTTCTCACTTTAATTGACAGTTAGCTTAGAAACCTTCCTCAGTGATGGTGAAACAAGTCCTAAACCTTACGGTAAATACAACTTAAGTGTTGAACAGACTACGGCGCATTTTACGTCGTGTAATTTGAACAGTGAATATTACGTCGTGTAATTTGAATAGTGATTGCAGACTACTTCCTTAAAACGACTCTTTTAATTAATTAATTTATTTTGTTCTTCAGCTTCAATATAATGTTTCAAAAGATTGGTTCAGCTGTGTTGATAAAAATCACTTGGTGAATCTATACACCGCTATTTTATGTCTACCAAAAAAAATAAGTTATCAGTGATTGTAGCAAACTAAAACCTATCAAAATTATGTGAAAATAAGTACTATAGACAACAATCGCGTATAGAATCTCATTCGAACTATAATATGCTCTCGTATTACCTATACCCAGTCAGTAAAAACGCAGTAGCTATCATAAATCCATGTCTCACTCGTCTCGTCTCCTTTTGAGGTTCAAATTTTTTCTCTTTTTTTTTGAGTTTTAACTACATAAATATGATCAACAGTAACAGTCACCGAGAACATGTTTAAAATTTTTTTGGTAATAAAATGGAACGTGGCGGCGGATAGAAAACGTTGGAAGAGTTTGGGGGAGACCTTTGCCCAGCACTGGGACGACGTAGGTTGATAAAAAAAAATAAAAAAAATAGGAACGATTCTTTTGGAATTTTATCAAATTGATAAAAACACGCAAGACTCGCTGTAGTCTGTTCCAGCATTAAAGGTGAATGACCTTAAGCTTCGTGATTTGTGAAGGATGATTAATTAGTGACCTTTCGGGCGTGTTCGCTTGTATGCATCTGACAGGTGCATATTGTATCATTGTGGCTCCCCAAGTACAGTTGTTCTATATGACAAGACGGGTTGGTTATACTTGTGTGTGTAGATTCGTTGCTGTGTGCGTAAGCGATACTGAGCGCTCATTCGTGCATCGAGCGTTCCCGAGTTCACGCACACAGAAAAAACGTGCATATGCATCTACACACATAATTGAGATCAACCCGCCTTATAAAACAAGTGTATCAAGCATGTTACACGGTTACTCATTACAATTTATTACAGAATGGTAATTAGTTTAATCTTATTTTTTTTTCCGTGATTTAAAACAAAAACACTTTTAAAATAATATAGTTTGTTCTACAGACATTCTCAAAACATACTTTTGGATAAAATTAAAGAATAGAATAGAATAGAATAAATGTTTATTTGGTTTTTACACACACAAGGAAATTTAAAACAATGAACAAAAATAGGTAGGTAGGTTTCAAATAATAAAAAATAAAAAAAATAAATTCAATCAAAAGTGCAGATAAATGTTTGAATTTATTAATAATAGACAGGCAGACAGAAGAACATTATTTATTATTAATAGCCCGTGGTGTCCCACTGCAGGACGTAGGCCTCCCTTCGTTTTTTCCACTCCTCTCTATCGTGAGCTAATTGAGAAAGACATAAAATTTATAAATATTTACTTGTTCATGTGTTTGATATATGTACATTTTTTGTATGGGTTGACATTGTGTGTTTGTAAATTGGATCATGTTGTCTGAATAAATAATAATAATAATAATGGTCCCGAGATGTTGAACATTGACAAAAAAATAATAATAATACTGATAAAAATACTTACCTAGTGCCTGTGACAATGATTGAGAAGGAATTCTAACTTAATCTAACGAACATCTAAGATCTAACTTAATCTATTATTAAATCTTATTATCCAGGCCCAGGCCTCCATATTCTTGGGCAGAGGCCTCTCCCACCTTCTACTAAGGTTAAGAACAATCATTTTATTATAGCATTGAGATGACGATGATGAGAAGAGACTGTTTCCATCACACCTTGCAATGCTCTGGCCTTGGCTCTGACGTGATATCCGCCAGACTTGAAATACCTTTTTCCTGTCAGACCAAAAGGCCCAATCAAAAGTTAGGTATACATAGGCGTGGATCATCGTACAAATAAGGTTGCAACTCGACTTGCCCGCATGGCTTTGCACTTTGATATCTTTAGTTCAAAAAGGGTACCTAATGAACCTTCTTAACATTACAGACAAATGCTCATCAATCCGTCTAGCCCATCAAATTAATGGATTATTTTATTTGCAACAAGTAATGATTGGTAAATTTAGACGTTTTGATTCTAGCCCAAAATAATTAAGAACCATATTCTCAAGATAATGATGACCCAGCCGATTTTCTCAACATAACTTTGCAATTATCTAGACTCTTGTCGTGAAATAAGGTTCAGTCAGAGGCCGTGACAGACAGGAGTGGCATGATGCACTCTGAAAAGCCCAGCAGAGAGTGGCATGGAACTCATTAAATACCTCCAATAATGAATTGAGGTGGCCTACAAACTCCGTCACCAGAGCTGACCATTATCTCAGGTACTTATGACATTTGTTAATCATTATCAACTTATTAGCAATAAAAAGTCAAAAATAATGAAACCTCATAAGCCTCATATCATTACATTTAAGAGCTCAGCTCTTTTTGGTGTAACGGTGCAACTTCCTCCGCGTCTCTCTTTGCAATGCGGTCCCCTTTACTTCTTTATACGACATGACAGCGATCTTCTCTTTTATCTGACTCATTCAGAAATCAGAATCATCTGAAATTGATTATAGCCCTTCCTCTTCCTCGTCTTCCTTTCACTTTTCCTTCTATGATGTTCGTTATAAAGCTGTCATGTCGTATAAGATGTCTTAAATATATACCTAATTACTTTAAATTTACTTAGATAATCAAATCCTGCGATTTCCGGTGCACCGGAAATCGCAGCAGAGGACGGCCCCCCACGAGATGGAAAGACGATCTTGTAAGGTTGCTGCGAGCCGTTGGGTGCAGGCTGCACAAGATCGATCGCTGTGGAAATCTATGGGGAAGGCCTATGTTCAGCAGTGGACGTAAAAAAGGCTGAGATGATGATGATGATGATGATGAATCAAATCCTACCAGTCCGTATATCAGCTATGTCGTCACGTGGCCTGCCCCGGCCTCTTTGGCCATCTACAGGTACCCATTGGGTGACGATCGTGGCCCATCTCTCTGGGTGCATGCGGCTTACATGGCCCGCCCAATCCCACTTCAATCTGAATTCGGACTTGTGGGAAGCAGCATATGAGAAAAAGTCGTGTAAAAATATGGGTAACATGGAAAACTACAGCAGTGGGACAGTGCAGGTTAAATAAAAAAAAAACAAATCTGATTATTGGATTCTGTTGGCTACTAACTCATATAAGACATTTATTTATCCTGAACTTTGTGATGGTGACAAAGTGCAAAATGTACGGTACTGTGTGGCGCAGCGCACGCGCGAGTGCCATGACCTGGCTCAATGCTACGTGCCCATGGGCGCGCGCACACACGTGCAAACTGCATGGATAAGCGCTGAAGGCTTGTTTACATCAACACATGGACGGGTGTAGTGCGGGCGACATCTTGATCTGTTGTGTGAGGAAACCTCGCTTCTTAAACCTAAACGAGTAAATTAATACCCACACACTTACAGATCCATAGACGGGTTGACACATGGCTAAAAAAAGCAGAACCGACAAGAATGAATGAATGAAAATACTTTATTGCACACCATAATAAAAAAAAATACAGAAAACAAAAGAAAAAATCAGAAATATGTACAATGGGCGGTCTTATCGCTAAGAAGCGATCTCTATATATGTAGGAAATGAAAGGTGATGTATCCAAATGTAACTAGTTAGTAACGATTAGAATATTGTATCCGAACGGTGAGGAATGGAAGAAATAGACTAAGTGAGTGAACGAGATGAAAGAATGAGTTGAACGAGAATAATTAAGAGAGTAACTTCCTGTTTCCTTCTAGACTCCAACGCTGTACGATGTTCTGTTCTGAAAAGTTAAAAAAGTGTTTAAATATAAAATAATAGTTGAAAATTCAGTGTTCCTATTGCTCCCCAATCCCACTTATATATATATAAAATAGGAATAGGGATTTTTACGATCTTGTGAAATGGTATAAATTTTTTTATTTTTGGTTGCGTTTCTTCCGACTACACAGCACCTGTTAAAACCTAGTTGTCCATCCAATCAACTGAAGTGTTAAGTTTTATGACCACATTTTTTGTTTTCATTAGGATAAATTGATGTTAATGTAAGCTAAAAAGGTTAGTAAGACAAAGAACATTGTTATGAAATATGTGTTTTTTTTATTTTAAGCTTAATTATAACTCAGTAATGGAGAAGACTGGGATCCTTTTTATTGTCATGAGCTAGGATTTTTCCAATAAATAAATAAATAATGCTGGACTTTTCACACAGCATCATCTAGCCCCAAAGTAAGCAGAGCTTGTGTTATGGGTTCATCAATAAGTAGGTATGTATCTAGCTTCATAATAAACAAGCTACTTTTAAATTAAAAAGAAATGTCAAAGTCAAAAATTATTTAATCAGTAAGACCGCTGGGATCACTTAGAATAGTCTTAAAACTAATTTTACTCCTTTTCTTTCACGACCAATACCTATTTTTTATAAAATCAAAGTATCAAAACGACTCGTTCCAGTTACATCTCTCACACAGCAACACCTCACGCGCTCCGCATGTGTGTGTGAATGTTTACAGATAATAAATATTCGCGAGTGTTCAACTCGTGCGCACTATATTTGTTTGGTAGAGTCTTTGGCCGCAGTTACCTCGGTTTTCATTTAGTTGAGGTCGTTTTGTTACTCTTTATTGATAGGAAGGCGGGCAGACATAGAATAAATCTGTTGCAATTATTTTTACAGAGCTCGGGTTCGTAAGTCGTGACCCTACTTTTTTCTAGGACATTGACCTATGAAAATAAAAAAGATGAGTACAGATTCGATATTTTCAGGCTTACCAGATTTTGGGAGATAGTAAACGATACAAACTCAGTTACTAAGAGTAGGTAAAGGTTCCTATAACCTATGGTTTTTCAAAATTTTGAACGTATCATTATTTTCTTACCATTAAAAAGATCTGAGATAATGTTAAGTCGTGATCCTGTCATTATTTTCTTTCTTGTTAATAATATCTAGTACTTACCTAGAAAGCAAGGTCAAAACCAATCAATTTTAAAATCCATAGGCTTTGTCTTAAGAAAAGGCAGCTGCAGAGCTGACTAAGCTGCAGGTGTCATGTGTTTTCCCAAATTCGTACTCACATCCATACTAATATTATAAATGTGAAATTAACTCTGTCTGTCTGTTTGTTACCTTTTCATTTTACGCCCAAACCACTGAACAGATTAGGCTGAAAATCGGCATGGATAAAGGTTGTATCCCAGGTAAGGACATAGGCTACTTTTTATCCCGAAAAAAATGTTAAAAGACCGCCCGCAGCTCGTAACTAATATTCCGAAAGTATGAATCTGTTGCCGCCAGAATCAAAATCCAGACCTACAACTACGTCTTGTGCTATGTCTTGTATTATTTATGGCCTTACATCTTAAGATGAATATACAGCCTCAGGAGTCAATCTTTACTTCTCGAGTGGACGATGCCCAGCATCTCAACTAAATCGACCTTAGAGGAAAGACATCAATACGTATGGAGCTAGAAAGGTGGTCTTTTCATGGTGTTATTCTTTAGCAGATTTAGTTTTGAAAATGAAAAATTTTGACACGTCTGGGATTTCAACTCACAACCTTTGGATGAAAATTTGAGAGCAGATCCCACTAAGCCAACCACGACAATATATAAACAACAATGTATAAACAATGCTGGAAAATTCCATATATGACTCGCCATTTCGAAATAGGACTAAAGCATGGAAAGACAACATTGCTATAGCGTTTTTGATGCGTCACACAAATGCGGAAGCACGAGTTCCTTGTTGCATGAATAATGCTAGAATTTTTCTGCGTACTTGGAACTAATTCAAAATTATTTTCAAAACAGGACTTGAACGGAAGCAATTAACTTGCATGATATTAATTTGTTCCATGATGAGTCTTAATTATTATATGATGTTATGAATGCTAGTTGCTAGCCTTAGGTCTTATCCAAAGGACGTTAATAGTTCGCAGAGAAACTCTCCCCGGAGCTGCTTGTTCTCCCAATGTTTTTACATCCAACAATCACTTTCATACTTCTGTTATAGTAAGTTCGTATGAGTCAGTGGCCAACTCTGGTGACGGAGTTTTTTGGCCGCCTCAAGGCCTCCGTCATGGCTTAACGACTTGAATAGCCGGGACCGACAATTTAACGTGCCCTCCGAAGCACGGAAGCGCTCAGATGAAAATGCCACTGGCAGTCACCCATCCACTTACAGACAGTTTTGAACGTTGCTTAACTTCGACGATCTATCAAGAACGACTAAGTAAGCACGACCACGAGCGCTTCGATGGATACTTCTGATGGATTATCTGTATGGCTTTAGAAACTTCCAGTGCCATTAATATTATTACAACTCCAAGACCCGGAACGAATACCTATCTACAAAACATGCAAACATTTGCCTTGCACCGCTTGTACATTCGCTCGCTGAACCAACATTGTCTTTTGCTACCAAGACAACTCTCGGTAGCGAAATAAACAATATTAGACCGATTACAAGTCGCACATGCAACGCTGTCTCTATTTCGAGGCAAAGATGATAAATATTAAAGCTAAAGGCAAACTCGGTCAAGCACCTACCGTGGGTTACTCACGCTTGCGGCTGTCCGCAAAAGGAGCAACGCGGGACCTTTTACGAAGATTAAACCGCGCAAATTGGCTGCATTTACTCGCAAACAGACCAGTTTGAACAGCTAGCTTACAACACATGCTTACTAAAACATATAGCTTACTAGCACTAGTAGCGAAAAGTATAGCTGAGTTACTAGTAGCACTACTAGCAAAAAATATTACCTTTCAAACACCTAACAATTATTTGGATTACTGATAGTGTAATTTTGTATTCAAAATACCAGATATAGCACAGAATAATTTTGAAGACCTCTGTGGCGCAGTGGGTGAAGCCCACTTGGGACGCAGAAGGTGGCGGGTTCGATCCCCGCCGCGGGATAAATGTTTGTATGATCTGCAAATATTTATCTCGGCTGGGTGTTTCTATGTATAACAAACAAAAAGTATATAAGTAGTACTTATATCAGTTATCTGGTTCCCATAATACAAGGTTTGCTTAGTTTAGGGCTAGATGATTCTGTGTGAAATGTCCAGCATTATATTTTATTTATTTATAATACAGATAGGATGGTTATAGTCTTGACTTGGCGTTTCTCTAATGTAACCCATTTGGTCTAATCTAATGTTCGCCTAGGCTTTCCTCTTCCAGCAGTCCCTTATGCATACAAAATACAATTCAAAATTATTGTAACAGATTTGTTTCAAGTGATTTATCTGTTTTCATTGGACTATGTCTGCGTAATTCTGCGCTTGTGGGTTGCTCCGAGCTAAGGTTTTCGTCTTAATTCGTTTAAGTTATTATGAATTAGTAACGTATGTGTTTTAAGATATTTTGTTATTATTCACGTTTATGGCATTTAATTTGCTTTCAAACGGAAAAGTTCGCAGTCACGAATAAATCATATTTTAACTTAAAAGAGAAGAGGATGACTACAATATCTTTACTTATTGGGGATTTTGGGGACGTCACAAAATATAATCGGACTTGCGTTTATGTATCACTTTAAACACTAATAATTTGACATACCTAATACTAATAATCAAGTATTTTATAATAGGGATTAATATTTTTTTGGCGTTACAGAATACCAGCCCAATAGTACTGTTGCAAAATGCTGAGTGACGACCATTTTTGCTGTTACTATTTTTAAAATGTTATGTGTGTTTATTTGTTGTGACTTTGCGACGCAAAAAAAAAAATTATATAAAAATTATTTTATTTTATTTATTTATTTACTATTTACAAGACAATGGCAGATTTATAAAGATTACTTGATTTCAATCTCAACTAAACTTCAGAAACATTCAGTAGGAGGAAAACAATTGAGATGATGCGACAAGTAATAATTATTACCAGCCATAATAATAATAATAATAGGCAAATAAACAAAACCACATCGTAAAGATCTCACAACAACAGTAATCGATTATTAAATTGCATCGCAAAACAAGAGGAAATAATAAAAACACTTAAGTTGTCCTCACTAAACGATCCTAGCAATTATTTATTGTCACTATAGGGAATTAATCGAGGTTATACCTACTCTCAAGCGGTGAAGGAAAACATCGACAGGATGGTACAAAAACAAGTACCTTTCTAGTGCAAGAAAAGGAATCTATTAGAAGCGCTCTTTTTTCAACATATTTTGATTAGCTTAATGTTGTGCAGTGGGACGACACGGGCTAAATAATAATAATAATAATGTTGTGACATTTGACATTACTATAGACATTACTATAGATATTTTTGTGTTTAGAGATTTTTTGGGAATGCATGGGAAACGGACCGAGAAGAGTGGCGATATAGAGAGGAGGCCTATACTCAGCAGTGGGTGCAACCGGGCTGAATAGATAGATAGATAAAGATTTTTCTTCTATTTATTACTTTATTTTGTATTTTTATATAATTGTTTTGGATCGGTTGATTCACTTTTTATTCGACAGTAAATCGTTGTGAGAAACATCCGAATATTTATCAAACGAACGAAAAAAAGAACGGGAATACGGCCCGTTCGAAAGAACTCTTTCGTGCGCTTGATAAGTTTTGAAGGTTTTCCTTCGCCGTTTGAAAGAAAAAGTTTGTAGGTACACATTAGAAACGAGCTCCGACAGAGTTATTAAGCCTCCGACATGGCTGTCCGTTTGAAAGTACTCGCTCATTACACATTTCGTGATGTCCCGCTGTACAAAGACCTCCCTTTCTCTCTTCCTTTCTTTTCTTTTATTAACATATTTTATAGTTGCGATTAATCGTTTTTTTTTTATTAACCTATACTTTCCCACTGCTGGGCAAAGGTCTCCCCCAATTGTTTCCATCTATCACGATTAATCGTATCTATCGCGATTAATCGTAACACATAATAAAACCTACATTGTATCTCCACAAGCATCTGCATTGCATACCTATACACCGGCCGCATTTCAAGAACGCATCAGACATGGCTCTAAGCCGAAAGTCAAGATAGATTACGGTGTAAGTCGCGACAGACAGTGTTTACCATACAGTGGTGCAAATGCTTTGATACTTTCGCGGTACTATGAAAAAGGATCACGATGATAACCATGGAAATGTAGATAGATATTCTGTCAGATGAATTCCCTCAAGATCCTGTGACGATGTACATTAGGTAGGTAATAAAAGAAGACGTACATAGTAGGGTATTTTTTAAATATTGGCGCTGAAATTACTTTATTATTATAACAATTTCTTTCGATATTTCGGTGAAAATTTATATTATGCAAGTGCGAGGTGCCTGATAATACTTTAATAGCCTTACCATGAAACGTGACATAAAGTTATTTCTCGGAATAAACCTTGACAGTTTACACTTGGGAATAACTTTTTATCAGGTTTATTAGTAGGCGCCTAAGTAGTTATATTGAAGCTGCATAAGTTATTGTGTCTCAATAAAAACTTTCTGCTAACATTGAAAGTTCTTCATAAACATTAGATTGTTCGAAATTCCCTAAATTTGCACTGTGCAAGCGACAAGCGACACCACTCTCGACTCGCGTCTGGAGACACTCACGATGACACTTGCTGCTGCTATTCGCACTAATTGCAAGTATTATTGCACAGAACGCAACAGGAGCAGCTATGAGACCGAACGGCATAGTCATAAAGTTGAAAGTCCCTTACGCGGTATGTAACTCGGTACACCCGACTGCGGGCACAATTTGCTACTTGACTTGTTTATTGAAATGGAATAAATTAATCGAGTGAATGCAATTGGCTTTCAAAAGTTTGGAGAGTTTTGAAGACTCATTCATGACTTCGTGACATGGAAATGTAACGAGGAACTTGTTATGAGAGAATTAAAAATCGCTTAGGCTGCCATAAAATCGTAGACAATTGCTTCTAATCCATACTAATATTATAAATGTGAAAGTAACTCTGTCTGTCTGTCTGTCTGTCTGTCTGTCTGTCTGTCTGTCTGTTTGTTACCTTTTCACGCCCAAACCGCTGAACCGATTAAGCTGAAATTTGGCATGGATAAAGAGTATACCCCAGGGATGGACATAGGCTACTTTTTTTTGTCAATTACCATAAGAAGGCGGGAAAATAAGGGTTGGAAGTTTGTATGGGGAAAAAAGTTAAGCAACCCTGGGCGCGGTCATAATAAGGATGGGTGACCGCCCGAAGCCACTTTTTGCACTCTAAATTTTTTCGTTTTTTTTTTATTATAAATGTGAAAGTAACTCTGTCTGTCTGTCTGTCTGTCTGTCTGTTTGTTCTTTCTCTAAATTTTTTCGTTTTTTTTTGTATTTTGCATAATAAATTATTTTAAAATTAATGATAAACATGTAACATGTGTGTTCCCACCCATCAATATATCCGAACTCCGAAGTTATGATTTTTTGATATTAAAATATTTTTCCTTGGCTATAGTTAGAACGCCATCTATCGGTCTAGAGGTCAAAACTACTTTACACTTTTTTCCTAGGTGGCGTTTTTACTATGGCGGAGATCGAGTATAATTTTCTTTGATTTTGAGTTTTGAAAAGTTAATGGAGATTTTTGCTAAGAGTTTTCGATATTTTTATATTGCTGACGAAGTCGCGGGTAGGTATTGCCGCTCGCTTCGGCAAATCTGACACCAGTTGCCGCTATCGTGTTGTTCTTAACATTGCAAGATCTGGGTAAGATTTTCCCTACCTCTATCTATTAAGGGATTCTTGAGAGAACCATAACGCAATATTAGTTAATAATTTTATTTCGAAATTTTAAACCACACAGTTCTTGCTATAAAAAAATACGTTTCGAGTCAATTTCTTCAAAAACTCTCTCTCTCTTCAAAAACTCGCTGCGCTCGCTTCAGCGATTCTGTACCAATTACCGTATTCGTTTTGTTCTTAGCATTGCAAGATCTGGGTAAGATTTTTCCTACCTTTATCTATTAAATGATTCTTGAGAGAAACATATATAAAAAAAATATTATATCATGCGACGGAGTTTTATATTTTGTACTCTCGATTCACTCAAAACTCCTCCACTTTGTTCCTAATAATGCGCAGACGAAGTTGCGCGGGTCAGCTAGTATCTAATATACCTGCATTGATAAAATCAAACCCACCAGTATCGAAAATAGATGCAAAAATACTTACGACATAATAAGTACATAAAACCACGCCTCTTTTCCGTAAGGGTTTACCTAGGTCACCATTTTTAAAAAAATCTTTCGATAAAAGTTTAATTTGTTGGTACCTAGGTAGGTATTCTTTCTTCTCAAATCAGCACAATATAAAACCCATTGCCTACTTATTAGTGGGTAAGTACTTATTTATAAGTATTGATAAGTATATTTACAAATGACCTACCCGATAACACCAGATGTATCCTTGATTTCTTCAAATGTAATAAATAACGATTAACACTTAATTATTATCGTAAACACAGTTATTGACCTGTAGTTTATCAACCTCGGTAGGTGATGTAGCAGCATACCTACTTATATTATTATACCTATTAGGTATAATACGTAGTTGTGTAATATGTAATATTCTAGGAAATAATGTTGGCACGAAAATGGGTCAGTATGGACTCGTACAAATAAAAGGAAGAAACTGTTTCATACTCACAAGAAACAAGTTCTGAAATTAGTGAAATCAGAAAAAGGTAATTTTAGAAAAATACTTAAACACCTTTGAGGATACAGTAGTGACCCCTCACTACTGTATCTTCCAAGGTACGGTAGATGTATTCCAGATCTTTTGAAAAGTCTAAAGGGGGTAGTCAGAGGCATGTCCAAATACATATTTGATACATGACCACATCTTGCAGAAGTTAATGTTCCATTTGCGACCTGCAAACCCATCGCCGACGAAAAATAAATATTTATATTATATACAAAAAAGTACTACAGGGCTTTAGTTAGCCTTAACCTTATTTCACTTTTATTGCTGATTTGTGTGTTTTTATTGTGTATGTTTGTATTTAAACAAAAAATTTTGTTTTTCAAGAACATATTGGTACTCGTATTCATTCGTCTTTCGTTATACTCAACATTCTAGTATTCCAATGATTTTAGGTATTCCCGAGTCATAAATATAATAAGGTACCTAACAATAGGGTAGGTATTCCAATAAATCTAAGCGATGGGTAATGGTAAACATGTTTTCGATAGTTTTATGCACGTGTCCAATTCTGCGCATTTACTGCAGATAATATTAATACCTAAGTACTGAAACGAGCGAAACTACGCTTCATTTCACAGCTGCGTTACAGAACTACTTAGTAATTGATACCTACAATGACCTAATAAATACACGAACAGTGCGGACCAGCTATGCTGCTAATTAGTTTGACATTTGACTTATAATGGATGCAGGTAATGTCAAAAATCAAGCGAATTTAAACAGAAACACTACACGAAGGTGAGTCCCAGAGAGACAGAGTGAGTCGTGTGAGTCAAATTTGATAACCTTAACATGCAATACGGTAGTGGGTTCTAAATAAATGATGTAAATTTTTGATAAATTAACACGAGCATTACATACATACATACATACATACATAAAGTCACGCCTCTTTCCCAAAGGGGTAGGCAGAGACCACGGATCTCCAGCCGCTACGATCCTGACACACAACTTTCGCCTCATTCACTCTCATTACATTCTTCATACATGCTCGTCGGTTTAGGGTACTTTTGACCTGGCCCTTCTCCAAAATGTCGCCAATTTGATCCAAAAATTACACGAGCATTAAACGGTAAAAAAAACAGGGAAGAAATTGGTGCAGTATTAAATGATCGGCTTGCAATATTAAATTTTGAGATTTGTAAATTTATTCGGAGATAAAAGTATCAAGAGTTTAACGAATTATTTTACGATTAGGTAGGTACCGTTGCAAATACCAAGCAAACGTAACTGATGTCATGAAATTCAGTTTGAGGAAAACCACTAAAAAGAATAGAGATCAGTCGAAATGATTACAGAGTTACGATGTATGTCTCTGACTCAGTGTAATCGTACTTCCCCATAATTTTTAGAAACAGGAAAAATCACTGTGATATAATATTCTCGGAAGCAAAAACTTGCTAGCATACAAGTAGCAGTAATAGCACCTATGTCAGTTTTGATTATAGACCGTGATAGCTCAATTACGTTGGTCTATGAGAAAACGATAGGAAATTTACTATTATACGTATACTGGTTGCTGTAGGTAAAGGGAAATGTACTGTGATGTATACCTAGTACCTACTACATAATACATTTTCAAAGGATGTACATCTACATGTGGTGTAGATCTATATCTTTATTCGAATACATAAAAATTCTGTCGGAATGTCTAACACGCTTCGGGGATACAGTCCCAATCCTGTTTATTTTTCTCTTAAGTAAAGTAAGTACTTACTTATTTTTCTCTTTATTTATACTCTATAAAAAGTGCCTTCTTTCAAATAA
This sequence comes from Epirrhoe alternata, assembly GCA_963565295.1. Taxonomy (NCBI): domain Eukaryota; kingdom Metazoa; phylum Arthropoda; class Insecta; order Lepidoptera; family Geometridae; genus Epirrhoe; species Epirrhoe alternata. The sequence continues at coordinate 10,914,867 of OY751392.1, forward strand.
ATAATTAATTAACACGTAACAGTCACACACAACTTTTCACTCACACGCACACACGCATGTATACATAAAGAACTTACTCACCTAAAGTACATTAGATTATTTGAAAAAAAAAAATTGCAAAAAGATTTCGTTCTTTTTATTTGTTATTTAGGTATTAATAATAAAAACTGTCAAAACGGCCTCTGTGTCGGCCTCGTCCCCATGCATGCCTGTCAAATGCCCGGGACTCCATAGTCCCGAGATGTTGAACATTGACAAACAAAATAATAATAAATAAAAAGATGTCGGAGAAAGCAGTATAATATATAAAAAATATTCACGAAACAAAAATATCACACTCCTTACTCATAAACGCGAAGGCATATTCATAATCTCAAAGAATTTATTTATAGTTTCTTAATATTAACGACCAGTTACGCTCATTCCGTCTGCAAACCGAAACAAAAGTCTTCAAACCAAAATAAATTCGCTCCAAATTCGACAAAGAATGACTGTCACATTACATTTCCCAGAAAGTCTTTTGACGAGAGAGGGACACTTATTATGTACTCCTGTCAAGTTTTACATTTACTGTCAAATCTTTTTTACAAGTCAGTCTGTAACTTCCGTTGCTGGCGAGTGATACGTTGTTTTTGGCTAAAAATATTCATACCTCACGATGAAAATTTTATTATTCTCAGGCTAAAAATACTTTCAAATGACCAGGCTTGAAACAGTACTCATACTTTGTATTTTTGCATCGCATCTGTTTTGGCTACGAAATATGAAGGTAGAAAAAAAGGAAAAGAAACAATAGACAATTCTCGGAGGTAATAGAGGCATATCCGAATTCACATTTGGCACATGCCCATATTTTTTTTTTCATTTATTTATTTATGGTACACAGAATACAATCACAAATAAAAATTATGCAATACTTTTAAGGACTAGATTGTAGGTAACCCAAAACATGTAGTGTACCAATATTTTTTTTTTTATATTTTTTGGTGGCTAATCAGGTTGCAGGCTACTTATGAATTTGATTCGAGAGCTGGCGACTTTTTGGCACAAAGAATCAGCATTGCCATTCAGCGTGGCAATGCCGCCAGTGTTTTGGGCACGCTTCCGACTGGCAGTGACCTGGATCAGTTGAGCTATCTATAGATCGTTTTTACGACGATCCTTAGATAGCTTGACTGATTCTATTGTTTTTTGTAATTTTATGTACATATTGTAGTAGCTTAGTTTCTGTAAATAAAAGGTTGCAAAAAATACAATACGAAACTTATGAATATCAAAATCTTATTTTTTTGTATTAAGGTTTTTTGTGTTTCTTTGCCCAGCATGGGACACTAATGACTGCAAATAATAATAATTATTAAAGTAAAAAACCTTGTCAAAACTTGTCTACTATTAAAACGTAGATAATTTATGAAAACTATACTATAAAACGAGTTTGGTAGAGCAAGTAGAGCTCTTAACCATCTCGTCGCTGATTACTTCTATAAAAATAAAAGATTGCCAACAATAAAAAGTGCAGTAAAAGATCTCGTACAGTTTTAGCGTAGGAATTGATTCGGCACCACGTGCTGCTGTGCCATAAATTTCAGCTTTTTATTTCTCATCGGATCAAACTGATGATCGTCTGTACTCAAAAATGGTTGTTTTGCACTCATTTATCAATCTATATGAACATGTAACGCTTTTTTATACGCCTTTTTTACTTTAACTTTGAGGCGTGTTAGCGACGAGTTAGCCCCCTCGCAGACTGCAGACTTCCTATCGGCCGACGTGAATTTCTGTGTTTTGACGATGTTTGTAGTAAATTAGATGAAATTTACCAACACAGGGTAGCTGGTTTTCTTCATTTGACAACTAGGATGTTTGTATTCCGCATAGGAAAATACAAACGTTCAAAACGTGACGTAATTTAAGACCCCTCGCAGACTGCAGACTTTCTATCGGCCGATAGTTGAAACGGAATATACTTCGGCTCGTAATGAGAGAAGTAGTAGACGTATGGAGAAGCCCGTCTCAACTATCGGCCGATAGAGTCTGCAGTCTGCGAGGCGTCTAAAAGTTTAATATTGCAATCCTAGGTATTAGACCACAAACTCAACGGATACAAAACTTTTGAAAAACCACTTCAAAACTCCAACTTGCACATTCCCGAAAGTAAACTTTAACTGGTGTTATTAAAATTAACACTGAAACGCTCTTGGAAAGAGATAATTTTAAACAAAATGACCAGCGTACCCGGCACAGTAAACTAAGATACAGTATAGACACTTTTCTATTCGATTACAATTTCACGTAGCAGTTATGAACCATCAATGGCATCATACATCTACGAGAGATGGTTTAAGCAGCGTTCGTTTGGGAGGTCCGGTACTTAGATGGCTAGTAAGGTCGATACGGGAGCGACAGCTACGACCGCAAAGTTGACACAAATGTGTTGAAGGTGAGGGTGAAGGAAGGGCGGCGCGCTGATGCAGTCATAAATAGTTCTGCCTTTATTACATAGGCTTGTCTAAGGTAGCTAATCCCATTTACTCTGAAATCGAATCCCATTTACTCTGAATGTTGAACGTGTAAGTATTACTTTTTTTTATTCAAGTTCGACGTAAACTCTATGAGATAGATCAATAATGACTGCGTAACTTACTTTTTAATCCCGTCGTAATAAAAAAATATTTTTAAAATACATACTTTCCCCAATAAAAACATAATTAATATTCATGGACTATGCAAGTTATCAAGAGGTTTTATTTAGTACAGTATTTTATTTACTGTCTGTAAATGCAAATTTATTTTAGATGTGTTTTTACTGATTTAATATTGTATTGATCTTGTGCTTTGAGAAAATCATTAGGTGTTGCAGACGTCTGTGCCCGCCTGGGTTGCCAACTTGCTCTGAACCGATAATCTTAATCGTTTCAAACTTTGTACTCGAGCTCCTTGTCTCTAAGATTTTCACTACTTAGTTTCAGTACTCTTTAGAACTTCATTTTGAATTTTACATATATTACTGCAAGTGGTAAATCTCCGGTTAAGGACATTCGAAGACAAGATTGTCTATGCTTGTTTGCCTTCATGTCAATGTCCTAATACATTTACAGGAGATGATTTACGCAGCATACGTTTGGTCCTTATTAGTAATATAAAACATATAAATGTATTAACGGAACCACGGAACCACTGATGTCAGATTCAAAATTTTTGATAATCTTATATTTATCGGTTCAGCAACTGTGGATTAACACTATAAAAATTTTAAAAAAAAATATGATACAATGTTATAGAAGAAATAGCCAAATAGACTTACTATTCTTCATCAGTATTTTCTTGAAAATGGGTTATTACATTTCCAAAGCAGTGCAGGAGCCACGTTACGAAGCAAAGCAATTGCATACGGTATATCTCTTGAGTCCAAGAAGAACAAGATCATATACTGCAATGCAACGAAATTCCGACCAACAGATCAAGCGCAGGAATTAAATCAGCCACAAACTCCAAAGATGTTCCAACCATATACCAAAATAGGTAAAATAGACCTTGCTGCGGCTTCAGATAGGGCCATAGCGGTGGCTTCATTTTGGAGCAAGCTAGTTTAATATAAGCACATTGACACGAAGAATGAATGAATGACCAAAATAGGCTAGATTGGAATCCCCTAGAAAAGCAAAATCATGGTCGGCCCAAAAAACCTGACAGTCGTGATAAAGCGCATATACATTTTACAAGAGCGCAACTCTACGACAGGCTCTCAAAGTGAAATTGTAATTGGCCAGTCAAGTAGACAAGACTTATTTAATAGTTTATGGCGAGGCGCGCACACAATTTACTTTTTTAATAAAAACTTCGTTTCAAAATTATAAAGAGTGCCTGATAGGATGCCTGGAACCACACTTTTTCACAACGTCGGTATAATTCACAATTTGACTAAGTACAAGGATCATTTACTTCCTGAAATGGCGAGCTCTAGGCTTTTCAAGGCATTTAACTTCAAAAGCTAAGAACTGGACGACATATTCAAATGGGATTAAAGAGCATAATACGAGTGATTACTCACTGGTGGTAACGGATGAAGTGTGGATGAGCTGGTCCAAGATTGGGGAGGCTGTAAGGTATTAAAGCTTTCAACTCCAAAACAATAGCACAGTTCCATACAAAGTCTGCAAAAAATCCGATCGGTCAGAATGATGTGCGCATGTCATGCGGGGATACAATTGTTATAAAAGAATGAGCCGAAGACAGACCTGCTGTTTTTTATCGACGTCTTCCTAGAAAGGGGTAACAACAAATCCAAAGTCACTGATGTGATGCTACTGCAGGAGTTACGGCGCAAAGCATACTGTAATCTCTTGATTGAGTCAAAGAAGAGAAGACCATACTAAGGGTGCGAGATCTGACCCTAGCAAGGATTGCCCACCTGCATTGGGATGGGGACATAGGAAACTTTCAGCCTTTATAAAATGACTAAAGTCTGTTGTAAGTGTCGTCTGAAATTGGCGGTATTTTATGGTGTTGCTTTCATAGAAGCTGAATTTAACCACTTGGGGTTCTCTATACCTCAAAATCAAGTCCCAAAAATAGCTCCAATCCTGACTGTAACAATAACAGCTCCGTAAAAAGCAGTGGCCGTAAAATTCTGATGTAAAATAACGAAAATTAAAAAATTTAACTGACTTGTTAAACTCACACGATGTAAATGACGTAGGCATTTTGTTGAATTAGCGATACGACGTCATTTCACGATCTGCCATACACCCGCCATATCGTTCTATGCTTAACGATAAGCAACATTTACTTAGGTCGAAATTAGTTGGTTAGGTTATGTTAGGTTAGTGTAAAAAATATGCGCAAGGCTGCGAGCGAAGCGAGCGTGCCACGGCATCGGCCGCTGAAGCGCCAGAAACGTAATATTCCGCTTTAAATTTGTTCTATTTCAGTATATCAGTAGGATACACATAATTATCATGATATGCCCAATCGCTAGATCCGTCATATTGTTCCTTTGGCAATTTGGCTAGCGAGCCTAATCGTCAAACGAAAGTTATGGCGGGTGTGAGATAGGCAGATCGTGAAATGGCGTCGTTGAACGATATGCATAGGCATGTCATGAAATGGCTTATTCAATGATCTACTTTTTTAATAAACGCGATCTGTATACAAAGGGAAAATGTCATCTATTAGCACGGAATCTAAAAGCGCTCGTGGTCGTGCTTGCTTAGTCGTTCTTGTTAGATCGTCGAAGTTAAGCAACGTTCGAAACGGTCTGTAAGTGGATGGGTTCGCTGCCAGTGGCATTTTCATCTGAGCGCTTCCGTGCTTCGGAGGGCACGTTAAATTGTCGGTCCCGGCTATTCAAGTCGTTAAGCCATGACGGAGGCCTTAAGGCGGCCTAAAAACTCCGTCACCAGAGTTGGCCACTGACTCATACGAACTTACTTACGGAATCTAACACGGTAGTCGCTATTGACCTTTTTTGCGGGCGTGGGTATTAACCTGTTTGTTTGTTTTATCTTTTAAAGGTCTGTTATATTTTTTATTTATAGTTGTTGATTGTATTTGTAAAACAGGGTCACGACTGTCACCCCAAGGCGCGGTAGACATTCTCTCAGATCTTTAGATTGTATTTGTGATATTGATTAATTGTATTCTGTCGGTAAGATTATATATTATTAAGATTATATTATATAATAGGGGAGTTTTATGAACAACAGTCTCGTTTTATTCAGCACTAGCTTCTGCGCGCGGCTTCGCCCGCGTGGTACTCACATATTGAATAGCCTATATGCTATTCCATTCCAAGTTTCATCCAAATCGGTTCACTGGTTTAGCCGTGATTGATACACAAACATACAAACATCCAAATATCCAAACATCTAAACAAATTCACAAACTTTCAGCTTTATTATATGAGTGGGATTCCCCTTTGTGCAATAAAGAATTAATAAATAAGCAACAGTCTTTAGGAGACAAAGCATTAATTATCATCACAGTAAAGTTGTAAACTTTAGTCGTTTTACAGGAAATGCAGCTTAAGCGACCAGTCGAAATTTAATTCCGTCGAACGCGCGCACCGGTGCGGCCAAAAACAACAGCGCAAACAAATAGTGCTGCGCTGCGGAATACCAAACACAGCAACCAATTTAACAGGCCATACTTGTACAGTCAGCTTTAGAAAGTTCATAAAAATACAAAGTCCAAAGATACATTATTTTAGAAAGTTCATAAAAATATTAAGTCCAAAGAGACATTATTTTAGAAAGTTCATAAAAATACGAAGTCCAAAGAGATTTTATTTTGTTGAGTAGGACTAGCCTGAATTATGAAGTGTAATTTTAGTAGCTATTTCACGACCGACACCGCAAGGAATTGCCTTTAAAATAGTGTCGCCTTATTAAGCCCTGTAGAATAGGCTCAATGGGATGTTGGGAAAGAGTCAGGTTGCCTCCTGACGTTGTATAAAATCATCTAGTAAATATGTAAAAGCCGCAGTCTCTTCAAAAGTCAATTCTTAGGCAACACTTCTGTCACGACAAACAACTTACTGCCTTTGTTGAAGCAATTTCCAATGGACCCACTAACACTTTCTCACAATCTTTTTACAAATCCTATAAAATCAAAGAGCAAAAATCAATCAATAAAATGGTACAAATGTGACACTTCAAACCACACAGATAAAGCGTGGGGATACCCCACTTACCAAAAGAATGTAGTGTGAGTAATACTCTAGTTATGTAGATAAATACGAACCTAATTCCCAGACTTAAACAAATATATTCAAGACTAGTTGCGTTCCTGCGGTGTGACCCTCTGTCGCTCAGGATTTTTTCGGGAAAAAGTAACCTATGTCCTTGCCTCGGATACAACCTTTATCCATGCCAATTTTCAGCCTAATCTGTTCAGTGGTTTGGGCGTTAAAAGGTAACAAACAGACAGACAGCTCTGTCTGTCTGTTTGTTACCTTTTAACGCACATTCACATTCATAATACACACTTATAATACACATTTCACATTTATAATATTAAGTATGGAAGTATGGATATGGATTTCGCCAAATATTACTATAAATTAGCTAGAATTGAACTCCAACCTTCGTCTCAGAGGAACTTGCCCACTAGGTAACCAACGTCATCAAAAACTATGTGAAATTTCAGCTTGCAGTAAACGGGTCAAATTCGTTACGCAAACGTATAAATCAGAGTTTTGATAGTGTTTACGTTGAACGTAACACACCACGTTTGTTCTCCCACACTTATCATTATTTATTGCTCTATGTACAACACGATTATGTATGTGCAGATTATTGCAGATACAGTAATAATCACTGAACATGTTTCAAATTATCAATTCAATAATAAGGCGAAAAGTATCAAGATCGTAACTAATGGAAATCTGTGATATTAACCCATATTAATTATTTTTTTATCCAAACTCGGTAGCGCAGTGGGTGAAAGCCCGCTTGGGACGCAGAAGGTTGTGGGTTCGATCCCCGCCGTGGGATAAATGTTTATATGATCTGCAAGTATTTATCTCGGATCTGGGTGTTTCTATGTTTAACATGTATGTATTTATAAACAAAAAAATTATATAAGTAGTTTAGCAGTTATCTGGTTCCGATAGTTTGGGGCTAGATGATGCTGTGTGAAATGTTCAGCATTATTTATTTATTAAAGTCCTCTTAGAAGAACGTTGAAAGGGATTTCCCTAAGCCATCCTCATTGTCCATTAGAATAAAACAATCAACACCGTGTATAGACTTAGCTGTTTATTCACGGTGTTCTCCAACATTAAGACCACGTTTTTCCAGTTTTCGGTCCAAGTCGCAATTCAATCTTTCTGTAGGTAAATACTCAAGGTCCTACTAGGCCAACAGTACTACTTAAATACAATTGAGTGAATTTGAACTGATTACTTCAATCTTTGCAGTGCGTAGTACGGGGGCGACGTTGCACTCATCATTAGATAATTTGAGCTAATCTGCGCGTAACTAGGTGTCGGGTTCACTGAACTACTGATGAATTGATTGCAGTGTTGTGGATTGATTGCGCAACTCTTCAGGATGAAACTTGATCCTGGAACTTGTCTATTTAGTTATAATAATATGAATCAGAAAGAAGGCCAAGGTCGTAGTAGGCAGGAGGATTACTTAAAGTGGAGATGGGCAGGACACTTGGCAAGGCGGGAAGACGGTGGATGGACAAAGGTGGTAACCGAGTGGTGGTCACGCGAGGGAACACCAGGCAGACCACCAGCCAGATGGTCTGATTATATTGTGGCGGTAGCAGGAAGGCAATGGATTCGACTGGCGCAGGATCGGAAAGAGTGGCGTAAAAATGAAAAGGCCAATACTCAGCAGTGGGTAGATGTAGGCTGATTAGATAGATAGAATAATATGAATCACGTAAAATTAAGCGACGCCCCAAACCGTGTTTCTTCTTCTTTTATTTCATGGCAACTAACTGTAATATGTAATATCTGTATTATTCTGCCAATGTCAAGTTTTAATGTTTCAAAATTCATATATTCATATCAGTCAGTTAGTCCTGTCAATTTGGTTTAGAAGAAAACATGGCGGCTTATCTCTTCAAGCTCCAACGGAAATCTTTCGTCAAATAGGAGAAAATTCTATTCCATTTTCCAAATTTCCTGTTGCGTATCAAGGTTTCATTAGTAAAATGCCACCGAAATTACATAAAACATAATTAAACACAAGAAAACGAAAATAAAATTGCAGAGCCATAAGTTTCTCCAAAAATGGCGAAAGAAGTCCCAAACCGTGTTTCAAAAGATTCTGATAGATCTGGGAAAAAGTATACCTACATTTGCCATGCGGATACAAATGATGATTGGTATTACTAGAAGTAACTGGTATTAACAAGAAGTAACCATACAAGCTATTTCAAGAAGCTAAGACGCAAGAGTTATTTCAAAATACATTATGTACGTTTTCGAGACATATTATATTATTTACCCAATTACTGCTGTGACAATTAACAGCTAAATTACTAATTCTGTTGACATAGCGAACGTAACTAGAGATGTGACGCGGTAGCTCAGTTCCTTAATTTAAATATGTTTTTAGAATAAATTTAAATGGTATAGGACCAAATTTAAATGGGTTAAAACTAATTATATTGCAATTACAAAAAAAAATGCAAATGCAACCAAAAATAAATTCAAATTTAAAAAGTTGAAATGTTAAAGTTAGTTTTGATTTTTAAATAAGTACCTACAGACCTAACGTAAGAGACTCCCTACTGCTCTCTCGCTAACTCTCGAGTAAATAAGTTCATATGAGATAGTTACCAACTCTGATGGCGGAGTTTTAGGTCGTCTTAAGGCCTCCGTCATGGCTTAAAGCCAAGACCGACCATTCAATTTACCCTCCGAAGCACGAAAGCGCTCATTTGATAATGTCACTAGCGGTCACCCATCCACTTAATGACCGTTCAGAACGAAAAGTATTTAAGTAGTATATCAGTTATCTGGTTCCCATAGCACCTACAAGCTATGCTTAGTTTAGGGCTAGATGATGCTGTGTGAAATTGTCCAAAGAACCGATAACCGCTGGGGTAAACGAGTTTTTGAGTGGAGACCGCGACTCGGCAAACGTAGTGTAGGACGCCCTCCGGCCAAGTGGAGTGACGATCTGCGAAAGAAGCTGGATGCGTCGAGCTGAGGACGCAATGGCGCTCATTAGGGAAGGCCTATCTATGTCCAGCAGTGGACTGATATAGGCCGATGATGATGAAATTGTCCAGCATTATTTATTTATTTGTCAAGAACTTCGAAGAAAGCCACCACGAGGACTTTGTTTAAAAAAAAACAAGTCTTTTTCAAGTTTGTTTCAAACAAGACTATTTCAATCTTCGTTAAGTAGTGCTAAGATCCAAGTATTGACGGAGCGGTAACATCCCTAGCACTTACTATATCTGTTTGACTAATATTGTTGGCTGTAATGAAATAGTTCATGCTTGGCGGCGCTTCGGCGATAGAGTATTATAGACATTTAATGACATGTTTGCTCACAGAGCTGATTCAATGATAGCATTTCAATATAACTAGCGGCTTGCCCTGAGTTCACATGATGCCTGATTGAATTAGGGTAAAAGCGGGTATCGTAGGCGACAATGCCGGTCTCCACATTATCGCCCAAATTACATGGTATATGCGCATACACATATGAATTGTAGGTGCTGCAAGTAGCCCCCGCCCCAACACACCGGACCCACCAGGAATTGGCGTGAAAACCACCCAGTTGTGGACTGCCAACCATCCAGTAGCAGTAGCAGAACCTTTCCTTATTTTCGTAAGTAATGCACTTTTTCGTTTTTACATATCTTCGATGATAAACTGATAATTGTCCTGTTCGAAAAGGTTTCGTATATCTTTCACTGTGCTTACTTTCATTCGGGATTTCTTTTTTGGAACATAGTATTTATCACACTTCGGTTGAAATTCGTCAATTTCGTTTTTAATTACTTTAACTGGTACAGGATTTGCTGGAGTAATATCTAGCAGTTCGTAGAGGTTATTTTTGGTTCAAAATTTACCCTGCTTATGTTCGAAACAAATACCTTTTTCTCGGATTCCATTGTGCTGTCTCATAACCAAGTCAATCTATTACTATGGTACCAAGTGTTCGAATTGAAAACTGAAATACAAAATGGCCGGCACTCAGCATTACTCGGTAGCTATGCACTGCATAGCAAATCCGCTGTAATCACACGATATGTTGCAATATAAAGAATGAAAGTAAGTTTAATAAAGAAGAAAGTACAATTAGTCACACACCAAACCATCTATACAGAAGATACGGAGTCGTTATCCCTATACACACAATTAGGCAAATTAAACGAAATCTCTCCACTGATCTGTCACGCCTTTCAATGCTATCGTATAATGTACATGTTCTCGGAAAAGTTGTAGAGACTTGACATTTAGGCCGAAATTTTCGGTTTTCCCGTCTCAAACATCACGATTTTTTACCTATAAATGACGATAATAATGTGTTTAATATCTCACTCAATATTGAATCAGAAACAAATTTATTACAAAAGATTATGTAAGTTGTCAATTAAATGATAAAAAAAAATCCCATCGACGAATTTCAGCCCTCTGGATGCGAAAAACCCGAATTGTTACACAAAAGCGAATGCAATTCTTCGGCAAATTCAGCACAGAACTACCGGCCATCAGAGCGACTCTTTTGTGTGGGCAAAAAAACGTAACAAGAGGGAAAAAAATTGCAATCATTTGTCCATCAAGTACAATGGACACCGTTACTCGTGCAAAATGCAGGATGCCAAATATAATTATACATTGGTGTACCGTTCTGTATTGAAAATGACATACTTCTGAATTGTTGACGGCCTTTTAGTGAGGGGGCAGTTTAGTCTTGAAAATTGATTAAACAAACGTTCGAACTGCGAAAAATCATCGAAATTTATGTACGCATCTTTAGTGTAAAACAAAAACAAACTCAACACATTCAATAATTTTACTGTCATCGCTTTGATCTTTACATGGTTGGATAAAGGGTGCAATTTGCAAGCGTTCTGTATACTTAAACTCAATATTGTCATGGGTGTGGGTTGGTTCCGTTCTGCGTAACAACGTCCAATTTTGCTGTTTAAAAGAGCATGAAAATATTAAAACTAATATACCTTTACACAGGTTAAACTCGTATAAACCTACATTTTATTTTTCATCCTACCTACATTACATTTACATTATCCTTTACATTTTATTTTTAATGTCTACCGCGCCTTGGGGATACAGTCGTGACCCTGTCTTCTCTTTTTTTTTATTGGTTTAAGGATTTTTACTATGATAAAAGTTTCCAGGAAACCTTATCAAGGAAAACAAAGATTTTTAATACAAATTATGAAAATACTTTATGATCTGATAACTATGTCAACTTTATCAAGTAAACGCGTGTTTACTTTGAAAATCAATGAACCTTATTATCTGGTCGAAATGTGGTCATGGTGCTAAATATTATGCAATATGACGTCGTGTTTCTAACCACCACTTTAATATATTTTTAAGTGAATTGATCTCAGAGAATTTCTCCCGTGGCTTGAAGACACAGTCGTGATTCTGTTTGTTTTGTAGACGTTAACCCAACCTCACTTAATAATTTTTTAAATTTAATGTCTGCTTGGTTTATATTAAGTTCAATCTTGATTTTTCACATCACTAATGCGAAGATCATTGCACTGCGCTGATTGGCCGGTGTGTTCGGAAATTGGCGGAAAATCTGTATTATGAGTGCAACGGTTCCAAATTCAAATCTGGGACGACTGATGATACTTAGTACTTCAGAGTACGTACTTATTTTTTGTCCGGTTTTTAAAACTGAGTCCTTATTTGTTACCTTAATCGCACTGTTCCAGCAAGACTTGTGCAAAACACAATCTATTATTTAAGAGGTTATCGGCTCAGGCTAAATTATTGGCTACATTCATTTTTGTCCCACAGCTGGGCAAAGGTCTCCCTCATTATTTTCCAAGACTTGTGGTCGCCAGCTTCGTCCCACCAGTCAGCCCGGAATGCATCGAGATCGTCACGCCAGCGTCTTCGAGGCCTGCCTCGGCGTCGCCGCCCATCGGCAGGCACCCACTGCGACACGATCTTAGCCCATCTATCGGGATGCATTCGGCTCACGTGGCCCGCCCAATACCACTTCAGCTTGGCAGACTTATCCCCTACATCGGTGATTCCAGTTGCTGAGCGGAGCGTGGTGTTACGGACTCTGTCAGTCTTCTTGACTCCAAGCACGCTAGGCTACATTCATGAATAATTATTCTTTAATTTTGTAAACTATGAAAACAAGATTATGGAGGAATTCCTTATAAAAACGTGCTGAAAATTTCCCAGCATATCGAATAAATCACAATGTGGCTATCAAAATTCTCGAATAACTCATAATTTAACATTAAAATCTTGCATTTCAGCGACAATGACCTCTCATTATCGGATGATTCATTCTACTCCGAAACTACATTATCATTTGTCATTGTTTTTATTTCTGAGAAGTTATCATTATGTTACGTGAGTGTTATAAAAACCAGGCTCACGGCTGTTTCCTAGTAAATGTTTGATCGATCAAGAGGTGACTCCTCCCGATAATTTGATTTATAGAAACATGTCGAATATTGTCCTTGTTTTCTTCCGATTTTCTATTTATTATGCACTTTTTAACAACCAAAACTTTTTTACTTTCGAACACACACTATTTATCACGGCAAGCGCAAGTGACACAGGGCAAGTATGATGTTCGGGCACGTAAATCTTTTGTTAGACACAAAGGATAGATTCAAAACTATTGGACCAGCTTTTGGGTATAATTTTGTTACGTATTAACACAGGTACTCTTGCTAAAATTTACCCGTAAACAAGCAAACAAAACAACAAAAGCCTTCCCAGCGAAATAAAGTTACAGAAAACACGAAAAAGCAGTTCCTAATAAAATCAACCCAAAATTTCGCCAATCAGAAAATACGCGACCACAAAACTATTCCTATTGTCCAAATAGATTGAGTTTCGTCCAAAACAGGGTGTTTTCGGAATTATTTCGCCCGAAATGGGGTGTTTTTCGGAATTAAGGTAAGGAAGTGGGGGATTTGTGGTCACCTCAGCCATGCGAGGCCTAGAACTAGCTGGTTAGCTGCAATAACGACTGCCAAAAAGCTAAACCATTGACTGGAGACTAGACTTGGCCGATAGTGACGGAACTTTTACAGAATAATAACTGAAGCTATGCTACTTTTATTTTATCCGAAGAATTAGGGAGCCCTGCATATAATACCTACCCATGAAACTGGGAACAAAATCCGATGGTTCCACGGGAGTAAAGCCGCGAGCAACTTATTTAAATAAATATTATTTATTCTTTTATCTATGTATATACTTAGTTTTGTATGTAAGTTTGTATTGTATTGCTGTTTCTTACATTTCTGTTACTGTTTCTCGGGACGTGATGTCACCCAACCAGGAGCAGTCTGAAAATCCCCCTCGGTGCAGAGCCCCACACCTGAGTCTGCCCTTTTTTGACATATACTTGACTTGACTAAGTCTTATTTTATTAATATGTTTTTTTTATTGTATGTCTGTGTTTGTTGCATGTCAAAAGGAGATCACCCGATTACGTTGGCAACCAGGTACTGGGACTGTCCATCTCCGGTAAAAGAACTAGAGGGAGACCAAAAACTACCTGGACAGCAGTGTTGGAATGAGACATGAAGGCATGAAACGTTTCCCATGATGACGTCATGGATAGGGCGAGGTGGAGAAAGAGTGTTAGGAAGGCTGACCCCACCACGATGTGGGATGAATAGTCGGGAAGAGACAGAGTTCAGAGTATGTCTGTGTGTGTTGTCAAATAATCTTTTATTCTAATATAAAAGGTCTACAAACAGATATTGAAAATTTGGCGATATAACAACATGTATCAAGAAGCAATGGTTTCAATAATTGTTTTGTTTCAAAATACAATTGTTTTTGGTTATGTTTTTCCAACAAGACCACTCAAATTTTGACGCTTCAAGACCCATTAAAATAAATATCTTTAGGACCCCTGGTATATCACTTTCTTCTCTCCAGACCCAAGAGAAAAAGAAATTATAGGAGATGGAGAATTTGGACTCGACTCGCTTCCGTGCGGACCGAGTGGACGCAGGCAAAGAAAGACATTTCCAAACTTGAAGAGGACTTGAAAAGAAAAAGAGAGAAGATTAAAGAATTAGAGAGAAATCACGCGTTCTTGGGTAACATCAAGGGGTTATGTAGTGAACTATCTCCGCCTTCAGCTCCTTGAGTGACACTCGGATAGCGTGCTCGGTTCCCGCAGACACGCACGCCATTCCAATTCTCTTTAAACCCGTAAACATCCAATGGTTTGGATTAATTTGAATACGGTTAAATTGAACCATGTGAGCTTCCGAAGTCATAACTTCGCGACTTTATAGTTCATAATGTTCAATGGGAATAAGCCATGGAAATGAGAACAGTGTTTTATTGCTCAATTTTCGGAGTTCACAGTACTGGCTTGAGGTCTCGTTTATGGATCAAGCAGTAATTTAACTTTACTGAACAGAGAATTGGCAAAATCTGGATCAGGGACGCACAGAACCGAAAAGAGATGATAATGATGAATGGATCTGATCTGAATCTTGGAATAGACGCAGACATACGAGTATTAGCTTGGAAAGCAATAGCTATTATTGGTAAAACGCAAGCAAAGCGAGTACAAGTTACAAAATAATCCAAAAATAAATAAACCCAATGTTGTTGTATCCACAAGAGCGTATCTCGCTTTGTAAAAGTAGCCGTCAAGCGATACGAAATTAATAAAGAAAATTTACGCATAAAAACCTCTTTGTTCTTAACGCCAACAATTTTCCCATTGAGCACTTAAACTGACAACCCAGAAAATTATACTCTGTATTCATAAAAACTGATAATGAAAAGAATCGCTCCGTAACATAATATTAATTAAAAGA
This sequence comes from Epirrhoe alternata, assembly GCA_963565295.1. Classification (NCBI taxonomy): domain Eukaryota; kingdom Metazoa; phylum Arthropoda; class Insecta; order Lepidoptera; family Geometridae; genus Epirrhoe; species Epirrhoe alternata. The sequence goes on from OY751392.1 coordinate 10,930,365, forward strand.
GTACAATTTCAGCCATTTAACGGTACGTTGGGCAATATCTCTGTACAGTCGCGTGGAAATGCGAAAGAGATTAATATGACCCGTTGAAAGCTTGCTTTACTCTAAACCAGCTTTCAAAGTAAATTAGGCTTTATCGTGCTCTACTCAAAACAGAATATCGTTTAAAGACTCCTGAAAATTTCCAGCGTTCATAAAGTGACTGTTTGAATTTGTCAATCAAAAATCGAGCTTTCGCTATTGATTTAAAAGTCAATGTCGCTTGATATATATCTATGATTTTTCAACATAGATGTGGAGCAAGTTCAGTTGAATACAGTTGTTATAATCTGTGGCGTAGGGGTTGGAATGCTGTAAGGACGCTAGGAATGTGCAGTAGTGAAAGACACGCCACGACTATTTTTGCATCGCGTTTTTTATCAATTGCAAGAACAGTTGCGTCGACAGATTGAATATTATCGTTCAGTTAAAAAACGTGAACAGTGAAGTAATTTTGCTTTTTTTTTGGTTTCAACTCTTTTAAGGTAGACTCCGCTATCTAGGATGAAACTCGAAATCTTATTAAATATAATACTTCGAGTTCTCTTGCTAACGATTTTGGTAAACTCTCATCACACGCATAGTGTGGCTTTAAGGGATTTCGAATACAAAAAGGTGTCTGAGCAAAAGTAACGCTCCATACATGACAGGTTGCAAGCCCATCGCCGGCTATAATATCTATCTATGGAAGAGCGTCTCTTGGCTCCCGCGCGCACGATGCGTGTGACAGTTGAGAGTTTGCCAAAAACGTTAGCGAGAGAACTCGACGCGTTAGCAGCGGGACTACCCGACTGTTACGGTCAGCGAGCAATGTACTCGTTACAGTCCCAACTATGCATTGTTTGTTACAATTACATCTATAGCATTATATGATGGTGCAGTGGTCGAAGACTCAAAAAGTGCGACTTTTCAAGAAAAAGTGCTGAGTTTTCAAGAATTACAAAATTTAGGTATAGTCTGCATATAATTTTCTCTAAGAGCACACACCTAAAAAAAATTGGCTCATTTTGCTACGTCTATGCCATTGAGCTGAGGACGGCCCCCCGCGAGATGGAAAGACGATCTTGTAAAGGTTGCTGGGAGCCGTTGGGTGCAGGCTGCACAAGATCGATCGCTGTGGAAATCTATGGGGGAGGCCTATGTTCAGCAGTGGACGTTAGATGGCTGAGATGATGATGATGATGCCATTGAGCAGCCGAGCGAGTATCACTTACGTAGGTATTAAAAACTTTTTTAACACCCTTGCTCGTAAAGCTGATGTAATTCCACCGGTTTTAGATATGTACAGCGGGTCATAACAAACGCGTGTGTTATCAAAGCAAATAGTTATGTTATAGTCCATACAAATTCCATAACAGCATTATTTGCCATTTCAAATATGGAACTGATCGCCGCCGAGCTGGAGTCGTGCCTCCAGCTAGTGAGCAGCGCGCTGTTGCTATTAAAATTTCGAATTAATCGCCGCGCGGCGTTAGTCAGTAGGCAGTCTGTTAAAATGGCGGGAAAGCAACAGTGTGCATTCACAGATTGAGTTTATTTAAATGTTTTTTTTTCTGTTTCCTCGCAAATGTGTTAAAAAACGTCGTACGATATACGTGCGTATTGGTTATAACATGCTCGGCTCAATTACGCCCTCGCCTGCGGCTCGGGCTGAAATTCCCCCTCGCATGTTATAACCATCTTTACGCACTAATATCGTAATGTACTATTAGCAGCCGATAACGATACGTACGGTACGGTGTCGTATCGGTGTAGATTTTTCCGTATAAATGCTCCTTCAGTTAAAAAAACAGGCATTGTAAAATCATTATTATTAGCCCTCCATGTCCCACAGCTGGGCAAAGGCTTCCCCCCACTCCCACCATTCATCTCTCTCCTGTGCTAATACGGTCCAGTTGGCACGGAATTTGGCGAGCTCGTCCCTCCATCTTGTTCGCGGTCTGCCGACGTTGTCGCAACGTATCAGGGCACCACTCCATGGTCACTTTGGCCCACTGGTCTCATGCGGCAAACATGGCCCGCCCAGTCCCATTTAAGCTTGGCAGCTTTTGTGGCTTCGGCGACCTGTGTTCTTGAGCGCAGCTCAGTGTTGTGAATACGGTCGATCCACTTTCCTCCCGAGTATGCTGCGCTCCATCGCACGTTGGCAAACCTCAAATTTTTTTTTTTTTTTTTTTTAGTAGCCCGTAGGGATCCCGCTGCTGGGCAAGGGCCTCTCCCAAACATTTGGGAGGAATTGCCATAATCGCCACGCTTGGCAGGCCTCAAATAAATAATTTAAATAAATAATGCTGGACATTTCACACAGCGTCATCTAGCCCCAAACTAAGCAAAGCTTGTACTATGGGAACCAGATAACGGATGTACTACTTATACTTTTTGTTTGTAAATACATATTATACATAGAAACACTCACGACCCGATATAAATATTAGCAGATCATACAAACATTTGTCCCGCGATCGAGCCCGCAACCTTCTGCGTCCCAAGCGGGCTTTCACCCACTACGCCACAAAGTTCATCAATATTGTTTTTTCATACAATTACAATTATTATAAATAACATTAAACCTTGCAATGATAAGAAGAAGTATAAATTGCACTTAATAGCAACACAGAAGCGTAAATTACACGCAAATTGATGGATAACGCAGGAAACCACGCAGACAGACAAACATATGCTTAATAACAACGAACAGTAAACTGTAAGTGAAGCGACCTTGACAACGGGGTGACCGGCCCAGGGTTGAAGGCTTGCTGCAAATGGTACAGTCACCTGCAATAACATCTATACACACTACATTGTTGCTCGCTAGGTAGCCATAAATCTCCGCTGGCCACTCATGCAAACTCACTTGGTCGTTTCTATCTATCTAAATTAGCCCACATCCATCCACTGCTGAGTATTAGGCCTCATCCTCGCCACTTTTTCCGATTTATTGAATTTAAACTAAAATAAGATTCACGTAGAGATTTTCTCACTCATCTTTTGAGTATAAAGGAGTACACTTGTTTGTATTGAACGCCATATAAACCTTATCACTAACAACACTATAAAATCGCGTGCCAAGTATTATTGAACAAACAGACATGAGTCATATTAATCTTCATTTTTATACGTTTACTAATTTACCATGACACTCAATTAATCGAGCTCAGTACTCAAAGATTTTCGTATAATATAGTAAATTTACCATCCAAGATACGCACCAAATTCGTTCCAACATCTCAAGGTTTTCAAAATGGCGGATACTGAATTACTGATGTCTCAAGTACATCTTGTGTTGTGAAACATACGAAAATAGACGGATAATAACACTGGGGAAACACTTTTTTTTTCACTTTCTGGGCTCACATCTTTTTTTTTCTAAAACCTTCAACATTCAATCATAATAATTATCACACACACCTATTTTCCGTAGACGGAGACCACATTGTTCCTCATTCATTCACATTACATTCTTCGTAGCTCGGTAGTCTAGGGGTTTGAACTGGCCCTACTCCGAAATGTCACCCGATTATAGCCTAGGCCTTCGCCTACCAGCTTAACTCACCATTGTTTAATTCACAGTAATAATATTGCTTCATTTATATTTTTTTTACAAATTTACCGGCTAATTTCTCCCAGGACTGCCACCCTAATCGCATTAAAAGGAAGTGCAGCTATATTGGGCTCAGCGTAAACTGCGCTTGCCAAGGTTACTGCGCGTTTTCGCGCGTTCTTCGTTTTTGACATTTGTCAAATTAGTGACATTGTTTAGGGAGCAATAAACTGATGCCGTTGATTCAAATATTGAGCGAGAAACAGAAATTACTCGAAAGTGTAGAGAGGAAGTTTAGTAAGCAATAAATTTTGAGTTTTGCGAGTTTTACAATGTTGCAGGTTATTACCTTTTTCATATTTCGTATTGTACGTTGGCAGCGATCAAACTGTAGGTAAAACAGGGTCACGACTGTATCCCCAAGGCGCGGTAGACATTCTCTCAGATCTTTATATTCCAGATCCTTTGAAGATGTCTAAGGGGGTAGTCAGACAACTGTGGGTACTTATCTAAAATCTGTTGATTTAAAGATCACCTCATATGATGTTGGTAGATTCTACCTATACTAGTTGGGGTACGACATTGGGAACCTATGTGTAGAAACTGCCAATATCACTACAATGTATAGAGCAATATACATTGATACTGCTTTCTGTACATTGTAGTGCAAAAGCAAAAACTTTGACAGTCAACAAAAAATAGTCCAATCAATTATAGACGGTTAATCATCTACTTAAAAAAAATTACGAATGTCCAGAACATCCCAATTACAGCTCCCATATTTGCAATGCTGACACACCAATTTAAATCCTGCTTCAGGAAGCGTACATAACTGGCACGACGCCAATCCACCGTACATAGAAATGCTTTCTGTCATACACACACTGATTAACATAAAACATGTGCTTGCGCATGCTTGTGTAGATCACACGCCAAGGTGGAGATAGCTGGTTCACTAGAAACTTGCATTATTTCCATTCCTCTATTAATAGTTTGACTGAGATGCCTGAAAGAGAGGACCGCAACACAGCAACTGGTACACGCCACAAATTGGCATCACAAACACTAGATATGCCTGAGTCTTTTATAAACACTTTCTTTCAGTCTCTTCTTGTAGTTGGTTGTTACTGACGCTGGACAAGCCTTCGCGCTATACAAAAGGCACAAGATCGAGTGAAATATTTTGTTCATTAAAAAAATTGTGGTAACTCGAGAATGCACTCAATGGCATCTAGCTCATTGAGCATAGCTTCCCACCTAAAACGCCATTTCATTTGGTATTTTGCTGTGTCACTTAGTGTCTTATTCTCACCATGTGAGTTGATAAACAATAGAATGAACTAGATGTTCTCTGTAAGCTGTGGCTCGGTCTTCCGGATTTTTTCATAGTTACCTACAGCGGAATTCCAGCCCGCATGACATTGAGGCTCATTGTCAATGTTTTATCAATACAGAAGGCTTTTGATCAGTTTGTCTGTCTATAAAATATTTTTTGTAAAATAAAAAGCGTACAAAGAGACATACTTAGGTACTTATATAAAATGACAAAATAATGCGAGTAAGCCATGCAATAATAATGATTTGATTTCATAGATTGTGATGGATGGCACAAAGAGAGGCCCCTGAAAAGGGCGTAAATCCAGCTGTTGATGATAAAGATGATGATGAACCAAGTTTATTACTTTTCTGGTCTATTTATTTTGCTGAAATTTTTTTTCCGACCATTTTCCTTATCATTTATTTTGAAAATACTGAGTCGAGGACTTTTGTCTGTAGCTATGAATCGATAGTTAAAAGTGTAAATGTGTAAGTTTTCCAAAAGTTCAAAAAATAAAATAAATAAGTAAGTAAATATAAATATTGTGAGCCTTAGATTTACCTTAGATTATTTTACTCTAAATATTTTTAACAGTGAAGAGTCTATTGCAAGTAAACCTGTTGAAAAAAACTAGTCAGTGAAGTGTAGCGAACATTGTTCGTCACGTTGACAACTTATGTGCATAATTACTGCAGAGGCTATACTGTCAGTGGATTTATAGCCAGGAGATAATGCAATTTTTTCAGCTCAACAGGAACTGGGGGTTGGTACATCTATAAATGTGCTGCAAGTTTGGGAAAGCACTTTACCATATGTGGACAAATGGAGGAGGAGAAAGCATCTCAGATAGTGTTTCATGGGATATTTGGCACATTTAAGGAAGATCTAGGCGTCTTGGCTTCTATAACTGACTGTGCAAGATGGTTCACCAGAGAGAAGCTAGGAAACTGCTTTTGTAAACAAGGAACATCAGAGGTGATAACCAAATTCAAATTGCCCATCGTGAAATACTATTCAAAAATGTCATGTGCAAATCAAACTGGATTACTCTCTGGAGTGTACAATCAGGTGGCAACGGTACCTTGCTTTAGTGGCCAGAGAACCCATGTTTTTGACGCCGATTTCATCAGTCACATTGAGAAAAGAAGAATAATAGGTACAACGGGCAAAACGATGACACAACTCATGGGAATACTCACCACAGTTCAAGAGGAACTACATGACAAACTGCGTAAAGAGTACGACATGGGGTCCCTAGATATCAATCGCCCAGGAAACCAGATGGATATAGTAGTGAGAGGAACAGGAGAAAAGTTCTTGGGAAGGAGAGAATGATTCCATTTGTTCATCTGTAAATGTTTGATGGGTTCTTTTAACAGCCAGATTAATTATGTTGCTTACATTGACTTTTGTTTGTTTTATTGCATTTTATTGTATTTGTTTTCTCTCTTTAAAAAAAATTATATGTTCACTTAAGTAAACATTTAGCACATACAATGTATATGCTAATACTCCGAGAAACGCTCGTGGTCGTGCTTGCTTAGTCGTTCTTGATAGATCGTCAAAGTTAAAAACGGTCAGTAAGTGGATTGGTGACCGCCAGTGGCATTTTCATCTTAGCACTTCCGTGCTTCGGAGGGCACGTTAAATTGTCGGTCCCGGCTCGTTAAGCCATGACGGAGGCCTTAAGGCGGCCTAAAAACTCCGTCACCAGAGTTGGCCACTGACTCAAACGAACTTACTTATAGTCTGTTACACTATAGTCGTGATCCCTCAATAGAATTCCTTATTATCTTAGTATTGGTTATCAGAAACTAACCCTCATATCCCATGGTATTCGTAGCTGATAACCAATACCACCACACTAAAACTAGCATGCAGATATTTGTCTTTTTCTTGCTTAGGTACTCGTTTTTGACCTGGACTTTAATGTGGCCCACCAACACCGTAGTTGACCTGTAGCCTAGGTCCAAACTTTGAACAGGTAACTATGATCATAGCTAAATTACCTTTATTCATGAAAATTAAACTAGAACTTCTTTTAATAGAACAATTGCCTAGTTTCAAGTAAAGAATGTTAATAATGCACCTATTAGGTCATCAAATCACCTGTGGTATGATATCTGTGTCTGTATCATAAAAGCATGCAATATTAAAAAATAATTTACAAAGACGTCTAGTGGTTGTGTTCAACTTTGAAAGCTTTAAGCGTATTATACCGTAGACAATTTCCGTAGACATTCTGTTGTACAGGATACTCTAGAGATAAAATGCAAATAAGAGAACGCTACATTTTGTTATCGAAATGAGAACACACGAAAGGTACATAATAAAATAAACAAGAGCGAAGATGATATAGAGTTGGAGTTCCGTCCGGCTGGACCACAATAGCACATACCGATAATTCTAGTGAGATGTAAAGCGGAAATAGAATGAAAATGTAATGAGTGAAAAGCTAGCAATATCATGTGACTTGAACCATAAAGTCTACAGGCATGATTATGTTGTTAGACTCATTTATAGCACAAGTAGAAGTTAAGGTTTTATTATTCATTGGCTAACTGCTACCACCTGCATAAATACGATCTTTACTTTTACTTATGTTATTGAGCGAAAGGTTAATATTTTTGTCTGTATTATATAAACTCAAAAACGAGTACAAAAAAACAGTGGAACTCCAGGAGTGCCGGCAGAAGTGAAAATTTGAACGGTACGAGTATCGCACGTGACCTTTTGGCGGATCCAAGATTTTTTCTCATCTGAGCTACCAAACGTGCCTAAAGAAGTTTCCACTTCAAAAAATCCTATATATATCCCTACGAAAACTCCCAGAGTACTGTATATGCAAGAAAACTCCAAATAGGTTAGTGCCCAACTCTGGTGACGGAGGTTTTTAGGCTCCATAACCATAACCGCATCCATCCACTGACCGGCCGGTCAGAAGTTGATTAACTTCGACGATCTATTTAGAAGGGTTAAGCAAGCTACACAGAGCGTTTCTGAAACCAAACTTATTTTTACTTCAACCAAAACGCTAGATTTTATGTCCGGTTATCATTATTCCAGTCCAGCGATCGAATCCAGCTGGTTTTCTTCCAGTAGAAATTCAGCGGCGGACTTTATGCTAATTATTCCTCGAGCTGAGGTCAGGGCGCAATGGCGCTCACAGGGGAGGCCTATGTCCACAGAGAACTGCTATGATGATGATGACTGAAAGACGGATGAATACATTTTTGATGCAAAACTCACGACTCCTACTAAATATTTTAGACAGAATTCAAGTCATAATTCCTAGTATTACGAATTTCAAGCCCCCTATCTGATTTAAAATATAATTCCTGGTACTTAGCTATTATGCCGGTCTCTATCGTATGGAAAAGTTACATTGGATGCGTTACTTGGCTTTTAAATTTCATTTGCATGACAATTTTTTAGCAAGATTTGTAGATAATTGTTTAAGTCTCAGAGCTATGGTACACGTTGTTTACTAACTTTACAGGGAATCCTATGAGACTGTTGGGTGTTATTATTATTAAGAGACTGTTGGGTATTATTATTAATAAGAGACTGTTGGGTGTTATTATTAATAAGAGACTGTTGGGTGTTATTATTATTAATCTTGTTATAACTAATAACAAACTATTTTCTTCTGCTATAATTTAATATGCTAGATTTATTATACTTGGTTTTAACCATGTTTTTCATATTATGGAAGTAACTTTTCGATCCAAATACATTGACACATCTCTCATTATAACATCAATGACAACGGTTGCAACGAGGGAATTTGTACTTGATACCGCGGCCCATTACAACGAATCATAACAGCCCTCGGAAACCTCATCGCAAAATAAACCTAATAACTCAGAGATAAGGACTGCTTTCCTAAAATAATCAAAAAAGCTATTGAAAAGCTCAAGGTTATCCAATATTTAACCTTAAGACTTTGTGATAAGGTTTATTGAAAATAATGTTGGGTAAAGAGGCATACGGCAAATCTAAGACTGAATAAGTGATGCATGAATGTCGTAATACCTAATGGTAATCGTCAATGATGGATTGGTAACTGATTTTTTAATGTATCAATCTAAAAAAAATATTGTCTGCGATATGATCCTTTTTTTCGGACTTTTTTAATCTGCTAAGTAAAACGAACGAACACAAGCAATCTAGAGAACATCTACTGCGCCTAAGTACAGCGGTGATGATAGTTAATGTTTGTTTTTTTTTGTTTGATTACTTACTTAAGGTATAAGACTAACTTATAACAGTGTTAAAACATCTAAATCAACAGAACGAGTTTCGATGCAAATACATTTCTTCAAAAATAAACACCCGCACGAACCATGCCCTTCAAAATCAAAATAAAACAAACCGCAGATTCCTGTCACGCGCCACGACTGCAATGTACGACGACATTTTAATCTCCCTAGATCCACGGTATAGCTTTAAAACAGTATGTAGACTTTAGGGATGGTTTTAGCAAAAGTCAATCTAACAGCTGGTTAGTTAGTCGCCGTTAGGGAATATTTCCTTCAAACTTCGTTGTTATTTCTGTTGCTATGGTTGCGGCGCGAACTTTGCAATGCTTTTGGACGTTGTTGTGACATATTTTCAATTTTCTACGATGTCAGCTGTCAGTGAGCTAACCGGCCGCCGACCAGCGATTAGATTTAGCGGCTTGTTAATGAAGGAACACAAAACAATCGTAACGGTCTGTTAAAATCTTAATCCGTTGTTATTTTTCTTAATAAATTTTAATGTCAATTAACTAACGCTCGGTTAGGCAAAGTTTGGTGAAACCAGCCCTTAATCTTCTAGATCCGTTTACATTACTTATCAAACCATGTGTAATTTCTGTACGAGTGCTGATAAGATAACAGTAAATAAAATAAAGTATGCATATTTTTGCTAAGCATAATAATTTACATGGAATAACGGTTTTCCCATACGCACAAAAATATGATAATAAAATAATCTTGTGTGACATAATTATGTCGTATACCTAGGCTATAAAATAGGTACACTATCTACCTATACAGAAAAAGAACCGAGAGAATAAAGAATACGCTCAATTTTATGAGCAGCGCTTCACACGGGACTGTCACTACTGCAACAACAGATACTGTGCCAGCGTCTGCAAATTCTACTCCACTACTACAAGGCCGTACATACTAGAACACAACCAAATTAGTAAACGGAATAAACATTAGCAAACTGACAAATTTCGCAAACGTCCATTGGAGTGCCACAAGGCAACGAATTTGGAGCGTAATGCCAATGTCAGTACAATTTGGGTCGGCACGCGTAAGGTGTAAATTCAACCATTTTAATTTAAAATAAGTGCCACAGCGGCATCTTCCCACGAGCGACCTCTGGCATGAAAACTTAGCTCAGTGCTCAATTATATATAATATAATAATATAGATGTCTAGAAACTACATTTTATAATTTGTCTTAAGCCACTGGCCACTGGCTCCTGAAATACAGTTTTTTTAACTAGTTTGGGAGCCTATGGATTTAATACATGATTATTATGTCAATAAACGAAATTTTTACTTTTTACTTGATCTAGATTACTTTCAATCAATCAATGATTCTAAAGCATTTTAGTAAAATTAGGTCGGTAGCTCACTAATGTAAATAAAAGTAATTATGCTTCATCAATTCATAAACGCATTTTATATTTAGAATAATAATAATATTTCAGTCTATAGATTTCTTACATTTACCAAAACATACGTATATCCTTTTGCAAAAAACAGTAATTTTAAATACATGTAGAGTCAAAGTCAAAGTCAAAAATCATTTATTCAGTAGGACCGCAGGGATCACTTAGAATAGTCTTAAAACTAATTTTACTCCTGTTCTTTCGCGACCAATACCGTGAAGAATCAGGGCAACAAACACGGTCTGGGGCCTATCATTCTTTTAGGTGATCCATGGATCCATTGAGTTGGAGCAAGTCCCAAGTTTTTTGTCATCCAAATAATCAGATATCTTTTACTAGGCTTTTTTACAGAGATGACGTTTAATAGTATTTTTAAATTTAGTGATTGATAAATTTTGCAATTCGCTTGGGACTTTGTTATACACATTGCCCTTTAAATGATTTCATAATTTTATCTAATCTAGTAGTGGGAACAGCGAGTTTATCCTTATTTCTAGTGATCATCATGATTATCGCTTTTTTTGTGTTTGAATTGTGAGAAAGTTTTTGCAAACGGAACATCTAACTGAAGTTCAACCTTCTATTAAGTCACACTTGGCCTAGGCCCGTGCGTCTCAGTTAGTCTCAGTTTAAACACTGAGTAGATAAAGATCTAAAAACAAATAATAATAATATTAATCACACATTGCTGAAAAACTGTCGTAACACAAAAAAACACAGCTTTGTGAAAAACGCATTTTTTGGTTTGCATAAAGCTAGTAATGTAATTGAAGTGAATAATAATTATCAATAATAATCAACAAAATCATCAGCCATTTAGGAATTTTATGGCATACCTAATTAACTCAGATGTCACATTTATAAAAATTTATGTTACACTGATCAGTTAGAACAGTTGATGATGGAGTCAGCTGTTCAATTAATAACGATTAATATAAGTTTCAGAGGACGTGCGAATTATATTATACATCTAACGTTTTTTTTTTGAAGAATGTAATGAGAGTGAATGAGGCGAAAGTTGTGTGTCAGGATCGTAGCGAGTGGAGATCCATGGTCTCTGCCTACCCCTTTGGGAAAGAGGCGTGATTTTATGTATGTATGTATCTAACGTTTATCAGAATACCACATAGCTCGAATCTTACACTAGTTTTTCCTGTGTCAGTGGTAAGCAGAGACGACTCCCAGACCAGAAACAACTACCTGACCTCTTCTGTCATTTTATTTCTTAAAGATAATCCTTATCTGGCATGTCCTACATTATACATCTTATTGTATTTTGGCGTATGCATTGTATTTGTCGTAAATTTCCAAGTAGATTCAGGTCAATTTGTTTATGATCTGAGAAAACACGATGATGTCTGTAATAAATATAGCTAAAGGACATTAATTGATATAACATTGAGAAAGCACCTACTTTAGGGTGTACGTTTTCGTCACTCCCTTTAAAATCGTTGGCACAAACTTTAAGTAGTTTCATAAATTCTAGATTTACATTTAAATACTTACTTTGAGGATTTACAAGCTGTTTATTGTAGGTGAATAGTGTTATGTTGGAACGTAGTATTGTGCAAACGGCATTTTCATACCAAATTATAAGTAGACCACCCCAATGGCCCAATTCGAAATTCATATATGGATACAATTTATAATATAAAATTAACATCAGATCTGAACTACACACACTGGAATCAGTTAAACCATCTAAAGTTAGTTGAAAACAATCTACGATAAAAATAATTATTTAACGCTTACCTATGCTTCTTTTTATGCCAGAGAAGTAAAGTATTCAAGAGGGACCGCGGGTAACATGTACCGCAGGGCGTAGCTATAAAAAATATGATCCTAAACAAATTTCTAGTAGATGGAAAAAGGCCAATAATAATGATGATGAAAAATCAAAAATATCTTAGTGATAATTTCAAATTTTAGTTCATCGGCCAAGACCTGGGTCAAGGTTTTTTGGCAGACACTCGGACAGACGAACAATTAATTTCAAATAATGCGACTTTTGGGAAACTTATATTACGCAGTAATCGGACATTTTCCTCCTACTTTAATTAGGTCTGTTGCATAAATGACACGCCTACTTCTGAGAAAACACACAATAATATCCAAGTCAAAGTATAATCCGCTATTACAATTTAGGACAAGTAAAAGCGTAATAGTTATTCACGAACACTTGACGAAAAAAAAGTAAAACGAAGGTTACTCTTAGGTTTCTTAAAGTTTATTTGAAATATTTATAGATACTACACATAGAAACTCTTGTATTACCGTATTCGAGTTGAATTATTCTCAGAAATCCTTCGTTTACCGATTTGTAAAACCAAAATACAATAATCTCTCAACAAATTAGCGCAACTTCTTTACGATCTGGTGCCTCTTATAAACTGTCGACAACACAAACAAGATATTTTTACTTTACAAAAATTAATCCCAATTATGTATTACAATATTTACATGTTTGGGCTTATGCTCGGAAATATTTTGAGCTTTTAGCTTTTTACTTTTCGGTACGGTAATGAAAATTTACGAGGGAATGAGGGAAGTTTGGGAAAATGCCATATACGTATGCCCCAGTAATAATTTCACTCTTTTTTCGCGAGTGTTTTAAGGGCGTTGTTTTCAAGCTTTAATATAAGTAAGTAATCGACTGGTAGCTATACCTTTCGGATCGGAGAAATAGAATCTCCATAATAATTCTATTTAATATAATTCCCAAATTTTGATTTTAAAAGTCGTAACTTTTTTATAATGTTAGAGAATATGTTAGAATAAAATTTTATTTCATCAGTATTCTATGCCCTCGGTTCGTATTTATTTTATATACAAAGTAATAAGTTCTATAATTTAAATAAAGAGCCGTGTTGGCCGTATGGGGTTGTACCTCGACTTTCAATCCGAAGGTCGTGGGATCGAATCCCGGCCGTGCATCAATGGATTTTGCGTTTCGTAAAATTTATATGCGCTTTAACACGAGCTCTGAGCGGTGAAGGAAAACATCGTGAGGAAACCAGTTAGTATTCTTATAGGCGGCGATGGGCTTGCAACCTGTCACGTATGGAATACTAACATCTGCAAGATGTGGGCATGTATCAAATATGTATTTGTACATGCCTCTGACTACCCCCTTAGACATCTTCAAAGGATCTGGAATATAAAGATCTGAGAGAATGTCTACCGCGCCTTGGGGATACAGTCGTGACCCTGTTTTTATAAGTTACAGCGCAGTTGAAATCTCACTTCAGCCAATTTCGTCAGATACTCAAAATCCAAACGCAATTTATGTCGTCCTAATTCACAATCACGGCCTGCATCCGATGTCATAAAAAACCTATCAAAACAGCAGACATATTGATGTATAGTATCGATGTATTTCGAATTTCAAAGTTCAACCCGAAGCTTAGTTTTTATGCATCGCTCTAACTGAGCTTACGGTGGTCGGTCGCGAACGTGACTTGACTTGTTGACAAATACTCAAAGATAGGCTGTATAGAAAAGACACTTCTAAGCTGTTCTCTTTACCAACTCCCGTGCTTAGACTAGGATGTGATTGTATTGCTAAGAGCAAAAAACACTGGATACTATTTATAGTCGCTTCGGGTGTCACTACAATGTCACATAGAGTTCTTTGAATTTGAAATGACTGTATTATTTCAAATTCAAAAATTTTTTATAGTAAGTACACATGGTTACGAAGATTTTACGGATCTAGTACACATCTTTTAATAGTGAAATTTTAAGGTATCTGTGTCAAAGTCAAAGTCAAAAAGCATTTATTCAGTAGGACCGCTGTGATCACTTTGAAGTGTTTGAAGTGATTTGTGCTAAGGCTAATAAAGCAATGACTATAGGATAAAAAAACTCGTTTTAGAATTTGTTTATTTATCCTTTCAAAATAACCATGGGTAAATATAATAATAATATGAGACTGTTTACATTATTTCAAAACCAAAACTCGAAAATATAATCTTTTTATCTATGATTATCGATAATCTCACATCTACTTTATATCTACATCTATTAATTATCTTCATCTATATCTTTATCTACATTTATATCTACCTACATCTACTTTATAATCTGCAATCTACATCTTATCTACATTTATATCTACCTACATCTACTTTATAACCTACAATCTACATCTTATCTACATTTATATCTACATCTCATCTACATTTATAATCTACATCTAATCTAAATCTACCATTTTATTATTTTTTTACCCATGCTTCTATTTAATAAAAAGGACCATGGGTAAAACACCGCCGTATTCTTCCATTAAAAAAGTAAGTAAGTTCGTATGAGTCAGTGGCCAACTCTGGTGACGGAGTTTTTAGGCCGCCTTATGGCCTCCGTCATGGCTTAACGACTTAAATAACCGGGACCGACAATTTAACGTGCCTTCCAAAGCACGGAAGCGCTCCCAGCGAACCCATCCACTTCCAGACAGTTTCGAACGTTGCTTAACTTCGACGATCTATCAAGAACGACTAAGCAAGCACGACCACGAGCGCTTCCATTTATCCGTAGGTACTATATAGAGATGCAGTTTTTAAAAATTAAATGCTTTTGTCTAAACACAAAATACCTAGTATGTATGTCTCATAAGAATATTCCACCATATGCCTGGGTATGTCCCGCGTGGTGGCAGAAATTTAAAAAAAAATTAGTTAGTACCTGTGTTGTTTTACATTAAATACTTGCACTTCCGTATCATCTGTTACATTTCCATACCTACTCTTTGTCAAACAGACCCATATCGACTACAAATTGCGCGGACTGAGTCCCGTACCAAAGAAAATAATATTGTTTCTTTGGCAAATATTTACCCTATCTTTATTTGGCGTGTCTTTTACAGCGCTACGGATACGGAAACTGAATATTGATCGAGGAAATTAGCAAAAGCGCTCTTACTATGCAATTGGTTTCATGTCTGTTAATATGGCCCAGCTTTTTACCAAAGTATTGAAGAAAAAGTTGTCTAGCCCCCGGTTTCTATATTCAACTGACAATCGTAGGTAGCTAGAAACCGGTGATAAGTTAGCTGTCAAAATTTGTATGTGAAAACGAGTCGTAGCTCTTACCTACGAATGTCCGTTGAATAAAGAAACCGGGCATAGGTCTACATTGTTGTCTATCAGTCATATTGTGTTTGCCACAAGCTCTGTTTACTTTGGGATCAGATGATGCTGTGTGAAATGACCAGTTTAAGTAGGTAGGTAAAGCCGTATCTATGGATGTAATGCGCTCGTGGTCGCGCTTACTTAGTCGTTCTTGATAGATCTTCGAAGTTAACCAACGTTCGAAACGGTCAGTAAGTGACCGCCAGTGGCATTTTCATCTGAGCGCTTCCGTGCTTCGGAGGGCACGTTAAAATTATCGGTCCCGGCTATTTAAGTCGTTAAGCCATGACCCATGGCCTTAAGGCGGCCTAAAAAAACGTCACCAGAGTTGGCCACTGATTCATACGAACTTACTTATTTATGGATGTGAGCTGATTTAATAGACAAATTGCTTATTTCAAACAGATAATTCAAATAATTTAAAATACTGCACAGATTTGCATGAGCACGCGAATCGCACAATTGCGTCTATGCTGCGTGTGCGCTGGTTTAGAGGTCATCGCTCCGGTAGATCCGTCGACTCGGTCAAGGTTTAGTGTTTGTTTACGTACCGGCAGATGGCACTAGTTGGCATAATTCGAAAAATAAATGCGTAGAACAATAAACATGCCTACTTCACAGTAGTTCGTTTACATTTCAGAAAACCAGCACTGATTGACAAATTTAAATTTAACCTAAGACGATTCTAAGTGATCCCAGCGGTACTGAATAAATGCTTTTTGACTTTGATTGGGTGTAGCAGTAGCTCTGTTGAAATTCTCCTATTGATAGCTGATTGGTTTCGCGGGAAGGGCTACTTTTGTACTCAGTTTTGGATGGTACGGAGCATGACTGCATCATCACACCAACACATTCTTAGTATCTTGATCAATTCATACAAGATACTTTGAAGATTTCTAAAGGACTTGGAGGCACGCTCAAATACGCCATGCCAGTAAAAATCCATACTAATATTATAAATGTTAAAGTAACTATGTCTGTCTGTTTGTTACCTTTTCATGACGAAACCACTGAACAGATTAGGCTGAAAATTGGCATGGATAAAGGTTGCATCCCAGGGAAGGACATAGGCTCTGAAGTCCGCCACACTGAAGCGGGACTGGGCTGGTCACGTCTGTCGCATGCCAAGTGAGCTGCGGGCAAAGCCACCAAGTGGCGCCCCGACCCAGCGAGCAGGCGACGCGACAGACCAAGACGGAGATGGCGAGATGAGCTCGACCAATTTTCGCCGGAGTGGATGGATTCTGCTCAAGATCGTGATGTGTGAAGGGAATGGGATGAGGTCTTTGCCCAGCAGTGGGACATGACTAAAAATAATAAAAAATAAAGAAATACATTTCTCACAAGCTTTTGTGGTTAGTGAACTAGAATAGATAACAGCGAAGATATACCGATAGATACACCCAATGGTTTGTCGGTCGTAAAACTAAATCAAATTAACTCTACACAATAGCTCCGGACTAGGGCTATTCGTCGATTTGACGACTGATAATATTTTGTAACCATTTACACAGCGTAGTTCACTTCCTGTTAAGAGTGTATTCAAATTGGATACTTAAACACGTTATGTATAATGTTATAGACTTTATGTGTGCATTTTTGACTCATCGTAGCTTAGTGTGAACTGAGAACTAAGCTACGCAACACCTAAGGATATACATGTTTTAAATTTTGTAGTTTTTTTGTTCACAGTCAGTTTAAAGATCTGCGAAAATGTATACCGCGCCTTGGGGATACAGTCCTTGTAAATACTTAGATCAAAATGAACAGAAATAGTTTCAATAATAATCTTGTCGAAAAGTATTTTGGTTTTTTGAACATCTACAACTTTTTTGACAACTTTTTTGTGTAAAAGGCATCTAATAAAATGGTGAAAGAAAAAACTATTGACTTTGCATTGAATTGACATGGTCAGGTAGTTATCACCTTTACAAAACAAAATAGTCCATAATTATTTTCCCATTAATCAACAGGTTTTGTTCTTGAAGTAAACTGAAAACGAAGAAATTCAAAAATAAATCTGAATTTCAGGAAGACAAATTTAATCAAGAATGATTGTCAAGGGCCACTAAACACGAAAAAATATCACATTATACGCAACACCGTTTTCCACAGTCTAAAATATATTATATTAATCAACGTCATCAAAAACTTCTGTGACAGTGTTATTTTTTTTTAATTAGGTACAACATTTATATAAGATCTGGCTTACAATTCAATACAAAGGCAGATGAAAACAGAATAAGCTGAGAGCACAAGTTATTTCCAATGCGTTGTTTGGAAAATGGCACTAGAGGCGAGAGCAAACACAGTATTTAACAAAAGACCAGCTCAGCGATAGATAGAGGTTGTGCAAATTGGTTTCCTGACGGCTCTCTACTGACCAAAAGCTTAGGAAACATTGACCCAGTAGCTACAAGCACACTACGTTCTCTGCTTTTAGGAAATGTACATTCACACAGGAGTATCTCCAAAAGTCCCAATGCATCTGTCAAGTTATGCAAGAGATTTTAGATAGCCTTTGGGAATGCTACGGCCAAACCCGTTTTATTGCTCTAGTTTTTCACGGTATTGGTCACGATAAGACCACTAGGATCACAAAGAATAAAAGAGCTAGGAAGAATAAAAGAGCTAGGTAAGAATAAAAGAGCTAAATAATAATAAAAGAACTAGATAAGAATAAAAGAGCTAGATAAGAATAAAAGAGCTAGATGATAATAATAAAAGAGCTAGATAATAATAAAAGAACTAGATAAGAATAAAAGAGCTAGGTAAGAATAAAAGAGCTAGATGATAATAATAAAAGAGCTAGATAATAATAAAAGAACATAAGAATAAAAGAGCTAGGTAAGAATAAAAGAGCTAGATAAGAATAAAAGAGCTAGGTGACTATTCCTGTTTACGACCAACGGCTTCGGGCCTGGCTTTCTTTTAAGTGATCCATACTCTATAATCTATCTATATAACAAAGTGAAGCCAAATAAAGGAATCTTGAGTATTACTTTAGAAAATGCAATAAATTTTCGAAAGAGTACTGAATCACGCCACACATTGTAGCTCAGGGTCGTCCACAGGAAGCACGTCATTAGTTCAGATGCTTTGGTGACCGGCCAAGTTCACGGCAGACTATTTGCGTAGGCAAATAAAAAACAGTGTAGTACATCTGTTTTATTTTTTTAACTCTTTGATGAATGTGAGTGATGATCGCCAATAAAATAAGAAAAATGATTTAGTGGTATTGTTGGTGTGACATTTTGTTTCCTGGATTTTTATCTCAATGAATCTTGAATACAACGGAAACGTGCCTAATTATTAATCAAATATACCTCGTCAAATGGATTTTTCAGATTATTTAATAACAAAAACAGTAAAGTAAGTTCGTATGAACGTGATGGATTGAGAAGAACAGTATGAGTCAGCGGCCAACTTTGGTGACGGAGTTTTTGGGCCGCCTTAAACCTTCCGACATAATAGCCGGGACCTTAATAGCCAGACCGAGCTCTTCGAAGCACGGAAGCGCTCAGTTAAAAATACCACTGGCGGTCACCCATCTACTCACAGACCGTTTAGAACGTTGCTTAACTTCGACGATCCATCAAGAACGACTAAGCAAGCTGTGTAGCCAATACCATACCACAAGCATTAATAATAACAGTAAGACCCCTCACAGACTACAGACTTTCTATCGGCCGATAGTTGAGACGGGCTATACTTCTATAAACTAATTACGACCCGAAGTATATTCTGTCTCAACTATCGGCCGATAGAAAATCTGCAGTCTGCGAGGAGGCTAAGTAGTTTGTATAATCATCGTCATCCATTTATTGATGAAGTAAGGCCATGCAGATGCGAAACCTTTAATCTGTATTGTTCAAATGGGCTTATCATCCAAGACGCTCACCAATCTCCTCAATCAAGACTTACAGCAGCTACGGAATCAGTTGGCTGAAGATCCAACCATTGTCACTCGATTTCTAGCTACATCTCAAAGAGAGGAGAAACTGAAAATCATGAAAACCTCTTTTGAACACATTCCTGTAAGAACCAATCAGTGGCTAAGAAGATAAACACATCGGCACAACAAAAATCCCGACCCTCACTCACTGAGCCTTCCACTAGCCATAAATATATAGAAGAGTAGCACATAAGAAACTCTCGCATTCCATTGATTCAAAGGAGAAGCCAAGAACTATACAACCGACCTCAATATATAAAGGACCACTAATGTTAATACTAATAATACTAATATTGTTTCAGAACAGAAGTAAAAACCACATTAAAAGTATTTTTGCAGCATTCGTTAAGTCCGGATCGACCGTTCTCAGTAATAAAACAAATAAAAT
This sequence comes from Epirrhoe alternata, assembly GCA_963565295.1. Classification (NCBI taxonomy): domain Eukaryota; kingdom Metazoa; phylum Arthropoda; class Insecta; order Lepidoptera; family Geometridae; genus Epirrhoe; species Epirrhoe alternata. Next base: position 10,950,403 of record OY751392.1, read on the forward strand.
CAAATTCGATGCATCGCCGATCGGACTGCGCGCAATAAAAGTTATTTTTGCTTGCGTTCGTGTAAACTTTACCCAAAGGGCGTCCAGGTCGAAAAACTGAAAGCAATTCTGGAACGATACTTGCGAGTTTTTCGATATTTCATAGGCTAAAATAGAAACAAACCTTTTTATTAATCTATCTGGCTCCGTGGGCTTAGACCCCTCGCAGACTACAGACTTTCTATCGGCCGATAGTTGAGACGGAATATACTTCGGCTCGTAATGATTATGGAGAAGTCCTCTGTGGCGCAGTGGGTGAAAGCCCGCTTGGACGCAGAAGGTTGCGGGTTCGATCCCCGCCGCGGGATAAATGTTTGTATGATCTGCAAATATTTATCTCGGGTCTGGGTGTTACTATGTACCTATAATATGTACGAGTAAATACTCGTACATATTATAGATACTTACTGTTTGTAAATACAAACAAAAAGTATATAAGTAGTATATAAGATATCTGGTTCCCATAGTACAAACTTTGCTTAGTTTGGGGCTAGATGATGCCATGTGAATGTCCAGCTTTAAAAAAAAAAAAAACCACATCTACATAAAATAAGGTAAGGTTATGGATGGCAGGTGGAGTAAGACTTTGACCTATTGGTGGCCTAGAACCGGACATAGAACTCGAGGTCGTCCGATTGCGCATTGGTAGATGACATCCAGAGGCAGCATAGATTTTGGATGCGTGAGGCACAGGACTGGAATGAATGGCGTAAACAGTGGGAGGCCTATACCCAGTAGTGGGATAAGCTGCGGATGATAATGAATAGAGCTCTTTACAAAGGTTGCACATGCATGATGCCATTTGATTGATATTTGTTTGGTTTTTCAAAAAATGTATACCTAAGAAATGAAAAGTTTTATCAAAATTTTGGATTCCGACGGGATTCGAACCCGCATCGATCAGACGATCCTCCTAAAGCCGGAGTGCCTTACCGTTCGGCCACGAAATCCTACTTGCCGGGGTCCAAATTTTCGATAAGCTCATATTTTTTCGGTTAAGCACCGATTAGCGCCATCTACATCTACAGGCACTCCGGCTTTAGGAGGATCGTCTGATCGATGCGGTTTCGAATCCCGTCGGAATCCAAAATTTTGATAAGACTTTTCATTTCTTAATAAAATACCAAGTGTGGATTAGCACTATAAAATTACAAAAATTATAGATTTAGCAGAAGCGACATCTCTTAGTCATTTGATTCTGAATGTAATTTCAGACAATGAGCATGAGTTCACTAGTGAACGTGTAGATGGCGCTAATCGGTGCTTAACCGAAAAAATATGAGCTTATCGAAAATTTGGACCCCGGCAAGTAGGATTTCGTGGCCGAACGGTAAGGCACTCCGGCTTTAGGAGGATCGTCTGATCGATGCGGGCTCGAATCCCGTCGGAGTCCAAAATTTTGATAAGTCTTTTCATTTCTTAATGAAATACCAAGTGTGGATTAGCACTATAAAATTACAAAAATTAATGTATTTGTATACCTACTTACAATGTAAAGTACTGCTTGGAATAATCTTGATTTTAGGTACAGTGAAAATAGCAAGTTGCTTCTACACAATTCAGATTGGCTTACCTCACTCTGATGGATGCTCTCTATAGACATTTTATTATTCTCTATAGATAATCCCGTACATTAAACAGCCATATATTTATTATAACTATAAATCAGGCTGCTACGAGGTGCACTGAAGGCAAAGTGCAGTGCACCTAAACTAGACTGCCACGCAAAAGCTAACTCTATTCGTTCAGATATATAGAACAGTTTCGTGAGGAATATTAAAAAGATCTACGTCATTTTGCACGAATTATATCATCCAACAAATGTAATGAAAATTTAACCTTATATCGTTCCTCTTAAACTGCAGTTTTGAACAGGACGATGCAACTTCAGTTTTACGACTGAGCGTCGAGGTTTGAATTTCAACTCTCGGTCGTAAATTTTAGAGTTGAATATTGTAGAGGTAGCTAAAGGTTTTTAGGTTGTTTTCAGTATGTTTTAAATAAAAATTGACCTCAGTCGGGGTGTCCCTGTAAATATTTGCGCGTCGGATGCGTTTTGCGCGAAGTAGTGAGAGATTAGTGAAGAACTTGCGAATTTTAAGCTGTTTTAATTTAATTCGTTTTAGCGGATAAAGTAGAGCTGAGGTCGTACATACAAATGAGTTGAATTGAGCAAATCGTTCTAGTTTTAAGCCAGTCTTGAAGCAATCTTTTGCAAGAACATTTAGTTCTTACCGTGACTTGATATCTAATCATAATACGAGTAGGTACTTACACATGCTTTAGAAGGTGTATGTACCTAATTATATATTAATGTAGTAGTAAGTATACAAAATATTATAGCCGTAGGTACTAATAAAACTGACTTTGACTTTGATTAATAATAATATACTGTGTAATATGTTACTGTAATTTCTTACGCTTTATTATGTCTCATTAATTCCTCATTAATTAATGAGGAATCTCTGTGATCTCCCCACTCACTTAGAGCGTGCCTCCATCACCACGGGGCCAGGCTCTTAACTGTTTTGGTATCCAGATCAAGATCTTAATTAAAACAAAATTATTCACAGTGAATTGATTTGTGTGTTTCTGCACGCAAACATAGACGTAGAGATATTTATTTATTTACCACTCAAGCATACACAAAATACAATAACAAAATGAGAAGAAAAAATAAAAAGAATACGACAAAAATCAAAAGCCTGCCATGTAGGTATGTGTGCTACAGCAGCAAAAGGGCTTCGACTCAACATAATGCACCGTATTAACTAGCCGTATAACTTGCAACCTTTAACACAAAATTAGCAAAGCGAAAGGCAATACAAGGAAACCATACAAAAACTACAGCTGAAAAGATCTGAAATCACAAAAAATACCACGCATTTGGTCACAAACAGATTTCATTAACTTTTTCATAACAAAAAACCTTCCATTCCACACAAAGCATTTAACATTCTACCATTCAAATAAATAACAGTAAATAAACGAAAAAATCACAATTTCCTCGTGTCTATGGAGCACAAAAACAAATTGAATACATGAATATGACAGAAAAATGACTTCGGTTCACGGGGTGGCGATAAATTCGCATTTTTAGTAGATTTGGGTTGCCCGCGCGGTTCCTAGTATTTTACGTGGTATTTTGAGATTTCTGACATCGTCATAGTACTCCGGCTCTCATTTAGCATGGATGATTGTGTAGTAATTAAGGATTTTGACTCAATTTAATGAAAAAAAAAGATTCAAATGATAAAAACCAACAAAGTGCAGTCACGCACAGACAGAGGCAGAGGAATATCGTTTCCGTAATGTATAAAACATCGAAAAAAATTTAAGATCTTTATAAGTACGTAGAAAGGACATTTCAATTTATTTAGAACCCACTTGGAGGCGATCATTGTACGCCATCTATTATAATGAAAGAAGAATTTATTGCATAATAAATATGCAATTTTCGTAAAATTAAATTGAAAACAGATCTGAAGATCCGGTAAATCTAATGTAAGAACTGTACCACAATCTCGCTACCTGTTAACAATAGTTAACAATAAACAGTTATATAGTTTGATCAATAGATCAAATTCCAAATTAACAGCATTATCAAAACATACCAAAAATGTTTATTATTCGAGAATATTGACGGGGGAAAGAAATATGTTATAAAGTAATTCTAGCGTAGAGTAAGGTGATCAATTGATCGAGCTAAGCCGGCTGGTTTTATAAAGCAGGTATTGTGTGCGTGTAGATATATGCATGTTGTTTCTGTGTGCGTTAACTCGGGAACCCTCTAGGGAGGAATGAGCGCTCAGTCGCTTCCGCACACAAAAATATCTACAGGGTCTTTCATTTAAACTACACAAACTGCTTAATTTTTGGGTTGTAAATAGACGTTTGATGACCGCATGAATTTAATTCCTAAGCCGAGGTAAGTTTTCACTTCAAAAATTTTCTTTTATTGATTTTTTAGGACATGTTGCATAATGATTTTTAAGGAGAACAAAATTCCACTAATCGCAGCCCAGCGACAAAGTTATACAGGAAGCAACAATGAATTGAAAGGATAGTCATTATCGATTTTCTCGGGATTTTCATAACAAAACAAAAAAAATCATTACCTACTTAAATATTTTTAAATTTGTTGAACCCAATTCCTGAATAAGGTAAGTTTAAAATGAAAGACCCTATGTACACAAAATTATGACCAACCCCACCATCGTGAAATGAAACAATATCTATCCACAGTTAGCAAAACAATAGATGGACTATATAAACCATTAATAATAATAAAAATATGGAAGCTGATGTTCAATTAGAGAAGGTACTTTCCACGGACAATAAAACAATATACGTTATTCGCTAAGTGTCTATTATTTTTGATTTTATTTTCCGTAACGGATCAGTGTTCGTGAAACAGGCAAATAACGATTGAAACAAAATCAAAATAGTGCGTGACTCGATCGCCTATAAACAATCAGCTTAATGTATCCGTTGACTGTAATTTTCAATAAAACAATAAAATTATCCTTGCTAAATAAACAGTGTTCCTGTATCGCTTACAAGTTATGAGAGTAAAGCGAATTCAAATTAACTACGGCAACTTCGGTGAAGACCTCTAGTATCGTCCTTCAACGACGTCGATTGACCTTCAACAACCTCCAACGACCTTCAATTACCTCCATTGACCTTTAACGACTTTTATTGACCTCTATCGACTTTTATATAACTTTGTAGACTTCTGTAGACCTTCATATACTACTAAGAAATAGGTAGTTCTTAGAAGTATACGAAGGTCTACAGAAGTCTACAAAGTCAGGAAGTCTACGAAATATATCGAGATTCTATCACTCGATATATATACGAGTATATCTATAGATTATAGACTCGGCAAACGTAGTGTAGGACGCCCTCCGGCCAGGTGTAGTGACGATCTGCGAAAGGTTGCTGGCAGAAGCAGGATGCGTTGAGCTGAGGACAGGGCGCAATGGCGCTCATTAGGGGAGGCCTATGTCCAGCACAGCAGTGGACTGTTATAGGCCGATGATGATGATGATGGTAGATTCTATCAACAACTCTATCGACATCTATAACCTTCTATCGATCTCTATCAACCTTCTATCGATCTCTATCAACCTTCTATCGATCTCTATCAACCTTCTATCGATCTCTATCAACCTTCTATCGATCTCTATCAACCTTCTATCGATCTCTATCAACCTTCTATCGATCTCTATCAACCTTTTATTGATCTCTATCAACCTTCTATCGATCTCCATCAATCTTTTATCTTCAATCAATTCTTATCGAAGAGTACTAAGTACTTCTACTTAGACCGGACCTCTTCACGCCTGGCTCTATTACTCCACTGCTGTAACCGGGTTTACGAGCCGACCTATTAAGGATCAAATGGCTATATAGAATGCCTGAATTTTACAATCAATAGCCAACTAGATAATGCCGAAGTTAATGCTTCCATTGATTTATAGTGCCCATAAATGAACAAAGCCTTTATGGCAGTTTTGTTTGTTGCGTAAAATGTGACTGAAATGGGAAGTTGGATTATTTTGTGTATGTAGTTCGTGTGTTAGGATATAATAATTTTAATTTAAGAAATAAAGAAATGCTATTTTGTAAATCTTGACGACTTTTTAATAAAATAGCATTTCTCTAATTAATAAATGAAAAATAAAATAAAATACTGTTTTTGAGAAAAGATTATTTAGTTAGATTTTAGATTATTTAGTTATGCTGGGGCTACATTAGCGGGCTATGGCGAATATTCGTGTTAACGCGATGAATGTGGCCGGGTTCATCGTGTCATCGCGTAGTATTCGGGCGAAGACGATGTAGTATCGAGGAGCTGTCGGTAAACTGGCGCGAATCAAAGAGATTTGTCGCGCCAATATTCGCTTAGGTGGCTACATCTACGTCAATTCAGTGTCGTCCAGACTTTGAAGCGAGACGGACGTGCATTTAATTTTTTACACTATGGAGTGGAGTAACGAAAAAGTGTTAGAATTCATTCAATTTTATGAAACTGAGAGTATTATATGGAATCCTAGTAACCCCGACCATAAAAAGAAACACATGGTACATGATGCGTGGATTCGAATTAAAAATATGCTCAGTTGGCCTACCACAGTAGAAGAAATGAAGAAGAAAAAAGATTCATTGATGGCATACTACAGAGCCCATCTCAATAAAATTAAGAAATCTATTGAGTCTTTTGATTCTTAACATTGTATTTTACCTATTGAAATAAAACTAAACTATGAGTACAATATTGGGTTTTTCTTACCTTAACCTCGTCTTTCAAAACGATCAAGAGACTTGCACAAACTTCATGTACTATTTTGGAAATGAGTTGATGAGATATTTTGAAAAGATAATGAAGGCTTCGAAAATTATCTCCTGTCGCCAGATAACGTAGTGTTATTGCCAATCGCACTTTAGCTGGAATGGCTTTTCTGAATTTCGTATCTTTTTTTGTAATTATTGGTGCGAGCTTTTGTAGTAGTATTTCAAAGTCAGATGTTGACATACGTAAAAATCCAGGGAACTCCATGCCGGACTCTGCGGTTAAGTCAGATAACATACTTTCCATGCCTGTGCTGAAAAATAAAGTGAAATTATTATATGCACTCACGCCTATCTCCCTGCGGTAAGTAGAGATCACTTTCTAGCATACTTACATCGTTCGGTTTCTATGAATACTAGTCATCCACCATCTCCTCTTTCTTCTCTTTTTCATATTATTTCGTAAATGATACTCGTACAATTGTAATAAATAATAATTTACTGACATATAATGCAAAGCCACTATTTCCTTCATTTTTAATTTACCGCCCACGTCTCCGCACAACAAACTGAACAGCACAAGGCACGATGCATCGCGTCAACTCGACACGAATCTTCGCCCGCCTTAATGTAGACAAGAACATCGCCCATACCCGAACACGATGTTTTTGTCGCGCCAACACCATACGAATCTTCGCTCGCTAATGTAGCCCCAGCATTAGATGAATGGGTCGGCTCTTGCCCTCGAAACTAACATAGGCAAGAATGAGGTCTACGATAGAGCGAGCTTACCCAGGTGCCTATTAACTCTCTTTTTGAAAACAACAGGGTCGTAGCTCAGCGGAAATACAGACGCTGGAAGCTGATTCCAAATTTTTGCAGTGCGCATAATAAAAGAAATTTGAAAGCGCTTAATTTATTTCAATTTTAATTCAATTTATTTATTGCTTGTGAACCTTGATAACAGAGCAGACTTAAAACTAAGAATTTCTATCTAGATCCTGCTGTTTAGCATACAAACATTGTAATACAAAAGTAGGGGAAGGTTGCCATCAATGGACCCCCTAACTTTACGACCTTATAACTAAAAAAGTATTCGTGATAAAATAAAACCAATGCATCATTTTTAATTAATAAGACCTATATTTATAATAACCAAAAGCACAAACAGTTCAGACTTGTAGTTTTTGATTTATACGAAGAATTCTAAATTTTGGACTGTTGCTTTCATTGGACCATGGGCACCTTCATTGGACCACCAGGTTGCTATCAATGGACTTCGAGAAAATTCATTCGAGAGAAGAAAATGTTCGAGAGGTCCAATCATGGCAACTTATTGTAACTGTCAATATTATTCAATTTTTACAGAACTGTCATGAGTATATTCACATCATTTTGCTTTTTATCTCAAATGCCAGTTGTCTAACAATTATCGGAATGATGATCATTACACACAAAGTTATTTTATAAGTCTGCCGGGGGAACTTTTTAGAATTTTAGCATGTTTTTGGCTTTTTTTTTCGCTCCATGTAATTTATTTTGATGTGTTTCTTTTAGGCCTCTATTTTGTTCTGCTTACCACATTGAAACATATGCTTTGTTTTTTTAGAACAAGATTTTAACTTGTTTTGGTCCATGTCAAAAGCTTCCTTTTTGTCATCGACATTCAGAATTTTTCAAAGTATAATATTTAAATATTGATGAAAAATAACAGTTTAATGCATAATTAAGTGAAATACTCGGAAACTATTCCCATTATTTACATTTTTTTTAAAGACAATTATAAGTTGCTATGATTGGACCGGTCCAATGATGGAACTCTCAAGTGGTCCATTGATAGGAACTTGGTACTCATGGAGAAGAAACCATGTTAAATCTAAACTAACACGAATAGACAAAATTTAAATACGCACATAGAATCACAATAAAATTGTCTAGCAACACATGCAGTTAAACATGAACACAATGTTAGATACACCAACTTGTTCAGAGTCAAAATTTAAGATTTTGCCTTCCGAAAACAGACTCACATACGTCACTAATCGCCACGTCTTGCAACTTCGCTGAGACTAAAGTGAGATGCATCTGAGTCGCTAAAGACTCGTTTCTATTGGTTTTGCTGTCGCTAGCTATCATAGTTTTGGAAATACTTCGGTGGTCCAATGAAAGCGCTGGTCCAATGATGGCAACCTTCCCCTAATTTATTACTTTTTGTTTTCGTGTCGATGCCCACTCATTACTAAACAAAAATATTATGTTAAATAAAAATTAAATTAAATTAGCATTAGGGTCAGATTATTAAAACTATGGTCATCAACACAAAAATTTAAGAACTCAGCTCTTGTCGGTGCTGATTCCTTTACTTCTTTATACGACTAAACTATGGTACTTGAAAACTATGGTACTTGTACAATTAAATAATATAACGGTCGTCAAGATATTCTTTCAGAGATTTATTTACTTTGGCTATTTACTAAAATCTGAAGACAAAAAGCAATTACACAATTAGTTGTGCTTCGTATATCTGTTCCATGCATTTCCAATTAACCATCTCAGACGGTTAAATGAATTTTAAATGTGTTTGGGGTTCTGTACAAAGGGAGCCAACCGTACCCTTAGTATAGCCTCCACTGTCTGTCTGTCCATCCCTCTCGTCTTACTGTCACATTGCTATCTTTTGAACCATAATAGATGGACACTTGAAATTTCAAAGACCATTTTCTACAACAAATAATTAATATTAAATACTTGAAGCGATGTAGGTCCTGTACCTTGGGTTTTCTTGCGGTAGGTATTCTTGTTGGTATAAAAACAAGTCTACCAACAAGAATACTCTTTAGAAATCCTTTCACTATATTCCTTCGAAATAACTAGATACCTCAAAAAAGAATACAACTTAACTAGTTTATTGGTAAAAGGTAAAGTTTAAAAAATACAATGAACTCTTTGAATTCTATTTCAGATAGAGGAAACTCGTTATTTGACAATTTTTTACATTGAAAACTAATTATTAATTCATCTTCATTTTGGGAGCCTTATGAAAAATAAATCAATATTCTAGTCTAGCATTTTGGAGGTAATTCTTAGATCAATATATATGAATAAATAAAAGAGAGGCCCTTACAGTTCAGTGGGCTCCAATAGGCTGACAGGATAAGAATTATATAATGAATGGGTACATTTTGAAAATGTTTAAGTAGGTACAAAAATGTTACACAAAGTTATAATTGATTTCAATGTACAAAAGAAACTTTAACATTTTCAATACTCCTTGAAGGTATTCAATTCGGGCAAACCAGTCAAACATCAAAGCGAAGAAATTCAGAGAAATTGTACGAAAATTAACGAAACTAATTTGTCTCCACGTCTCTGTTCTAAAGCGACAGAAATACTGATAATTTTTCCGAGAAAACAATAAAAGGCCATGAACTTGGCGGGAAGATTAGCGAACTACTGAAAAGCACCTGAGGAAGTCATGAACTATATAGGTTTAGAAAGAATTTGAATGGCATAGCTTGGCTCAGGACTTGCGAGCTGTGGAGAATGGGAAGAGAGGCTATGCGTTGTGATAATATAGTCCAAAAAAATAAAACACTAAAACCCATCGGATAATCATCATCATCTCCACCCGGTATCACTCACACCTAGCCTCCCTGCTTCTGCCTAACTTTTCGACATATATGAATATTTTGAGAATTAAACAACACCTGAAAATAAAATTTCGCATTAAAATTTCATGGACGGACAGACGATGACCTTGGCAGGGCAAGGTGCCTGGGTGGTCTAGCTCAAGGTCGTACCACAACTGCCAACAGTTGCCAGTTACAGTGACCATAATGATTCCACCAGCCTATTGAAAAAACTACGATTGCGTACAATTTCTGGAAGCCCGCCAATTGGTTTGAGTCGAATTATGTCAAGATGACTGAGGAAGTAGTTTCTGTGCACACGTCATTGTCTTTCTATTTGGATAATTGACCTTGGAAATTAGAAACGGTTGCTCAATGGCGACACCTTGGGTTTTCGGGCGGGGAGGTCATCATCATCATTGGCCTGCCCTTATCCCGCTCATGCGGGGTCGGCACAACATGTTCTCTTCCACTCTCCCCTATCACTCATCTCTGTATCAACTCCTTTCTTTTCCATATCTTCCTTCACACAATCCATCCATCTTTTTTTAGGTCTCTCTACTCACATATCCATTCACATTCATTTCCATCACCCATGCCCAGTAGAGGTAGACCATGCCCAGTAGAGGTAGACCAAAGAAAAGATGGATGGATTGTGTGAAAGAAGATATGGGTAAGAAAGAAGATGACGAGTGATAGGGGAGAGTGGAAGAAGAGAACATGTTGTGCCGACCCCGCATAAGCGGGATAAGGGCAGGCAAATGATATTTATATTTATTTACTTGAAATTGGCTATAGGTTTTTTCAACATACGTTTTCTTGCTGCTGGGCATAAGTCACTCCCAAGTCCTTCCAATCGTCTCCTACTTTGAAAGGTTCCAACCCCTCAAATGAATCGAGAAGAGCGTCTCCTTGACCCAGCATTGCCAACTTGGCTGCCAAGTTGCAAAAATATTGGGCCTATTTTTTACTGTCCAGGTTTACGCGTTCAATTCCATACAACATTCATCATCATTATTCACAGCCTGACTTCACCCACTGCTGGGTAGGTTTCCAACATTTAATAAATAATAATTATAAAACAAATATTACTTCACCGTTTAAATCAATAATCTACCCAACACACATAGGTATAGTGATGACGAATCAGATTACTAAATGATACAAATTACCAGACGAACGGACTGCATAAAACCACATCTGATTCATATAGTCACGCGATCTAATGAGTCATTTTACTCATTATGTTCAGTTCATTTCCCCACAGTTTTTTAGAAATATTGTATTACCGCGAAAGTCGATAGTTTGAAAAAAATCGAAGGTTCATTTAGCGGCTTGAACTTTACAATAAGTCGACAGTTTAAAAAAAACAAAGGTTTTCAGCTAGCGGCTTCACTAAAAGTTTACGCGTAGGTTTTGGTAACTTACCTCTTGACCTCCAAACTTACGGAACTTATGAAGCAAGCCTGCCCAGAAGGTGCCTATTCTCTTCTTAGAAACAACATGGAAATGGGGAAGTTTTGGGTATTTAATTTATACCAGATCACACAAAAGGTTAAAAGTCATTCGTTCAGGTTTTCAGATATAAATTACCTCGGGTAATTTATTTGTAAAAAAACTTATTTGTAGTCGCTTGAAACAGAATGAAATAAATTAAATATTCAAGACGAAAATATACTTTTGGAATACCTATTTTCAAGACATTCTGTTAAAATACTTGAATACTCCAAAAGATAGGTTTCAAGGTCAACACAGCCATTTCCCACATGGCAACATTTTCCTACCAACATAAGTGATAATTCCTCAAGATTGTAAACTTCCCGAACATTTTACTGCTGCTCAATATTTGAATAAGAGCCAGAATGATTTCTCGGAACCACTGACAAAGTCGAAGTGATGAATTTCTGTAATCTACGATGCGTTAAGTCTTGGAAAAGGATATCTTTTAAGTCCAGTTTTATCCTTGTTTTTTACTTGATACCTTTCAAACACTTTTGTATTACATCTATGATACTCTGACTTTTTTTGTTTTTATTGCACAATCTAGGGCAATCAATATTAGTTACCGATAAAAAAAGCAAAATAACAAATTTGATAGATATCAAAAATAAGTAACTACCTGACTAGACTACCTACTAGACAAATCTTCAAATCATATTCATGACAAGATGTATTTTGTGTTGGTGGCTCTAAATAAATAAATAAATTTCTACTGCTGGAAATTAAGATTTTCCGCCTCATTCAGATTGTTCTCAAAACGATTTTGTCGTGTAAATAAATATAATATTCTTATTACACCTTGAATAAAATTGTAGAAGCAAATTTTCCTGGAATCGTCGGACCTTGCAAGCCGACGGGTGAAGGGCGCGGGTGCGTCGTCCGGGCGACGACTGCGCCAAAATTATGACGACTATGCACGTTCATCATACTCAACACTGGTTATTTCTTAATCAATGGTCAATAATAGGGTTAATGACCGAATTCCGCACTCTAAAGTTGTTAACGGCTGCTTAAATCCTTTCCTTAATTCTTCTTTTCCACTTAGTAATCAAATATAAGTATAAATGAAGTATAAATATTTGTCTCGGGGCTGGGTGTTTCTATGTATAATATGTATGTATTTACAAACAAAAAGTATATAAGTAGTATATCAGTCATCATAGTACCCATAACACAGGCTCTGCTTACTTTGGGGCTAGATGATGCTGTGTGAAAAGTCCAGCATTATTTATTTATTTTATTTATTTATAAGTTTCAAAAAAATATTAAAGAATCATGTACCTATTCGCAGCCGAGGACGGCCCCCCACTAGATGGAAAGATCTTGTGAAGGTTGCTGGGAGCCGTTGGGTGCAGGCTGCACAAGATCAATCGCTGTGGAAATCTATGGGGGAGGCCTATGTTCAGCAGTGGACGAGAGATGGCTGAGATGATGATGATGATGTATTCGACTTTTACTAGACAGACAAATCATAAAAAATAAAAAAATATACACATACTTACCTACTTAGTATAGTATTACCTTACCTATTAGAAAAGCTTAAAATCCAAACAACAAATAAAACAAAAAAAATATAATGAATGAATGAACAAAATTGCGTTACCATTGATGCCACATCTTACTATTCTCAATTTGTTATTTTTTATAATGCTGGACTTTTCACACAGCATCATCTAGCCCCAATGTAAGCAGAGCTTGTGTTATGGGTACTAGATGACTGATATACTACTTATACACTTTGTAAATACATACATGTTATACATAGAAAACACCCAGACCCGAGAAGTAAGTGAAGATCATACAAAGATTTGTCCCGCGGCGGGGATCGAACCCGCAAGCGGACCTTCCCCCACTGCGTAACAGAAGAACATAGGCTATATTTTATCCCTGATGAACATAGGCTATATTTTATCCCGGGAAAGCGAAGTTTTCCCGAAGGATCGTGGGTAGCACCGCCGTGGACAGCTAGTTATTTATAAGTTTTGAGTCTCAGTAAGTGAATTATTGTAATTTTAAATGAGAACAAAAAACTCAAACCTAAAAAACCTTTCTAAGGAACGAATTTAGTAGCCGTTAGTGACTCTGAGTAACAACATTAGAGTATTAACACAAGCAAAAATTCTTCTTCACAACGCGACTGTTTGCCTCAATCAATAAGATATTGAGTCCAATGTCCAAGTCTTTTGAATTGATATTGGCCATTTTAGTCAGCATGCTGTTTTTATTTATAAAAATATCGACAACTAGAGGCACTGATATACCTATGTTCATCAGGGATAATGCAGGATTCTAATGATGAAAGAATTTTTCAAATCGGTCCAGTAGTTACGGAGCCTATTCAATTCAAAAAAACAAATCTTTCCTCATTATAATATTAGTGTAGACTATGTATTTTCTGTGTACCTATCTATATTTCCTGAAAATCGCGCACCAATGAATATGAATGCAAAATGCTCTAGAACATTAATGTCAAAGATAAAAGTGTTTGTGGAAGCGTCGAGACCTTGCAGCGCGCCGGGCGAAGGTCGCGGAGCGTCGGCCGGCCGTCGACCGCGCCTAAATAAATAAATATGGCGGCTGAAAACAGCACATGCGCTCAGATGCATCTTAATGTAAATTCAGATTCTATTTTCTAGAACATTAACCAGTAAATGAGATAATGAAAACACTATTATAATGCAAATTTTTTTGTTAGGGTGTTTTGATTTAAATGGAGTACCTAATTTCAAAATATTTGGTTACCTACTCGTAGATGTAATTGTAGCCAAAACTTGTGATTATGTCATAAGCTATTTTTAAATTACTTGTAAAGCTGATACTGCTAAGTGCATCGCAAATAAAACCGGTACTTTATTTTTGCAAACATTTATATTTTCTGTAAAAAAAAAACTCTTCAAGGCCAGTGGTCAGTTGTCTGATCTTAAATAGCCTACCTACATAAGTAAATAATACACTTTTCGAATTATTTTTGTATTTTATTTTGCATTAACTAAAATCTGTCTAGTTTCAAAGAGGAGCTTATAAAAAAAATCGATTATGACAACTAGGGTTCCGTGGCCGAGCGGTAAGGTACTCTGGCTTTAGGCGGATCGTCTGATCGTTGCGGGTTTCACTCCCGTCGGAATCGAAAATTTTGTTAAAACTTTTCATTTCTCAAAGAGAAACCATTCTCGTTTCTAAATAAATATGGCTAGGAATGACTATCTCATAGTACAGTTTCCGAGAACGTATTAAATTAAACTTCAGACAAGTTCCCATTCGCACATTAAATAAACTGAAACTGTATAAATTAACAGACGTTTTACGTCAACGACGCGCTTTCACTGATTTTAACGATTTGTTTATGTTAAAGGATAATTTGCTGACTTTAACAGACTTTGAACTTACGACGGAAAATCTTTGTGAAAATACAGGGTGTAAAAAGATGTCTACCGAAGCCGAAAGGGGTAGGTACAGCATCCCAACACAGAACCAAATCCAAAAGGATTTCCCGAAAAAATCATTTTATCCGGAGAAAACCGCGTTTGAATAGTGCTGCTAGCGTATGTTTTGGGCGCGTTTTTTTACGTAGATTGCTGGATTTTGAGTTTTAATTGTTTTTTTCTTTTATAAATGCAATTATTAGGTAGGTATGGTCTTATTATGTCGTACTAGTAGTAAATAACCGAAAATAACATGACGAAGCTAAGTCAAAATTTTTTTTTGCGTTTTTTTTTCGCTATATATGTTAAGAGTCATGGTCTGATTGCAACCCCTCAGTTTTCGGTAGCAGTCTTTTTACACCCTGTATATGCAGTTTAACACGAGCTCTACACGGCGAAGGAAAAAAAATTATGGAAACCCGCAGCTTATCAGCTCCAACTCCACACGTATTCGTCGAAGTCTTACCTGTGGAAAGCAGTGCACGAACATGTGAACATCCCAAGGTCATCGACCAGAAATATGCAGATGCACTTGGAAGCGATCTCACGTATATTGTGTTGTCAAAGAAATTTAAAGAAACAAAGACATGGTTCGTTGACAAAAAGCTCGTTCCGATAAATCACATACTCGGGGAACATATCAGAAATGATACTTGGCCGACTCTAAAACAGATAGCAGATTTCGGAGATAATTGGAACAAACTTCCCTTAGGGTCGGTTCACATCTGACCGAAGATCCGTCGCGTATTATCGGTCGCGGAACGCCAGAACTGACAAATGTATAGAAAAACACTCGACCGTTCACACTTGACGGACTAACGTATCATCGGTTGAGTGTGAACGGTCGAGTGTTTTTCTATACATTTGTCAGTTCTGGCGTTCCGCGACCGATAATACGCGACGGATCTTCGGTCAGATGTGAATCGACCCTTAATCAAATGCTTTGTCGTACCTGATATGATAGATCCGTCCCTAATATACAGATAAAAGTCATTCTATGGACAGATCAAGGGTCATAAAATGGGTTCGCAATCATCCAAATCAATCAATTCCTTCAAAAAAGGTCTTAGAGACGTTCTTGAATAAGGAAGCCACTAACTGGAAAGAGTTCCTTCAGGAAATCAACGACAACGGACTAACCACTGAGGACTTAGTTATTGAACTCAAAGGGAAAGAGAGAGAAATCAAAATCAAAGGAAGATTCTTCACTTTGATGTCTTGGAGATTGTGGGAGTATTTCGTCGTGACTGAGTATCTAATTTAAACACATTTCATCCAAAGGGTTGACAATGGCTGACGATTTAAATACTGTGATCAAAAAATTTATGGATAACACATCAGGACAGGGGAACCCTGATTAGGAGAACATTTGTATCGCTAACCATATAGATTACACGAAGTGGAACAATCACCAACGCCATGAAGCAAACAAACCGGTCTTCCGTGTAATGGGACAATTCCTCGGTTACCCAAGCCTAATATAACGGACTCATGACTTCTTCCAAAATAGTCTCATATACTATAACCAGAAGCCAGACTTAATGAAAGTTCAAGGAGATTTAGAAGGTCTAAGACAAAAGGGATGAAGCGTCGTGAATCTCTTGGTAGATACATTAAACATGTTGAGTCGAGAAAATTCAAGGATTATGAATGCCATTGAAGATGGGACGAAGAAATTAGGCTTGATAATCAACAAAGATGAAACATTGCAATCAGCTGATTATCTTGTGTACAGGAAAGTTCCGATATTCAGAGGATGCATCAAAGGTCTGGAAACAAAGAGATGGTCCCGTGTAACATGTGTGACAAATGATCAACTTCCCACATTGTCCAACACCCTATCCACAATAAATTCAAATGCTCTGACTGTCTCGCACTTCTCAGATAGTCCAAAGAATTCGATGCTTGACTATAATTTTCTTGGGAACTTCGGAAGAAATATGATTGATATGCACAATCCAGCACTCAGATGTAAAGTTTACAAATGGTTGAAGAACCCATTGAGCCAAAGAATACAAGGCATTGGTGCTGTACTTAGATCCAACACTCCGCGAAGCATGTGGTATGTCATTGACAAGGTTCCTAATTCGGAGCTTCCGTGATCCCCTCACTGAGAGTTTGCCATTTTGGAAGATAATCCATGACCATGGTGAAGGATGGCTTAAAGATCTAGCCAGAAATGCAGAATCGCCTTCAGTCGGTGCAGCGGATACTGAGGCATTCAAAAAACTGCTTGAAGATCCCACTTCTATAAATATACCTGGCTCAGTGAACCCTTTGACTCTGGTTAAAGAGGAAGTTAAACAAAGTCTTGTAAGGAACTCTAGTGAAATCAAAAACAGTGTAGTTAGACCTGCTGTTCGATACTTTGGAGACCATGAGTCGTCCCTGGTTCTATACTTGAAATCTATAAAGCCCCTCTTTCCAAAATTTCTAAGTGAATATGCCTCTGGAACATACTTAGGCATAACGAAAGGCTTGATAAGCCTATTTCAAAACTCGAAGACCATACGCACCGTTTTCTCAAGACATAATAGACAAGAAAAAAAAATGGCGACGAATGAAGTCGACAAGAATTTTTATTTATAATTATATTACTAAATTTCCTGATAATTGCTTATAATATATACTTTCTTGTTCAATTTCTAGTTTAATAAAAGTTTCTGTTTAAAGTAAATATCCTGCTTACAAAATTACCCTTACAAAATTGCCTGGTCGTTCGGCTAATCTAAAGTCAAAGATCATTTTATTAATACCGGAAAGTAAAACCTCAATCTACCAGCCGAAGCAGCGCAACAGCAGCAGTAGCGGAGCCCTGACAGACGACATCTGAGCAGGCGACAGCGCTCTTCAATTTGACATTTGTGTATTGTGAAATTTTTTGTGTTGTGTTTTGATATTTGGTTTTATGGTCTTATTGTGTTTAGTTTTAATTATTGTAAGTATTGTAGCCTTTAAGTTATTTATATTTTTTCATAATAGTATGTCACAGACCGCAGGTGCATCAAATACATCCCCCAATATACCATTATCTCAATCATCGGATTACGTGCAATGCTCTCAGTGTGCTCATCCAACATTTTTCAAAGGTAGTAAAGGTTTAAATATTCATATAGGGAAAGTTCATAAAATATCAACCACATTAAGTATAAATAGAGCCCAAAACATCAGCAGTAACATACCCATCAGTACATCGGTTTCATCCATTCCACCACAAGAACCTTTTTGGCAGACTCTAGCTCGCTTAAAATCCACAATCCCTTTAGTGAAACGCATTCCTAAAGGTGCTCGTCACTCAGTAGGTCAAAATTTTTCAAACAGACTTAAAAATATTATTAAAGAAAACTCTGTTCAAGCTTGGGAGAACCTTTTTTCATTTTCCTTTCAAGTACTTCATTCAAATAGAAAACCCAATGTTTCATTAACCTCATCCATAAAAAATAATTTCTACAATTATCATAATGATTCGAATTGTTCACCACCAGCACACTACTCATTTTCAAGATCGACCCACAACATTATCAAAAAAATTGAATCCAAAGTGAGTGACGGGGACCTAAAGGGTGCTTCAAATTTACTTTTTAGTAGTGATACCCTAGCCGAGGACAACACTGAAACCATAAAAGCGCTGGAAGATAAACATCCACCTTCTCCAGTATAAATCACAGCATCTCTTTTAGGTGATACTCAACAGCCTTTGCAGGCTACGATCAATGACATACATTCTGCGGTTATGTCTTTTAGAAATGGTTCTGCCGTGCCGGTGGCCCTGATGGTATATCTCCACAACACCTGAAAGACCTAATCAATCTTCCAGGGGATACCGGTAGAGCTGTTTTAACAGATTTAACCGCAGTCATTAATTTAATGCTTGCAGGCAAAGTAGCCCAAGAAATTGTACCTATGGTTTATGGGGCCAATCTCTGTGCTCTTAAAAAAAAGGACGGCGGTATCCGCCCAATTGCAGTAGGCTATACATTTCGTCGTATAGCCTCGAAAATCTGCTGCAAAAAAATCCTGCCGGACCTGACCGCCAAGTTCCAACCAGTACAGCTAGGTTTCGGCAGTAGGGGGGGATGTGAGGCCGCCGTCCATGCTGTAAGGTCATATCTCAAAAGAGATGCGGGTGAAGTACTGCTAAAAGTGGATGTTAAAAATGCATTCAACTCAGTGAATAGGAATGTAATCCTAAATGAAATTCAAAATTGTTCACCAGAAATTTTTGACTACCTTTTCCAATGTTACGGTGCAGAGTCAACTCTCACCTACAAAACTCATAAAATATTATCATCCACCGGCTGCCAGCAAGGTGATCCATTAGGTCCTGCAATTTTTAGTCTCGCCATTCATCCAATAATCACTTCACTCGCTTCAAAATTGAACATTTGGTATTTAGATGATGGCACTCTAGGAGGCGACTCAGAGACAGTTTTGGCAGATTTGAAAACAATTATTGACAAATTTCACGACATCGGTTTGGTTCTAAATTTTTCTAAATGCGAATTATTTTTAAACGAATCTATTTCCATTTCCAAAAAACAAGAAATTATTAATAAATTTAATTTGTTAGCTCCTAGTATCAAAGTTATTACAAAAAAATCTCTTCGCCTTCTAGGTGCACCAATTTTAGATGAAGCATTTCCCCAGTTTATTACAGAGCAGCGCGCGAAATTCGATGAATATTCTGAACGACTATCCAAAATTCATCGCCATATAGCCTTCAACATCATTCGTTTTTGTCTGTTTGTACCTTAACTTACCTATGTTCTTAGATGTAGCCCTCTTTGGATTTTTAATGATTTATTATTGAGTTTAGACGACGCTTTAAAAAATGTGGTGGTCAAAATTTTAAATTGTCCCATGACCGAAGTTTCCTGGTGTCAGGCCACTCTTCCTATACGGTTTGGTGGTCTAGGCATACGCAAAATTTCTAGTATCTCTCTTCCGAAGTTCTTATCTTCTGTACATAGCACTTCGGCACTCTTTTCAAAAATAATAAATGCTTCTTTAGGAAATATCAAAATTAATGCTATGGACGAGGCTAAGAATGCTTGGACATTGGTCTGTCCATCCGAAACCATTCCCGATAAACTACACCTACAGAGGCATTGGGACGAGCCTATTTGTAGAAAAATACAGCAGAGTCTTATAGACTCTGCAAATACTTTAACCGAGAAGGCGCGTCTTATTGCCTCTGGCGCTCGGGAATCTGGTTTCTGGCTTCAAGCTTTGCCATCCGCAAACTTGGGTACCCTCTTGGATAACATAACCTTTTCATTGGCAGTTAGCTTAAGAATTGGAGCCACAACCAATGAACCCCACCAATGTAATTGCGGCAGCCCCGTCGATCGCCAAGGCCATCACGGCCTTTCCTGTCGGCGGTGCGCAGGCCGCCTCTCCCGCCATGCCAGCCTCAACGACATTATTCGTCGGGCACTCGCCACCGTCAACGTGCCGGCCATTTTAGAGCCGAACGGTATCGCACGAGATGATGGCAAAAGGCCCGACGGTATGTCTTTGATTCCTTGGAACCATGGTAGGCCTCTAGTGTGGGATGCTACTTGCGTCGATATGCTAGCGGCCTCTCACCTGTCGGCAACCTCCAGAACAGCTGGTGCGGCGGCGGCTTCAGCAAAAAATTACAAAAGGCGGAAATACATATCTATCGGTGATGGGTATATATTTCTGCCTTTTGGAGTGGAAACTTTTGGTCCTTGGGGTCCAGAGGCGTGGCTCCTTTTCAGAGAATTATCCAAGAGGTTGATTGACGAGACCAATGACCAAAGGGCTGGTGCTTACCTCGGACAGAGGATAAGTATAGCCATCCAACGAGGTAATGCCGCCAGCCTTTTGGGCACGTTACCTGCGGTCAGTGACTTGAACACTGTTTTTTATCTTTAGTTTAATTAAATTACGTACGTATTTAAAAAAAAAAAATTGTTTCAAAGAAAATCATATCAAAAACATCATAGTCAAAAGCGAAGTTCAGACAACGGCAGCATCACTTATTGAATTAAATACATGTTTGATGATGGCTTGACCATGTGACGTTATTCGATTAATAATTACCAAGCAAATTGCGAGTTTTAATCATAATACATTTTATGTATTTTGATCATTGAGTACCCAACGTTGCAGAATGCCACAGATGATGATCAAGATGCCAATTTGTTTCAAATCCATAAATCCTTAGTCTGCTTCAGAAATAATCTAAGTATACAATGTAATTTCCATTTATTTCGAAACAAAGACACCAGGATGCTGTTTGTACAATTAATTTAACGTAAATAATGTTAAATAGAAAGCAGAATGTTTGGTCAATAAATAAACGGATAAGCTTAGTTACGGAAGTTAATAGCTTATACATGAATTAAATACTTATTTCTATCATCCTTTATTGTTGGATGACCTTTTTAGGAAAAAATTGTTTTACGCATGCTTATAATAAAATTTGTTCAATAACGATGCGTGATTTGAGAGTAGGCGCTTATTTGGCTCAAAGGAACAGCATTGCAATTCAGCGCCGTAATGCCGCCAATATTTTGGGCACGCTTCAAAATGGCAGTGACCCGGATCGATTAACGATCCTTAGGTAGTTCTGTTTAATAATAGTTAATAAAATGTAATTACACATTAGTAATTAAACACAGGGTTCAATCGTTTTACTAATATTGTTTCATTTAGAATTACGATGACAACGAAAACACTTGAACAAGCCTATTCATCCGATGTTATTGTGCCAAAACAATAAAATCTTATAAAGTTACGGTTTAAAGATGGCTAATAAGCAATGCATTGTAAATTGTTCAGCCTGTCAACTGCTCAGTAATAGAATATAAGGTGACTACTCCTTATTCAGGAATTGGTTTCATCTTGTTTCTAGAAGTAAAGAAATTGCATTGGAAAGAGATGAAGAAAATTGCATTATTGTGCCGGCAAGAGCCAAGCTCTTAAAAGATGATAGGCATGTAGGTACCCCGCCCACAAAAGCAATAAGCAAAACTCGTGACAACGAGCTGATCTGATGATAAAGCCTGGGGTAGTTCGATGGAACTCTTCAGAAGCTGATTCAGTTTAACAATACACGAAGTGTGTGCCACAAATGTCGGAGCAGAGGGTGGAAACAAACATAAGAGTACTTGTTCCAGAGGTGCAGGAACCAGAATAACAAAATGAACGAACAAAAATTAGATAAACTAGAACTTCACGTTCACGACTACACAAGAACACCAAATACTTCAAAACATTGCATTTTAGCAATTGCAACAATTAAGGGTCGATTCACATCTGACGGAAGATCCATCGCGGATTATCGGTCGCGGAACGCCAGAACTGACAAATGTATAGAAAAACACTCGACCGTTCACACTCGACGGACTAACGTATCATCCGTCGAGTGTGAACGGTCGAGTGTTTTTCTATACATTTGTCAGTTCTGGCGTTCCGCGACCGATAATCCGCGACGGATCTTCCGTCAGATGTGAATCGACCCTAAACCTACCATCGTATACCGACGTAATGTTCACATTTTGTGAATATAAACTAATATTCCCGATGATGATGGAATGACAGAGCAGGTTGCTGTCATGTCGTAAAAAGAGATCAAGAAAGCCCTGAAAATAACTAGATGGAAATCCCTCTCCACCTAGTTCTTTTCAGGGCTTCCTGCCAGCACTTATGCCAAAAAGGATTAAATCTAGAAGAAGATGCTACAGTATGCGGGCCATACCTCAAGCGAGAGCAAAAGCTTGGATGAGCTGCCTCAATTACTCACAACTTCAACGCAAACTAGTTTAGTGACTTAAGTACCTACCTATATGCTTGTAAAGTGAACCTAGGCTCAATTTTAACGTGCAACGACCTTTGAGCAACGATGAAATACACATCTGGAACGAACACAATGTTGATCAATTCGATGCCATAGAGAGAAGAAAAAAATCCAGATCTCTCGTCAGGAATTTATAAATTATGTATGTTTATTTAGTATAGTAGATAGGATTATCTAATGAAACTACGAAACGGATATTCAGATTAAAGACTTGGTACTAGATGGCTAGTAGGAACTTTTGTACTTGCCTTTGAGTCATCTGTTTTTTTCAGTTTACATATACAAATAACTTTATTTTGGCAACGAAAAACTATACTAGTTACATTAACTTACTGATGGTCCCCGCACGAGGTGTAAACCTGTGTCGCAGGAAACCGAGTTGTACAAACAGGAGAGTACCTTTAATAACTAAGTCATCGTTACAGAGTAATTGTGGACTTTATAGAAAACTAGCTGCGCTCCCGCGGTGTAACCCGCGGTCTCTCGGTATTTTTTCGGGATAAAAAGTAGCCTATGTCCGTCCCTGGGATACAACCTTTATCCATGCCAATTTTCAGCCTAATCTGTTCAGTGGTTTGGGCGTGAAAAGGTAACAAACAGACAGACAGACAGATAGACAGAGTTACTTTCACATTTATAATATTAGTATGGATTAACAATGCAAAAACCTACAAAAAATAAGTAAGTTTAAAAGCAAAAATGTATGTATGCAAAAATATTTAAAAAACAAATTTTTTATCGCCTATGGTTATTATATTTTATGACTTAAAAAAGCCATATTCTAAAAGCAGAAAGGAATAATTATTAAAATTAAACATTTTATTCTAAAAACCCTGGCTGATAGTCATCAAAATAGCCTCTGTGATGACTAAACAGTTCGGTCTATAATTTTCAATCCATTAAGCACGGTATTGCCCTACACTACACCAATATACGTGTTCAGTCGGTCAAGACAGTAAATTATCCAAACCCATTGTATAGACACAGATTACCGTAATAGTCACTTCAATAGGTTTCATACTCGACAATTATGACTAAGGACACGGACACACGAGGTGATTATTATTGCCACTGATATTTTATACTACAGATGTATGTAACAGCGACTGAAATCTGCTCGTGAAAATTTGACTGTAAAACGTCGCGGTATTTTGACGCGAACGGAAGAAAATAAAACGTCTCATAACACTTTCGAGTAGGTTTTCCTGTTTCAAGCCGAGTAAGTATACGACACACAGATACAAATTCACAAGTTTCACTCGTTAAGTTTTTCGTTTTTTATTAAGTTTTACCTACACTACATATTTTATATCTACACTAATATTATAAAGCGGAAACATTTTTTTGTTTCTTTGAATTGAATAGGCTCCGAAACTACTGGACCAATTTGAAAAATTCTTTCACCATTAGAATCCTGCATTATCCCTGATGAACAAAGGCTATATTTTATCTCGGGAAAGTGAAGTTTTCCCGAGGGACCGCGGGTAACACCGCGACGGACAGCTAGTACATTATTCAATACATTTTTTTTATTTTTTGCGTAAAACACCAATAACCTCGAAAACTCTATGAACTCGATAGTAATTAACGATCCTATAACATAAAATCAGGGAAAAATTGAGGGTACAAGGCCACGAGGTAGATCTCCAATGAGATGGACGGACCAAGTCAATGAAGCGCTGGACAGACTCGGTAAATCAGTGCACCAGAAAGACCAGACGTATGGCGCAGAATTGTGAAGCGAGCCACACAACTCCCGACCACTCTGTCCAGAGTGAAACGACTGAGAAGATAACATAAAATCTCTCAACTTTAAACGATTGCTTCATTTGGGCTTTCGCGTCATAAATAACGCATCGTGAGCAAACGTCCTATTGCTAGCTAATGCGTATAATTTTATGACGTCTATAAATCCCAGGTAAACTGTATAGATGGGTTGATACATCTTGATAATATCACTAGCTATAGTTATTCTATATTACGATACGAAGGCGGGTTGGTCATATGTGTTAGTGTGTGTAGATATGTTTAATGTGCGTAAGCGATACTGAGCGCTCATTCGTCCATAGTGTTCCTGAGCTTACGCACACAGAAACAACGTGCATTTAATAAAAATAAATAAATAATAAATAATGCTGGACAATTTCACACAGCATCATCTAGCCCCAAACTAAGCATAGCTTGTACTATGGGAACCAGATAACTGATATACTACTTAAATACTTTTTTGTTTGTAAATACATACATATTATACATAGAAACACCCAGACACGAGATAAATATTTGCAGATCATACAAACATTTATCCCGCGGCGGGGATCGAACCCGCAACCTTCTGCGTCTCAAGCGGGCTTTCACCCACTGCGCCACAGAGGTCGTCGTTGTATTGTATCTATATCTACACACACAGTTAAGACCAACCGCCTTCGTGAGATAACAGTTGTACTAGTGTTGATTATTATACTGTTATCTATCAAGAAATTGTATATTATTATTATTTTTTTTTCATTGTATCCATTGTTTATGAGTTTTTAATGACTGAACAGTTGCACAATTTGGAATTGTTTTTTTAATTGCTTTGGTATCGCAGAATCGCAAAAAAGTAATATTTAAATTACGGAGTATCTATAATTTATGTATTAAACAGCTTCGTACTATTTTCATTTTACAGAGCGTAGAAAAATATGAATGTTCTTCTTAAACACAATTAACGGGATGTTTACCATGATTACATATTGTTAAAAGACTTAGAAGGAGGGTAGATCGTTTCGTCTGCCAATAAACATCAAACAACTCGCAATGACCAGTTCCTCCGTGATCATGGCGTGTGCAACCACGTCGAAATATCGGGAAACTCAAACAATATGTAATCATGGTAAATATCCCGTTAATTGTGTTTATAGTGTTAACCATGATAGTTTAAAAAGTTATATGAATGTTCTTCTTCTTTCGTTTCAATGCTTCAAACCATTTTTTGCCAGTATCAGGCCACCACTGCTCTCTCTCCGGCGTTAAGCAGGTCCTCTTGGGTGCAGGTTGTAGGGCACAGAGAAAGCATGAGAGCAGGTGTTCCATATCCTGAACGGGAGCCCCACAATGTTAATTTTCAACATTGATTGGACAACATTGGGATTTTGTTGAATGTTGATTTTTATTGAAAAAAAACATGAATTTAAATGAAATTGAGAAAGATGTCTCGACTTTCCTGTCCTTAAAAGCCATACGTGACTATCCTAGTACCTATACTTAAAGTATAACGAGTTAAATTTCAACCGGTGTACACTTCTTTTGCCATAATTTCACTTAATTTACTTTCATAAAAATAACAATAAGCTTTACAAGAATTGAGATCAAAAAAGCACTTCACATCACTTTTCCGCACAAATTACTTTTGGCATAAATCAAAGGGTACAGCAATAAATATATTCCCATTGTCAGTAGGTAATCATCGTTAGCGGCCTAATGTCCCAAGTTGTATTTAAATGGGTCTTTAACCATGTTATTATTAAGCACGGTTAGACGCCACAGGTCTCATGAAATAGCTATCATATTCCCACCGTTCAGGCTTCAGGCTTAGTATTAGTTGTTTACGCGTTCGTTATCGACGCCGTAAACGCAGATTTGTATGGGAAAATAGCCATCTTTTGGTACTCGCTCATTACTAATGAAAACCAGCACGTTTACGGCGTCGATACCGAATGGTGAATAAAAGTCATACTAAGCACGCAGGATATGTCGCGATGGAACAGGAGTAGAACCTAGTTTGAAGACTATTTTAAGTGATGTAGCGTTCATACTGAATAAATGCTTTTTGACTCTGATTATCGAAGTGAAGCAACGTTCGGGCACAGCGCGAGTGACCGCTATTGGCGTTATCAACAGCGCTTTTGTACATGATATATTGTCGGTCCAGGTTAAGGCGTTAAGCCATGGCATAAGCCTTGAGGCAGTAGAAACTCCGTCAAGAGAGTTGGTCACTCTTCATTTTTTAAGTACCTTAGCATCATATTTTTTATCAGAGCTTTTTATTTTTTCTTTAACCTATGTTGTCTCATTGCTGGGCAAAGGTCCCCCAACTCTCTCCAATCGTCCCTCTCCTTTGATAGGTTCCACCACCCACTATCAAAGGAGTCGAGGTCGTCTCTCCAGCGTTTCCTTGGCCGTCTGCGGCGTCGCCTCTCCTCAGGCTGCCAGGTAGTAACAATGATGATTTTTACTTATGAATCTTTTTTTATCAAAACGAAAAATCTTAAAAAATATATCCTCGATTTTTATGACAATTGCTTAGTATTACTACTTAGTATTTTGTGAAAATTATGTAAAAGCTCTCCTGTAAACTAGCTATCCTCTATTATCTGTGGTCAAGATCGCATCTGTTACGCCCTTGACACGTAAAATTAACTGTTCAGAATGGATGCAGAAATCTTTAACTGTAGTTTAGTTTATAAACTAATCTGTAGTTTAGTCCTATACCTTAGTGTCGGTTGGATTGCCATCCATACTAATATTATAAATGTGAAAGTAACTCGGTCTGTCTGTCTGTCTGTTTGTTACCTTTTCACGCCCAAACCACTGAACAGATTAAGCTGAAAATTGGCATGGATAAAGATTGTATCCCAAGGAAGGACATAGGCTACTTTTTATCCCGAAAAAATCCCGAGGGTCCGCGGGTTACACCGCGGGAGCGCAGCTAGTATGGTATAAATTCTTTATGTCAAGTTGTTATGTCATGCATAAGCTAAAAATGTCTATGGTTATTCATAGGTTATACATGAGATAACTTTATGTCAAGTTTATTAGTATGGGCCTATATGTTTTTATGGAAACCAATAAAGGAGTGTAGAAAATGATGTAGGTAATCTACTTAAACTAAGAGCTACTCTAAAAAGCCCAAATAAACAGTGTTTAAGTTTGCGTTGGCTGAAGGGATGAATGGATGTTTCACGCAAAAATAGGTATAAATATAGATATATCCCTTTGACCGTGACCGCCATTTTTTGCATAATTCGCAAATATGTGGCGCCACTTCCGGGTGGTCTCGCAAAATCATCATCATTGACCTGCCCTATCTCGCTAATCCGCTTATGCGGGGATACAAAAACAGGGATATACTCTGGAATATAACATGGGCTACTTTTGGCAATTCGTAAGAGGACATAGGTAGCAGATAACGGAGACCGTATTGGTGGCGCGGCGCAGGACACTTGACCAAATTTGGTGATGGCAGGTGCTGTAAAGCTCTGACCGAGTGGTACCCAAGGGGAAGCGCTAGGAGCCGAGGCAGACCAACAGCCAGATGAGTGGACGACATAGATGTCATATGATAGAGGGAAAGACTTGGATAAGATCAGATTGGCGTTTGAGGGAGGAGGCTTATGTCCAGCAGTGGGCTATCATTTGAGCTGCTAATGATGATGATAATGATGATGATTATGATGACTTTTAGGAAAAGTAGTTTGTTGCCATAGTTCTTCACGCACGATACCTATTGGTTGCGAAGGAACAGGACCACAATCAGTTTTTAATACTATTCTAAGTGATCCCAGTTGTCCTCATAAAATGATTTTTGACCTTGACTTTGAAAAGTAATGTACGGCGGATAACATTGCGAGGAGCTATTGATCAATTTAACAAGAATTTCACTATTAAAGCTCAGTTTAATCATACAATCAATGAATACAATAGTCAATATAGAGAAATGCAATGACTAATACGAGAACTCCAACCTTAGATAAGATAAGCAAGATAATGAGCATTATGATGATAAAATAGTTCTTGAGTACGTAACTATCTATACTAATATTATAAAGAGGAAAGATTTGTTTGTTTCTTTGAATTGAATAGGCTCCGAAACTACTGGACCGATATAAAAAATTCTTTCACCATTAGAATCCTACATTATCCCTGATGAACATAGGCTATATTTTATCCCGGGAAAGTGATGTTTTCCCGAGGGACCACGGGTAACACCGCGACGGATAGCTAGTTACTTATATATGCCCATACTGCTGAATAAATAAATAGATAATAATAAGTTACGATATCAAGATTCGACCCATTCAAAAAAAAATATATTTGAATAATATTGAAAAATTAGGTACTAAAAATACTAGGTCAAACATTCAAAATATTCATGCATAAAATTATTATTAATGAAAAAGGGTGCAATAAAAGCAAAAGCTTCAGTCTTGCGAATGCTCGATGCTGTATTGAGCGAAATGCTCACGGCAAGTTACTGTAACATTTCGTTGTACCTTGCGTTTACTCTCTGTTGAAATGTCCGACCTCGCGTTCGTGCTTTTGCTCAGTAAAATGTTACACCAATACGCTCGTTGGCTTTAAAATCAGGCTATAACAAAAAATAGAGCGTCGTGTTCGAAAGGCGATTCAATAAAAATTTTAAACGGTGAATGCTCGATGTTCTGTTACAAGTGAATGCTCAAGTCT
The DNA here is from genome assembly GCA_963565295.1 of Epirrhoe alternata. Classification (NCBI taxonomy): domain Eukaryota; kingdom Metazoa; phylum Arthropoda; class Insecta; order Lepidoptera; family Geometridae; genus Epirrhoe; species Epirrhoe alternata. Next base: position 10,979,565 of record OY751392.1, read on the forward strand.
GGCACCACCTTTAGACAAAAACCTTATAAGATTATTATCAACAAAAAAGTTTAAATATAGAGCCTTGTTTAAAACCGGAATCTTCTGAATATGGTATACTGTTCACTACATAACATTAGTAACAATATTATGCCAAAAAATATAATAGGAATTAGCTAAAAGCCATTATAAACAAAATTAACGACCTCCAAATTAGGAAAATCGCAAATTATACAGTCGTAACACTCAAGTTTATTACGAAGTTTCTTCAAACACTCCTTATAAGCCCACGCGTGGGACTCGATCATGATAATAAGCAGGTATTTAAACCTGAATTGATTTTAATTTAAACTAGCGAAGCGCGTGTTTTCCATGTTTTATAAAAGGTTCCAGCTACAAAATTGGTAGTAAAACATTCAAAATTTAATTTCAACGCTGAATAGGTAATAAATTATTAATAATGCTGGACATTATGTTAATAATGATAATAATAATAATGTTAATAATGTTCACTAGTCATAATAATAATCATAATAATGTTTGCTAGTTTTCAACATCATCTTCATTATCATTAGTTCCAAAAATCCCACTGTAGTCTAATATTTAAATTGAAAGAAATAATAAATCTGCTACTTTTAAAAACAAATTAGGTACTTACTAAGTTAAATAACAAAAATCTATGTGATCCTCAAAAAACATAAGTTGGTATTTATTACAGTTTGATTTTTTTTTAATTAAATAGGTCAGCATTTGACCTCACTCTGCCTGATGTTAAGCAGTAGTGAGGTCTAACAGTAGTTTTAAGATGGATCACCTAAAAGAATGGCCCCAAACCGTGTTTGTTGCCCTGATTCTTCACGGCATTGGTCGCGTAAGAACAGGAGTAAAATTAGTTCTAAGTGATCCCAGCGGTCCTACTGAATAAATGCTTTTTGACTTTGACTTTAAAAAGCTGTAAATACAAAACATTACTATCACTTATTTTGCTGAAAAAGTAGCAAGCTTTAGTCTAATAATCACGGAACCCTTAAAGCCAGCGATAACCCATCATTTGTAAAAAACGATCGAAATCCTAAATTGGCGTGATTTTCGTCGAATCCTCGCGAGATGCTAACGGTAAGATTGTGCCCGATTGAATTTAAACTTTATTTATTTAAGTATAAGGTTTATTGTATTTTAATAAGTTTGGGTATCGGTTTTCATTTTAATTAATTCTTACTCATTGGTAACGGGCATCGATGAATCAGTCGTTCAATGACTTAGGACTTGAGTAGTGTTAATTTTATTGTGCGAATATTTACCTTCATAAATCACTGGTTTTTGGATGTTAAGTTCCTTCACAAGATCTCTAAGCGATTTTGAGCCTAGACGGAGAAGTTCCTATCTCGTACAAAATGGTAAGAGTTGGGAAACGGTTGCGCTCGCTGCACGAGAGTTGTTTATTTGGGAATGTTACCCATGTCCATCATAAAACAGTGAATGGGTGTTATTTAAAGTCAAGTTAAACGAGTCTTTGAAGATTAACCAAGTCGATGCTGGTAACCAGTGTGGATTGCTATTGACGCATCTCAATGATAAGACATACCGGCTTGCGAGGAACAGCATTCCTTGGGAAAAAAATTAGAGTAGGTACTAGTCTATTCGAAGGCTCGTTTGTTAATCAAATGATGATATTATTATACTAAACAGTGGTAAAAATCTCGTACAAGAAAAATGAGAGAAATCCTCATCAGGTTCCAAAATATAACCAATTATTCGACATCTTTAGTGGAAAATGTAATGTGAACACACGTGAAATATTACAAAGAACTAGAGGCCTAAAGTCTAAACCCAGCAGTGGGTGAAATCATGATGATAAACCCTTGCCTAATGTGTCACGCGTGACTCGTCCGATACCTACTATAATACATCCTGCGTCTACTAACTATTCAATATTCTGTGTCGTTGACTGGATCAAGTCCGGACAGGTAGAGCCTCGGCCAACATTATCATAACAAACACATTATCTTCAATATAACATCGCATTGCGTTTTTAGTTCCCATATTTTGATTAACGAAAGAAGATTGCATTCAGTGTATTTGATAAATGTTTTTTGTCGACCATAAAATGTAGACAGAAAATTTATGGGTTTTTAAAGAAAGATAAGAAAAACTACGCTTAATTGAAAAAAAATCATTTGAAAAAAGATATAATACATTCTAATAAACATAGCTAGGCACCTCTTTTCCGTAGGGTAAACAAAGACCACAGATTTCCAGATTTTTATAATTAAAACTTGGATTTCCACAATTTTTCTATGCTACTTTGCTTACTCACAACGAGATTGAACTTCTCTCTCTAATGGCTCAGCTTGCGATATGTACATTAGTAGGTACCTAATAATACGCAAAACGTATCATTCTCAAATTGCACCTTTCTTATAATTCACCTTTAAAGGGTCTGTCATTATTAAAATGAAGAAAAGATAGACTGAGTGAATGCAGATATTCAGAGTGAGTTATGAGACGACAATTACGTATTAGAGGAAAATGAAGATGATAATCATGAATTAGATACTCCAACAAAATCACGCGTACGGTCAGCAAAGAAAGTGGTCTACCACTTTTGACAACAGTTTCTGTGAAATCTAACTACCGCTAAGGTTTACTTTTCTAACTGTCATAATCACTACATAGTATAAAACAAAGTCGCTTTCTCTGTCCCTATATCCCTATGTATGCTTAAATCTTTAAAACTACGCAACGGATTTTGATGCGGTGTTTTTTAATAGATACGAGTAATTCAAGAGGAAGGATGTATAATACATGTATAATATAGTAGAGAAACACTGATAATTTTAGGGGTATCTAATGTGATGTCGTGAATTACTAATACATTTTTTGCGCTTACATTGCAAACACTGGCTAAACCCTAATATTTAGCATCAGCATTACACCCGTGCGAAGCCGGGGCGGGTCGCTAGTAGTAAAATAAATCTTGTTGTTTCATAACGTTCAAATGAACCTCAACCGTAGGGTGGTAGACTACATTTTTTGCTGAGTGAACACAGTAGGAAATCAAACTCACGCCTTGGTTACAACCAGGAGCAGCATCAGCGAAAGTTAAAACTAAACAAATAGTGATGACATATCAAGTGTCGATAAACGCTATAGATAAGTCCGACAGTGGCCGACATGAATACAATTTGTAAGATAAAATAATGATTAAGCTTGCGAAACGTTGCGTCACGAGCCAGCCTCGAAGCATGATTAAACTTGCAAAAGCAAAGTACAGCCGAGTAAAGGTTAGTCGGCGGTTAGGGATGGAATTTGATTTGTCGATAAAGATTAAAGATGATGAAACGAAACAAGTTTTATCATTATTTGATTGAATTTATGAAAATTTTATGTCATGGACAATTTTGAATGAGCTTCGAAGAATGCTATAAATATTATTATGAATGACACTATTTTATTGTTTTAGAACATTAAAATACAAGCAGCTATATAGCTGCTTGTATTTATTTGTATTTTTAGCGGTTCTGTTTATAGAAACAGAACCGCTTAATAATCATCATCATCTTCCTGCCCTTTTCCCACATTACGTGGGGTCGGCACAGCATGTGTTCTTCCATTCTCCTCTATCAGCTTAATAGAAATGATATAATAAGTAGCTTCTGCTGGTTCAGTTATTTTTAGACGAAATAACTGAATATATCCTTTTGTTATTTACAATAATATAAACTTGTTTTAATATTATGCTGTATTAGACAGCGACGTGTCATGAATTTGTAAATGTGCTTGAATAATAAAGCTGCGTATCGACTATGCGCTCCAAGAGAGCGAACATTGGCGCGCGCTCCAGCCGCGCGAAATGGATACCATTTTGGAACGCGCGCCAATGTGTTCGTTGGAGCGCCCGAACACGGAGCGGTCCGTTCCGTCGGCTGTCGGTTTTTTACCGCGCATCAATCGCGGCGCGCGCGCCAATTGAGACGGACTTGTTGTATTTTTTTGTGTTTGTGCGCTCCCATTATGGATAACCAAAGCTTCCATGATGAAGGGTCAAACACTGGAACGGTTGCCGCACGCGCCAGGCGCGCTTAGTTGGTATACTTCAAAAGTTTGGCACGCGTTCCGCGGAACGCACTCCCGGCGCGGTCATTCATGGCGCGCGCGCTAGGAGCGCATAATCGATACGCAGCTTAATAATCTTTGTATCTTTGTATTATAAAATATAATTATAATTATAAAAACACAGCACATTAAAATTTTAAAATTATTCATATCACGTCTTTATTACTCATATCGATAATCTAAGATTTTATCGATTTCATGCCCATCACTAGAATCGCGGCTTACCGATCATTGTCAATTGGTTCGTGACCAAAATGTACGTATCCGCTTATTATCTTAATAATTTTGTATACAATCTCGAGCGACTGACTCATTTTTAGTACCAAGGTTTTCTAGTAAGCGATCTGTTTTTAAGTAGGTTTCTAGCTCAACTGATATTAGGTACCTCCCTCCCTACCCTGAGATAGAAACAAACGTTTTCTCAAATTCACAAAATACAAGTAGATGATGAGTGCAGAGACTTGTACCTGCGTGTATGGTTTCTGCAAATACAAGTTCTTTGAAGTTAATGGTATTGGTAATGATTGTTGTAAAGTTAAAAGTCAATATTCGCAATTACCTACATATGTACATACATAAAGTCACGCCTCTTTTCCAAAGGGGTAGGCAGAGACGACGGATGTCCAGTCACTACGATCCTGACACACAACTTTCGCCTCATTCACTCTCATTACATTCTTCATACATGCTCGTCGGTTTAGGGTACTTTTGACCTGGCCCTTCTCCAAAATGTCGCCAATTTGATCCAAGAAGGTTCGCCTAGGCCTTCCCCTTCCAGCTTTCAATATTCGCAATTAATCGTAACTTTAAATGGTTTAAATGGTTGTGAGCTCGCGCTCTCGGCGGTAGGAAGGATAAGTCGCGATCTGACGAATTTAGATGAAACCGCGCAAAGGCTTCGTCTAAATTCGTCAGATCGCCTTGAGCTTGATTGCTGAAGTGCACATTTGCTACGTGTTCGATATTACTTCGAACAATGAGTTTTTAGTTGTGATTCGATTTATGACACTGTAAACTTTGATAATCGTTTAAATGGGGTAGGGGTTGGTAAAAGATAATGATTGGATTATAAATTTATAATGCATAATTTAGAAATATGACGCGCAGACGTGGAAGACCTAGGATGAGATGGCGGGACGAGCTGGACTCTCACCTGAGAACTTGGCCTGTTGCTGCGTTAAATCGCGAAGAGTGGAAGGAGGGAAGGGAGGCCTTTGCCCTGCAGTGGGACGACACGGGCTAAATAATAGTAATAATAATTAACTTAGAAATAAGTGAATGCCGAGATGGCGGATGGTAGAGGGAAATTAAGAAAGAATATTGTGCTGACTCAACATGATGCGGCTCCCTAGTCACATGACAATTGAATAGAGACATTTAGGCCCTTACTAATTTTGACATAAAGTTATGTCATGCATAACCTATGTAATAACCATACAAATTTAGAGTTAATGCATGACATAATTTTAAACATACATGCTTAGATTTATTTTTCCAAAAAATAGGCCTAAATCAACAGTATATCAAATTATTTATGCAAATAACTAACGTGCGATTATGCTTTATGCTTTTTAAATACATTTACATATATTAAAGTCATTTTAATCGATCTCGCACAAACTTGTATCAACGTGACTGTTTGTTTATTTAATTTCATTTTTACACCACATTTTTTACATTAACCACCTTAACCTTAGCATTTTCTCTAAAACCGTTCTTCACCAACTGGTCAAAGGTCACTGACCTGGCAATAAAGTAAGTTCAGTGAGTCAGGTGAAGTCAGTGGCCAACTCTGGAGTTTTAGTTTTGGACGGAGTTTTAGGCCGCCTCAAGGCCTCCGTGCCGGCTTAACGACTTTAGTAGCCTGGACAGACAATTTAACGTGCCCTCCGCACGGAAACGCTCGGATGAAAATGCAAATAGCGGTCACCCATCCACTTACAGACCGGTTCGAACGTTGCTTAACTTCGACGATCTATTATTACTAAGCAAGCACGACCACGAGCGATCCTTGCAATTGAACTTAGATGAGACAGAGAGGATGGTTTAGGTATTTGCATAGCATATTCCATTTTTGAACTTTCGTTATTTGGTGACATAATTATTATTTTTTGACAGGTATTTTGTTTTTGTGGAAATTATCTCTGTACTTGGAGGTGGGCGTTAATTTCCGCGACACAGTTTTAAAAACTAATGCGGACATTATCGTTACCCATATTTTTTGTTTATGCCATGTTTTTGTTTCCTAAATAAACAATTTGGAGCTTTTTTGATTTATCCCGTACCTATCATCATCATAATCATCAGCCTATAGCAGTCCAAACTGGGAAGCATTACGGAAAAGGGATCCTCAGCAAGCTTGGAGGGAGCTCAATCGTACAGTAATCAAATATATGAACACCCAGTTCAAGGACAGCGAGCTATTGCTTGGAGAATCAGAGACTCCCATAGATAATTTCTCTATCTACACACTCAAAAAGGATCTAGCCGTTGCAGTGAATACTGCAGTGAAAGAAGCACTCGAACGAACCGATATATCCGAATCTGTCTCTACATCAAGCAGGCGAGACACAGGTCCATTGTCTAGAGAAAAAGAAGCTGTCAGTGTGATTTCAAGATTAGAAGCGATTGTTGCTGGACTCAGCTCTTGGTCGGTAAAACATTCAGGACGAGAAATTGTAACTCCTGCGACAGTAACCTTCTCCGGACCATCTGTTTCGACTCCTATTTCATATCAGAATCAGTCACTGCTGGACATAGGCCTCCCCTAATGAGCGCCATTGCGCCCTGTCCTCGGCTCGACGCATCCAGCTTCTGCCAGCAGCCTTTCGCAGATCGTCACTCCACCTGGCCTTTCCTAGGTACTGTTTTATTTTTCCGACGTTTCGGACGCATTGCAGCGTCTGTAGTCACAGATGAAACATCAGAAAAATAAAACAATAGGTACATGATAAATACCCGTCATAAAATAATAAATACCTAAGCAAATTCCATTTCAAACAATGTCCTACGCATTTGCAGCGTCCCGTTGATTGTATGCATAGTGCATACTATGCATACATTGCCTCGTGACGCTGTATAAATCATCTAGTAAAGATGTGAAGGCCCAAGTTACTAAGATTATGCGCATCCAGCTCACTGCGTAAATATTTATAAATAGATGTGTACTGTTTATAAAGGTTTATGTTTTACGGAGTTTTACGCATTCAAGTTTTTGAGGCTTATTAAAAATTATATTATCTGGACTTTTATAAGTCATGATTTTAAATTACCTATGTAGGTTTTTAATTGTTTTTCTTTCAGGGCGTGTCTGGTCGAAGCAACGCGTGATTCGAGAGCTTGCGATTTTTTGGCACAGAGAATCAGCATTGCCATTCAGCGTGGCAATTTCGCCAGTATTTTGGGCACGCTTCCGACTGGCAGTGACCTGGATCAGTTGAGCTATGACGATCCTACGACGATCATTAGATACCTTGACACACGAGATGAGATGATCAAATATCAGGTGGACAGAACAATCCAACGCCATTTGGACTTCTTTTACTCCCAAAGCGTGGAGCCAAGTTCCACAATCACTCTCAAGAGGAAGCTAGATGATGATGAAGAAGACAACAGCGGGGGTGGTGATGATAGGAAAAGAGCCTGCCTTGCTTCTTCCACGACTTCTTGATTGTCCACTCAACCTCAATCAATTGGTTTAACAGAAGATCACCTACTTGGATCTAGCAACTATGTTTTGGTTTATTAATCGAAATGATTCAAAGTCAAAGTCAAAAAGCATTTATTCAGTAGGACCGCTGGGATCACTTTGAATCGTCTTAAAGCTAGGTGATTTTACTCCTGAACCTTCGCGATTGTACCTATTTTGTAATTTTATGTACATAATGTAAGTAGCTTAGTTTCTGTAAATAAATATTACTATTGTTTAGAAATAACGTTTTCAAATACTTAAGATTGTACTTGAATTCGACTTACCTTACTTGATTCGTAGGTTAGTCGGTTTTCTTATAAAAAAAATCCCTTCTCTTCTTCCGCATCAATTCACACGATCTTACATAAAGTAAGTATGTATATTAGCGATAATATGATCTGAAGTCTAATATCAAATAAATCAAGCACATATTTAATACATTTTTAAGCTCGGGTCGCGTACTGGCCATTCCCTCGTGATATTGGTCACATAAATCTCAACAGAGTGTTTTTACTCACGTAGCTGACCGTTTATTTGTAAAAGCTTTCGTTTCTATGTATTTATATGCTTTTGGTTTGAAAGCATGGAAAAATATGCTAAGTGCGAATAGAAATTATTAAACAGTAGCTTATAAAGTCAAAGTCAAAAAGCATTTATTAAGTAGGACCGCTGGGATCACTTTGAAACGTCTTATAACTAGGTGATTTTACTCCTGTTTCTCATATCATTTTAATTCGGTATTATTGTGGTCATAGCATACACACAGACAGACAGAGTTGGTCATACATTTATAATATTAGTATGGATTGAAAGATGTGATCGAAGCCTTAAAGTTGCGCCATTTTTCAGGAAGTTCCGCCATGATATAGTGTATGATCTGCAAATATTTATCTCGGGTCTGGGTGTTTCTATGTATAATATTTGTGTACTTCTCGAAGCTGTGATAAAGATTTAACCGTCAACATGTCTGCAACCAAAGCATATGCGGCGAACGAGTTTGGGTTCAGCAAGGAGCAGATGAAGAATATGGTAGATCAATTGGGCATGCCTGATGATTTTGACCTCCTATTTGAGACCTTCTTCTTGAAGGTGACGTCAGACCAATGGGAGTCAGTCAGTGCCATTAGGGATGCAGTGGCTTATCTGGGCTTTGACCCCAGGAAGATCATAGGCGAGTACATCAAGAAGGCTAAAGCCAAACCGATCGGCCCTAATGATGAGAAGATCAAATACAAGAGCCCTAATGGTAGCGTTTTTGAGTTATACGAACTGAATGATGGGCCCACTGATCTGATCTTCTTTATCACGATCTTCCTCGAACGAGGAAACAACATTGATATGATGTTGCTCAAATGTGACAAGGAGATCGGTGATCTGATCAAGCGTAAGACGAATGCTTATGGCATCATAACCGATCGTGCTCAGAACAAGACAGTTTTGGGGACAGGTTCACTAACGCTTGCGAGAATCTCGCAAGCTTTCCCAATTGCAACTGCCGCCATGATCATCTCGAAAGGGATTCAAGGGAAGCTTAAGACAAAAGCATTGGTTGGGGTCTCAGCGCTGCCGCTGATAATGCAGCACACTATATTCCCCAGTCTGATCCCTGATGATGATGATGAATATGTTGAGCAGCTGAAAGTGATTGCACTGGTCTTAAATATTGAGACCTCACTCTTCCTCTCCAGCCCGCGAGAGAGAAGGAAGCTAGAAGACAAAGACGTGGACGATCTAGTTTCTATGTATAATAGTGTATTTACAAACAAAAAGTATATAAGTAGTATATCTGTTATCTGGTTCCCAGTACAAGCTTTGCTTAGTTTGGGGCTAGATGATGCAGTGTGAAATGTTCAGCATTATTATTATTATAAGTATAGCCCGTCTCAACTATCGGCCGATAGAAAGTCTGCGAGTAGTCTAAATGGCATTTTTCATTATGATACAACAATTTTAATCTACTCAAACTTTAGTTCTAGAACACAAATAAACAATTTCGTTGTAAACCTCGAGAAATGTTAACAAAATGACTTTCGAGTCGCACTTTCAACAAAAAGCCCCAGCATTCCTGAAAAAGTTTTCAAATCAAAACCACAGTACCAGACTAGTGTGATATTTGGCGACAACGATACAACTGAACAAGAAGCGACGTATAAAACAAAGGTTACAAAACAAACCTACAATGCGGATGGACGAAAGTCACGTAACTAAAAGGGTGATGGAAATGATTGTGGATGGATATGTGAGTAGAGGTGAATAAGAAGGGAGTGAATACGAAGATGATAAGGGAGAGTGGAAGAAGAGAACATGTTGTGCCGACCCCGCATGAGCGGGATAAGGGCAGGCAAATGATGAATTAGCTCTTGAACACAGTAAACTGGTATATAAGATTATGACAACTTTTTGGATATACTGTCGTTTAGAAATTTTTTGAATGACAAGACATTGCAAATATTTTCCACAAGTGCCGGTCAGTAGACCGTATGTAGAGTTCTGGGTTTCGATATTATTTCAGGGCAGCAATCCAAAAGCTGATGGATATTTGGCTCATCAGATCTGCATTACCATTCAGCATAATAATTGCGTGGTAACGTGATCTCAGAAGCACGAAAGCGCTGATTGTCACAAGACACCCATCCAGTTACACTGCACACAATCTGGCAGATAAAGTAAAAGTAAGTTCGTATGAGTCAGTGGCCAACTCTGATGACGGAGTTAGCCACTGACTCATATTTAGGCCGCCTAAAAAGGCCTCCGTCATGGCTTAACGACTTAAATAGCCGGGACCGACAATTTAACGTGCCCTCCGAAGCACGGAAGCGCTCAGATGAAAATGCCACTGGCGGTCACCCATCCACTTACAGACCGTTTCGAACGTTGCTTAACTTCGACGATCTAGATCTAGATCTTCAAGAACGACTAAGCAAGCACGACCACGAGCGCTTCTGGCAGATGATAAAGCCTCGAGCGCTTTCGTGGTCATGCTATTCACTAGACAAAACTGACTAAAATCAATGTGTAAGGCAAAAAAACGATGTGCATGCAAAAATTGCTTAGCCCCTTCCATTCATTTTCCAAGCACGTTTGTCGTCCATTTCCCGACGCGATAATGCAATGCAAGATATGCAGATTGCGCGGGAATTTCACCGTCTGCCACCCCTGTTATTGCCTTTGCATATTCGAGCGGACTGATGTCCTTTTTACTGACATGCCAATACTACCTATTCGAAACCACATATCCTACTAATCTTATCCATCATTATAAAGAGCTTTTGTTAGCTTAACTACGACTTGATTGATTTTGTTTTATAAAATTTATATGCGCTTATACTGGAGCTCTTTACGGAGAGTATTAAAACATAGACATAAACAATGGTTTTATTAATTTTAGACATCATGTTTTGTAACATTTACTGCTTACACTATCGATATCTAAATAGAAATAGTGTTAGTTTCATTTTTCATACGTCCGCATTCGATTCCCGAGCTGAGTACAAGAGTTTTTTTTTATGTGTTGATACAGTTTTCCTTTTTACAAAAATTGATGGCATAGTTCCTAAACAGATCTTCGTATGTAGTTTCAGACTTTCCCATACTGAACGATCTAAATATTCCTCCCTGTGTAGTTTTATCTCAAGAAAGTGGGTTAGTCTTGTGTGTGTAAAGTTTGTGTGTGCGTACATCGAGTTATAATGTACTTACGTACTACGCACACAATTATGACCAATCCGCCTTCGTGTGATACCTACAACAACTAACATTAAACGCTCCCACTACAAATCGACAATCGATTCACCGGGCAATTATCGTTCAGCTTAGAGCCGTGTCAGCCGAGTAGTTTCAAGCCCATTGCTTCTCAATATAAACAGCATTTTGCAGTAGTTAGCGAAGGCTAACTTAATAAGGTACCTGAGGTAATTAAAGCCCGCGGCATAATAAGGCCCACTTTCAAAATTCGCGGGGCTAATGGCTAAAACCAACTTCCGTCTACACGCAAACATGCTCCATGAGCATATACTCCCACCGCGTAAACAAACCGCGCGCTGGCGCCGCCATCTTGCCAGTGGCGAGCTCTGTGTTGCGAAAGTGAGACGTGCAGCGTTATTTTATAAGATTTTAATGCAGAAAACTGTAAGTTTCTTTGTTTTTTTACTACTTTAGTACAAAATAACTTATTCAGATCGTATGTTAGGTCAAGCTTAGTGTGATTTCAATGTTTGTTAACGTAAATATCTGTTTGTTTTGATATGTTGGAGTTTCTTTCTGAACTTACCTCAAGGATAATAAGGCCCAGCAAAACAAGCGCTGGGCCTTATTTTCCTTAAGGAGAATAAAGTTCGTAGCCTAATATTTATAAGCATGTTTTTGTAGATACAGCCAACATGCCGCGCAAAAGAGCGTTATGGACGGAAGCAAATCTGCAATCTGCTATGTTAGCAGTTCAACGAGGGCAACTGACACAGCGTACTGCAGCTGTGCGGTATAATATCCCAAGACGAACGCTAAGAAACCATTTAAAAAGTGGAATTACTTTAAAAAAACTTGGACGATCTTCAATAATGTCGCTTGAGCAAGAAGAAGATCTCGTTTCTAGAATAGTAAGATTTGCTAATATAGGAATGCCTCTGACACCTAGACTCATTCGCAGACAAGCGTTTATATTTTGTGAAACATACAAATTGAAGCACAATTTCAGTAAGGAATCTGGACTTGCTGGTAGGGACTGGTTTAAGTCATTCATGAAACGGAACCCTCAAATCTCAAAAAGGAAGGCTCAGTTTATGAATCCTGGAAGAGCACAAAAACTGAATAGGGCAATAGTCAGTCAACATTTTGAGGAACTTAAAAAGTTATATGAGGAACTTGATATTGTTCATCATCCAGAGCGATTGTATAATATTGACGAAAAAGGTTGCCGTCTGACCATCCACAGTCAGCAAACAGTATTAGCGCAAAAAGGAGCACGACGAGTTCATTTAATCGCACCCGAGCATGCAGAAAATATAACAATAGTTATGTGTATCAACGCTATTGGAAGCGCTATCCCACCAATGCTGCTATTCAAAGGCCAAAGAATGAAGCCAGAGTATAATGATAACTTGCCTCCCGGCAGTATTGTACATATGGCACCAAAGGGCAGTATGACAACTGCATTGTTTGTTGAGTTCATCAAACACCTAGCAAAATACAAATCACAGGGAAAAACGTTGCTGATTTTTGATGGAGCGTCCTCACACTTGGACTACACAATCGTCGATGAGGCTGATAAGCACGATATTGTTCTGTACTGCCTTCCAAGCAATACCACTCATGAGCTCCAGCCCCTTGACAAATCAGTTAACAGATCGTATGAGCATCACTGGGACCAAGAAGTTTTGAAGTTCATGTACCAAAATCCCGAAAGACGCTTGAACAAAACGAATTTCAACAAAATATTCTCCAATGTTTGGGCAAAATGTATGACCCATGAAATCATACTAAACGGATTCAAGGCTACAGGATTATATCCGTTTAATGCGGACATTTTACCAGACGAAGCATTTGCCCCATCTGTATTAACAGAATTGCCTCCACCAGAAAGTGTCGCCACAGATGATTCTGATACAGACGAGGAAATCCCTCATGAAATAAGACGTATAAATTTTGGTTCACCATCAATCTTAGAAAATGAGGATCCTGGCTCGCTATCTGCAAATAACAACAATCCTGATCGTTCCTTTAGTAATGTTGCTGATGAATGCGAACAAAACCGAACACTGCCAATAAATTTGCAAAACATGAATGAAAAAGAAATCACTCCAGCGCATTCTCCACAACCATCCACTTCATATCAAGTTCGAGATCGTCAGTACCGTCCAATCATATACAGCTCCAATTCAGAAACAGATATTGAGAATGAACATATAAATCAGCCGCTGAGCAGCCGCTCACCCTACCAAGCAGTAAATATATATGCTGTCGAAGAAGAACATGAAGATTCAGATAATTACATACCACTGAGTAGCCCCAAAACCAAGGAAATTAAAACTCCCTTCCAGCAATTACTGCCAACACCAAACTACGCTGTGATAAAGCAAAGACCAAGACGAAAAGCTATAAACTACAAAGGACAGCACATTACCAAAGACCTTTTCAAAGAAAGGGAGAAAAATAAGAACCAGAAGAAAACAACAAAAGATCAGAATAATACGAAGAAGACGCCAAATGAAGTAAAAAAAAGACAAAGATCTGAAACTTATCTTGATAAGGGTAAAAGAAATGGAAAGAAGTCGAAACCACCAGTAGAATATAACGAAGAGTGGTTTTGTCATGCGTGCAAAGAAAACTATGTGTCAGACATGCGACAATGTGTCCAATGCAGCATGTGGTACCATGAAGAATGTGTGGGTCTAACCAAAGAAGACAAAGACGCATTTTATTGCCAAGAGTGTGATAATTAGATTTCATAGCATAGTTTCTCAATTGTTGATTAAGAATTTGTTATTTAAGAGAATTAAGACTTTATTTTAGGTGTAAGATTTCGACATACCTAAGTCATTCGAGAACAATTATTTCTCAAAGAAACCGATGTTCCTAAAACTATTTTGATTATGTTAGTGTAGCTGATTTTAAGTTTGTTGAATAATTATTATAGAAAAAGGTCTGTTTAGTTTATTTTCATGAATAATTTTTGATTGTATTTGAAAAGTTTTTAATACCTACATTGTATGTAAATGCTACCAAAATATATTTTGGGCCATTATAACCCCCAATGGTATAATAAGGCCCAATGCCTAGTTTTTTGATTAAAATGTTTACTAATTGTAAATGTTGTTTTTTATCGGTATCCCTATATCTAAATAATCTTATTTCTTTGACAACTTTGCAAATAAAATAGGATTTTATAGTGGGCCATATTTTACTGCTATGGTAAAATAAGGCCCAGAGGAAGGTTTTTTTTAAATGACCATAACTTTAACTTTTTATTTTATAGCATATTTTTATTTATTTAAATAGTAGCATAATGAACTTAAGTTAAGGATAAACCCAGTTTTCATCTCATTAGTCTTGTTACACACGATATTATAACACTTTTAAGTTAGGTGGGCCTTATATGCCGCGGCTACCTTAAGCAAATTACAAAATGCAAAAGGAATTATTTACTTACCTACATGATTGTAATTTTACACTATAACAACAAGACAAAACTAGTCAACTGACTGAGAACCACATCCTCACTTTCTTGTCAGTTGACAAAATCCACCATCAAATGTTATTGACCTGAGTTGAACATGGTATTGTATGTTCAACTTAGGTTGAAAATTACAAGTGAAGGTTTTTTGAAATTTACGGGAAAGGTGACATCCCTTAAGGGTCGATTCACATCTGACCGAAGATCCGTCGCGTAGGTCGCGGAACGCCAGAACTGACAAATGTATAGAAAAACACTCGACCGTTCACACTCGACGGACTAACGTATCATCCGTCGGAGTGTTTTTCTATACATTTGTCAGTTCTGGCGTTCCGCGACCGATAATCCGCGACGGATCTTCGGTCAGATGTGAATAGACCCTAAGAATAAAATTTGGTTTATATGGACCAAGTGGGTTCGAAGAGTTCGAACGTCTTCGAGTAATCGGGGCACATCCATAACAACGGTATAAGTCAGTTGAAAAATAAATTTATTTATTTCCTTAATAAAGATGTATTGATACTAAAAGAGACATAGGCACTGAGCTTCTCTCACAAACTTTGTTTCTCTACTCTCACTGCTGCACCGCAGAACGCACTCGCAATAAGAACAAATCCGCTGGAAGGTTCATCGCTCACAACCTTTTGCCAGACGACGGCCAATGATATAAACTTTACTGGAAACGGCACCAGGTATTTAGCCCAACATGTTTGAGCCAAGTTTAAGCAAGTCTGAAATTAATGAATGTATGAATGAACACTTTATTGTACACCAAGAAATTAGCAAAAACAAAACATTTAAAACAATTACAAGTTCTTAGTACAATGGGCGGAAATAAAAAGATAAAAAGTGTATAAGATGTGTCTATAAACAGATTCTTCTGACGTGTATGAGATGAGTCTATGAAGTCTGAGACGCATGTAAAGCACGTTTAAGAAATTCTTTCGTCTCAGCCAAATGAAGATGTGAGTATTGGCACGGATAAAGTAACAGGTATACATTTATAATAAAGGCACAAAAAAATAAAGATCCCGAAGTTAATCAGTTTACACGTTTGATCAAGGTAAATTGATCACCACGTTAAAGTTTTCTATGCTTTGATAAGGACTGGTCATTAGCCGGATGCAACCCGAGAAATGGGCAACCACCGTCATTCCTGGGGTGCCCGAGAAATGGGCAACCACCGTCACTCCTTGGATGCCCGAAAACAGAAGGCGGCAAAGAAGGCGGCAAAGAAGCCGGCCGAGAAGGCGTTAGCGGGACGATCTGACGATCTCGACGGGTTCGAGAGAGAGTGGTGGGAGATCGCCAGAGATAGGGACGTGTGAAATATTTGGGGGAGACCTTTGCCCAGCAAAAAAGGACACAAAAGGTTGAAAAAAAAGCAGCCTATTATTATTAGGTATTATTAGAAATCTGAGTAATGTAACGAACAAGCACTCGAACGTTCTAGAAGACTCGCGCGCAGGATAGATGCCACGAACATTCTCGCTTAGACATACCGAATTAACAATTGGATCGTAATACCTGGACTTAAGGTTCATATTTGTTGGGCGCTACTGACAAGCGACCTTATTACAAGTGTATAAGGTTCAAGGTCGCTTGTCACGTGTTGTTGTTTATTTATAGAAGCTTCCTGTTTATTTGTAGAGAGTTCCCACGGTGAACGTTCTAGGCGTTCGGTTGGGTATATAAACGGGCAGATTTGCGCGTCACAGATCAGTTCTTTGTGACACATTGTCGGGTAGATAATTTGATACTAGATATCTGTTTGAAGTAAATTCACGACTCTCAATATACACTTTGGTAAGCTTGCACTTCACCACTTCTAGAAAATGGCCAGTTCAGGTTCTTCAGCTCAGGGCAGGAATGATGTCTAGAATCTGCCAGAGATAATTAGCTATTTCCAGGCTGATGCAGAAATCAGAGAAGCTCTCTCTGAAGAGGACTTCAACTCGCTTGTGAACTATGACGCTGACTGGGTTAAACTAGTGCGCACAGCTCTAGAATACCAGGGATTTGACCCTAGGGTGATTCTGAGCCAAATGATTAGAAATAAGAAATCCTATGATGCACAGGCCCCAGAAGAAGTTAAGTGGGACCTGTCCAATGTAGGGGATGATCTTAGGTGGAGACCGGACTCAAAGAACATCAACAAGTTTTCCAATAAGTATACACTGGTGAAGGATGTAAATTTCTTAATCACCGTATTTTTATCCAGAAACAACCACATTGACAAGATTTTGAAGAAGTCCAGGGGAGGAGTTGAGGACATACTCAACATGTTAAAGGAGAAATACTCAATTAATGATGATGTACATGCAAGTGGGACGACCTTGGGTTCACGTACAATAACACTTCCTAGAATTGCAGGAGTGTTCCCTGCCACTGCTGTCAGGATGTTCCATGACAAAGTCGTAAAGGAGATTGTGTCCTACGATAGCTTCCCCGGAACCATTCGGCCGGACACTCACGCCATCTGTTGTCCTTTACTACCCTCGGTTGCACCTCAGTCCATAATGAAGATCAAGGGAGGGAACTTTCATGCTGCTATGATATGGGCAGCCATCAGGCTTGATGATGTGATCTTCAGAATAGGCGGCAGGCGACGAACCCCAGCACGTAACAGTAAGATAAGATAAGATAAGATATAACTTTATTTGACAACACACAGACACAGGCACATTACATCAATGCACAGAACAGGTACATACAGAAAAAAAACACAAAAAGTAGGTATGAGGTAATTAGGTAGGTGGCAGAGTTATTTAGGAACCTCTGTGCCTATACCCACTCACCTACATACAATTACAGAGAACACAAAATAAAACAAAAAAAAAAGACCTAAACAGTAAAATAACACAATGCGCAAAAGAAAGAAAACAAAAGATAACAGTAAGTAGTAGGGTCTGTGCTGGTGTTAGCCAAAAAGGACTAACTAGTAGCGAGTAATGACTTTGAATTTGATCATGGGACTACACCAAATCAATAAAAAAAATTGGATCATGAATGTTTCCCTGAGTCGCGATTGACATTCTCTCAGACCTTATATTTTACATTACCTGATATTTTTTAGGCTTTGTATTCGCCGGAAAGTCCTTCCATAAAATAAAAATCAGTGTAAAGTCGATCTGTAGGCTGTACATTGCACCGGGGCCAAGGACACAAGGTTCGATGCACGGTCGAACAACACCCGTGAACTGGCTTGTACCTTACCTAACTTCAGGGTATACTCAGTAATAAACTTTCTCGGACATATTTAGAAACACATTGGATTTTAGGTACTCAGGATTATTTAATTTATGGATTCATGAATGTGACCGTGTAGTGTAATAAATGAATACATGCCCACATTTTGCAGAAGTTAGCATACGTGAAAGGTTGTAAGGTAAGCCCATAGCCGCCTATAAGAATACTTTCCTAACGCTGTTTTCTTACACCGGTATGAGCTTATAAAATTTGCACCATTGGTACACGGCCGGACTTCGAACCCAAGAGCTTCGAACCCAAGAGCTTCGAACCCAAGAGCTTCGAACCCAAGAGCTTCGAACCCAAGAGCTTCGAACCCAAGAGCTTCGAACCCAAGAGCTTCGAACCCAAGAGCTTCGAACCCAAGAACTTCGAACCGAAGAGCTTCGAAATGAAAGTCGAGGTACAACCCTATTCGGTCCATACGGAACGGACATTATAGACAAGTATCATTCGATATTCTTTGCCAATAAGTAGCCACGACAAGCAAAACCTTTTTAAAAAGCAAACTTTCAATCCAGCTTCGGGTCCAATTGAAAAATCGCGCGCTTTTAATCTGAAAAGTGGCTGAAATTACACTTTTCCGTACAAACTTCGATAGTAGGAGCTAGTGGTGTGTGTTGATGGTCTGATACGGATTTGAATGATCGTTGGATAGAGTTGGCACAGGAATGTAAACAGTATAAAGAGAGAATAACTACATTAACCACACAATTACTCAGGTAATTATATAAAGAAGGTATATCAATCAGACTTCAGATACTTAAAGATGATCTATCTTCATTTAAGGTACTGCGATGCAACAATATTTTAGGTCTCTATTTATGAATGAGGGTCTATTTATGAATAGTGTTGTGCAAAAAGACTATCCCATTGATAAGACCAATTGATTCTTATGACGGAGGCATAGATCCTGCCTGAAAAATAATCTTGCTATCTTACAACGACCTCCGTGGCGCAGTGGGTGAAAGCCCGCTTGAGACGCAAACGGTTGCAGATTCGATCCCCGTCGCGGGATAAAATGTTTTTATGATCTGGAAATGTTTGTATGACCTGGAAATGTTTGTATGACCTGCAAATGTTTGTATGATCTGCAAATATTTATCTTGGGTCTGGGTGTTTCTATATGTAATATATATACCTACATATTACAGATAACCAGTTAACTGCTAAACTACATAATTATGCATACGCATAGTATGTAGTTTAGAGTTATCTGGTTGTGAATATGATAAGAAGGCCTATGCCAAATAATATGTATTTGGACTGCCTCTGGCTACCCCTTTGATGGATGCAATGTCTGAAAAAATAATCCAAACTGAGTTAGTTGATCTCAGAGAAATAATACCGTGCAGGTTTAGTTACACTTCTAAAACCGTATTATAGA
The DNA here is from genome assembly GCA_963565295.1 of Epirrhoe alternata. Taxonomy (NCBI): domain Eukaryota; kingdom Metazoa; phylum Arthropoda; class Insecta; order Lepidoptera; family Geometridae; genus Epirrhoe; species Epirrhoe alternata. The sequence continues at coordinate 10,999,155 of OY751392.1, forward strand.
CCCCTTTTCAAAAAAGCACTAAGTACATTAAAAATGTTATACGTGTTTTATATCTTAGTGTGATCGAGAGGTCAGGATAACTTTTTTAAGGACTATTTGAATTAGTTGTTTTTTACGGAAACTTTGTTACATCCGTAACATCCGTAACGCACATCACTAGGACTCGTATTTCAAGCTTGTTTGTTTTTATACTCGACTCTATTGTCACAGGTCGCATCTATTCTCCTGAAATACAGGTAGTAAATAAGTATAAGATTTTTTTCGAAGCTTATTTAATTTTGCTGCCGGTCTCTGAGACTAACAAAAAACAAACAGGTGACTGTATTCCCGAGGCGTGGTAACTCACAGATATTTTATAAAGTTAGGTAGGTATTCCAGGTCTTTTGAAGATGTCTAAGGGTAGTCAGAGGCATGTGCAAACACAGTGATAAAAATTGTAATAGGATTTTTTTTTATTTCAATAGATGGTGGTGTGAAAAATATCTTTAAGAGTATATATTTTTTTATTTCACCATCATTACCGACTTTACCCACTGCGCAGTATTATTTAATGTATCTACTTAAATATGTTTTAAAAATATCGATACAAAAAAATCTAAAAAAGAAAACTGGTTTCATCATACATTTAAAATTCCTCAACCAATCGGTGGGAAATTTACCTTCACATTTCTCCAGATTAGTGAGATTTTTATACATCCTCCCTGTGTAACAAAGGACACGACAACCAACTCTCCGATGCAATTAGCTTGTACACTGAAATCGCATTATTGAAAAAAACATCACTCCGTGTCCGGGAAAAATAAATTTCTCGAAATTGTGTGGTTTTATATTCCAGACAATTTGAAAAAAATCTCAGCTAAAACGAAAAGAGTTTTTCTATTTCTAGTGTATTTTCTACAGGAGATTTTTTAGTCAGGGCCACTGAGGAAAAATCTGAAACCGTGAGAGTTATCGAAAAAGAACTGCATTCAAAAAATAGTTTTTTTCGAGAAAATTGACTTTTGATATTTTATTTTTTGGCATTTTTAATCTGTGATAACAAACAAATACTCCAAAATAACTATGGGTCTAATGGACACCCCTTGGCGAGGCAAGGGGACCACTGACTATCTATATTCTACGTAAGGATATATATTATACAGGGTGGTAAATTTTATGTGGAAGATTTTATTTCTTGGTCCGATTCACTCCAAACTCGGTATAAATAAATAAAAACTACCCATAGGGGTTGTGCAAGACAGTTCCAATGATCCAGCTAGTATCAAATAAGGTGCGTATTTCGAACAAAACCTAAACATTTTAAATTGACAAATGTCTTAAAAAAAGCCACATTAGTGACAATAAAATTAAATGGTGAATGCACAAAGTGACCCACAAGCCATAAAAAACACATTTCCAAGCATTTTTATCACTGAAAACTATCCTTCAAAACTGATTAAAACTTATTACAGAAAGTTAAAAATGATTCGTTTTACTTATTCACAACTTAAGCGGCATTTTCAGGAAACTTCAATTAGCTTAAACTGAAAATTGAGAAGTTCCACTTGGAGACTTAGTCCTGTTCAAGTAAGTTCAAGAAGTTTCAATAAGTCTTTGACAATATCGATTTGTTTTAGGTTATGAGCGTTGACTTTACTCCGGTCTAGACTGTCTGAAGTGAGTCTAGTATGCTGAGTGCCTATCGTTTAGGTATTTTGGTACATGTTTTCAGTCGTTTTAAGGATGTATGAGGGCCTAAACCGGGTTTGTGCCGTCGACTTGTTTGAAATTCAATAGCCTTTAATAATATTACTTTATTCAATAATATAAAAAGGGCATTTTACTAATAGAACCTTCGAACAGAAATATTATAGATTTAGGATCAGCACAACCGTCCTCGGTAAACGTCACGGGGCCGATCCATCCAACGTGGATCATTCTCTGTTTTTGCAGTTATAAATATTTATTTATTTTCATTTTTCATTTTTCAAAGGATGTCCGGTACTGTCTCGGACGTCGTGGACGTCTGCCATTCTTGTCAGGCGTACAAGCCTGCCAGTCATCGTAAATGGATCTCGTGGTAAGGCCGCGCTTCTCCGAGAAATCATCGCAACAGCGTTTTTGAAGGCAGATGATGATTATCAATTTGAGTCGATAAATAATTAATTTAAGTATTTATTACGTAGTATTGAAACGATTCGTTCGTTCGAAATATGCAATGGAATCAAGAAAATGATTTAAAATTACAAAATATATGTCCATGTCCGTGGGGTTCCGGGGCCCATCGCGTCTTCAAAAATCTTTCAGGGCGTCTGGTCGAAGCGTCGCGTGACGAGAGCTGGTGACTTTTTGGCACAAAGAATCAGCATTGCCATTCAGCGTGGCTATGCCGCCAGTGTTTTGGGCACACTTCCGACTCCGTTGAGCTATCTATAGATCGTTTTTACGTCGATCCTTAGATAGCTGATTCTGTTGTATTTTGTAAATTAAAATAAATGTACATAATATATTGTAGTAGCTTAGTTTCTGTAAATAAAACTAGATGGACGAGTTATTAATTATTAGAACTTTATCGTAATAAGGAAATACTACGGGATCCTAAGCATAAACGACAAAATCAAAAAAAAATTATACTTGGGACTGAAATATATTAGCGCGAGCACCAAAGTCCGATCCGATGCAAACTTCCACTCGTCCACATAGCCGTATCAAGTCCGTGGTGATGTTACGGAGTTCTGTTCGGCGAAATGTTACTTATGGGGACGCACCTCAATACGTTTAAAAGGAAAGAATATACGTTTAAAAGAAAGGACAATCAAGATCATGATGAGGTTAACTAATATTCCTCTCACTAAAGAGATCCTTGAAAAAAACTGGCTTTCCATCACCCATACGAATAACCTGCAATTCATAGACTTTCAGGCGGGAGACGAAGGCAACTGGTACGGTACCATAGGGCCCTATTTGGATACGTTCTCCGTTTATGCGTTCAGAGTTAACACACTAACGTAGGCCATAACATCCCCCTAGTGGATTCCGATCTTGTCGCGATGGGGGGGCTCAGTAACCGTGACGTGAGACACGGTGAAGCCAACAGGAATCCCAGGCGGGGACGCTCTGAGTGGGCTAGCGGTTGGGCTAGCGGTTGGGCCCGCTCTGGATGCGTCTGAGGCGGGTGCGGAGGACGGAGTAATTTCTGTCCCCCGCAGTCAGGAGGGGTCGCGGGAGAAGAGGCGTGTCGGTGTGTCGTTGCCGTTCGCCCTATCTTCCGCGACCAAACGGTGGCGCACCGTTGATGCGTTGGCGGTGGGGCCGCAGTGGAAGAGAAGAGGAGTGTCGGTGTTACGTTGCCGCTCTCCCTGTCCTCTGCGGCCGTTTGGAGGCTTCTCCACGCGCACTCTTTAATTAGAGCGCGCAGTGGACGAAGGAAGCTGAGAGCTCAGGTGGTGAGTAGCGGACGCTAGGTGCGGGGGCACCTTCGTCCGCCTTGCACTGCTCACCACGACGCGGGGCCCGCCGTAAGGGCGGGGATCGCCGGAGGGGGTCTGGATGTAGAGGCTCTGCCAGTTTCCCGGACCCCCTCCATTCCAGGCGACGCCGGAAAGGCGCTGGGACGTTTAGTGGGTATACCGGGAGTCCCCGGGGAGTCCCACATACCCCTCTCGCCCCCCGGCGGAGGGGATGCGTAACGCATTTTACTCAGCGACAAAAAAAAAAAGGCCATAACATCCATGGTAGATGGCCACCACAAAAGTTTCCCAGTAAGCAAATATAGATTGTCAGGTGCGCATCATGTATTGCTGGAAGGAACTTCTTTTCCATCAGAGCATAAGTCATCAATGTCCAGAGTATTGGGCCGATGACGGTATGTCTTTGTATGGTCCGAAGTGAGGGAATATAAAGGAAAAAGTACGCAGCAGCATTCAAGAGAGCAATGTCGCACATTACTTGCAGCGATGAACTAATAGAGATTACCAAGAGCATCGATAAACTAATAGAGATTACCAAGAACATAGATGAACTAATAGAGATTACCAAGAACACAAAACAGGCCGTTTAATAAATATCTTGCTTACAAAAGTACCAGGCCATTCGGCTAAACTAAAGTCAAAACGAATTTATTAATCTCAGATTGAAAGTAGAACCTTAAACTACCAGCCAAAGCAGCGCAACACCGGTAGCGGAGCCCTGACAGGTGACATCTGAGCAGACGACAGCGCTCTTCAATTTGACATTTGTGTTTTGTGAAAAATTTTGTGTTGTGTTTTGGTATTTGGTTTTTGTAGCCTGTAAGTTATTTATATTTTTTCATAGTAAAATGCCACAGACCGCAGGTACATCAAATACAACTTCAAATATACCATTGTGTGTTATACCATTGGTGTTTAGAGGATTTTATGTAATAATAGTTCATAGACTTCCAGATAAGAAAAGATATCTAAAATGAATAGTCAACTTTAGTTCTAGAAAAATAACTAGATGTCGCCCTTAATTTTGGCGCTTTTCTAGATCGCGCTATCGTTTGGTTTTGATCGTTGCATAGGGTCAGTGCGGTTTTAAGAATAAATGCTCATTCGATCCATTCAGTCTGCTGTCGGACCCCGTTCCGACTAGACGTGTTCGGTTCTCCTGACCCCGTTCAGGACTACCTGCCGCGAGCCCCCGCGCCCGCGCCCCCACCCCCGCTCCGAAGCCGCGCGGCACGGTCCGCGCGCCGCTTCGTCGGTCTCTCTCGCGTCGTCAGTACGCGATTCGCCCTCGCCGCGAGGACAGCGTCCCCCGGGACACAGTTTCTCTGGCAAATCAACTTCAAAGCGTGTTTCTTTGACAACAACGTCATATCTAATGTTTCAATTTAATGTTTCAAATTTAATGTTTCTAAAAGGTTGTCCTTCTCAGGACTAGAAGAAAAATCCACATAACCAGCTGTGGTCCTCTGGGGATACCTAACGGTGCCAACGAACCAGTCGCGCGCTGTTCCTGAGTTCCCGAGTTCCTGAGCTGCAGACCAAGATCCTGCGTTGCTTAGGTCCTCGTTGTGTAGGGCACTTTTTGGTTAGGGTGTTAGTTAGGAGTCATGGCTCCCCGCCTGACGCCCGAGGCTGTCCGCAAGGAAATCCGCTCCATCGTGGAGTGGATTGCCGAATGCCAGGAAAAGCTTCGGGTGTTACGCGAGGAATACCCTGACTGTTTCGCCGAACCCGAACTCGCGTCTAAGGCAACTTGTGCCACCAGGGCCCCTCAGGCCACCCCCAAACAAGTCCCGGCCCTTAAGGCCAAGCCCGTCGCTATGGACGTGGCACTCCCGGCCCCTCAGGCCACTAAACCTAAGGCCCGTGCCATAAACACGGCCTCGGAGGCCCCCGCGTCGTCCGAAACCCCGGTCAAGGCTCCTCAAGCCGCGACCTCCGCGTCCCCCCCTCCCAAGCCCTCTTCAGCTGAAACGTCCGCGTCCGCGTCCGTCCTCTCCATCGAGTCCGGTGACTCGATGGACGTTCCCGAGCCTGAGCTCGATTCCGACCCGGAATCCTCCGCGTCTTCGGATGACGGCTTCACCGTCGTCCTAGGAGGAAAGCGCAAGCGTTCCGACAAGCCGTCGGCGAAAGCCCCTCCGGCTAAAGCCGCCGCCGTGCCTCGCGCAGACCCGCGTCTAGCGTCGCAGGCTACTCGGGCCCCTCAGGCCAGCTCGTCGTCCTCTCCTTCGCAGCCCTCTGCTAAGAAGGAGAAAAGCCCCCCTCCCATTTTCCTTCGTCAAAAGGAAAAATGGGACAAAGTCGCTATCGCATGCCGGATGCATAACATCGCGTACACTCACGCGAAATCCGTTAAGGACGGTATTAAAGTCCAGGTCACGACCTCTGATGACCACCGCGCGCTCACTAAGTTTCTCCGCGCGGAAGACATAGGTTATCACACGTACGCTCTCGAAGACGAGAAGGTCCTCCGGGTAGTGATCCGCGGTCTCCCCGTAGAACAAACGCCCGAGTCCATTAAGGCCGACCTTCTGGCCCAAAATTATCCGGTCCGCGAGGTTCACCGCATGTTCAGCGGTAGAACCAAAGTCCCGTACGAGATGGTTCTCGTCATCCTCGACCTCTCACCCGCGGGTAAGGCCATTTTCAATCTGAGAACGGTCAACAACCTCTCCGGGCTGAGTGTCGAAGCCCCCTATAGGAAGAGCAATCTCTCTCAGTGTCATCGCTGCCAGCTTTACGGGCACTCCGCTCGTAACTGTCACGCCCGACCCCGCTGTGTCAAGTGCCTGGGTGACCATGGCACCCCTGACTGCTCACGCACTCCGGGTGCACCTGAGCCTCCCAGCTGCGTGCTCTGTGGTGCCGAGGGTCATACCGCGAATTATCGCGGCTGCCCCAAGGCGCCAAAAGGAGCTAGCAAACGGGTTGCCCAGAGGCAGCCGGAGCGCTACCCTCCCACCCCTCAATACTCAAGGGCCACTCCTAAAGTGACCCTAGCTCCCCCTAGGCCTCCCGCGTATAACGCGTGGAGGAATCCGCTCCCAGGGACCAGCCTAGGCTCTCAAGCCAAAGCCAGCCCTCCTCCCAAACCTACCTCAGCCCCTAAGGCTAACCCGCCCACCGCTCAAACACCTGCTGGCCATACCGAAATGGTCAACACAATTCTCGCGTCCCTCAGGCTACTTCTAACTCCAGAATTCCTAAGCGCCGCCCTCCAGACTCCAAACTCTCCTCACTCTAAACATCCATAATGGATTTAAGAACCGCTAGAGTAAAACCCCGTTCCGTCTCCATCGCGTTCTTCAACGCCGATGGACTTCAAAAACAAACAGACTTAGTTTCTGACTTTCTCTCCCGACATCAAGTAGACGTACTTTTAGTGCAGGAAACCTTCCTGAAACCAGCCCACCGCTTACGTAGGATCGCCAACTATCATATGATCCGCAACGACCGGCTGGTTTCAGCGAAAGGCGGAACTGCAATCTATTTCAAAAGATCTATCCATTGCGTCCCTCTTGACCCTCCTGCTATGACCAACTTAGAGGCCTCCGTATGTAGGTTAGCCATGTCCGGCCACCCTCCTCTCACGATAGCCTCTTGCTACCTCAGTCCCTCTAAAACGTTGCTTAGGAGTGATGTCGATGCACTCCTTAGCATGGGTAGCTCCGTCGTTCTGGCGGGTGACTTCAATAGTAAGAACACCCTCTGGAATTGCGTTGCAACCTCGTCCAACGGTCGCATCCTAGAGGACCTCTCAGACTCGCTTAACTTTGACGTTATTCCGCCTCTCGATCCGACCCACTTTCCCAGAATTGTAGGACACCGACCTGACGTACTAGACATGGCACTGCTAAAGAATGTAGCCTTACAGCTTCGTTCGATAGTAGTGCTACACGAACTTACATCCGATCATCGCCCAGTTCTCATGCAGCTAGGCGCGCCCCAGTCCCCGACCGCCCAGACTAAGACCGTCTTAGACTGGGCCAAACTTAGCAACGCCCTCGGTTCCATAAACTCGCCTGACTTGCGTAGGATCCCGGACGATATTAGCTCCCCTGACGACATTACTATTGCAGTCGACTCCCTGACCAGCCATGTCACTTCCGCTATTAGCGGTGCATCAAGGCAGGTTCCTGTGTTGGAAGACCATCGCAGGGCCCTGCCTGATGACGTGAGACGGCTGATCACGGAGAAGAATGCAGCGACACGACACTACAGCTCATGGCCCACCGAACTCAATCGGAAAAGACTTCGCGCTTTTGAACGTCTCGTCAAAAGTCGCATTAAGGATCACAAAGATCGTGACTGGGACAATCTTCTCTCGGGGATCGAGCCAACTCACCAAGCCTATTGGGATTTGGCCCGATCCTTGAAGGCGGACAACACAGTCTCGATTTTGCCTCCTCTCACCCGTCCCGACAATACTATCGCGTTCAATGACGACGAAAAGGCTGAATGCTTAGCTGAAAGCCTCGAATCTCAGTGCTCCCCTAGTTTAAATCCGGTCGATCCTGTTCACCTCGATACGGTGAACAGTGAAGTCGAAAGACTATCCGCTCTCCCGCCTTCTGCACCTCCTCTGCCCTTAGTCAAAGCCGCGGAAGTTCAGATGGTCATCAAAGGTCTCAAAGCTCGTAAAGCCCCCGGAGCTGACGGAATCAGCAATAGGGTTCTTAAGAACTTCCCCCTCGCCCTTATCTATCTTCTCGTGAGCATCTTCAATGCTGCCCTAGATAACTGCACTTTCCCCGACGCCTGGAAGGCTGCCACGGTCATCGGCATTCCCAAACCAGGCAAAAACTTTACGCTGCCCACTAGCTATCGTCCCATTAGCCTCCTTAGCTCAATAGGCAAAATCTACGAACGTCTCCTACTTAGTCGCATATGGTCCGTCATATACGAACTAAAACTCCTTCCCGACGAACAGTTTGGCTTTCGAGCCCGACACTCGTGCCCCCAACAGGTACTCCGCATCACGGAGTTCCTGTACTCCAAACTCTATGACCCAATTTATCCCGGCCCGGCGGGGGCTGTCTTTCTCGATGTGGCGAAAGCTTTCGATAAAGTCTGGCATAACGGCTTGATTTACAAGCTGTTTAACTTCGGCATGCCTGACAGGCTCGTGCTCATCATACGAGCCTATCTTCAAAATCGAAGCTTTCGCTACCGCGTCGAAGGCACCCTCTCTAGCCCTCACCCGGTGCGTGCTGGTGTCCCTCAAGGCTCAGTCATCGCACCCGTCCTATTCACGCTGTACACCAGCGATATCCCTCGTACCGACCACGTAGAGCTCGCTCTGTTCGCTGACGATACAGCCTTGTATACAGCGAATCAATGCCCCAACATCATAGTCATTCGATTGAATAGAGCCCTCGCTCAGTTAGGCGATTGGTTTCGTAAATGGCGCATTGAGGTTAACCCGTCGAAAAGTGCAGCAATGCTCTTTACGTCGGGCCTCTTCCCGCCCCGTATGCGAAACAATTGCACCTCCCTGTACGGCGAACCCATTCCCTGGGTCGCCAAGACCAAATACTTAGGCATCACCCTAGATGAACATCTGAACTTCAACTCCCACGTTAAAGTAGTCCGACAACGCGCTAAATTCGTTCTTAATCGTCTCCATTCGCTTATATGCAAGCGGAGTAGGATGTCCCTTAGAAATAAGGTGACACTCTACAAAACTTGCATTCGTCCAATCATGACCTACGGCTCGGAAGTTTTCGGACACGCCCGCGCGGTTCGTAAACTCCAAATAGTTCAAAATTCGTTCCTTCGCAAAGCTACCGAAGCACCCTATTACGCGCGTAACGTTGATCTTCACCGCGATCTTAATCTCGAGTCGATTGCTGCGTTCATAAAACGCGCCGCTCGGCGCTATTATGACTCAGCTCCGCACCATCCGAATCCTCTTGTCTCTTCTATTCCAGAGTATCCAGTCGTCTACGAGAGGCCAGAGCGACCACCCGACGTCGGCGTCCGCAATAGGCGGAAATTCGTGTTCATGCCCAGAAGACCAAGAAACGTTCTTGGCGATCCAGACGACGATATCACCATCGCCAACGGCGAAGTGGTATCGTCTAGTCATGATAGTTAGGTAGTTAACTTCACTCCGGCAACAGCCCAAGCCGAGGCTCGTACCTACTAGAGGTGCCCTTGCGCATGTTGTCGTAACTTCTCTCTCTAGGCGCCTCGGCACCTTCAGTGCCCGCCATAGTCCGGTAACACTAAAACGGCCTCATAGGCCATTAGTATTAAGCCCTCCGAAAAAAAAAAAAAAAAAAAAAAAAAAAAAAGAATAAATGCTTTCTACTCAAATGGCTAATGTTTGATTTATACAATCGGATTTCGTATAATGCTCTCAGTGTACTTATCCAAATATAAAGGTAATAAAGGTATAAACAATCATATAGGTAGAGTTCATAGAAAATCAACCTCAAAAGTTTCCCAGTAGTGGTAGACAACAGACAGGTGTAGACACAGTTACCACACAAAGCTACTGGACGCAAAGATTACGCAACGTGTATGAACAGTTTCTACACTTAGTTACCAATGTCTATTTAATTTTATGTTTCGGAACAGTTACTAAACATGCAAATTCTGTTACCACTTGTTACTCCTCTGAAGACTGTCTAAGGTGGTAGTAGGTAGAGATTAATACTATTAAAAAAGCATTACTACATAGCGTACTCAAAGAAGTTTGAAAAATACCAATAACATTGAAAATGCAGCAACAGCATCACGAATCAATTTATATCAGCTTCAACCTATATTTTCGAATTAAATTATACAAAATGTAGACCATAAAGAGCTCACCGCTACCGATTAATATTCCTGTTATTCTTCAATTGTCTCGTTCTGAAGATATATCTGTTGCAGACCTACCTATTGTCCCCCAAGGACTTACTACTGACTCTGCACATAGCCTATTATTTAGAAAATACACCCTTTCACTCGAAAAACAACTTTAACTCCTCATCTTAAGTAGCGGTTTCACTTGACACTGAATTCCAGGCCAAAGCTTTTTGTTAAATATTCGATTACAACCCGTATGCGTATTAAATTATAGCTTAGTTTCGGATGAATTTGTCTGGTTGTTGGTACGTTACACCATGAGGTGGTTATCGACATTGGATAAAGGGCCACCATTAATCGTACAGAGATAATATCGGCTCAGTAATCGCGGATTGCTAAACGATCGGTTAGTGCACTCGTTGGTTTGGTGTCGATGGCCCTATTTAGGTTGGAGATAAGGGATTGAAAACTGAGCTCAAGTTATAATAGAAAGCATGCAATTTCACTTCCAGTCATAAAATTATTCAGGCCAATAGATAGGGTGACGTGTGACCCTATGGACCAACTTTCATCTAGCTAAGAGACAGCAGCCTAGTAAATGTCGATACGGTGAAGATAATAAAAGCTATTAAAACTAGAGTTCATTACGAAGGTTTTCTGCTTGTCGTGGCTTGTTATTTAAAACCAGTGTGATGATAGAATGGTGATTATGATGATTTCTATATAAGGATAAGAAAAGAAATACATCAAGTTAAACAATCTGGTCAAAGAGAACTTCAAAGCGAAGTGTTTGTCTGAAGCAGCCTTCATTAATCATTCAAACTCTAGAGTCCTCAAGCCAAGTTTAAAAGATAGCCACTTCAAAAGATATCAACAAGACAAAGGCAAAGGAGTTCAGAGAGCAAGAGAAGAACTCACGTGTCTCAAAACCATTACCACTACATGGAATCTTTATGCGTATTACGCAACTGCGTATAAGTAAGTGAAGGTAATTGAAACGATTTATTTGTTAACTTGTGAAGGCTTGTGAAGGGTAAAAAAAATTACACATACACCATGAAATAAGATAAAACCAATCTGTTTGAAATTTGTGCTATTTTTATACCTTCGAAACAATAATAAAGTGTAACAGATGCACAATCATTTTTTTGCAGAGAAGAGAACCCTTGAAGCTCATACTCCCTCAGCTCGTCAAGCCATCAGGTTCATTTATAAAAATACCTCAAGCTCGTCATCCAATAAATACTGGAGAGAAAGGCTTTATTAACGTCGACTTTTAGTTCAATACATACCTAATCAGGGTATCCTACATGCCTGAATAACTTCAGCAACATGAATAAGGATGAAGACTGGCATGTCCGAGAGGTCAATCATGACCATAGTCCCCAATAAGCCTGGTCAATGGAGACTTTCAGACGACGCCTAACTTTCATTTCCTTACTATACAGAAATACAATAAACGTTACACGGAAAAGTGACACTAAAACAAACTTTTTTCAAACTAAAAAAATTATATTTTAAAAGCGTAAATTTACATGAATTTCAATACCAGTGGTTAGTTAAGTAACCAAATTAACTAAAAACTTGAAAAAAAATACCGATCTCAGGTGTTTATATACATTAAATAAGGATTAGAAAATTTAAAACGGCAATACTCAAAAAACTGTTTTTTTGCATTGTGACGGTTTGGAAATAACGGTGCGTTTTGAAGACTACTTTTGCTCACTCCACCACACTTTATATCCCCATTCTCTGACAACCAAACTCACAGCCAGAGATATATTAAAAAAAGGTTCATAAAGAGCATAGAACTATGCTAAAATAAACTGGAGGTTATTAAACCTAAAGGTACGCTTTGAGTAAAGGTCGTGATACACAAACAACGTGAGCACACATTTATAAGCTGACGTCTCGTCTGATATTCATACGCTATAGATTACCTACTCTAAAGTAGGAGAATCTTTGAAGTCTCAAAGAAGGCCAAAAAAATAACTGTATCCACAGAGCACGGTTGACATTCAGATGTAGTTCAAGATCTTTTTAAGATATGGGGTAGAAGCACGTCCAATAATGGAAGACCAGCGTTACAGTAACTTCAGCTGCCGTAACATTTTGCTGAGTGAAGACCTATTTTGCGGTCACTTATAGTTATTTAAGTTAAAGAGTGTAGGTACTAATCTGATTATGTCTAACTTAATTTAATTCAATAATAATGTATTAGAAGAATTAATATATATATAATGCAGGTACATTGTAATGTACCTGCATTATATATATTAATTCTTCTTTTTTTCTTTCAATAATATTTTGGAACATTTTGTAGTTTTATAATGCACGTCTCACTGCTGGGAAAAGGCCTCCACCCACTCCCTCTGTTCTCTCCAATAAAATAATTATTATAAAAAATAAAACAAAAAACAGGATTGTAATGTATGTGTATCACTGGCTTTACCGCCGCAGCTGATCAAACAAAAAGGTTTTTCACACTAGCTATGAAATCCGGAAAAAACCTACACGTTGCATATTGTTAACGATGAACTTATTTCACCTCGAACATCAATTAAAAAAAAAAAAGAAAATCTGCAATACCGTTCTTCCTGAAACCAAAAAGTATCTAAAGGAATATCAGGAATATATTTTTATATGCGACTAGCAAACCCAGCGAACTCCGTTTCGCCACCAGATTTTCCCTGAATTTTCTTTGCTATAAACCTCACGGAGCCCGAGACCTTTCCAACGAATGCAAAACCGTGGAAATCGGTTCGTGCGTTCTGGAGTTCAGGAAGGAAAACCCGACTTATTTTTATATAGTAGATATTCCTAATACCTTTGTTACAGCTTGGCCCATCACTACGGCACTGTCACCGTAAAACCATCTGCACGAATCTGGTAAGAAAATATCATTCGGATCCTTTTTTGGTTCGCGTGAGGGCATAGGAGGGGTAGGCAGGTTTTGAACAATATATAATAATAGTGTACCTACGAATTTGGAGCGTAACTAAAACACTCGCGGTAAAAAAGGCAGTAAAATGGTCAGACTATTATGCAAGAGAATATAAGGGCCAAAACAAAAAATAAATGCTCCTATTCAGGCCACTACATAGAGTGACGTGTGACCCTAGGACCAACAACTTTCATTTGGCTAAGAGACAGCAATGTCGTTTAGTAAATGTCGATACGATGAAGATAATGAAGGCTTTAAAAAGAGTTCACTATGAAACTTTTCTGCTTGTCACACGATAGTAGTTCTTTAGAACCAACAATGTGATGATGAGGAGAACACCAGAACAGTAGGTAATATATAAACTTGGCATGTAAATGATAAAACCAATTTGTTTGAAATTTGAGCTATAGTTATACCTATGAAGCAAAGCTAAAAATACAATAACAGCACATTGTGAGCCCGCGATTTCATTAGCTTCGTTATCCCTGATGAACATAGGCTACATATCCCGGGAAAGTAAAGTTTTCCCGAGGGAACGCGGGTAACACCGCGACGGACAGCTAGTCGACTAATAAAACAAAACACAGGAACTAAAACAAAGTAAGGTTCATATAGGGCATAGAACTATGTTAAAATAAACTAGAGTTTATTAAACCTAAAGGTACGCTTTGAGTAAAGGTCGTGATACACAAACAACGTGAGCACACATAAGCTGGCAGACGTCTCGTCTAATTCATACGCTATAGATTACCCATCTTCACAAAATTGGAAGAGTCTTTGAAGTCATAAAGAAGATAAATAGTAACAACTGTATCCACAGAGCACGCTGGACATTCTGATTTAGCGCTAAATCTTTTTATATCTATCACACCCAACTACATTTTCAATAAACAAAAAAGGATTGGAAATGTTTAGGCCAAAATTACATTTTAAATAATAGATAATTATGTAAACCGAGCATGTATGAAGAATGTAATGAGAGTGAATGAGGCGAAAGTTGTGTGTCAGGATCGTAGCGACTGGAGATCCGTGGTCTCTGCCTACCCCTTTGGGAAAGAGGCGTGACTTTATGTATGTATGTATGATTATGTATGATTCGAGAGCTGGCGACTTTTTGGCACAAAGAATCAGCATTACCATTCAGCGTGGCAATGCCGTCAGTGTTTTGGGCACGATTCCGACTGGCAGTGACCTGGATCAATTGAGCTATCTATAGATCGTTTTTACGACGATCCTTAGATAGCTTGACTGATTCTATTGTATTTTGTAATTTTATGTACATATTGTAGTAGCTTAGTTTGTGTAAATAAAAATTGTTGTATGTATGTATAATTATGTAGGTACTTAATAAAAATACATGCTTATCCAGCATGTGTATCACTGGCTTTACCGCCGCAGCTGATCAAACAAAAAGGTTTTTCACACTAGCTATGAAATCCGGAAAAAACCTGCACGTTGCATATTGTCAGCGATGAACTTATTTCACCTCGAACATCAATTAAAAAGGTTTAATAAGATATTGAATTGATTCAGGCGTGACTTTGCGGAAGTCCATTGTAAGATATAAAAAATGGTAAGGAAATATATAGTACCATATAGTGTGTGTAGTATAGTGTTAGATTAGCGGATTGGTACTATATATTTCCTTACCATTTTTAATAGCTTAAGTACATTTACTAATAAGTAAAAAAAACAAAATAGGTTTACAGTAAACCTATTTTGTTTTTAAAATCTACCAAATTTTACTTCTTGAATTGTTCCAAAAAGAAGATCTTATCATGGCAGGAAAAAACAGCAAAATAAAATTGTAACAGATGAATAAAGGACATGAAGCAAAAAATTGCGTATTATTTTCTCGAGCTCCGGCAGAAAATATTTAGTTTCATTGTAAGCTGTAATTGGAAATGTTAGCCGTTTGTAATTACCAATGTTTGTGATAGTTTTTCCGTTTTTTAAAAGTGATTGAATACAATCACCTACAGCCTGACCATGAAACGTGACATAGTTATTTCTCAGAATAAATCAAGAATTAACCATACATTTGACAGTTTGCACTCAGGAATAACTATACCAGGTTCAATTCAATTAGTAGACGCCCTAGACGTTAATGCCAGCAAGAAAATGGTCAGATTATATGCGAGAGTAGGTCTAAATGTATGGGCGAAATGAACAAATAAATGCGCCAGAATTTTCAGAAACAATGCTGATAGTGATGATTTTAGTGAAAATAACAGATGCATGTAAATGCGACGGCAAATTCAAAATTCAAATTCATGTTGTTACAATGGTCTCACATTTACACACACAAAACAGAGATCATAATGCATAAAGGACAGGAATTTCGTCTTTTCCTGAGAACTACCATTTAGAAAAATAATGGTAGTATCACTTTTATTTTGCTGTGAATAATGTAAAAAAAAAGTCGTAACTACAAGGATGACATAACTCAAAGAAAAAGATTTTTCTATTTCTTTCCTAGTCGGCAAACGACAGGTTCATTGGTAGTTAGTACTAACATTCCAAATATAAATAATTACAGTAGGTATAATTCACGTGTTATGCTGAGAGTTACAATATTCAGAGACTAGTTTACTATAACATCATCTAAGCCTGTATCGAGGAGGCCTAATTACGTAAATTTATACTGTTTTATAGGTTTCGGCTGACAGTTCACGGTAGATTAAGTAATATTATAAAGTGATCTGGCTAAGCGTGCCTACTGTATACCTACCCAAGGGGAAGTGCTAGAAGCCGAGGCAGACCAGCAGCCAGGTGGGTGGATGATATAGAGGCCATTGAAGGAAAGACATGGATGAGAACCGCACAGGGCCGATTAGAGTGGCGTTTGAGGGAGGAGGCTTATGTCCAGCAGTGGGCTATCATTTGAGCCAATGATGATGATGAAGCGTGCCTAGCAATAGAGACATTTTGTACTGCTGTAAGACAATATGAACAAACAAATAATTCCATACAAAATAGTAAATAACCACTACCAACAAGCAAAATTTCATCACCATCCTAAATAAAATAATACTTTCCCCAGCCTCTCCAATTTTGTAATCAACAATCATGCTATCCATAACTCCATAGATAACCAGAAGTACCAACTCATAATGTCATACAACCGTCACATAAGTCACAGCAAGAGTTTGCATTCACCACCTTATTTCAAATATGACAAGAGCTATTTTATTTCTTGTTTTCAGGTGTGTACACCAAGATGGATTCACGTAAATGACGCGTTAAATTCGCAACAAGATTAGCGTAAATGACGTCATAAAGCAAAATTACGTTAAAATACTTCTCAAGCAGACCTTGTTGAAGACAACACTTTAATGTGTCTTATTATAATCATTATAAATAGCTGAATCATAGCTATCCTTTTAAAACTTTCGTTGATTATCAAATGTCGCCGGCAGATGAACTAGCCATTTCATGATATACCTAGGTACAATATGAAAACATGTAATTGGTGCTTAGTTTATCTTCGAAATCTACTTAGTTGTTAAAGATAAAGATAAAGATTATTTATTTACATAAACATGTGTAAATGGGATGATTACATTTTAGGTAAGTTTTGAAACAACATGTTTTACCGATTTCGGTGTGCAAACGGAGAGAATGGCATGCTTTTTATATAACTGTTTTGTTTTTCGAATAAAAAAAATAAAAATATCGTTCAACGACGCCAATTCTCGATTTGCCTATCTCACACCCGGTAGCCAAATCATCGAACGAATGATAGCCTTATCATTCGTTCGCGGATTTGGCTAGCGATACTGATAGGCCTAGGCAGGCATATCATGAAATGGCTAATTCGTCGACCTACTGGCGACATACACGGACATTATAGACATTAAAAATGACAATAAAGTACCTACATACAATATTAAGAAAATAAGGTAGTTAGCTAATCAAGGAAAATCAAAAGTTTTTTTTTTTGTTTTGTCAATGAAGCAAAACATAACGTGGATACGAAAAAGAAAAAGCAGAATAATATTGAAGAGGAAAAATCAATTTAATTTATCCGATGTTTTCGTAAACCAACAATCATCCTAACACCCTAAGAGTCACCTCATTGTTCAGCACAAAGAGGGCAGAAAAAAAAGGTTTAATAACGGCTCCAATGCTACTCCAGTCATAACTTAAGGCAAGAACGAAGCTTTTCTCGGACGCGACTTTTTTTAACTACAAAAAACCTCGTTTTATGATATCATTTCTCACATAACTCAACATTTTGAATATTTATAGCAAACTAGCTTGTTAAAGGGTAATAGAGTTTTAGGCTCAATGCGCACACTGAATTGGCAACGACACGACGTAACAATACATTATAAACCTTAAGAACAATGTAACAAGATATAGAATGGAAAGAGGTATGGCGAAGCTTCCTACCGGCTCGAGCAGTCTCGCGTGGTCGCGAGCTATCAAGGCGTTTCTATATCTTGTAACATTGTTCATAAGGTTTATAATGTCTTGTTCTCGCG
This sequence comes from Epirrhoe alternata, assembly GCA_963565295.1. Classification (NCBI taxonomy): domain Eukaryota; kingdom Metazoa; phylum Arthropoda; class Insecta; order Lepidoptera; family Geometridae; genus Epirrhoe; species Epirrhoe alternata. The sequence continues at coordinate 11,016,833 of OY751392.1, forward strand.
CGTCGCGTTTAAGCTAAATGGTGAATATTTGACAAAATCTACTAAAAATATATGTATAATGTAGCAAAACCAAGATGAATAGACATTTGCCACGTCATTAGCTACGCTCGTTTTATTCTCCTGATATTCCTTTATCATACATTTTCAGTGGTCAAACGGTCACGTGGTCAAACGGTCACGTGGTCATCAGTGGGACACGATGACCTAAAGATAATAAGACTGAAGTGACTGAAAGAAAGAATGTGAAGAAAACGAACAATTTATATTTTCAATGACGACTTAAAATCGCGTCTGTAGTTTTTTCAGGAATAAGGCGAGAACTGTGCACGCTGAGCAAAACAATAATAAAAATAATAAATCCCCTTCAAAGCCGACTGACAGACGCGAAACTATTCGACGACGGCGAGAGTGGCCAAATTTTCAGCGAGACTACTATCTTATCCTTTCTACTTATAAAATGTACAGTCGGCGTCACCAACCTGGTAGCTCCCTAATAGGCAGTTTGTCTGTGCGAGCCTCGTACGAAGGGGTTACCAGTTGGTGACGCTGACAGTAGCTGACAGAAAGAACATTGAAATAGGGCAATAAAACAATCTATATTTTAATTGGGAAAAAAATATGCCAGTGCATTGGCGTTGATAACAAAACTGCAACCTTTGTTTTTTAGCAACGCTCGTTCATTATTAAGAAAGACATAGCAGACAATTATACCGAGAGATACGCTTCATCTGAATTTCCACTTATTACCCTCAACTTTGATGAAGAAGAATCTTGTTCAGTATTCTAGTTTTTTTTGTCTGTGTGTTTTGTATACTAGGAAATTGTTTTTATACCTACTGCAATGTTGAGCTACTTGCTGTTACTTCCAATTTATTATATTTCTTATTGTAATAAATTATCAACGTTGCCAATTTAATTTTTGCTTCACTAAAAAAAAATATTTATTAAAAAAATCCTGAATTACGCAAGCATCAGAGTCACCCTTCTCAAATCCCGTCACAAGCAGTGTCTCAGCAAATCCAAACGAAAATACTGGAACTGTTTTACATGCTAAAACAGAAAATTCAACTTGAACAACTAAGAACAATTGAACTTCTCGCTCGGCGGTGCATGACAGGTTTCCAATTCGAAAGGGCAGGTTCGAATCCTGTCAGGTGCTGGAAACGTGAGACGCAAGAGAATTAGGAAAAGGTGCAAGCGAATAGAATTTTGGAAAATTCGAAACACGTATGTTTGAGGTGAAAAAATGCTGGAAGCTGAATTGATGCCTCGTAATGCATGTCATACGGGTGAGTGAATTAATTAAGGGAAATGTACTATCGTGCAAAAAAAGAGTAACAAAACATAACTCCGCCGCTCATAGTGCAGCCAGAATTTGGCTGAACCAAATTAAATTCCGGGAGGAATATCTCAAGTTTTCGGAAATTTCAATTCTTTTACCAACCAATTAGTTTCCGATATCGAATATGACGGCTTTTCGACGAAATAAAATACCCTAGTCCGCTCAGAAAAAGTTGCTCGCACGGATATTTCCTAGAATGTCAAATTACCAACTCCCCAGGTGGACTCAAAGGTTAAGGCGGGATCGTGAATCTACCCGTTAAACCGATCCGACATTTTAATATCACACTAGACGCGTTTTGGTGTTCCGGTTAAATACCGCACCTAGGGTTGCACTGAGTGATGGTGTTTTAGATGTAAGCAAATTCCTTTCTATCGGCATCAGAAAATGAAACATAAAAGTTATAAAAACAGGGTAGGCAGATAGAAGATACCCAATAAGTGTTGAGTAAGTTTTGATTCGAATGCGTAACAAGTACATATTACAATAAAAAAATATCGACAACAAAACATACATACATAAAGTCACGCCTCTTTCCCAAAGGGGTAGGCAGAGACCACGGATCTCCAGTCGCTACGATCCTGACACACAACTTTCGCCTCATTCACTCTCATTACATTCTTCATACATGCTCGTCGGTTTAGGGTACTTTTGACCTGGCCCTTCTCCAAAATGTCGCCAATTTGATCCAAAAAGGTTTGCCTAGGCCTTCCCCTTCCAGCTGTCCCATACACACTCGCCTCATACACTTGCTTTGTCAAACGACTGTCATCCATCCTCTCTACAACAAAAAAGAGTCAATAAGAGTTTTTTTTTTTTTTTTTTGTGATTTTATTTTATTTATTATTGGAGAAAAGGAAATATATGACCCAAGCAGTAGAGAATCTCCTGGAATCGTCGGTGCAATACGTGGAAGCTGCCATAATGGTGCAACAGTGTCTGATGCTATCAAAGTGAAGATCCTGATACATGCTGGCGTTCTAGAACTTTTTTGTAACGAGATTGATTTGTCAAAACACGTTGTAGTGCTCTTAACGAATACTCTTAGTCCGTGATGTATGGGAGTCACGTCTAGGAGTGTCGTAATAGAAGAGACCGTGGAAGAGAGACCTTTAATTGTGGCTGTAGATGCAGATTGCACATGCACCTGGTTTCTGTACGTAAGCTCGGGAACGCTTCATGGATGAATAAGTGCTCAGTGGCGCTGGCGCTTACAAACACAAACAAATCTACACACACAATCAAGACCAGCCCGCCTTCTCGAGTTAGAACAACTATACCGGCTGAATAGATATAATTTAAAATGCGCCAACCCTACACGAGACAGTGCCGTGCGCTGGCGAAATTGAACTGTTGTTCCGGAAATGTATTAGTGCATTCGAGAAACCCTCCCTGTTCGATAATATTTTAACTTTATCTCATGTGCAACGAGAATTCCGGTGTAGATGCACATTGTTTGTTGAATATAAAATGCAAGACCTTGATTGTGTAGAACAGTGAGACCCAACTAGCCAAGACGTTACTAGGTAATTGTGTTAAAGTAATCGTGTTCACTTTATAGAATAGAAAATTGATAAAGATGCCAGAACTTGCGGTGTGATAATAACAGTATCGGAGGTTACCACCAAGGAAAAACGAAATAAAACAAATTAAAAAACTATATTGCTATAAATAAAAGCGTTCGTGGTCGTACTTGCTTAGTCATTCTTGATAGATCGTCGAAGCAACGTTCGAAACGGTCCGTAAGTGGATAGGCGACCGCTTCGGAGGGCACGTTGAATTGTCAGTCCCGGCTATTTAAGTCGTTAAGCCACGACGGAGAGAGAGTTGTCAACTGTCTCATACGAACTTAATATTGCTAAAATAAAAAAAATATCAAATGAAGGAAGTACAGGTGATACAAGTAAACCCAGGACCGAGTGCAAGTTGAACTCTCAAGGCCATTCACTCAAATTTTGATGACCATCTTCACCACGATGAATTCCAAATACAGATTTTATGAAAAGCAATAATTCTTGAAAAAATACTGGGGGAGGTTGGTTGCCCATAGTATTTTTTTAAAACGAATAATCAATTATCGTGCTTCATAAGAAGTTAGATAGTACAAAATCAGGACTTTATCTCGACTACAAAGCTTTATGAAACACACCAACAGTACATTTTAAATTTTGCTCAATTTAAAAGAAAAATTTCGAATTTTTAATATTTTAGTCTTTTCTATGTGACCCGTCTAACGTAAAGTTTTCTAATATTAAATAATACCAAACAATGAGTAAGGCATAACTAAAAACATTAGAATAGGTTTTACACTTTAGCCGCCACAACCACAATAGTCATAATAGTAAAATACATACCCTAAAACACAGAGCAAAAAAAATATGTGAACCATTATTAAACACGAGGAAAAGATGAAAACAAACAATTACCTACAGAAAATTTTGGACAATAGCAAAAACTTTAAAATTCTCAATATTAAGGATGAACTTTTGCAAAGACAGTTCTGGATATTACACTAAAAACCAACTACTGAAAAACTGTATAAAAATAAGACTTTCTACCAATACCTACTTACGATAATCACCACGTTATAGAAAAAGTGTCTCGGCCCCCCGAACTTTTGGGTTTATCGACAAGTTCAAAAAAACTGACGAATACAACACTAACCATACACAAAAAACAAGAATCAAGAATCAAAACTACTAAAATGAACGGTAGAAAACGATTTTCACAGACAACTCCAATTTTTATTTCCTTTTCACCAGAAAAGCTCAAGATTTATCACAGACATTCACTACGTATTTTTGGGTGCCTCTACTCCGACACTTATTAGAATATTCAAACACATAATACACAACACCGATACAAAAAACTACGAAAAATATATGTTTCATTTCTTGCTGCAAAAGTCAGAAAAATCATTTGATAGATTTCTTCTTCTTTGTTTTATTCTTTTTGTCATTTTCAAATTCAAATGTCGAATAAATATTTTTCAGTGGTCTTCTTTTCAATATTCTAAATTTGAATGAGGTTTTACTGTCTTAACAAAAAGTTTTTACTATTCAAATGATCCCCAAACTCGTATTACTTCTTGAAGATCTAAAGTCCAGGTAGTAACGTAGGCAGTCAAACCACAATACTTAATTGCTTAATTTGGAACAAAACTGGGAGTAAGCTTAACTTACTTTTAGACAAACAGGACATAGCTTGAGAAAAAGAGTTTTTGCGTTGTCCGCTCTTGAAAAATCGTGTCCTAAAATAGATGGGTGACCGCTAGTGGCGTTATCAAGTATGTCGAACAGGTAGTACCGTCGAATTCTCTCAAAACATCATCATCGTCCAATTCACATCAACAAATAAGAAAAAGGCATTGAAATTATTAGCGTCTTACCATAGAACGTGACATAAAGTTATTCCGGAGTGTAAACTGTCAAAATGTATGGTTATTCTTGATTTATTCGGTGGAATAACTTTATGTCACGTTCTATGGTAAGACGCTTATAATTTAGGGCACCAGTTGGGAACACGTTCAGAGTGTCGTACTAAGATCGGAATGCTGAATTATTTTTAAAACGTAGACTAGCCCAGGTTGTACAATTCCAAGCAGGAAAAAGAAACGTAAAATATAATGAGAAAAGACCACTTCATCACGAGAGCTAGACACAAAACATTTATGACATTTTCGTATAAGCACTGAATACTTTGTCCAAACTCTGAGCGAGGGAATATAATCCCTCTTGCTAAGTACATAAAGTCGCGTGATCTGCATAATACAAATTTGCATTTCCACGGAAAGTTCGCGGGTGGATCAACATTATATTCTGACGCATTTACACCGACCGACTTACTTTGTTCACTCGTAGTATTTTTACGCTAGTCTCTGAGAATATTCCACCTTGTTTTTCTCGTCGTATCTCTAGTTCTTATGAACTAGTGTGATGAAAGGTTTTTACTGCACTTGTAAGAGGCTCGTTATAAGCATTTGACACATGTCATATGTATGAACTTTTTAGGTTCTACCGAGAAGCTTAGTTTATGTACAAGTGATTGTACGAGGGGTCTTAGGAGGTTAATAAAAGAGACACTTTAACCTTCTTGGGTTCTACGCTACGACATGCCGGTTTCACCGTTTGAGAGAACTAGTAATAGGTACACATTGCACAGGTGCGCATAAACATTCAGACAGAAAAACTTATTAATGCACGACCGAATTAAAATCCACGACCTTATGATCGGAAGGTGTGGATAGTTTTTTGACAATCCCACGATGTTGTTATTTACCATTCTCACATTAAAAAGTAAATCTTTTGAAACTTAAAATTACTTAATGTACAAAACACAGCCAAATCTGGACTAGTACTATCTTCAAGCGCTTTGCAGTAGTTTCTTCAATATTCCCCGCACCGCATTCGGTGTGACTGCGGTGTATACACTCAGTAATAAAGCACAAACTTCTTTTCAAGTTAATTTGCTCTGGAGTGATGTCGCGAAATATTTGTTTAAAAAATGCGTTACGTACTTTTGGGGTTGTTTTGCATTTTTCATTTAAAAAGATCGTAAAAACTCGCTGTTAGTCATTTGAGAGCTTGATTTGGCTAACTCAAGTTTAAGACAAGAAAGTCTTATAAATATTTGGGAAGTACCTATAATTTACTAAGCCACACCTTTATCTTATCCTGTCGTGGGTTTGCAGGTTCGAATCCGGTCAAGCACCAATTAGTTTTTCAAAATTATCATTTACATCTTGAACGGTGAAGAACAAAACATCGTGAGAAAACAGTCTTATAGCATAAAATTAAAAAAAAAACAGCAGCACTCCAGGAGTGCCGGCAGGAGTGAACGGTTCTAAACTTGACAAATCTCCCGGTGTCGGTGAGCAGTCACGTGACCATTTCAAGGCGAATCTAAGAATTTTTCTCATCTCAAAACTGCCTCACGCGCCTCAAGAAGTTTTCAGTTTCCACTTCAAAAATGTGTCAACATTTTGTTTTCAAAGTCTTTTAAAATCCGCACTGCTGCTTCTAAAGACTAGAAGAGAGAAGGAGACCGTGTGTGTTGGATTTTGTTCAAAAATGCGCGGATTCCCTTGAAAGATGCTTCCTTTTTATGCGTTCACTGTTTTGTTTAGGGGAGTGAACTTAAGGTGCGTCCACTTTTTACGATCCAAGTGCAAAGTACCGAGTTAATCAGGCATACTCTACCATTATAAATATGAACCAGTATCTCATAAAACAGTTCTGGTGCCATACTATGGCCTTCAATTCAGTTTGGGTGCTATCCAGTTAAGGTTCCTAATCTGAATCGCCAAGTTTTCATGACGTTTTAAGCAGAAAATTGTTTTACTTATTTGGCGAATGTAAATAATAAATATATATTAATATAAATAAATAAGCATGTGTGTAAATGTAATTAATGTTAAATATGTAAATACATATAAATAATACATAAGTTCGCCACACATTGAAACGCTTAGTCTGTACATGGCTTTAGTTCGATAACACGACAACAAATTCCTTTTGATAATACTGTTTTTCAGTTTACTATGCCAGAGGTAAATAGAAATTCTTTTAATTAAGCGTGATTACGCTCATCTTTGGGACTATTAAACGTTTACTGTTGAGGAAGTATTTTGGTTTAACGGCATTTTTATAAACGTAGAAGAGGCGGAAATTTTACAGCTCAACCAATCCTTGGAGAAATCAGTCTTTTTCGTGAAATGAAAGAGAAAATAAAACTTAAGCTATGTTAAACGAGTCGGGTCTCGACTGTTTAACCGAAGATCGTGGGTACGAATTCTGTGCATTAATAGATTTTTCGTTACTGGTAATTGACCGAGCGAGCGCAGCGTCACAGCTTAGAGATTGGCCAATAATGCTTTTGTCCTTCTGTCAGTTGGCAATCTCCTACAGGTCGCATTATTCAACCGATTGTGATGAAAATTGGCACACAGGTTCCTTGATTAAAAAACTTTTATCGATTGCAATTTTTGATTGGGCCAAAAATAAGGGGGGGGGGGGCTAGCGTTATTTATCAACGGACTTTAATCAATTTTAAAATGAAAATTAAGGACTACATTCTACAAAAATATATTAGAAAAAAATCGAAAAAGTGGAAGGGAGGAAAGCGGTGGGAAGTTTTTTTTAGCTTTATAAAAAGGACGTTTTTCGTCAAATTAATACGTACTTATACCAATCAGAGTCATCTCCGCCTTTACAAGACGAACCCGTAGACACCAGATTCGATCCCTAGGACCAAAGGAACGCGAGTAATTACTAAAACTTACTTTTGCTTAAAAGTTTACATAGGCATAGGTAAGTAAACCTATTGGAAAATATAAAGCATCTAAATTTCAATTTACTTCGCGAGGTCTACTGTTCTCACAGAACCACATATTTAAGCAAAAATACAAGCTTTATAGTGGAGGAAAATATCACGGAAAAACCAGATAGTGGCGATCGGCTGTAAAAACGTATGAAAGATACGACTGCAAAATGTAATCAAGTGCCAAATAAGCTGGTCATGCTTCTTATTTCTTCGTAGTCGTTCGCTCTTGACAGAGTGGTCGTGGTCGTCAGATCGGGAGTTGTGTGGCTCGCTTCACAATTCTGCGCCATTCGTCTCTGATGGTGGTCTTTCTGGTGCACTCATTTAATGCCGGCCACCCACGATCAAGTTTGCCGTCCAGTCTGCAGCGGACTGGATGGGAGTCCAGTAACCTTGACGGTGTATTGGTATGGGTGTGCATGACAAGCGAAAAAGAACTTCGTTCTGCCGACTTGATCAAGTTTGCAGCGCTGCAAACTGGACGGCAGACTGGATCGTGGGTGGCCGGCACTTAGACCCTTAGGTCTGTCCAGCCCTGCCTTCACTTGGTCCGTCCATCTCATTGGAGATCTACCTCGTGGCCTTGTAACCTTAATCTTACCCTGAACCACAAGACGTTCTATGGATAGTTCTCCACGCCGCGACACGTGCCCAAAGAACGTGAGGATGCGAGACTGTACGAGAGATGACGCTGCTTGATGCCGAGTTCTAGTGAATTTAACTTCTTCTTCAAACGATCATAACTAACTTGATCTGAGTGATTTATTTTCATTTTACTTTAACCTTGAACTTGTTAAAATTTATGATTGTCATTGTAATGATGTTCCCTTAGGACTCTCAAGTCCTAAGCATACGGTCCTACCAAGTCTGTGTAGGAGCGGTTTGATTGACAGTACTTATTTATTCATCCCTGTCCTTTAAAAGGGTTGGGTCATTGACCCTACTATTGATACTCGATTTTACTTCAAATTGGTAACGGCCTATTTGCTATTAAAAATAAACAAAATAATATATCGAAATACCTTTTTATTAAAAACTTATAAACTTACACTAAAACTTAGTTTAATCATTCTTTAAATTAGTAATACCGTAATGTTTAAAATAAGTCTTTCCTAAATAATAATGGTATTTAAACGCGATATAATCCTGTTTATCTTATCTAAATATCAGTTCTATTAAAACTTTGAATTTGAATTTAACTTTACCTATTAGGGCTTCTGTTAATTGCGCATATTTTTACTAACACAAAATCTATTGATAGCCGGGATTTGAACTAGCAAGTTGCAACCTTGTGATTGAAAGTCAACGAATCGCCGTTCATCTCTGGGTAGGCTCAATCCATTGTAGGCCTTATTCTTGGCTGTGTAAGGTTCGAGGTCAAGAGCCGACCCATCTTCATCAAAAATTACATTCATCTCTATACAATAGTCAATTCAAATTAAATTCGAGTTTCATGAGTAGCGGCCTCAGAGGTCCCTTTAAATACAAATAACGTAACCTACAGGGAACAATGTTTATGAGTTTCATTGAGCGAAGGTTCCATGTATTCGCCTCTAAAAAATAAATAGGTATTGCCTTTTCACATGTGCACTGATGATTCTTTTATCCTTTGTTTAAGGAGAAGCTGAAAGGATGACTTAGGTGCTGGGTAACCCTATTTAAACCTATACACCGCTATTTTATGACTACAAAAAAAATGTTGCAGCAGGTGCAGAAAATGATAATGGCATGGTCAGAACTTTTTTTTATTTAACTATCACAAAGTTATCGAGGATTGTAGTCAACCAAAACTGAACAAAATTTTATGAAAACTGTACAAATAAGTACTACAGACAACAATTGCGTACAGACTCTCATTCGAACTATGCTCTCGTATCATCCCCAGTCAGTAAAACCGCAGTAGCTATCAAAAATCCATGTCTGACTCATCTCGTCTCCTTTTGAGGTTATAATTTTTTTTTCTCTTTTTTTGAGTTTTAACTACAGAAATATGATCAGTTACAGACACCGAGACCATGGTTAAAATTTTTATGGTAATTAAAAAATAGGGGTGTATAAAAAACCTGAGAGACCTCAAAGGCCGGCAACGCATCTGCAGTGCCTCTTGATGCTGCGGTTGTCTGTGGGCGGTGGCAATCAATTACCATCAGGTGTGCCGCCTGCTCGTTTGCCCCCTCTACCATAAAAAAAAACTGAGAGTTGATCTACCATGTCATCTTCTTTTATTTATAAATTTAAGTTTTTTTTTCGTTTCTCTGTTGATTTTTTTGTTATTTGTCATCAAATTTTATTGACCGATAGTGTGCCGGTAGTACCTACATAGGTAGTATGTATGTAGGTAGAAAAACTATAACAGAAAACCAACTGTAGGTAGGTATCTAAAGTTGATTTCTGTTATAGTTTTTCTTTAATTAGGAAATACCTTCATAGGTCTATGCAAAATATATGTGGTTTTACTTTTTATATAGAAGCCTCGAGTTGCGTTAGACATTCTGTCAGATCTTTTTTATTTCTTGTACCTAGATCATTTGATGATGTCTACCATGTCTAAGGGCGTAGTCAGAGGCATATGGCATCATAAAGGCAACATAGGAAGTAGTTTTTTTTTATTTATTTAAACTTCACTTAAATTACATTCATAAAGAGCAAACCAAAAACCACGAAGATTTGCCCGAAATGCAGATTAGATGTCTAAAAGTAGGTTTTTATGTATATACCTAAGTTTCATGCCGTAACTCATACGAACTGGCATTTTGCTAACTTTTATATTGATAAATGCATAATTCGTCTATCACTGTACAAAACACCAATTTTTGATAGTGGTACGAGTTGGTGAACGAAAATAATATTTGATTTGCTCACTTTGTTTTCCTTTACTGATTAAAAGCTTTAAAATTAATTTTTCTTCTCGTCGTTTCTCTAGTTCTTTCGAAGATTGTTGAAAAGTCGATGCACGGACTCGAACTTACCTTTGGATGAAAAATCTTCTGATAAAACGGCTGTGTCTGGTGCCTGTGAAAAGGGACATAAAGGACATTCGTCCGTAGGTGTCCATCTGACAGGGGATACGACAGGAATGGAGGCTGTACCTTTCAGGTGATGAATAAACGAATGTCCTTTTTTGTTTTTAATACAACAAATAAAACTATTGTGCTTTGGGATTTGAGTATACAGCCAAACCAACTAAAAATGGTTTCGCTCTCTGTGGAATTTGAACAATTTTTGTCTTAGATGAAGTCATGCAATCATAGGGATCATATGAGTGATCTCGTGGCAGTGGCCTCACGAATTAGTTGTTAGGTCGTGAGTTCAAAACCAATCTTCACAAACTTGACAAAGTTGTGTCATTCTTATACTAACATTTTTTATGGTTATTCATAGGTTATACCGATAACCGTTGGGGTAAACGAGTTCTTGAGTGGAGACCGCGACTCGGCAAACGTAGTGTAGGATGCCCTCCGGCCAGGTGGAGTGACGATCTGCGAAAGGTTGCTGGCAGAAGCTGGATGCGTCGAGCTGAGGACAGGGCGCAATGGCGCTCATTAAGGGAGGCCTATGTCTAGCAGTGGACTGATATAGGCCGATGATGATGATAGGTTATACCTGTATACCTATATATATACCTATTTGTAAGGTTACACCTATAACCATAGTTTATTAGTAAGGGCCGATGTCACTAAGAAGTATTAACTTTGAGTGAAAAACCCAAGCACTAAGTAAGTAAGTTCGTATGAGTCAGTGGCCAACTCTGGTGACGGAGTTATTTAGGCCGCCTTAAGGCCTCCGTCATGGCTTAACGACTTAAATAGCCGGGACCGACAATTTAACGTGCCCTCCGAAGCACGGAAGCGCTCAGATGAAAATGACACTGGCGGTCACCCATCCACTTACAGACCATTTCGAACGTTGCTTAACTTCGACGATCTATCAAGAACGACTTAGCAAGCACGACCACGAGCGCCAAGCACTAAGATAATACCGTAGCTTAGTCAGCTCCACACGTATTGACGCGCCGCGCCGTCTTTCCTGTGGGCCAGGCCGATTAAGCTGAGAGGATGGTTTAGGTGCTGGGCAAGCCTATTCCATCTCAAACGATGTCCCAGGCACTACAGCGTCCCGTTAAGTGTAGTAATATAGATAGAGGCTTAAGTTTTACTAGGTAATTCTACATTTTTTGACGACCTCTGTGGCGCAGTGGGTGAAAGCCCGCTTGAGACGTAGAAGGTTGCGGGTTCCATCCCCGCCGCGGGATAAATGTTTGTATGATCTGCAAATATTTATCTCGGGTCTGGGTGTTTCTATGTATAATATGTATGTATTTACGAACAAAAAGTATATAAGTAGTACCTATATCAGTTATCTGGTTCCCATTGTACAAGCTATGCTTAGTTTGGGGCTAGATGATGCTGTGTGAAATTGTCCAGCATTATTTATTTTTATTTTTTAAATTGTCGAAATAGCTTATGGATTCGATTAGGTTAAAAAATTGTGTCAAGAAAATTAAAGTACAAAACACAGTTAATGGTTTTTAGGTATTACGTAGATAATTTACTATCATTTATTTTATGAAATTGAATTTAATGTAATTGTGTTTCGTCAGTGGACAATTTGCTTTAATGATAATACATTTCAGCTATTTTCGTAATTGAATTTCGATACGTTTCTATATAAATAAATTGTTTTATCGGCTCTCGCACACAATTTGATCAAAACCGGGTTTCAAGTTTTTTGTCCTTATTTTTGGAATTTAAAAAAGATAATATTTTATAACATGTATGCCGCCAGTGTTTTGGGCACGCTTCCGACTGGCAGTGACCTGGATCAGTTGAGCTATCTATAGATCGTTTTTACGACAATCCTTAGATAGCTTGACTGATTCTATTGTATTTTGTAATTTTATGTACATATTGTAGTAGCTTAGTTTCTGCAAATAAAAATCATTTTACATGTATTATGAATGTGTGTTTAACAAAATTCTATTTAAAAAAATCTTAGTATTACAGTAGTCTCCGGAGCCGTAAGAGATAAATTCACCACTCAGCTGAGATCGTCAAGCGTTTTCAGTTTTGTGGAGAGCACAGTATGGGATGAACCCTCATGAAAAAGTTCCTTAGTTAAGCACACTTGAAAGGATACGTTGTCTGCTATTTAAAAAAATATTTCATTAAAACATTGAATAATAGATACTCAAACATAATGACGTCCTTATACTTTGTTTTCTTTAGCAAATAAACTACTCTGCGATGGCTTGCTCGCAGAGCACTCATCATTTATTTGCTGTACACGAATTCAGAATTATGAACAAATTGTGTATGTGAATATTGTTTTGTAAACTGCGTATAGCTCCAGAAAACGAAAAAGCAATTAGGCATTTTTTTTTCATAAATGAATGACAAAAAAGGTTTTTTCTCCAATTCCAAGAATCAGGTAAGAACCAATACAATATTAGGTAACTAAGTAGGAAGAGGATTTCGCGACCCGTAATCTTGACTTTTTGTGAATCTACAGTGAAATACCTCTTCATCGTTTCTGCTACCAACTCTCCCCACAAATATATAGGGTAACCACGAGTTTTATGTTTTAATAGCTCACTAATTGATCACACCACACAGTGTGACCACATTGACCACTAGTAAAATTTTCTATTAGTTGCACCAGTGTGACAATCTGGTGTAACTACGAGTTCGTATTCATTTTGACATGATTGTAGAGAAAAAACAATGAGCAATACCCAGAATTGACAAGTAATTTATTTATTTATATAGAACAATTACATTGTCTTTACAGTTTAGAATACTGAAGTAAGTTCTGAACATTTTGCAAGTAGAAATAAAGCTCCAAATATCGCTCATTGCCCTCAAATACTTCAAAAAATCAAGGTTTTCAATAAAAGGAAAATAATGAAGAGCGAGAGAATTTCATTTCCATCTGTCAGATTCCGATAAAAATATTTCAAAAGGGAATATGCCAATAAAATTACACATGCGTTCCTTATCGTCTCAGGTATGACTGACGGGAGAGCGGGCCGTTTCTGAAGAAACCTTTTGAGTTTTATGCGTGTCTTAATGTTGTCTAAAACATTTTGTTGTACGTAAAAACTGGAGCAGCTGAGTCACTCTAACTTAAACAAAATATTGAATGAATGAGTAAAAACTCTTATGTCTAATTTGTGTAAATACAAATTATATTGAGCCGTGTTGGCCGAATGGAGATGTACCTCGACTTTCAATCCGAAGGTCGTGGGATCGAATCCCGGCCGTGCATCAATGGATTTTGCGTTTCGTAAAATTTATATGCGCTTTAACACGAGCTCTGAACGGTGAAGGAAAACATCGTGAGGAAACCAGTTAGTATACTTATAGGCGGCGATGGGCAACCTGTCACGTATGGAATACTAACTTCTGCAAGATGTGGGCATGTATCAAATATGTATTTGTACATGCCTCTGTCTACCCCCTTAGACATCTTCAAAGGATCTGGAATATAAAGATCTGAGAGAATGTCTACCGCGCCTTGGGGATACAGTTGTGACGCTGTTTACGTTTACGTATTACAAATGATATAAGAGAGTAGTGTTGGCTCAACTCTGGGGGGTTATACCGTTCGTTTTTTTGTTCATTTGATGAATATTCGGATGTTTCTTACTACGAGGCACATTGTAATCGGTCGATAAGATCAATGTTTTTACACGAACCAAATATTACAAACCGAAAAATTGGCCATTGAAGTCAGGAATCGTTGTAATAAACATTTGAATATTCATCAAACGAACGAAAAAAAGAACGGAAATACGGACCCTGGTCATCATCATCATCATCATCATCTCCCTGCCCTTTTCCCACATTATGCGGGGTCGGCACAACATGGTACTGGTACTTGTTAAAATCCCAAAAGGATTGATCGCTCTAGGAATCCATACTTAATAATATAAATGTGAAAGTAACTCTGTCTGTCTGTCTGTCTGTCTGTTTGTTACCTTTTCACGCCTAAACCACTGAACCGATTAGGCTGAAAATTGGCATGGATAAAGTTTATATCCCAGGGACGGACATAGGCTACTTTTTATCCCGAAAAAATCCCTAGGGACCGCGGGTTACACCGCGGGAGCACAGCTAGTACTTACATAAATTAATGGCTTAGCCGAAAGGAATGATGTTTGTAGTCTATTTGCATCTATCTAGCAGCTATTAATGAATGAAGTGTCCATCAATTTGTTATGCTTCGGGAGATAAAAGTTTTTATAATCACATTGAAATAAAAGCTGGCGCTTATTTGACGAAATGTATCACGTAATACATAAACGTGGTCATACGCTTTTTGCAGGCTTCTAGTTGTACATACATACATACATACATAAAGTCACGCCTCTTTCCCAAAGAGGTAGGCAGAGACCACGGATCTCCAGTCGCTACGATCCTGACACACAACTTTCGCCTCATTCACTCTCATTACATTCTTCATACATGCTCGTCGGTTTAGGGTACTTTTGACCTGGCCCTTCTCCAAAATGTCGCCAATTTGATCCAAGAAGGTTCGCCTAGGTCTTCCCCTTCCAGCTGTTCCATGCACACTCGCCTCATACACTTGCTTTGTCAAACGACTGTCATCCATCCTCTCTACATGCCCAAACCATCTTAACATACCTTTCTTGATCCTCAACACTACATTTTCTTTCACTCCACACTGTTCCCTTATCACACTATTTCTCACTCTATCATTCAACGTTGCCCCACACATACTACGCTTCTAGTTGTATGTGATCTTAATCAGTGGAGCTATCTCTAGATGGTTTAGGATCCTTTGATGGCTCAAAAATTCTAGTAAATTTTGTAAAGCTAAAAATCATTATCATCATCTCAGCCATCTAGCGTCTACTGCTGAACATATAGGCCTCCCCCATCGAGTGCCACAGCGATCGATCTCGTGTAACCTGCACCCAACGGCTCCCAGCAACCTTTATAAGATCGTCTTTCCATCTAGTGGGGGCCACAGGATTAGCAAGATGAAGTGGCAGTGGGCGGGGCACATAGCTCGTAGAACTGACTGCCGTTGGGGCAGAAAAGTTCTCGAGTGGAGGCAACGCACCGGAAATCGCAGTGGAGGACGGCCCCCCACTAGATGGAAAGACGATCTTGAAAATAAATATGATACTCGTACTAACCATTTTTATATATTTTTTTCCCTAGTGGCTTAGCCATTTCGCATAGCAATGTAACGACGTCGATCAAAGTAATATTTTACTTGGAAAATAGCTACAGTAAATAGTCAAACATTCTGTTTGTAATTTAATATGTTTTTCCGGATATTTTCCTCCCCTGCCAATAACTGGAAGAAATTGCCCTATTTTTAGTTCACGGGGGCGAAAGAACTTTTTTGATGTCGAAACATGATACAAGATTTTTGCATAAAATATTGCTTGTATAAATATTTTGTACCTTTGAAACATTTTAGTAAGTACTTACTTATACGAAGCGCTCGTGGTCGCGCTTACTAAAGCCCCCTCGCAGACTGCAGACTTTCTATCGGCCAATAGTTGAGACGGAATATACTTCGGCTCGTAATGAGTATAGTATATGCAGAAATATAGCCCGTCTCAACTATCGGCCGATAGAAAGTCTGCAGTCTGCGAGGGGGCTAATCGTTCTTCATAGATCGTCGAAGTAACGCAACGTTCTAAACATAATTATGAGTAACATGTAAGTGAATAGGTGACCGCCAGTGGCATTTGCACCTGAGCGCTTCCGTGCTTCGGAGGGCACGTTAAATTGTCGGTCCCGGCTATTAAAGTCGTTGATCCATGACGGCCTAAAAACTCCGTTACCAAAGTTGACCACTGAGGTCAACTTTGGTGACGGAGTTTTTAGGCCAACCCAGATCAACTCACTTTTTACTTAGTGATGAAAGTAATTTGACTTAATTATCATCCATAGAGAAAGACCGTTTCTGGGGTTCTAGTCATGATACTAAGGGAGGTATATAGGAGTAAAACGTGAGGAATCATAACTATAATTAATTATAAGTAGCACAGCGGGCCACGGAGCGTGCCATGCTTGGCATCTCCCTCCTCGATCACATACCCAACGTAGAAATACGACGTCGAACCAAGGTCGTAGACGTAGGTATGCGCATCGCAAGTCTCAAGTGGAGATGGGCAGGACACCTGGCTAGACGGAAAGACGGAAGATGGACTGCAGCAATTACGAAATGGTGGCCCAGAGATGCACAAAGACCACGAAGCAGACCACCCGCCCGATGGTCGGATGACATCGTTAATGTAGCTGGGCAAGCGTGGGAAAGGACTGCACTGCACAGGACTGAAAAGAGTGGCGATATAGAGAGGAGGCCTATACTCAGCAGTGGGTGAAACCGGGCTGAATAGATAGATATTTTGTATGTCATTAGAAAAGAACTGTATCGCTTTTATGAGAATAAATGTATTTAAACCTAAAACGACAAATACTTATATTAAACAATAAAAAAATATTCTTAGTTTGCTCTCAATAACCCCTATAGGCCAGTAAAAGCCAGTGTCCAGAACGACCTAGGCTTGATAAGCTCTCTCATTAGTAACTATAAAGCGATAGGTACGTATTCTGATATCAGACTGGATGTTCGCGATAAAGGGTCGACGACCGCAACTAGATCAATCAGCGTTATCAATCCGCGGTTGTGTCGATATAAAAAAACAACAACATGATGACGAAAGATAACATTAAGGACAAACTACACGTACCGAGTGAGGATGATAGCTAAATGATACAAGGCCGAGCGACTTTCTTATGCTTTCGTGAGCTGTTTATAGTTTGAAAAAAAAAGACAGTAAAGTAACTTCTTTCACTTTATTTTTTTAATTTTTAAGTTTAGAACCGTTACCGAAACCTCGTTCAAGTTTTCACTTCTGTCGGCACTCCTGGAGTGCCATTACTTTTTTTTTGAGAATTTAAGATTCCTTACAGATGTCAGAAGGGGTATGGAGTGTTAGCTGTGAATAAATTAAATCCGGTCACTGATCTTGAAGCCAACACGTGCCTGGAGGAAAACCTTAGTTCGTGTTTATAAACACGCGATGAAGGAAAATGTAAGTCAATGTTTTTTAAGACCACGTCCGCAATCCACATCGCTAAACTAGTCCAAGATTTATTGTAATTAGAACTTCATAACATGCAGAATTGGATCGCCTTCCAGCGTCTGTATTTCCGCTGAGCTACGACCCTGATGTTTTTTAAGAAAAGAGTTAATAGGCACCTTCTGGGTGGGCTCGCTCCTAGACCTCATTCTTGCCTGTTTAAGTTTCGAGGTCAAGAGATTGTGTGAAAGAAGATATGGGTAAGAAGGGAGTGAATACGAAGATGACGAGTGATAGGGGAGAGTGGAAGAAGAGAACACGTTGTGCCAACCCCGTATAAGCGGGATAAGGACAGGCAAATGATGATGATGATGTCAAAGAAGGTTATCCAGAGATGCGTCTGCGTATAATACCTATTATAAATAAAATATTCCTTTAAAAAACTAAAATAAGAGGCTAATAAAAATAGGATTAAATAAATAAATAATAATAAATAAATAATGCTGGACATTTCACACAGCATCATCTAGCCCCAAACTAAGCAAAGCTTGTACTATGGGAACCAGATAACTGATATACTACTTATATACTTTTTGTTTGTAAATACATACATATTATACATAGAAACACCCAGACCCGAGATAAATATTTGCAGATCATACAAACATTTATCCCGCCGCGGAGATCGAACCCGCAACCTTCTGCGTCCCAAGCGGGCTTTCACCCACTGCGCCACAGAGGTCGTCAATTTTTTGCTACAAGATTGCTACAAGTCAAAAGATCATCTTCTAATACAAAATAACATTGTTTTATTTAAAAGTACATAAAATAATACACAAAAAAACAGACTATTATCGGTGAGACAGGTCATTCTGATAACAAGGTCGATGAACTCTGATTATATTTTTTATCATATCGTGTCACCTTGATAGTCTATTATCTAACGGGAGTTAAGTCGATAGATTACCTATCAAAACCAACTCGGGTAACGAAGTTTTTAGGCCGCCTTGACATGGCATAGCCGGGAACTTAAAAACGTGCCCTCCGAAGCACGGAAACGCTCAGGTGAATACCACAGGCGGTCACTCATCCATTTACAGACCGTTTCGAACGTGCTTCTTCAACGATCTATCAAGAACGAGATCGGATCATAGTCTCTATCAGCCTCCTCGCAGACTGCAGACTTTCTATCGGCCGATAGTTGAGACGGGCTATACTTCCCCATACTCATTACAAGCCGAAGTATATTACGTCTCAACTATTTGCACAACATCATTAACGACCTCTATGGCGCAGTGGGTGAACCTTGGAACGCAGAAGGTTGCGGGTTCCTCGCCGCGGGATAAATGTTTGTATGATCTACAAATATTTATCTCGGGTCTGGGTGTTTCTATGAATAATATGTACGTATTTACAAACAAAAAAGTATATAAGTAGTATATCCAGTTATCTGGTTCCCATAGTACAAGCGTTGCTTAGTTTGGGGCTAGATGATGTGTGAAATGTTGTTTCTTATTAACATAACATTCCATACCTGGTATTCTAAAGTAAAGTAAAATAAAATAAAAAAAGACATAAATCACTCCGAACATTTTGCATTAATATAAATTATTGTAACGTTGTCTGTCCGTATGTTTGTTTTTCCTTTGCTAAAACGGCTTGAGTGGATTTAAATTTTTATTCACTACAACTTCAAATAACAGACCGAATACGAGCTGCATTCCTAGACAAAAGTTTATGACGTCAGCAAAAAAGCCGCCCAGCTCAAGTGGGATTGGGCCGGCCATGTCTGTCGCATGTCGGACGACTTGTGGGCAAAGACCACAACCAAATGGGTGCTCAACGCAAGACGTCCACGCGGCAGACCACCACGGAGATGGCGGGACGAGTTAGATGTGCATCTTCCAGATTGGCCCACTGCAGCCATGGATAGGACAAACTGGAAAACAGAGAGGGAGGCCCTGCAGTGGGACAATATAGGCTAAAATAAATTAATAATTAATAAATAAACAACTTCAATGAATTTTATACGTTCATCATTACATAAAAGGTCAAACTGTAGTTTCAATAAACATCTGTTAATAATTCTCTGTAATTCTCAATTGGGGATGGATGCGTGACGAAGCGATTCCTGTGCCAGACATAATCCCCAATAACGCACATTCAGACCATTAGAGCATATTATTGCTGACACAGCTATACCTTAGTGCGAACTGATAATTTATGGATGTGCTAAACCAACGTGTCAGTTCTGAAAGAACCTATGCTAGAGAAAATTAAACGCTTATCCGCTATCTGCCTACATCGAGAACTTCAGAACTTCGGACACATCGCACGTAAGCGGTGACTACTTGGAAAAACGTATAATAACTGACAAAATAGAGGGCAAAAGACCTGAAGGGGGGAGCCCGATCGTGGTCTGATCAGATTTCAGAACATCTGAACATGGCCGTCAGTTCCGTTCTCTGTCAAGCCGAAGACCGTGGCAGATGGAAAACTATAAATAAACGAATTCTTGCACGGAATAACGATCCTCAACTGTAGGGCAACGATTTAGGAGGAGGAGGGACTAGAAAAAAGGTTAGATAGTTCTACTTCTGCTCTTTTGCGATAGCTTTCGTTCTTTTGATCTGTCTTCATCATCATCTTCTACTTCTCTTCCAATTCTCTTAACAGCCGTATTATCTTTTGACCCATCTTATAACTAAATATTCAAGCTTTCGCGACCATACCGTGAAGAACTAAGGCAACAAATAAAAAAATAAATAATAAATAAATAATGCTGGACATTTCACACCGCATCATCTAGCCCCAAACTAAGCAAAGCTTGTACTATGGGAACCAGATAACTGATATACTACTTATATACTTTTTGTTTGTAAATACATACATATTATACATAGAAACACCCAGACCCGAGATAAATATTTGCAGATCATACAAACATTTATCCCGCTGCGGGGATCGAACCCGCAACCTTCTGCGTCTCAAGCGGGCTTTCACCCACTGCGCCACAGAGGTCGTCAAATACGGGGGCCTAGCTTTCTTTCGATTAATTTGAAAACCATAATTAATTATTTTTTTATTATTCTCTGTAGCGCAGTGGGCGAAGGCCCGCCTGCGACGCAAGAGGTTGCGGGTTCGATCCAGCGGCGGGACCAATGTTGTCTTAGGGTCTGGATGTATCTATGTATAATATGTATGTATTTACAACCAGAAAAAAAAGTATATAAGTAGTATATCAGTTATCTGGTTTCCATAGTAAAAGCTTTGCTTAGTTTGGGGCTAGATGATGCGGTGTGAAATGTCCAGCATCAGCATCAGGGCAGGGAGATGAGTCTTCTCTTGCTACCTCCACAGCCTTTCTTAGCTTCATGGCGAGTCAGTTATGGGTATAGCTGCCCAGTTATAGCTGGTGAGGCTTAGCTAATGCACCGCAAGCAGTGCAATACGTGAATCAATTCGGTGGGCCGACTCGGATTAGTTTTGGTAAGGTTCAACGGATTTAATGATGTGGTTGGTAGTGTTTATTCACCTGACCAAGCCTTATTACAAAAGGAGCTTCTTGGCTTCAAATCCTTACAAAACTCTTGTTCTGAAATTACTCATACTCCAAAGTAAGGCTGCCGATTGTATAGTTAAGGGTCGATTCACATCTGACGGAAGATCCGTCACACTCGACGGACTAACGTATCATCCGTCGAGTGTAAACGGTCGAGTGTTTTTCTATACATTTGTCAGTTCTGGCGTTCCGCGACCGATAATCCGCGACGGATCTTCCGTCAGATGTGAATCGACCCTAAATTCTAAACCGACAAATTGGTCCTTGAGGTTGACATTGTTGACAATCGATAAGTCTGTAGAGTCCCACAAACTTATCTGAACCGGTAAGGGGGGCGCTTGTGTTGGCAGAAAAAATAATTTTAGAGTAAAATTCGTTAGTTCCTCTTTTAGCCACTGGTTCAGATAAGTTTGTGGCACTAATTCTGTAATTATTTATCGTCCACAAAATAAAACATAAGTAAAAAGATATTATAAAGTACATGTACTAAAAAGCGAGCTTAACCCTAAAAGGCTTTTCTACCATCAAACCTTAGAGTATAGGAAAAACCCATGAACAAAAAAGTGGATGTGTAGTGTACAATAAAACAGAAAGTTATTATTAGATGTTATTAAAATACTTCTACTAAATTTTTTAAATTATAAAATATACTAAAACACACATAACACGCCTCTGACTACCCCCTTAGACATCTTCAAAGGATCTGGAATACATAAAAGATCTGAGAGAATATCTACCGCGCCTTGGGGATACAGTTGTGACTCTATGTTACATAAAATGTTCTTAAATATAATACCCAATATACTAAATAAATACCTACACAAAGCCTAGTCCTGGCAAGTGCTCCTTTAGACCTCTCGCAGACTACAGACTTTATATTGGCCGATAGTTGAGACGGAATATACTTCGGCTCGTAATAAGTATGGAGAACTATAGCCCGTCTGAACTATCGGCCAATATAAAGTCTGCAGTCTACGAGGGGGCTTACCTTCGATTTAAAGGAGATAAGCGATTGACTACTGCGGATCGCATGGGGAAGATAATTCCATAAGTCGTGTTTTTGTCGGACCCAAACATTCACTAGATAGAGAAGTCACAAGGCCTAGGTTGGTATCGCCAACGCTCACCTGCCCCCTAGCCATGATAGAAATCGCAATAGAATAGAAATCGAATCGACAGATAACGCTGAGTCACATGCGTCTTACGGCATTAATTTCCAAAAATTCCAACATTTTATGTCAAGTATCGCGGCACGTGAGTACCTGGCTCATGTAAATCGTCAGTTTGACATAATGCCAGGACTCACGTGCCGCGATACTCGACATAAAATGTATGCAATTTTGAGAATTAATGCCATTTGACGCTACTGGAGTCTCAGCGTTATCTGTCGATTCGATTTCTATTCTATTGCGATTTGTGACATGGTTATGGGCCTGTTCAGATTCCACGATCCTAAACGGTCAACGCCTAAGCAAGCACTTCAAATCCGTATGAATGTACAAAGGCACAAACTAAACCTTTAGTGCAAGGTCTCCAATCCCTTTGCATTTTAATGTAGCAATGACCCACAAAGGTTTTCGTTGTAATTATCCATTTATTGCTGTCTAACATTGAAATGAACACGATACTTGAAGGGCGAATGGAATTACTAGAAGCGATGCATTTGTATACATATATAGTAGGTACTGACTGACTCACTTTCAGATAAAATACAAGGCCAGAATCTGTGCTATGGATGCTACGGACTTATTTAATGTTAATGTGAAGCGCTCGTGGTCGTGCTGAAGCGCTCGTGGTCGTGCTTGCTTAGTCGTTCTTGATAGATCGTCGAAGTTAAGCAATGTTCGAAACGGTCTGTAAGTGGATGGGTGACCGCCAGTGGCATTTTCATCTGAGCGCTTCCGTGCTTCGGAGGGCACGTTAAATTGTCGGTCCCGGCTATTTAAGTCGTTAAGCCATGACGGAGGCCTTAAGGCGGCCTAAAAACTCCGTCACCAGAGTTGGCCACTGACTCATACGAACTTACTTACTTTTTTACTTACTTAATGTTGTTCTCTAGTTTGATCATGTTCAGTACCGATATGCGGGTAGTTGCTAAAGAAAGAAAAGAAAAGAAAGAAAGAAACTTTTATTTGGTGCCACAGACAGAAGAATATACATATAATGCAGGTACATTGTAATATTATTGAATTAAATAAAAAATAAAAAAAACTTAAAGTTATACTTCAACATCATCTCAGCCATCTATCGTCCACTGCTGATAGGTCTCCCCATAGATTTCCACAGCGATCGATCTTGTGCCTGCACCCAACGGCTCCCAGCAACATTAACCAGATCGTCTTTCCATCTAGTGGGGGGCAGGATTATACTTACATTGTCCTAAATGTGAGAAAATGTCTACCATGCCTAGAGACACGAACTTCAATGGAATGAAGGACAAAGAAAAACTAACTTTTCTTTGTTTTTCATCTCGTTGAAGTTAATCCACATTATGCAGCTCATAAAATGGATTACTACTAAGCGCTTGCCCTTAAGACGCTGTGTGAAATTTCCAGCGCTAATCTTCTATTTATCTGAAAAAGAACTTAAATGTCTGAATGTCCAGAGAAAGTACCGTTTTTAGGATAAGTAAGTAAGTATGAGTCAGTGGCCAACTCTGGAGTTCAGGATTAGTTATGTAAGGTTAGTTCTTGGAGGTAAAGTCGAGGACCTATTTACGTTTTACCAAGTTGAGAAATGAAAAGTCTTATCGAAATCGGTTCCGACGGGATTCAAACCCGCGACGATCAGACGATCCTCCTAAAGCCGGAGTTCCTTCAACCGCTCGGCCACGGAACCTACTGACGTCACAATCGAAGGTTTTGATAAGCTCATATAGCACCGGTTAGCGCCATCTACACGTTTCACTCAGTGAACTCATGCTCATTGTCCGAAGTTACATGCAGAATCAAATGACGAAGAGATGTCGATATAGCTAAATCAATTTACCAAGTGGCAATGCCGCCAGTATTTTGGGCACGCTTCCGACTGGCAGTGACCTGGATCAGTTGAGCTATCTATAGATCGTTTTTACGACGATCCTTAGATAGCTTGACTGATTCCATTGTATTGACGACCTCTGTAGCGCAGTGGGCGAAGGCCCGCCTGCGACGCAAAAGGTTGCGGGTTCGATCCCCGCGACGAGACCAATGTTTGTATGATCTACAAATATTTGTCTCGTGTTTGGGTGTTTCTATGTATAATATGTATGTTCTATATATACTATTTGTATATATAATATGTATTTATAAACAAAAAGTATACTTTATGCAGTATAATCGTCATCTTAGTACCCATAACACAAGCTCTGCTTACTTTGGGGCTAGATGATGCTGTGTAAAAAGTCCAGCATTATTTATTTATTATTATTTTGTAATTTTATGTACATTTTGTTGTAGCTTTATTTGCCAAGTTGTCTAATTTGCCAAGTTCGAGGCTACTGTTGTCGCTCTACATTCAGTCCGACACGCAAGTTGAATCATACTATACTTCCTACATAATTAGTAATTTCATGGAGCTTCGATGTATTTAGGTTAAATTTGCTACTTGGTCAAACAACAACAATGAATCAATAATTAAAAGTATTTAGTTGTGGTTGCCGTTAGAACTAAGATGGGCTTGCAACCTGTGACGTGTGGAATGGCAACTTCTGCAAAATGTGAGCATGTGCCAAATGTGCCTCACTCCTTTTTTTGGATACAATCGTAGTTCTGTGTCTGTTTGTATTGTGTGACATAATTTTACCGACCTCAAAGCGGAGCGAAGTGCTCGTGGTCGTGCATGCTTAGTTGTTCTTGATAGATCGTCGAAGTTAAGCAACGTTCGAATGGGTGACCGCCAGTGACATTTTCATCTGAGCGCTTCCGTGCTTTGGAGGGCACGTTAAATTGTCCTCTCAGACCTCAAAAATGGAAGTTTTGTACTCTTTGCACCTATATGCTACCAACATTTACTAGATTTTTACTGAATAGTAAGCCCAAAAAGGTTCAATAAAATAAAGCACTGCTAGTTTAAGAACTTTGAAGTTTGAGTTCGGTAGATAACAGTGGAAATATCACAAGTTATTTTTGGTAAAAAAAGTAAAGTATTCTTATGAAACTTTTGTCTAAGGGGGTAGTCGGAAGCATGTCTAAATACATATTTAATACACATACGTGCCCACATCTTGCAGAGAATAATAGAAAAAGATCTGGAATACATAAAAAAATTGTAAGAATGTCTACCGCGCCTTGGGGATACAGTCGTGACATTGTTCTGCTGTTTTTATGAAACTTTTGTAAATAAGTAGTCATTTAAACCAAAACATGTTTACTCCAAAGTCCACCCATTGGCATATTGACAACATCCTGCACCTTAGTTCACCGAGATAAACACTATTTTCGTGTTAACATCTGTAACAATTTTCCGCAGTTTCCTAATTTAGTCCTTAATACATGAGAATAAGGGCTACAGAATTTGCGTCAGTATTTTGTTAGCAATGCACTATCATTGTAAAATGTGTCTTAATCCGTTGATATAAGGGTAACGAGTTTTCACCTGATCGTCCTTTCTTGAGGTCATTGATCGCTTCCTACTTGTCAAGGTCATGCCGCAACACGTGCTGTTATCACTAACATTTCGTCATGTGACGTCACGATGCACTCTATGCGCACGCGGCGGTAATGTGATCGGAAAGTGATTGATTTAACGTGACAGTGGTGACGATAGGTGGCGTTAAAAGATGACAAAATGGTGGCCTAGAACTGGCAAGAGATTGGCGGACGACATAGGCCGACAGTGGCTCAGGCTGGCACAGGACCGGGAAGAATGGCAAAAGCAGAGGGAGGCCTATACCCAGCAGTGGGTGAAGTTGGGCTGTGGATGATGACACTATATTTTCTTACCTTATGTGGGATCGGGGAACAATTTAAACACTTTATTTTCAACTACTATTTCCTTTTATTGAACACCTTTAAACTTTCACACACAATTAGAGGAAAACAGGAAGTTACTCTATTTTAAATCGTTCACATCATTCTTTCATTTTGTTCACTCACTCAGTCTATTTCTTCCATTCCTCACCGTTCGGATACAATATTCTAATCCAACTACATTCGGATACATCACCTTTCATTTCCTACACTTATTTACCTTTTATCATTAACTAGCTTCTGCCCGCAGCTTCGTTGCTATTTTAAATACCTAGGACCTACTTTTCCAGGGTAAGATCTACAAACAGATCCGTTTTGCCGAACTTACTAGCGTGATTGAGTACCTGCAATCAGATGTAATGAATTCCTGGTACATCATCGGATTTATTGAAAGCTTCTGCATAATGTATGTATGAATTATATATCAGGACAGCGATTCAGAGTTCAGCGGAATGTATTCGGTTCGGAATAGGTCAGACCGACCGCAACCAATCAAAGTGCAAGAAACGTCAGTTTTGTATCAATTCCTGCACTGATTGGTTGCGGCGGTTGACCAGCTGACCGATTCCCCCCCCCGTGGATTCCGATCTTGTCGCGATGGGGGGGCTCATTAGCCGTGGTTTGAACGCCCACGGTGAAGCTAACAGGAATCCCAAGCGGGGACGCTCCGAGTGGGCTTGCGGTTGGGCCCACTCTGGATGCGTCTGAGGCGGGTGCGGAGGACGGAGTAATTTCTGTCCCCCGCAGTCAAGAGGGGTCGCGGGAGAAGAGGCGTGTCGGTGTTTCGTTGCCGTTCGCCCTATCTTCCGCGACCAAACGGTGGCGCACCGTTGTTGCGTTGGCGGTGGGGCCGCAGTGGAAGAGGAGAGTCGGTGTTACGTTGCCGCTTTCCCTGTCCTCTGCGGCCGTTTGGAGGCTTCTCCACGCGCAGCTCTTTAATTAGAGCGCGCAGTGGACGAAGGTAGCGGAGAGCTCTAGTGGTGAGTAGCGGACGCTAGGTGCGGGGGCACCTTCGTCCGCCTTGCACTGCTCACCACGACGCGGGGCCCGCCGTAAGGGCGGGGATCGCCGGAGGGGGACTGGATGTAGAGGCTCTGCCGGTTGCCCGGGCCCCCTCCATTCCAGGCGACGCCGGAAAGGCGCTGGGATGTTTAGTGGGTATACCGGGAGTCCCCGGGAGTCCCACATACCCCTCTCGCCCCCCGGCGGAGGGGATGCGTAACGCATTTTACCCAGCGACAAAAAAAAAAAAAAAAAAAAAAAAAAAAAAAAAAAAAGCTGACCGATTCCGACCCGAATGAAGTCTGAATCATTAGGCTGTTTACATGTTCCTACACATGTTCTGAGACTAAAAGATTCAATCTCTAAATCAGAAAGAATTTCTACCGTTGATTGACGACCTCTGTGGCGCAGTGGGTGAAAGCCCGCTTGGGACGCAGAAGGTTGCGGGTTCGATCCCCGCGGCGGGATAAATGTTTGTATGATCTGCAAATATTTATCTCGGGTCTGTGTGTTTCTATGTATAATATGTATGTATTTACAAAAAAAATATATAAGTATTATATCAGTTATCTGGTTCCCATAATTACAAGCTTTGCTTAGTTTGGGGCTAGATGATGCTGTGTGAAATGTCCAGCATTATTTATTTATTGTTTACCTCGTACAACCGAGGTGGTTTCGTTTTCATTTATTTAGTCCTAAAAATCTGTTTTTTTTTTAAACAAAATACAGACAAGAATAAATGAGAAACGTTCTTTTGTACCACTCATACTTGCCCGGCTACGATCAAAGATTGGGGAGGAGGGTTCTTTCAACAACTTGACCAAACGGTCAAGTAGACCACGAGTGTGCAGCCAAGTGCGGACAGGCTCTGCTTTTGGCTTGTCTTTAAGTGGCTATTAGGTATTTCACTTATCAAACTTTTTGACCCAATAATTTTTTGGTTAAAAAACATTTTTTACTTCGATATTCTAGTATTCACTAAACACCTCACTCTTCAGATCAGTTAGCGTAAAAATCAATCAAGATTTTTACGCGGTTTTTTACGGTTCTAAAATATCCTTGTTTTCATAGTTCAAACAGTATCATTATTTATTGACACCAATGACACTTGTTTGTCGCTAAAATCTATTAAGTTTAAAAACTTGGATGAGCAAGTTTTTTCCTCATGCAAATATTGTCTCAATGACAATTCAAGCACAAACTAGGCTCATGTAATATTTGAAGAGTCAATACACTGATTATTAGGCAAGGTCAGGCACACTTGGAAAGTACGATATACGTGTATTAGACAGTCTGTATCCGGTTCATTAATGGATTGGATGAAAGATGTTAAAAAAGCACGTGCATGAGATGACGTGTCGTACTGGACCAGCCAAGGGTAAACGATGATGATCTATGAAAAAATAGTTGACTATTTTAAGATTGGCCATTAATAGGGACAAAAAGTACGGGACATAGGGGGTGGCCTTTGACAGTAAGACAGTATGGGCTAGAAAACGTATCTCTGATGTCCTAATTGGCCAAACACAAGACAAAGTCGATAATGTTGAGCTGACACGCCGGGATCATGTTTTCCTTCTGTCATGCACGTGCCAATGTAACATCCGCGTTAGCTTAGTGAAGTTCCTTGACTTCAGATCCTGAAGGCTGGCGCGAAGGTACTTGAATTATAGTGGATTACAATCCATTGACGACCTCTGTGGCGCAGTGGGTGAAAGCCCGCTTGAGACGCAGAAGGTTGCGGGTTCGATCCCCGCCGCGGGATAAATGTTTGTATGATCTGCAAATATTTATCTCGGGTCTGGGTGTTTCTATGTATAATATGTATGTATTTACGAACAAAAAGTATATAAGTAGTATATCAGTTATCTGGTTCCCATAGTACAAGCTATGCTTAGTTTGTGGCTAGATGATGCTGTGTGAAATTGTCCAGCATTATTTATTTATATCTAAGATTTCATTTATTTACAGAAACTACATACATACATACATACATAAAGTCACGCCTCTTTCCCAAAGGGGTAGGCAGAGACCACGGATTACATTTACATTTACAGAAACTAAGCTATACAATATGTACATAAAATTACAAAATACAATAGAATCAGTCAAGTTATCTAAGGATCGTCGTAAAAACGATCTATAGATAGCTCAACTGATCCAGGTCACTGTCAGTCGGAAGCGTGCCCAAAACACTGGCGGCGTTTATCTAAGTATATGAATATGATCATAGTAATCCTTTTGATTAAGGGCCAATAACACCACTTGCTGACAAAGTGTCCGATGACGGAGATAGCCTAACAACAACTTAATCTAATCGCACACTCATCCGCGCCGTACGCGCCGCAGTCATTTTTCTATACAAAAAATGCTGATGACGTCAGAAAATGCGGCTCTCTTCTGATTCAAAGTGATCCCAGCGGTCCTACTGAATAAATGCTTTTTGACTTTTGACTTGACTTTTGATGTCAGCTGCATTTTCTCTATTAAATTGGCAGTTTGCCGCGTTCGGCTCGGCTGGACTGTGCGATCACCCTTATTCAACAGATATCTAGCAGTTAAACTTTTTAAATTTGATTTGGAATTTATCAGGCGGATGTTATCTGCTAGATATCGGCCATGTGCGATTGACCCTCAATGTTTAGGTATGACTTTGGCTAAAGATCTTCCAACCCACTATGCCAATGCATATACATTTAGTTACAAGGGCGTAAATAATTGTTTTTCTTCCTCAAACGAATCGATTATCTTAGTTGCCACTCCTTAACACGTCAGCTAGGTTTCATTAGCACTTATAAACTGATTAGTTAGGACGTGAGGAAGGTCATGAAGTTCTAGATAAATTGGTTGAGGTAAGTATTTTGTACCTTTTATTTTACACATTTTTTAAGACTTTTAAACTAAATAAATAATAGGATCACATCACTATCTCTAAGGATTTCAAAGGCGTAGAAAGGAGTAGTCAACGGCATTCTCTTTATTCGATACTAGCTGTCCGTCGCGGAGTTCAGTGGTCCCTCGGGAAAACACTTTCCCGGGATAAAATATAGCCTATGTTCATCAGGGATAATGTAAGATTCTAATGGTGAAAGAATTTTTCAAATCGGTCCAGAAGTTTCGAAGCCTTATTCAATTCAAACAAACAAACAAACAAATCTTTCCTCTTTATAATAGTATAGACTACTACACTTGGTTAAATTGATTTTGAATAAAAGGTGGCCACCTCGACTCCACTATCTGTGGCTGCTTTGAGGTCTTCCTGTGTGGAGGTGTTAGGACACAAGGAGCTCACCAGTACTCCCTAGCTCTAGCTTATGCCAAATATGTAATAGGAAACCTTAGTATACTATTTTAAAACATAGTGGTTTCCTCACAGTGTTTTCCTTCAGACAATCAAGATTTTAGAAGATGCCCAAGAGGCTGACAAAAATTGGGCATCTTTTAAAATCTTTGTGGCTGCAAATTTTGTAAATTGGCACATATCTATCAAAATCACAATAACAAAGGAACACAGCAGTAGAATCACTTACGTATTCTAACTTCTTCTTTTATTTAATGGCAACTACACAACTAGGTATAATTCTGCCAAAGTCAAGTTTTAAATATAGATTTATATCCTGTCAGTCAGTCCTGTCACTGGTTTAGAACAAAACATGGCGGCTTGTTTTCTTCGAAAACTCCAAAGGAAATTTTTCGTCAAATGAGAAATCTTCTTCAATACTCCATTCCATTTTCCAGATCTCCTGTTACGAATGTGCCTTTATGCGATCAGACTGGTCCTACGGCACACGTTTTTTGACATAGACTTAAAACTTTTTCGTCACGTTTAGGGTCAGATGTCATACGCTTTGAAGCCACAAAGAAAACTGTTGAAGTCAAAACAATCGAACATGTTTCCCTGCCTGAGCGTCGCACGCGTTTTGAATGACAATTTTCCTGGAACGTAGCACGAGTTTCGAAGCAATTTCAATTCATACCTTCTTATTGTCGAGTCACAAGATCTGTGGTGAAGCGCTCGTGGTCGTGGTTGCTTAGTCGTTCTTGATAGATCGTCGAAGTTAAGCAACGTTCGAAACGGTCTGTAAGTGGATGGGTGACCGCCAGTGGCATTTTCATCTGAGCGCTTCCGTGCTTCGGAGGGCACGTTAAATTGTCGGTCCCGGCTATTTAAGTCGTTAAGCCATGACGGAGGCCTTAAGGCGGCCTAAAAACTCCGTCACCAGAGTTGGCCACTGACTCATACGAACTTACTTACTTACAAGATCTGTAAAATCAGTGAGGTGAAAAGAAGTGCTTCAAAGTGGCTCGTTTCATGCACTTGACAATGATTTAGACCTCGTTAACCGACTTCAAAAAAGGAGGAGGTTCTATGTTCGGCTGTATGTTTTTATTTTATATTCACCGAGATCTCCGTCAATTGTGAAGCAATTTCCAAAATTATTTTTTTGATGGTGAGACCGAGGTGGTCCCATATACATTTTCCAGGCGGTTTGATAGTTTTTTTATAAAACTGACCATGTTGTGTTTCAATCACAGCATGTCTAGGGGAACAGTAATTTTACATCCAGAACGAAAAAAAGTAATGTGACAGATCATTTATGAAATGTAATTTTACTTATCACCTAAAGGCGGGTCTAGATATGATCATTTACCCGATCCGATCACCATATATCATACCACCATATATCAGCGTATCACGTATCAAGCCTCGTATCATGTTGAGGACGCCTCGATTTGCTCCGTATCCGTATCTCCACAATATATCTGTATCCCCTTCGATGATCGGACAAAAACCGACACAACATGGGTCGGGCTGTATCATAACGGCGTATCGAGATCGCGTATCCTGGTACGTGAATCATCACCCGTCCACATATTCCATCATGATATCGGCGATACGGATACGGTGATCCGCCCCTTGATTACGGATCTCGCGACAGGCGTAATCTCGCAATTACTGCTGTCAAACTTGTGTTAAATGGACGTAGATTAGCGTAAAGGAAGCAATCCACACTCCGGTCGAGTCTGAATTGTCATCATCATCATCATCTCAGCCACCTAGTGTCCACTGCTGAACATAGGCCTCCCCCATAGATTTCCACAGCGATCGATCTTGTGCAGCCTGCACCCAACGGCTCCCAGCAACCTTTACAAGATCGTCTTTCCATCTCGTGGGGGGCCGTCCTCTGCTCTGAAATCTCTGAATTCTGTGTCTGAATTGTATTTAACTCAATTTCGACATGAGCGTGGATTGGTTTCTTTACGCATAACTACGTCCGTTTAACACAAGTTTGACAGCAGTGACTGCCAGATTAGCCTGTCGCGAGATCCGTAATCAAGGGGCGGATCGGGGAAATGATACATATTTGGACCCACTTTAAGATTTTTTGAAGATGCATTGAAAGGTTTAAGCAAACTGGTGCTAGCCCCCCCTAAACACTTATACGTGTGCTGTGTCGGGTTTCGTGGTGTATTTTAAGCAGCCCTGTGTGGAAAATTATTACACAAATATTGTTGTAAGCTATACATTTTACTTTGTCTACCCCCTTAGTAACCTTTAGGCTCAATGCAGACATAGTTGGCAGCGACACAACGTAACAAGACATTATAAACCTTAAGAACAATGTAACAATGGGTAATGGGTCCGTGGGGTTCCGGGGCCCATCGCGTCTTCAAAAATCTTTCAGGGCGTCTGGTCGAAGCGTCGCGTGATTCGAAAGCTGGCGACTTTTTGGCACAGAGAATCAGCATTGCCATTCAGCGTGGCAATGCCGCCAGTGTTTTGAGCATGCTTCGGACTGGCAGTGACCTGGATCAGTTGAGCTATCTATAGATCGTTTTTACGACGATCCTTAGATAGCTTGACTGATTCTATTGTATTTTGTAATTTTTTGTACATATTGTAATAAATAAATAAAATAAATAAATAATATATTGTAATAGCTTAGTTTCTGTAAATAAATAATTTCTATGTAACAAGATATAGAATGAAAGAGGTGTGGTGAAGCGTCGCGCCGGCTCGCGCAGTCTCGCTCGGTCGCGAGCTACCAAGCGTTTCTATATCTTGTAACATTGTTCATAAGGTTTATAATGTCTTGTTTTCATCACGACCTTAAGCCTTTTAGGGTCTTGAATACCTAAATGATCTATAGATGTCTTGGGGAATTCAGTTAAAGTCCCGTTGAGATTCGAATTCACAGAATTCAAAGTCAAGAGTAAACCCCACTAGGGACAACTGCACCTAGGTACATTCATCATCATCGGCTCAAATAGCCCACTACTGGGCACAAGTCTCCCCCCCTCACCCTCAAACGCCACTTTAATTCGACCCTGTGTTATTATCATCCAAGTCTTTACCAATATGGCGTTTACACAATACATATAATAATAATAATAAGCTAATAATGATGGACTTTTCACACAGAATCATCTAGCCCCAAAGTAAGCAGTGTTATGGGTACTAAGATGACTGATATACTACTTATATACTTTTTTTTTAAATTTTATAACGGGACTTAATCGCGTTATAAAATTTTAAATGTCTTCGAGTCGCGAAAGTTTAAAATGTGTACTTTTTTTTGTTTGTAAATACATACATATTATACATAGAAACACCCAGACCCGAGACAAATATTTGTAGATCATACAAACATTGGTTCCGCCGCGGGGATCGAACCCGCAACCTTTCGCGTCGCAGACGGGCCTTCGCCCACTGCGCTACGGAGGTTATAAAATTGTTGTTCATATACTTTATGTTGTACATATAACTAAAGCCGTGTTGGCCGAATGGGTTTGTACCTCGACTTTCAATCCGAAGGTAGTGAGATCGAATCCCGGCCGTGCATCAATTATATGCGCCTTAACACGAGCTCTGAACGGTGAAGGAAAACATCATGAGGAAACCAGTTAGTATTCTTATAAGCGGCGATGGGCTTGCAACCTGTCACGTATAGAAAACTTCTGCAAGATGTGGGCATGTATCAAATATGTATTTGGACATGCCTCAATACCCCCTTAGACATCTTCAAAGGATCTGGAATATAAAAGATCTGAGAGAATGTCTACCTCGCCTTGGGGATACAGTCGTGACCCTGGTTACGTTTGCGTTTACATATAAAATTCACCTATATTTACCGGCTGCGAAATATCTGAGTATGGACCTCATTACCGTGTAATTGAGGATACAGTACGAACATCCGAGGTGAAGACATCCGCTCCAACTTCCGTCTTCTACTTCCTCTTCAAAAATTATGTGCTGTCTAAAATGCACGAGAAAATGCTTCCTGGTGTTTTCCATCACTATACTTACTCCTTTCTCAACAACAGAATAGATTAAAATTGCATTTAAGTTTCAATATTTTTTTTATCTTAGGTACTATTTAACACTGAAGGTAGGTACTATTTAATACTGAAGAAGCGCAGGCCAAGTCAGCATGGACTTTTATTTATGCCGATGATGTAGCTATATGTGCAAAGAGCCGAGACCTTTTGCAAGAAGCACTTACAGCTTGGAAGCTTCAGCTGCAAGCAGGTGGTTTGGTGTTGAGTGTTGCAAAAACCCAGTTCATGGCTTTAAATGACCCACGTTCTGATGACCAACCTATCAGCATTAATGGTCAACTAATTACTAAGTGCGATCAATATAAATACCTGGGAAACATGATGCACAGTTCAGGAGACCTAGAACACAATATTCAACACCGAATAGCAGCAGCATGGCTTAAGTGGCGAGAAGTTACAGGAGTAACCTGCGACAAAAAGATGCCGGTCAAATTAAAAGGGCTTGTTTACAAGTCCATAATAAGACCTGTCCTTATGTACGGTAGCGAGACTTGGGCCGTCACACAGGGGCATGTATATGTATACCATCCATGTGGCAGAAATGAAGATGTTGAGGTGGATGTGCGGCGTAACCAGGCTGGATAAAATCCGGAATGAGTATGTGCGTGGTAGTCTGGGAGTCCGCGACATTGCGGAAAAGCTGCAGGAGAACAGGATGAGATGGTATGGACATGTCAAAAGAAGATCACCCGATTACGTTGGCAACCAGGTACTGGGACTGTCCATCTCCGGTAAAAGATCTAGAGGGAGACCAAAAACAACCTGGACAGCTGTGTTGGAACGAGATATAAAGGCATGCGACGTTTCCCATGATGACGTCATGGATAGGGCGAAGTGGAGGAAGAGTGTTAGGAAGGCTGACCCCACCACCATGTGGGATAAATAGTCGGGAAGAGAGAGAGGTACTATTTAACACGAACTCTAAACAGCGACGAAAAACATCGCGAGGGAACCAGTCTGTCCTCTTATTGGTGGCGATAGGCTTGCAACACGTCTCGTATGGGACGCTAACATCTGCAAAATGTGCCTATTATGTACTTGCTGCGCTTTCGCGGTGTAACCCGGGATATTTCGGGATAAGAAGTGGCCTATGTCCTTTCCTAGGTAAAAACCTTTATCCATGCCAATTTTCAGCCCAATCTGCTCAATGGTTTGGGCGTGAAATGATAACAAACAGACAGACGGAGAGACAGTGCTTGTACAAAGCGTTTTGAGTCTACATTTTTCATACGCACCGCCAAATTGTGGAACTTATTGCCGGGCTCTGTATTTCCCGAAAAGTACAACATAGGGGTCTTCAAATCAAGAAAGGTTCCTTCTGGGTAAAGGTGCATTTACACGGTGCGATATGATTTAGCATCGCACGTCAATTTTCCCGTGTGAACGCTCATCGCTACGCTTTCATTTATAATATTATATTATATAGTGTGGAATTAGTATGGATAGTAAGGATTTGGTCATGCCTCTGACTACCTTATCTGGAACTCCCTATAGATCCGAAAGAATGTCTATTATGCCTGGAGATACAGTTGTGATCTTGTTTTTTCAGTCACAGGGAATCTTCGTAAAAGTCAAAAGATATATTTCTATACAAATTTCTATCTCTTGCCACTTCACTATCAAGTCTTGAGGGCGCCTTATCTATATCAGGTGACATTTACTTGCTAATCGTCGCAGACAATATGGCGACTGATATGATAAGATATATTTGTTTCGTCATTGCTTTCTCTAGATTAGGAACTTTGTATTCAAGTGTCCGACTGGCAGGAACGTGTTACGTTGTGGCGATTTTGTTCATGATCTTGATTAGTTTGATGAAATCTTCTTCTTGTATCACTTATTCTTTCAAAAAATGATGAAAGGATTTCAGGGGAGCCATATAGCTTCAAGGCTCCTATCGTGTTGGATACAATATGTTTTCGAAATTTTTAGGTTCTACAACATGCCAGTTTCCGATGTTTTCCTTCACCGTTTGAAAGTACTTGGCTGGGTGAAAGCGTATGATAAGAGCATGATTTGCCAGTACTTGGTGCGATAAGGCTACTACATCTAGCTATAATATATTTTCATAGCCAAACACGTTTAGCCATCTAAGGATCGTCAAAAAGATCTTAAGACCCCTCGCAGACTACACACTTTCTATCGGCCGATAGTTGAGACGGGCTATCTCCATACTCATTACGAGCCGAAGTATATTCCGTCTCAACTAACGGCTGATAGAAAGTCTGTAGTCTGCGAAGGGTCTTAAAGGTAGCTCAACTGATCCAGTCACGCCCCAAAACATGGCATTACCACATTTAATAGTATACAGCAAAGAAAATAAGTGCAACAGATAAGAACCTAGTATCGAAGCCGGAATAACAAGTGAGTATTACGATTCTGACCGCGGCGTACGTGATGAGGCATTGCAGGAAACTGATTTCAATTTGTTTGGTCCAGCAGACCAGGTTCTTGTTTACTCGGAATTTTCCACGAGAAAAACAAGATTTGAGGCCTCATAAACTATTCAGTTTAAAACAGCCGTTCAGATGTTTTAACATTTATTTTATCCCTTAAAGATTGTAGAAACCTTTTCGGGTAGTCCTCATCATCATCTCCCTGCCCTTTTCCCACATTATGTGGGGTCGGCACAACATGTGTTCTTCTTCCATTCTCCTCTATCAGCCGTCATCTCAACACTCACTCCTTTCTTACTCATGTCATCCTTCACACAATCCATCCATCTTTTCTTTGGCCTACCTCTACTTTGGCCTACCTTTCGGGTAGTCCTAAATATCAAATTAGGCATTTGAAACAAATTGTCTAGAAATATAATCTAAAATTTGTTATGATTCTCACCTCTCGCGTCCTAGCCGAGCCCGCTACGTGTTTCATTTATGCCCCAAGATAGAAAAAAAACTTCCAAAAAACCAACCAAAGACTAGTTTGCTTCCTATGACCTAAAGAATGACAGTAAAGGAACCTGTGTGGTCTACCCGTGTCCACATGCCATCGGTAAACAATAATGATGCATGAATATCTAATTACCCCCCTTGGTCCCAACTCCCAACACTTACACTACATTAATCTGTCACACTCACCACAAACTTATTAATTCAGTAATGCATTTCAGGGTTGCCCCTGAATGTTGAATAGTCCCAAATTAATTTGGATGTTCTTGTTTGGGCGGTTTCGGTAGACATAGTTCATGAATAAACATAGGCGATCTGATATGCGTTCGGGCGTAGCTTGTGGGCCACGGCTGGGCCAAATGATTCTGGGGCACGGGTGATTTTATTGTATTTTAGACTAGATCAGCTAGTTGTATTTAGATGTATTTACTTACTCAAAAAAAAACGACTATACGATTTACAACAAATATTGGAACAGATAACTTGTAGGAGTAAACACGCCAACATTTGGTAGACAAACAATAGAAAGAGATAACAATATTATAGGTAGAGATTGTTTTTAAGATGACTGTATGGAAATTTTCTTATTTCAGCAGTCCATTTTCTATAGAGCGATTGTTATTTGTGAATAAAAAAAAAAAATTTCAACAGTCATTTTAAAAACAATCTCTATGTCACGATAAAAATAAATAATGCTGGACAATTCACACAGCATCATCCAGCCCCAAACTAAGCAAAGCTTGTACTATGGAAACCAGGTAACTGATATACTACCTACTTATATACTTTTTTTACATACAATATAAACACCCAGACCTGAGATAAATATTTGCAGATCTTACAAACAATGTATCCCGCGGCGGGGATCGAACCCGCAACCTTCTGCATCCGAAGCGGGCTTTCACCCACTGCGCCACAGAGGTCGTCGTCAAATATTGTTTTCTATTTCTATTGTTTTATAAGGTAGAATTCTACCTAAATAGAGCAGTTATGTTTGACAGGCTGGAACGATATTGCAAAGCACGAAAACTGTCCCGCCGCTAGATTCGAACTCGCATCTCAACTCTAAACTCCACGCCACCATTGTTTATTTCACGAAAAACACACACATCTATGTTAGATGATTTGGGGTGGCCGCACAGTCCAGCCGAGCCAAACGCGCCAATTATAGAGAAAATGTTGCTGACGTAAGAAGCGAGCCGCATTTTCAGACATCATCAGCATTTTTTGTATAGAAAAATGACTGCGACGCGTACGGCGCGGACAAGTGGGCGATCAGATTTATACAGCGTCAGGAGGTAATCAGATATGCCTACACTCAGGACTCGGGTCGCTGTAGTGCCTGAGACATTTTGAATAGGCTTGTCCAGCACCAAAGCCATCCTCTCAGCTTAATCGACCTCATTTCACCAGCTGCCTAACATAAGCTGAGTTTCGTACGTGTTATAAATATGGAGGTGCACGATAAGCCAGAATTTGACTTAATTATATGACGCTGGGTTTCTGAGGGTAGCCTTATCAGCCCGGACAAGCTCTTATCAGTTCCAGGTTAGTTTGTTTACCTCACGTAGAATATCGGAACTATTAAAACTAATAAAGGAACAACATTGTATCCCCAGGCATGGTAGACTTTCTCTCGTTAGATGTCTAAGGGGTTGTCCACACCTTCTATGTAGTGAGAAGTGAAGAGGCTTTAATCGAACCATGAGGTTGTATATTACATTTCATAAAAAAGTTAACAGGTACTTACCGTTGTCATGTGCATCTGATTCGGATTTCTTTTTTCTTCATGAATATGTCCGGTTCACTCACTATTAGCACTAAGGCTCAAGCCACATTGAATTGGCAAGCGCGCGTCAATTAGTTTTATAGCAAACTATTATAAACCTTATGAACAATGGTACACGATAAAAAAACGCTTGTAGAATGAGCCGCTCGCGCCGGCGCGTCCCGCTACATGGCTTCGTCAGATCTCGTTAATTCTACAAGCGTTTCTATATCTTGTGTCATTGTTCATAAGGTTTATAATGGCTTGCTATAAAACTAATTGACGCGTCGCTTCCCAATTCAATGTATTGAGCCTAATACCTACCTATTCAGTTCAAAAGATATCTAATAAGGTATAACGTTTCTATTTTTTTAGCTGATCCCAAAAAGCCTAATAGTATATAATAACTACAGGGATTTAAACTCATTATCTTATAGCAGTGTTTTAATTAGTAAGTTTTTTTTTTTAATTTCATATTTAATTTCATAGATCTAATCAAATTATTGTTCTAAAAAGTAATTACTACTTCTATCGGTAGCATAAGTTTTCAGCTGTTTTTCATACTATATACTACCTACCTATTTTAGATGTAATTTAAATGATTATTTTAAATAAAACTCTGGTTTATTTTTTAAAAACTGGATGATTTAATTTTTACGATAATAATATAATATATATTTTGAAACAAATTACCTTATAAAATGTACACATTTACTTTTTATTCCATTACTACAGTATTGTTACTTTATACTTAACAATTAAAGTCTACATACATTTAATGTATAATATTATGGTAGCTTAAAAAAATCGTAAATAATTTATACAACGGCCGAGGAGAAAAAATGAAGGTACAAAAACCAACCTCGAATATCAACTAATTGTATGCAAGTTAACAAAACTAACGGCAATACTGAAGAACACCACTCGGCTTCCCTTCCTTCGAAAGTCGCACACGAGAGAATAAAAGGAACAGCTCAAGTAATGTTCTTGAATACAGCCTCAAACTATTGCTGGACAAAACATATTTTCATATCCCAATTCAATTCACAATCATCGATTTGTCGATTTAAATTCAAACCAAATTTATATTTACAAATTTTCAAATTAACAAAATTAAACGACGTTTTCGTTATTTGGTAAAATAATAATTTTGAAGCTGTTAGTGCTACTTAAAAAAGAGATCCATCGGTAACGGTGTCCATACTATAGCTTCTTATTTTTTGGTATTTAGTGAAAGAAAAACACATATCAGGTATCGATAATGATTCGAAGGCCACAGATGTTGCAAGGGGAACTGTGGCGAAGCAGATCATAAAGGCATTGTCCGAATGTTTCTGAAAGACTAGATTGGTTCGGAGCACACGAGTGTGAACATTATCCGAATTTCTAAAAACAATGTGGAAGTACCTAAGAGTACCTACGAGATATTTACAATGTACAATGGCAAAACAACGATAAAGCAACCTGAATGTTATCAGTCAAATTTATTCCTAATGCCATGCTGTTAGCTTTAGTGTTATAAGTTTGGCATTATTATTTTTACCAAATATAAGCTTAGAAAGTATACAATATGCTCCTAAGTATACCTTAACTTATCGACAAAATAGTGGACCATTTTTATTTTATTCAACTTTTGTTCCTAATTTTGATCAAATTTATACTTAAATAATATTGGAATTACGTAATTATAATAAGCCGTAATACTATTTTTAACATAAGAAATCAAATCATCTTAGATATTTTCACGACAAACAAAATAAATTGTAGAACACTTTTACAAAAATACGTGAAAACAACGAAATTCAATTAGAATCAGAACTAGCATTATTTCTTACTCATCGTCGGCTTATTGTTAGAAGTCAATAACCAACAAAACCCACGTTTGGGAAAACGCGTTTGAAGTTTTGAGAACGTCAATACTATAGAACCTGCCCAAAAAACGCCAATATTTGCTGTTTTATAAATGTTTTTTTAAAAAGGCCAAAAAATTGCGGAGTAATTTTTTTAATGCCCAAAAACTCAGTAAGTGATTTTTAGCAATTCAGCTCTATATAAATCGTGAATCCTGCAATTAATGATTTTGTAAAATCAACAGGTACTAAAAATATAAAATGTTTTAGTTTAAATCATTAAAGACATTTTATTTCACGTAATTAATGATGGCAAATGCAAAAAAATCTAGATTTGTTACTTTACTTTAAAAAAAACTAAATAATGACAATTGTCGAATAATGATTTTAAGCAAGTTTAATAACTAGAAGAGGTAGAAATAATTGGGTTTTTGATAATTGTAGAGCTCTTCCAGACGAGTGCGCCGTTCCAATAAACGCAGTCAGTGACTTTTTGTAGTTACAGACTTATATCAATAAGCCGACTTCATTAACAACATTAATATTACTGTTATAGCTACGTTAGTTATCGATTCAAATTGTGCGAATTATATGTTTATTATTCAACATTAATATTACCAATACATGACACAACTACGTCAACGTATACGAGTATAGACCAACTACAGTTCGACAGACACAATATTATATGGGTTATTATTATATAGACACCAATTAGTTATTCATTTATATTATTGTAATATTAAGTAATATTTATGTGCTGGGGAAAAGGGCAATAATATTTTGTTGTACCTTAAGAAAAATTCTGAAGCCTTATATACCGCTTATGTAATAAATCAACAAGTAGATACGTATCGTATATACAGAGACATTTAGTTTTTTCAAACAATAACGACACAACTTTCAGCTCTGTGAATAAATCGCTATCATAATTGATGATGCCTTTGTACAACTTATTTATATAGATGTTACATACGAGAAGAGTTATCGGTTGCTACACGTGAATCTACCGGTCACAAGCGATTGAATAAGCTTCGATGCTCTGAATAACGACAAACAATACATTTTTATATTCATTACACTTTAAATGTGTATTATTCATTACACTTATTCAATATACATATAGGTACTACAACAACTAGTTTCTACGACGTCTATGATATATTTTTGAGACGTTATATTAATATCATCTAACTTTTCTCACAGTGTGCTTTATTTTGACTTTCTTATTATAAACATTTTTTCCAATACTTATTTTATATAACATAGGGACCTGGAGACCCGATACATGTTCAGACTAAGAGACGAGAAAGCCTAAGCAACGGAGAGTTGTCGATTTAAGGACTATGGTCGATCTACAAAGTCATTGAACATTCAAATGACTTTACTAATTTTTGAACAAAATATTAACCCTGATAATTCCAATTATTGAAGAACCACAAGAAGCATTACTTTCAACAACATTTAAATTCGATGTTGCTTTTATCATTTATATTTTTGGGGTTTACAAACTCTTGCTAATTCATTTTTGTGTTCAAAACTACACTAATTTGAGCTTTGATGTTTTATTATCAATTTTTATTCGTATTGCTTTTAGTCGTTGATTCAGTGTATTTATAAAGTACTAAAAAACTGGTAACAACCACAGTATAATCAATATAATGAGGATAAAAAATATAACTTTTTGAAGGAAAACTAGAATGAAAAAAAAGCACAATCTAATGATAAAAAACTGATTCCTCTGATGCAATGGTCTTTTTGCAAAAAACAGTGATTTCGTTAGATACTTTCTTATTAAGCAAAATTCTTAAAATGCATAACCTGGTGTCTAAATGTATCCTTACATTTTAGATTATTATTATTTTTCTTTTTTTGACAGCATCTACACTAAGCGCTTATAAGTATTCCTTGAGCTTCACTAATACATAGACAAGAGTTACAGAGTTTATAATTATAGGCACAAATTTATTTTTATATTCCTTTAGATTTAATATACATCGCCTACTACACACAAGACAGTTATAATATTAGAAGATACAGATTATAGAGTAAGTTTTATGCATTTTTTATTATTTTTGATTTAGTAGACACTCTCTAAGATATACATGTTCGTCTTTATGTTTTATACATATATAATTTATAAGAATATAATGTAGGTAAAGCATTTTGTTTCTTATATAGAACACAACGCACCCTCTACCTTAAAATTTAGGGACACTGGCTACAAATATGATTTTAATTTGAAAAATCATTTTAGATGTGTGGCAATTGTTTTATTAACATTACCTCCTAACTAACTGACACCGTTTTCACTGAATTGACAGGTTTAGCAAAAAGTTTTTATAAAAAGATAATTTTAGTTTTAAGAGTCATTGTGGAATTTAAGATTTTAGTATCAAAGAAAAATAGCATATA
This sequence comes from Epirrhoe alternata, assembly GCA_963565295.1. Taxonomy (NCBI): domain Eukaryota; kingdom Metazoa; phylum Arthropoda; class Insecta; order Lepidoptera; family Geometridae; genus Epirrhoe; species Epirrhoe alternata. The sequence goes on from OY751392.1 coordinate 11,060,340, forward strand.
GAAAAATTGTATGACGCATCTAGTCGATTATGGTAGGATTTAAGTACTTAGTTCATGTTTAAGCATTAGCACTAATGACATCTAAAAAATTATATGTTTTAGATGTCATTGACCTAGTCAATGACATCTAAAACATATAATTTTTTATGAGCTTAAATACCACAATGACACAGTATATCAAAAATAGGTATAATTATTGATTTTCACGATATAAAAATTATGCCCAGATTTTAAAATTAAAAGTTTAGAGAAGCTAGCGTTGCTAAAACTAATCTATGCGATATCAGTCTCCACTAGAACCTTAAAATTTAGAAAATCCGTAAATTAAATCACAGAGTGTAAGTAATAGCAAAACATTTTGAGTTGAAACAAGGTGACTGTTGCCCGTTCATGCACACGATCTCCCCGATGTTCCCACCTTCCCGTGAATACATTCCGATTATTGATATGTATTGTTCTATAGACGTCTCTTGCAAAGGTTTCCGAAAAAATGAAACAAGAATGTTAAAGTGTCCCTTCGTATCCAACCATAGGTGCCTTCTATACATTAAATTCATACTTTACCATTGAAAAAAGATTAATCTTACCTTACAATCCTACAATACATCAAGACCGACTCGAAACACTTAACCGATGAACCCTTAGCGCCGATGGTACGAAAGGATTAAGGTACGCGTATAGCGGAAGAAAGTGTGAGGACAGAAGTGAAAGGCAATCGTAAATACGCGCAGCTTACATTCTTTACGAACACGCTAAAGGCTCATCCAGACGACACTGCGTCGCTTTGCACTCCTACACTCTTCCGTCAATAACGATCAGTTTCCGATAACATAACCTCCTATCGCCTACACGTGCATAAAAGTATAAAGTGAACTTACGTACAGTTAACGCAAACGACTATTTAATCTAGTCTTATCGATACAGTAAACAAATGTTCATATGCCTTAGATTTACGAATGTTAATAAAAGTAAACTAAAAGTGTGACAGTAATTGCGAAATTATTCGTAGAAGCCAAGTCGTGTCTGTACACGAGAATAGGGACGCGACAACGCGATGCGAGCGCGAGCGACCTGCGACCCGGCACCGGCGACGGACAGTAGACGGATTGTTACTGAGAACGAGGCGTGCCTTTTGGAAACCATCCCCGTAAATAAAATCAAAAACACGAAAGCAACGAGACGAAACGATAACCAACTCACAGCCTAGTTTAAAACCCGGCGCGCTTCGCCGAAGCGCCGTGCGACGGTCTTTCTAAACTAACAACATAATGGAACCGAATAGAATTCGACCGGACAGATCCGGACGGCTGCTACCCTCGATTCTTAACAATAACTTTGTACATTGAATCCAAAAGTCGACGCGTCGGTTTGGATAGGCACTCTCTAGGCGGGGCGGCAAGCGGTCGCCACGTCGTCAGCCTCCGTCGGCGGCCCAGGCCGACTGCATGAGATCAGGGAACCGGCCGCGGCCGAGACGCGCCGTTTACGACGACGTCAGATTGTAGAACGTGTGGTCGAAGCAGTCTCCGGCCACGCCGATCTCGCTTAGCATGTCCGATACGTCCGGCGTGCACGAGAACTCGAAGTACGAGCCGGATGAAGACGACGCGCTTTCGAACGAGTCGATGTCCGTCGTCAATGCATCCAGGTCTACCTCGCAGTCCGCCGGGAGTGAGAGCAGATCCAGGGGATGGATGGAGTACAGGTCAGTGAGGTCTGTCGTTACTTGTAACCGACTGTTGTGGTCTTCGTAGAATGCTGATTCTGGGGAATCAGGGGATCCAGCAGGAGAGGCTGGCAGCGGCGGTGGTGCTGGCGTCTCTACTGGTACTATAGGCATACTGGACACCGTTCTCTTCCGCCTAGTAGCCCCTCTGTTGTTATTGGAGTCAGCGCGCTGTTTGCGCTTGGGTTTCTGAACAGAGCCTGATCTTGGGCCACTCCTGTCAGGTTTCGTCGTCTTCTTGCGAGGCCTGTACTTGTAATCGGGGTACTCCCTCATATGTAGCTGCCTCAACCTCTCCGCTTCGTCGATGAAGGGCTGGCGCTCTTCATCATTGAGTGTCTTCCAGACACGGCCGAGATTCTTAGAGATCTCTGCGTTGTGCATGTCCGGGGTCTGTTCGCAGATTTTTCTGCGCTCGATCTGCGACCACACCATAAAGGCGTTCATCGGCCTTTTGATGTGGTTCGGGTTGTTCTTCTTCGTCTGAAACAAGAGAGAAGCAGTTTAGTTCCAATATCGATGCAGTTAGACGGATGGAAGTTTCAATGTTCACGGTCGATCGGCGCCCAATTACAAGGTTTACGTTTCGAGGTTGGAAATCGGCGCTATCTGCTTAATTGTCGAAGCGCGATTATTATTTCAGGCATGTCCGCGCCGGAGCCGCCGATCAGTATGCGCGGCATCGCGGCATTAACTCTGTGTCCTTACTATTAATGATATTGTTATCATAGGAATTATTATTATTACGACGCGACGGCTCGAAATATGAAACAAGTAGTTCTAGCTCCGCAGCGGAAAATTTTACGATACCCCACGTACTTAGAATGTGTAATGATAATAGTAGTGCGCGCTAAGCGTGACCTAATTTTAATACTGTTTTGATACTCGAACTAGGGTAATAAAACTGTAATGTTCTTTCCAAGTGCAGTAAACGTTTCCGCGTCTCGATCGAATGTTATAAAACATTGACTAACGAGGATGTTTGAGGACGCAGGAAGTCATTATCGAATGATATAGGAAGCGCTCGGGGACGGCTGTACCGAGCTAGTCTCCTTCGAGGGCTCGCTGAAGGGGAGGCTGAGAGCACACTCGCGCTCACGGCTGAACTTTACGACACTATCCACGGCTCAGAGCTACATAAAAACAACGCCGCATAGTAAGAACATAAGCGAATATTCCCTTTTATTATTCAAATGTTACTTTCGCTAAACTTCACTCAGACGGTCCCAGTAGGGGAAAAAACCAGCCCGACTTTATATTTTTTGTTCTTTATTTATATTCAGGACAAAAAAAGGGTTTGTCAGATGGAGACTAAATCAAGTTCGGTACGCCCACAACAGTTCCAAGGTGAACAGTACAGGTAGGCAGTTTTTTTGCTCGTAATATATCCAGGTTAGTTGTTAATATTACTATGTATTTTTTGCTATTCGAACACGATCTAGAATGCAACGGCTGAGTCGATTAGGTCCGCGTGTGTTTTTTGCTGATGTCTAATTGTGGAATGGTTGCTAGGTCATTTTTTTCTTGAATTTTGATGTTGCATGACTTTTGTATTTGAGTGCTACCGAAACATGCCTTTTTTGTCATTGGAAATTTCCTAATACTGAATGAGATAATGATACTAAAACGCTATTTTAAATTTATATCACGAATAAAGCTATAAAAATCTTATTGATAAACCGAACTCCATACAGTACACTAACCATAAAAATAGAAAATTTCTATGTAACCATAAAAATTTACGGCAAAAATTTCAATGATAAAAAGCCAAATCGTAAACTTTAGGCAGGAAGACTTACAGCTGAACCGAGCCCTTCAATTGAGAAAGACATCAAAGTAACTCATCAAAGACTACCAATTGTTACTTTAAAGCTGGCAGTAAAATTATTGAATGGCCTATCTTGTATACAGGAGGATGAAAGGATGGGCCGAGAATCTGTTCTTATTGCATTTGTAATAGATTTTTATGTGTTAGTTTTACAAAATGTTGGCAGGTAGCTAAAACATATGGGATCCGTTTGAAAAATACTTAACACGGTTTTAAAATATATTATGATTAAGAAATATAGCTTTGGCAAAATTCAAACGATAAAGTATCAAAAACACTGTAAGTGGTGAAATATTTAATACTTTTTTTGAAGTAAATCCAAAGTGAAAGTGAATAAAAAGTACAGTAACCATAACCACAGTAACTCAAAAAATAATTCAAAGAAATTAAGTAATAAAGAACATTTACAGGTTTAACTCCACATTAACGTACAAATGAGTAAAGACATGATAAAAGACGAACGTTAATTTTTATTTCTTTTGGATGTTGTCAAAAGTACAAGTTTATTTTTGACACGAGCACTTTTGTGCGCGAAAATATTTCGCGCAAATTAATGACTTTTCATAAACAAGGTGACGCGAAGATTTCATATTTGGAATGAAAAATTACGTACGATTTATTTTTGTTTATTATATTTTATGAAATTTTTGACATCCGTTTTTAAATATTTGCATTTTTTGTTTTCATTTATTTATTTTATACGCAACGCATTAAAAATAGACATTATACTAATAATGATTAAAATACTATGAAAAAACTTTAAAAATGTTTTCACAGCGTACAACAGCTTTATTCAGTACCTATATTACAAAAATGTTGTGATGTGCTAAAAACATATAAAGGGGTCTTTACTGCTGATTCCGAAAACAGTTTCATTAGACAAGCAAAAGATTACCATTTCAATTATTTCTAACCTTTTTAACTCCTTAGTCAACCTAAAAAGTTATCAACTTCTTCAGTAGTATGACCTAGTGACCTTATTTGTTCTTTAAAATATTATGTTGGGTTTTCGATTTCAAAATCATTACCCAATTCAATATTCCAATAAACACGTACAGTGCACACGTGTTAAAGATTATGGAGTTTCTCTAGCCTTCCATTTAAGGCTTGAATGTCCATAATACTTATTATTGCGCCCGCGTCGCTTGCCGGTAGTCGACTGGTCTGCACAAGGGCATCAACTTTATTTCCTGGATATTCAGAGTAGCCCTATCATTCTATCTAACGATCGGAGTTTGCAGTTTCGCGGATTATGTGTATTTATATGGCTATATTATTATAATTGGGCATGCATTCGTTTCTGTATCGTTTGATATTATTTATATATGTTTTTTAATTCATTTTCGAAATTATCTTAGTATTTACTAATTTAATGTAGACCTTTGAGTTCGTAACATTTTTTTTGTAAAAAATTTGACTTTAATGTCAATCGTACCTACTTCAGATTACTTATAAACATACATACATAGAATTACGCCTTTTTCTCGAGGGGTAGACAGAGAGCACAGATTTCCACTAGCTACGATTTTTACATAAATGTTTCGCCTCAACTCATTCTCAATCTTCATATAAGCTTGGCGGTTAAAGGCACTCTCTTAAATGTCACTAATTGGGACAATGTATGTTCGCTAATGCTTAGGCCTTTTACTTAACTAGCATATGCCAAATTAGCTATATCCATAAACCAAACGCCACAAACATTCTAAATTAAACCAGCTGATTCAAACATAACCATTTATGTATTTTGCCGTATTTAATAAACAAATACGAAGATAAGGTCAGGAACTTGCTGTGTATCGAAGGCTTGCTGGTTTCCGCGTTAGCGAAACGTACAACTCTAATTCTGTTCCGGAATTTTGCAAGCCAAGGCTTTGGTACATGTAAAGGATGATTTATAACTACTTCCTTGAAGGCAACTACGCTCGAAAATAAATTACACTGTATGTACCGTATAAATTGAAAAATAACTAAATAAACTAGTCATAGCAAAACATCGTATAAAACAAAACATTTTCGTTTTAAAATATATATTTAATTTAAATTATAGGTATATTTAAAAATTTATCGCGTCAAGAGTTCTATAAAATTAGTCATTATAGAAAATAATAATCTAAAACGAGTTGCGATCCAAATTTTAATTCAAATTTGATGACTGTTTTGGAAATAATGTGTGTGACATGCATTTCCTTTACAAAAACAACAAACTAAGATTTAATTCCCGTTTCAAAGTTTAATGGCACGATGAGAAATAATATTGTAAACCATGTTAACGACTGACAGATCTTGGACACCTTCATTTCACCTCATCTCGTTGCTAATCATAGTTCTGCACGAAAATCGAGATATACCGTCATTTTTACGACTTCCTTCGTTTAGTCTTTAAGTCAATGACTTCAAACATACCAAGTTTTTGAGATCCGAGTGTGGGGTCCGTTCTCACTGTGCTACGACTCCAATCCCATCTCAAGCGTCGTAAAATTTTGAGCTCTCTCATAATTAAAAGTAGGTAGGCTTAGATTTTACGACTCTGTCAGATTTGGCAAATAAAATCATTTTTTTATGGCACGTAACCGGATGGATCCGAGCAGAGTAGTAATAAAATAGGGCGCAATTATCCTGTCGAGTAAGCAAGTTTGTTATAGCACTATCCTCTATGAGGATGATAAGTAATCCATCTAAGAGGAGTTTCCCTTCAGCTAATATTTTTGGATTTTCTGTTCATAGCTAGTAAGTATGCTCTACTTGTTAATTCTAGTATAAAATTATTACTAATTTTTTATTTGAAATAAATAATAATTATTTTATGGATTTTGTAATTTCTGTCCTGTAGTGTGATTATTAGTATAATGCTACATTTTTACTAGCTATTTTGATTATTAATTTACCATAAAAATAGGAGAGACCATTACTTCGACAATAACAAATATAAACAACATGATTACCTTTATAAATTAATTTTAATGCATCTTAGGTCTCGGTTGAACTAAAAACAAAATAACATCATTGGCCTTATAAAGTTTACGACGTTAAAATTAATGTCGTGATAAAGAATATCAAAGAAATTAAAGGGTTGTTCACAATAGCTTCCAAAATATAATAAAATTTTAAAATAGTTTAATTTTGTGTTCAAAATGCTCTAATACAATAGCATAAGGTCCGTTATAGCGGAGCAAATTGAAAGGTCTGATTCGGCTGTCGATTTGAAAGATAATATCTTTTGTTGAACAGATGGGTCTTCAGTCTTTTGTTCTGATAATGAAAACTGAACTTTTATCACGTTTTTATATTTTAATAATCGGTATTGCTCAGTTTTTTACCATTTTCAATTCTTACATAATTGTTTGTTGATCAGATTTTAATGTGACAATTGCGTTCAGTAGATTCAATCCCGTTTTTAAAAATAGCCTCAGTTTTGCCAATTTCAAACGAACGAGACATTGGAAAATCCTAGAAAAATATTCAACTTATAAATTTATATCTGTTGGTGCTGACGCGGTATAATGCAAAGCAGTGAGCCCAGAAAATTCAAGTACAGCAACAAGGAAGTGAATTTAAATCTGGTATGAAACTGGGAAATAGCGACGCGCAGCAAAAAATTTAATGCACGTTTTTTGATATGAAAAATAAGATTTGAATGCGTTAAAATAATATAATATTTGAGTACTTCAATTTTTAATTTTTTACAAACAGATTTTTAACAAAAAATATCTTTTGAGAACCTAAATTTGTTTTTCTGGATAAAGAACTTTATTTGCTCAAAAGAAATTTACATTTCACTTGATGAGAATTTACTAATTTTTTTTTTAATGTAACAATGAGCGTACGTTTTTCAAAAAACAATCACAAGAAAACTGCCACTATCTACTATTTTATGATTTTGGTCGACTTATCTGATGGAAATGTTAATTAACCCACGTAGTTATAACCTTATGTAATAATAATAGCTTATAGTACGCTCACCATAACATTTACAAATAGTAAATTCTCATTAAGTAAAATGTAAATTTCTTTTGAGAAAATATATATAGTAGACTACTAGGTATAGTAGACTCATCATGAGGCATTCAAGATGGAAGATGAGAAGAATAATTACAACTACTGCATAGCTGTAAAAATTGCTGTAAGTGGAAAAAGTCACCCTTGGACATTTTAAGTTTTAAAGTATCTTATCTTACAAAACAAGTCTTATATTTTGAAGCCAGCGGCAAGTGCTAGTCAAATATGCTTCTCGGAAGTGAATATAATAGAGTACGAGTAAGGATTGTCGCAGGATGTATCTGGCTTATTCACGGCATTTTATTTACTGCTTCTGTTGAGATTTTTTTATGAATAAAATATACTTTACCCTTTCTCGGGGTAGGACACGGTTTGGTTGTTTTGTGTTTTCATAAGAATATTATGGAATACATAAATATGTATTATGAAATTATATCTCACATTATTTTATTGTTTCTAAAATATACAAACTAAGCTTAAAAAAACTGCATTTGAAAATAAGTATTGTATTTTTTTTAATTTAATGTGGTTTACAACTAGGAATAGCTATTATTCTTTTATCACTAACTTATTAATATACTGCTGACATAGATAATTATTATAGTTTATGCAATACTAAGCTGCTAATCGTAATGTATAGATGTGTCTTTTCTACTTAGCTTTTCCAAAAAGATTTATTTTGACCTCTTTTCGTTAGCACCTATACCAGTCGTGCATGATATGAATTTAAATAATCTCTAACCTATATTATGTACTTGCATCTCATTTTGAATATATTATGTTCATAGATACGTCACTCCGATTAATATTATGCAAATATCTTTAAACAGATGTTATAACATTGGGGCTAGATAGTGCTGTGTGAAAAATCTATTTTTCACACAGCACTATCTTTATATTTTTATAACTATTTATTTTATAGATTGCGTTTATATTTTAAACCACTGTGTTGGTTCTGTTTACATGTTAAAGAAGATTCTAGATCCTTTCGAAACATTTAAAGGTTAACGGTTCAAAATAATAGTACAATTATTCATTTCAAATATTATACTCATTATAAGTAGTCATTTGTTATTAAGACTAACTTTTTGCAACAAAATAATGAAGTGAATAGTGATGTGAACATTTTGACGAAGTGTAGGCAAATGTAATTATCAAGTCAACTCTGTCAATAGCTAATCAATGATAAACAAACATACGTTTGTACAGGTCGATAACCATTTTGTGTGTTTGCCTACTAATTTGGGATGCCCAAACAGAGTGTGGGATTGTTGTTTTAATGTTACAATAGTACATGTAGTACCAAGTCCATGATATATGATCGATAAATTATGGACTGAGTACATGTTTGTTCGGCTACGTTTCATTTGGATTGCTTTTGGTAGTTATGGAAGTTAGTTCAGTTAGTTAGTTAGTTCAGTTATTTATTCACTTTAAATTATCATTATCACTTTAAATTATCATTATCATATTAAATTATCATTATGAGAAGTGTTTCGAGACAGTCTCAATAAGAACATTCCATACTTTACAAAATAATGTTAATCTAAAACTAAATTATGTAGGTGAAATTGTGATGATTTTTAAAAACTATTTAAAAATAAAGACCATTTTGCTCACTTATTCATTGAGTATAAAGTTTTCTACCAAAAATAAATATTCAATGTTAAAACAATTTGGATAAAACATTAATAAAACAGTATCAAAAAATGTCACGTATTTCATAAAAAAATCAAAACATCACGTTACAAAATTACATTGAAGTATTTAAATATGAATCATTTGAGCACCGGAATAAAAAAATAAAGGTAGTTTTTACGTCAAAATGTAAGCAAAACGTGACCAAACTCCCTTTTGAGTTCACAATTGGTTTTTTGTCATTGTTCTCGTAGTAATCAAAAATTGGAAGTCACTTTAAGATCGCGGAGCGCAACATTTGGGGCAAGGTCACTTGGTATATAAAACACGTAGTTGCTTTTAGGTATAAAATACGATACTCTGAAATTGATCTTCTATTTTAAGTTCACTTAAAGCAAGGTTTATATCAAATTGAAGACATAAACCTCGTGCCTTACAACCTTATAACAAATGTTAAGCGGTTTCAAATCTAGATGCATTTGGTTGATAATGTTATTATTGCATTTATATTCTACAATATCTTATATTTTTCTATATACCTAATCCATGACTTCGTTACACCAATCGACCTCAGTGCCGCAGTAGGTTGCGGATTCGATCCCCGCCGCGGGATAAATGTTTGTATGATCTGCAAATACTTATCTCGGGTCTGGGTGTTTCTATGTATAATATGTATGTATTTATAAATAAAAAGTATATAAGTAGTATATCAGTTATCTGGTTCCCATAGTACAAGCTTTGCTTCGTTTGGGGCTAGATGATGCTTTGTGAAATGTCCAGCATTATTTATTATTATTATTAATCATTAATAAAATGTCGTAAATTTTGACAGAGTACTTAATTATACCATGCATAGCCTTCAACATTAACTCAATATTGCGCAAAGTTGGCTATAACTAACAAATAGGTGCTAAAGTTCAAATATTGGGGTCAGAATATATTAACAATAAGAAATATAATCTTGTATTTATGAGCAAAAAACAGTATACAAAATGCAGAAAGGAGAAGTGCTTTCTACATTTTATCTACTAGTCAGCTTGTCAGACTAAACCTATACAAGTTCACTGACCTTACACAAGGGGATTGAGTAAACTCCCAACAACAACAAATTTACCTTCATCAACAGACGGAACCAGTGTTTTAAATTAAAAGTTTTGTTTCTACATATCATCTAAAGTAATTCTATAGTTACAGTATAAACAAGCTATTATTGCACATTCGTGTCAAAAATAAAATAATCTGACTGTGATTACTCTTGGACGTGATTAGAGCGGTGTACTGACAGTAGATTAATCAAGTTTTCCAAATGATTTATTAAATTCGAGATTTATATTAGAAATCTTATCACAACTGTCTTTATCCCGTGTCATCATCATCATCATTGGCCTGCCTTTATCCCGTTCATGCGGAGTCGGCACAACATGTTCTTTTCCGCCATTCTCCTCTATCACTCGTCATCTCCGTATCCACTCCTTACCCATATCTTCTTTCACACAATCCATCCATCTTTTCTTAGGTTCACCTCTGTGTTATCCCGTGTTAGTGTTCGGCACATTATGTGTTGTTCCAATCTCATCATTTCTATCTTTCTAAGTATAGTTTGACGAGTTCAAAATAAACCATTACATTTGCATCTCCAGAGTTTGGTAGTTCTTCTACATCTTCAAATCTTTTATTTTTAAGGCTACTTAATGTATATGCAAACCGTACACAGAGTCATTTCTGTATATGTTATTTTTATATTACATCTATGATAGCTTTAATGACTGACCTTGCTGCAGCGATATGCTTCTAGCTACGGGCTAGGTAATTTTGTGTCTTCTACTGTTACAAGTTGTGATATGTTATTAATGCTAGATAGACGATATATCTAACCGCAATATTTCGTTTTGATCATTATGGCAGCTTTTGTTTCGTTATTATCTACTATATAAAAATAAGTCGGGTTTTCCTTCCTGACGCTATAACTCCAGAACGCACGAACCGATTTCCACGGTTTTGCATTCGTTGGAAAGGTCTCGGGCTCCGTGAGGTTTATAGCAAAGAAAATTCAGGAAAAATCTGGTGGCATCTGGTGGCGAAACGGAGTTCGCTGGGTTTGCTTGTAAGTTATGGTTGTCTGATCTTCATAAAAGTCTACAAGAAAATACTAAATTTTGTAATTTACCTCAGAATTAAGAATATTTTTTTTGGTAAAATCTTAAAGTTAATAGTTTTGTCTCAGTATCGCAGTCGCATTGTTTTATTTTCTTTAATAGCTTGCATCAAATTTGTTTCTTTTTAATTTTATTCGCTTTTTATATTTTATTTTCTAAAGTGACTCTTACAAATTATCAGTATCACTTTTTGTGATTTACGACGACACCGTATTTTAATATTTATTTTTGAATAAAGAATGTGCTTCAGGCTATTCAACCTTTTACATGATTGTCTCATTAGTGTTATTAGAAAATCTTATACCTGTTTTACTAATAAATCGTTTCTAAGTTTTATATTTATTTTTCATAATATTAAATATACGGCACTAATGGATCCAAAAATGAGCTCAGTATATATATTATTAGCCTGGTTATTATTATTTTATACTTATTAACAACTGGCAATGTCAAGTACCTAATATAGATATTTCATTTTTATTATGATCCTTTCTAAGACTTTCATATAAGTATAGTTTTAGTAAATCTGCAAAAAAGAATTCGAAATACAAAACATTTTATTAGCAAATTATAAATTCTAGTTTTAAATATTTTCACAAACTTTCTCTTTCTATTACAAATCAAAGTGATCATTCTATATAGAAAATGTAAAAGTCCTCTGAGGTCCAGTTTAGCTTATCGCGCAGTTTCACATTGCAGGTAAGTGGTTAATAATCGATAATTGTCATGTTTAATGTTCTATACCTTTTCACTCATTTCTAACATGACCTAGTGAAGACAAGATTTTGTATCGAGAACGTATAGCATTTCATTTATGGAAGGATTATACATTTACTTAATACCGCTTCTGCGTTGATATTATGAATACTCGTAGAGTATTGGATATTTATTATTAGGTACCTGGTCATGTATTTTATTATTTATTTCTATGTGTAACCAATAAAATTTATGATTCAGGCATTTTACACAATACTGAGTTCCATTAGCATAAATTAATAATAATTTAAATCTGAAAGTACGCCTAGCCATATTTGAATGTTTATGTTTCAACCGCACCTCGCCTGAAGTAATTTGGATCAAAATTTAAATAACGTGGATTGTAATTTTCCTACAACCAAGGTAAACAAAATCAAGTCTCTATCAAAAGGCACCATCGTAAAAAGCCAAAAAGGATGTCATTCAATCAAACATTTAAAATAATAAAATAATATTATTATGAGCCACTGCACTCCAGACGTCGCGGTCTTGGTTGCGCTCTCCCAATCGACCACAAATTTGTCCCGCCATCAAGGTCAAAATAATAAATAATAATGCTGGACTTTTCACAGAGCATCATATAGCCCCAAAGTAAGCAGAGCTTGTGTCATGGGTATAATATAATATCAAATAAAATAATGTAATTAATTTGAAACAGTATCTAAACGGTTAGTATGTACAATAAACTATCGTAAATCAAATACACTGACCCAAAGGACAAACCATATAAACATATCAACGCGGCGGATGGAAAATATCATTATACAGCAAAATTTATGAATTTCGAAGATAAATTGGATGCTGGACTTACTCGTGATTTCCTGGATATAATGTATTCCATTGGAGCTGCGAAGGCTGTCATAGAGAAGGAAATTGATGCAGAACCGACACACATATCGAAGCCGGACGACTGCAAAACATTGTGTGCCTATCTATAATTCAGTGTTGATGTAGGTATTCAAGTCAAGCTTCAACGCAATTTCACAATCTAAACGCTCAAGTGAACAAGTTACTCCGCAAATTATTCACTTTTAAATTTTAATTGCACCAATTGCTAAAAAATAATAACGTGCCTTCTATTCACAGAGCAATAGAAAATAAAAAAACAATCAACACTTATAAACCATTTTAAAATTCTATTATTACTCCAATAAGTCACAGCTGTTGTAGGCATAATGGAACCGTTAGCCCATCTGTATTACCATAGATTAGTAAGTACCTCACGTCCGTTTGTATGACGCGCTCTGCCTACTAACGTAGTGTTTTTATGTGTTTATTGAAACAGCCAGCCATCGGTTGTATGGATCAAATGTATGACCTTAAATGTATGGGAAAAGTTTCGGACAAAAGCTCATTATTTCGAAGCTACTTTGAAAAATGGATGTTTTGAAATAGTACGCGTTGGCTTAGATTACATCTGTGTTGGTAATTTATGAGGAGTGTGAATGTAGGTTTATTTACAAGGTAACGGTTTGTTCTGATAAAGTATTATTAATATTTGGGTTACAATTATACTTTTATAAAGTTAAGTTTGTTTTATTTATATAATTTAGGTAAGTAACCTTATTTGTTTATTAATAATAGTTTTTGATAGTAAAGGTCACGTGGTGTCACTGTAATTAGTTTGCTGATAATCAATGTTGATTACAAACATAAATCAAAAATTTAAATTAGTAGCTACATGTCATGACAAAAAAAATAAAGAAAGTAAGTAGGTATAACGATAAGATCCCATGTTTTCTTATGTTACTTTTATTATAGGTACTTTTATAGGTGAACAGAACTTAAAGTCTAAATAAAGAAAATTTGCTTCAAAAACCTCTTAAATTCAACTAAAGCACAAAGATCAGTAACAAAATACATATGATAAGTAAAATTCAAATCCAGTCGAGCGAAATTCATATCAACTTTAATAGAGTTTGGCAAACGGAATGATGATCAGATTTGTATATGATTTCTGCGTCATTTAGCATTGGAATTTTTCATCTTAAATTTTATAGCGGTATCGAAATTCAATTTCCCTCGCTGCATTGTTGGTGTAGTTCATACATTTTATATTCGTGTACACTGTACAGTGCAACCCAATTCTAACAGTCATAGTTTGCATATTTTGTAGATTGCATACCTTGTTTACAGCCAGCATTTAATTTTACTCCAAATTGTAAAACTAAATTATGCCCGCAGCTTCGCTAGCGTTATAAATTTTGACAATCAATTCGAATTGTCTTTTTGGAATGTTACCTTTTTTGGTACCTTCCTTTACAACATGTATGAAAAATATCAACATGATCATATGATTTGTGTGAGCAGTCAAAATGAATTTCAAAAGTTTTCACTTCTGCTGGCACTCCTGGAGTGCCACTGTTTTTATGACACAGAAAAAGCATTCATTATGAATGTTTTTTCTATATTTCTTACACCTATCTTATTTTCCTTTTGTTTCTATCTCAATTGAGCAGTACTGTGATGTACAGTCCGCATGGTTTATGAGAGCAGTGCACCAGCATCGATCTAGTCATGGCTTTTATGTTTTTCGTACGATGTTTGTGTAATGCTCGGATAAAAGTGAATTTCATAGTAACGTGTAAACAGAACATATTGCAATTCTAAGACACAATACTGCTAATGTATTAAATAATCGGAGTAGGTACATATTCGATTGTTTCATTTTCAATAATATTAGATTTCCGAAGTCACGCCTGAATCGATTCAATTTAGGGTAAAGGCACCAATAGTCGGCCTTTTAGTGAGATTTTCAAATTAGACTCTCTATAAAAAGACATGGCATTAGTAGGATTCAAGCTGACAATTGTTCCAGAAAGAATAATTAACAGTTTTTCTAAAGTGGCCGACTACTAGATACGTTTGACGACCTCTGAAGCATGTAGAAAATTAATAAAAACTTGCGATTTTCTCGTTGAATTTTCTACACATCGATTTTTGGGTAAAAAATTGATCGCGTCTGTTTTTGCTGACTACGATGAAATTGTTCATTTGCTGCCACTCCTACTAACTTAAAGAAAAGGAAACGTCTTGCATCGACCAATCAGATATCAAAGTAGCAATCAAAATTAATTTTGCGTGATAATCTGCATTACTTTTTTAAATATTCAAAATAAAAGTCAGTAAATGGCGACTAATGGTGCCATTACCTTAAAATTTCGATGGTATCAATATAAATTGATAGGTAAAGAGCTTGATTGAATAGGTAAATTTGGCTCTTATTCTTTTCTAAAAGCAACACAAATTCATTTTATATTTTAAAGACAAAATACAATCTCAATACTCTAACCACCTAGTCGGTAAATAAAAATTTGAAACGAAAATTCTTTATTAAATCGCAGGAGCGGTGTAAAACGTATCGTCTGCATTTACCTCTACATCCTTAAAGTTTCATATATTAAGTCTGTCGGAGGATGTTTTCCTGCGAAATTCCGTCTAAGTTTTTACTCAGGAACTTAAAACATTGACAGCGTTGAATTTACGGCAGTTGAGTTATAAGGTTGTGAATTATGTTTATCGAATATTGCATTATCCAAGGTGTTTATGGTGGTGATATTTACGAAGAAGTGTTCATCTTTTAAGTAACTAATAACTAAGATAGAATGCAGCTTATATAGCATGTAGGTAGATACCTAAAATAGTGCTTTAATCATTTTTTAAATAAGTCTGGGATACAATTCCAAGTATTACGTAATCTTAATGAAAACACTAAATTAAGACCCGTCAACATTTTTGTATTGTTTTCGTTGTAACAATGCCAAATGCACGATTAAATTTAAAATGGTATTTAGTGCATACGAATTCCCAACACTGATTTAGAATTGAATTTTATTGCTACAGTATAAATTTTAATGAAAAACAAGCCGTTTTAAAAAGTTCACCTAATTTAAACCGTAGGTGAACCTGTTTCAATGTTTGCCTCATAAAGATTCATAGGCACGTAGGCCACGACCTCACCAGTCATCACGGGCCATCTTCCACTTATTTCTTAGAAGAAAAAAAAATATTTCCAACACGTACTAAAATTCTTTTTCATCTCATTACTGGGTCTGATGCCTATCTCGCTCGCAACAAACTGTTTTGTTATCTGTGGCTGTAGATGTAGCAACTTGTACATTATCTGTGGCTCCAGTCCCGACTTTGAGCTGATTCGTCACGATTCCCTGATCTTATCGCTTGGTGACGTTCAGAAACGTCAAATGAACTGTCATTTTTACCGCTATGGCTTTTTGTGAAAGCTGAGGGTTTTGTCGGTTTTTGTTTACACAGCCAATTTTATAAGATGTAGGTATCTTGCTGTTACTGTAGACGATCCTAAGGCATATTCATTTAAATATTGAGTTCACGCATGTGTGAATTTTTTGATAGCAAAACAAAAAAATCTCAAATATCACTTAGTCTGAGGCTAGCACTATCAAAATATAGTCCATTGCAAAACGTTTTACTATCCCGTAAAAATTGCATTTGTGTAAAATTCCCGGAGAAGAAACAGTAAAGTCCATCCTGCATCCCGAGTTCAGCTTAATGATATTGCAAATCGTGTTACAACCGCTCTTAATAACTTTGTTTTTACTACTCACCTGGCTTTTGCAACTTTGTACTATTTCTTGACGTTGAGAAAAAGTAGCTTAATGTTTCAAGTTGACTTAGTCGAATTTGTGTTTTATGTCAGATCTTCCCTATCACTAGCATTTAATAGTTAGCTAGGATTGGCTCTTGAACACTTACGTACAATAAGTTTACGATTATTTCTTGTAACTGGACCCCCATGACCGGAAAACACTTTATATTTTGTATTCCAATGCGTGTTGTCTACAAAACTATCAAATGCAGCGTTAAATTGAACAGTTTGAATGCGTTTTGTTTTGTAAAGAATTATTTTCATTTACATTTTAGCATGCTTTTGCTCGTCCTATCCTTTATCCTACCTCCCCTATCCTTTATAGGTTTGCCATCTGTTATTTTTTTAGGTTTTTTCCTTAGATTTATAAGTCAGAAAAACATTTTATCGTGTCAACTTTAGATTTGGAGCTTACAATTCTCTCTTTCGTTTAAGAAAAGAATAAGTTAAAGAGAAAAGCTAAGTAGGTACTATTCTTAGAATCGAAAATAAAGCGAGAGCTGCAGTCAAGGAATCGCATTTCAATCGCAATCTCGCAGTTGGAAACTTATGCGAAGTTTAGAATAACACCTAGACGTTTTCAAGTTTTAAGGTGGGTACACTAGAGCATATTGTCGAGCATTTTCATGTAATGTTGGTGGTGGGTGATACAATACAGACAAAAGCCTAGTTTGAAAACGAAATACTCGACGCTGTGTTCGAGGTAATGCTCACGGCGAGTGAGCATTTACCTGTAAATTTCGTTGCGTTCACTCTTTGTTGAAATGTAGTACCTACGCGTTTGTGCTTTTGCTCGGTAAAATCTTACACCAATACACTTGTTGGTTATTAAAATCAGGTTGTAACAAATCATCATCGTGTTCGAAAAGCGGTTGGATAACATTTAAAAACGGCAAATGCTCGATGTTCTGTTACAAGTGTATGCTCAAGTGTGTACTCACCTTAACACGAACTCTAAAATAACACCTAGACGTTTCAAGTTTAAGATGAATTTTGTTCAAGTTCTCTAGAGGTATAGTTTTACATTTTAATGAATAGACAAGACACACCTATTATTTTGAGAATTTCGAAATGGATATTTGTTCAGATCTCTCAAGTTTATAATTGGCTAGTCTTTATTGTACTTGTCTACGACAATAGAACTGAAGTATTATAATTTATGGATAAGTAATTCAGCTGTATCTATGCTAATAACGGCGGACTATTATAATATAATGTCTTTGACTATTACTTCTGTGATGATCTTCGGACCTCTATCTACATGTATGATTTTTAATCTTTCCTTATCAATTATATACCTCAAAAGGAAGTAAAACTTATCGATTTAAAGGTGTAGGTGGCAAGCCTGCAGAAATTACACACTAGCAAGGCTGTAAACGTAAATGAGGTGAAAAAACAATTTCCATACACGCCACTGATGGAATCTCATAATAATTGGGTACAATACAAAGTGTATGAAAAAAAACCAGTTGATATGATCAGTGGCATGCAAAAGAATACATTAGCACGTGAGTTCTGAGTAATTATGCACATTTTTAAGTCAAACCTTGAACTTATTAAAGGAATAATTGCTACGATTAAGATAGAGTCAGTCATAACTTGAATGTTTACTGCATTTTATGCAAAACATTCTTAAAGATGGTAATTCTGATGTTTCGGTGATGTGTTTAATTTACCCTGTAGCTGTAGGTGAGCGACTCTTTTAATTTCAAACAATGTTAACGAACTTCAAAGTGCAACATGAAAAAATGCACAGTGAAGTTGCAGTGAAGACTTAATTTGAAAATATAATTAGCAATATAATTGTAAGAGTTCTCACAATCGTACTTGATATCAAAGCAACGGAAATTTGGCCAAAACGGAAAGCATCGTTAAGATAAACAAAATTAAACACGACCCCGAATACGCAAAATACGATGCCGTTAATAGAGCCAAAGAGCAACTCACAGAGACATCTTAAGAAGTTATAATCATACTTAAGCCGGAGACTAATTCAACTCTTAATTAAGTTAAGTGTTACTCACGAAATGCCCCAATTTCAAACTCAGCTGACGGTCGGAAGTTATCGGGGTTTCAATGGAAATTTATTAGCCCTACAAACTATTTGTCAAAATTGTCCCAAAGGTTCGGGGCCGACGGAATTCACCGAATATCAGAGTTGAACGGCCAATTTGTTTAAAGGACCTTAACCGTTCGGCTCGGTAAAATATGTAAGGATTTTCAATCAAACTTTAAAATGAAAACCAACTTTCAAAGTCAGCAACCCTCCGTGTTTATTCAGCAAGGGGATCCAACATGCTCGATGTCTTTTTATTGGAGCTCGCAAGTTGTGCAACTGTTGCCTGCATTTTATTTCTCCAATAGGCGGATGCTGCCAAGTGTTCTAAGTTGTGGCTGTTTCGCGGTCGACCGGCCCGCCGTGCCGACTTTAAAAACTCGACTCTGATACGTTTAATATAGTGCCTGCTGCGAGCAACTTAAATAATGTCCATAGAACTTGTGTCGCGGAGTCCCGCTCCCGGCAAACTTTCTGCTTCGCTTTCGGCTCCTATTTTATTTCTCCCTTTTGAATGCGGCGCTTTGCATGTTGGTCACAATCGAGACAGACCGTGTTTTAAGAGAAAACCTTTTGGGACGCTCTCAAATAGAAGCTTATTGCTTCTGAACGTCAGATTCTTTTTAATAACGTCTTTCGTCGTTCGCTTATGTTTAGTTGTCAATACCGTAATGGTAAAAGCAGCCCTAAAAGGTAATAAACATAACCCTGGGACAGAGGTTGATACTCGCCGGGAGGCTATAATGCTATTCATGAATGTTGAAGCGAACCGTTGTTGTGAAATGTCGCTTAGACTTGTTACTTACGAAACAATGACACCAAGTTAAACGGGAGATGTAAACTCGCTATCTCGCCTGATGGCGCATAAACAGTGGATACGCTTTATGGTGATAATTTCGTATTCATTTCAAACTTCCTCAACATTCATTAGAGTAAATTATAACAAAATATATCGCCTTCAGTAGATGGTATCTTAACGAGTTGAAATTCACTTAAATTCAGAGCTAAAGTCTTATCTCAGATCCAGAACCTGTCCGAAACTTTAAACAAACAACTAACTGTTAAAGAAAGCCAAACAAATTTACGGATCAACTCGGTTGGGGAGGAGACGGTACTAAATGCTTAAAAGCAAAAATATTCCGGAGTCCCAACAGAGAAATAAAAGCATAAGCGTGTTGCTTCAACGCAAAATGAAATGACGTCCACTCTTAAAGCGGAAAGAGAATAAATTAAATGTAAAGGTTTCGGTCCATTGTTGTTTTTTAGGCTCAGTCTTTTTGTGAACCATAATGAGTGTATCAAAGTGTAGAGATGCAAAAACGTCTTTATTTCGGATTATTTTCCAGTCCAACCAACTGGGCGCACCTAAATTTGAACGTCAATTCGCTATCTGTACAAAGCCGTTTTGCTTGTCCACATCAAGTGACAGAATCGTGATATATCCTCGGACGGGCGAGGAAATGACACTCTGAGCTCCTCATAATTCACAATTTCAGACCGTTTTCACACGAATATCTGAACACGTTTATCTTAAAACAACTTTAAAAGGTAACATAACTAGCTTATTAGAAATAAAAAGATACCCGTATTAAGTTTAGCAGAGAGAACTTTTCCATTTATTAAGAATCATTACTTACTGCAAAACAGAATTTTAAAACAGATATTGAAATGTCTAGAACACACAATGCGATTTACAATAAATGCCTCACGGAGTATTCACGTTTTATTTCTTGAATTCAATTCTGCACTTTATTGCGTCTATTGCATTATTCTCATAAATAAATCTAATAAAATTGTGAACAACATACTTTGCAAAGTTAACTTAGCTTTTTATTCACAACGGTTTATATTTTGCCCCAGAGTTTACTTGAATAGAAAGCTTTATACAATTTTTACTTTTAAAATAATTTATGTTTCGTTGCCGAAATAAAACTTCACTTACACCGTGACTTAATTTATTTGTCTATTCATATTCTAAAATTTAAAGCAAAAAGCTCCCAAAAAGGTTTTGTAAAACAAAAACAAACCCTAAATGGACTGAATAGCAAAAATACAACGGAAATTTAAGCTATAAACAACTTTATCTGAGCCCAACAAAATTATGTCTGCGAATACTTAAAGTATTACGAGCAGCGGTAACAAAACAGCTGTACACAATTTTCAATTTCGAAATTCCTTACTCGAACCACTATAATTTAATATTACAAGAACGGGCATCACTGGGTGCTGGAATTGCGAAGTGAATAATTTGACTGCTGGAGTAGGAATGATGGAACATGACAAACTGGCTACTATTAGATCTGCTTGCTTCAATTAGGGAAATGCAGATGATAGTAATGGAGTAGTACTCTCTGTTAATAGTTATAAGAAAAGTGGCGAATTTAAAAGTGATTAATTGCGTGATTGCATTTACAAAAAGATGCAATTTCAAACACATGTTGTACATGCCCACATGCAAAAGCCAACATTCTTTTCGTATCAAGATACAAGCTTATTGCTGCCTAATAAAATAAGTAGATACCTAAAATGCAGTACGTAAATAAAAATTTAAAACCCTTTTTTTGTAAGTAGGAATAACAGGTCAACAGACTTTCCAGAGTGACGTTAAGTGGCTATCAGTCTCAACCATTCGTCGCAACTTCTGGAGTCACACAGGGCTCCCACCTAAAGCCAATCCTATTCAATTCTTTTATTAACGACAACATTTCTTGCTTTCATCACTCTAAATTATTTGTATACGCGGATGATATGAAAATAATCAAAACAATAAATTCAACCCTAGACACAACTGAATCGCAATCTGATTTGGATAGATTATAAAATTGGTTTACACAAAATGTTATGCCATAAAATGTGTCAAAATGCTATCACGTCCAATTCAGTTGAAATAAAACTTCATTATCATTTTCTTTTCCAGTCATTACTTTAACAAAATGTGTGAGTACTTTAAACTATCTCTTGCGAAGTTCAACTCGTTTCAATCAGGTTCTATGGTGTATGAGGCAAGCTATTTTCTCAATTACGTTTGTATCATTTTCGTTATACAATCAGAATTCATTCACGATGCCAGTACCTAATAGCATGCTTGTATCATTTGAAACCAGACATTAAGTAAAGTAAGCTTTATCTCCAACGTTTTAACGTTGGAAATGGCGGTGATGTTCTCGAAGGGTAATAATTTAGTTTTCAGTAGTCAAAATGGTAAGCCTAATGTTAGTCTTCTTACAATATTGAATCAGAGTAAAAGTTTAAAGGTCATTCTTTTTTATTTTTTTATTTTAGTTTTTTACATTGGATTTATATTAAAAGTAATAAAATTTAGTGTGTGTGTACAAGATGTTGGTAAAACTAAGTGAAATTTTGACTTCATTACTCATATTTATTCTATGATATTTAAGTAATATTTTCATGTAATCTGTGGTAATAAGCTTTTACAGAATTCCTGCGGTGGATTGATGTTGAAACGTTAAGTGAATTGGATTTGAGTGGCTATACGTATTACTTATCAGAAATTTTTGAATTGTCTGCCGTTATTACTAGGATTATTTTTAAATTGGGTTAAAAAATACATCAATTTTGTTTCTTTAGTTTTAATGTATTATTTCATCATATAAACATACAATTACGTTTAAATAAAAATATTTTTAGTTTAAAACTGTTTAAAAAAAATTGTTTTCTCTAACAAAAACACTAAGTTATTAGGTTATTACATAGATAGTAAAAAATAAATTCACTGTATGAATATAAATGAAACACATGACGTGTCAGACAAATAGAGAGACGATACTGGTAACATTACACCGACGGTAATGCCCTAGAAACTTATCGCTTCATATGTAGAGAACAACGCAAGCTCCGAAGCAGATGTGCTTGTGATGTAACTACAGATAGATCATACTACAGAAGGTTGAGATTAATTAATTAAAAAAAAAACTTTACACTACTTATGTAGAAAAGTTTTAAAGGAGGCCATTCACGCTCCATAAGGCTAAGCCCAAAAGTCAAAAGTACCGGCCAATGAAAATAAAGGCCTCATCACTATTGGGAATGTGAATCTGAGTATTTTTCAGTAGGTATTGCACTAAGTCTCTAAGTACTTCAAAAGATTTCTTACGTAAAAAAATCTGGATTTCTATAGGTACTACCTATCTATTTTTTGAGTATTAAACTTAGAGACTTGCTGACTTGCTAGCCTTACAGAAAAATTATCCGATTGACTTCCCCAATAGTGGTGAAACATTTATTTTCGTTGGTCGGCACCTACAGTTGAACAATAAATTTTTCTTATTTCTTTGCCTTTTAGGCTCAAAATGAATGAATACATTGCAACGCTGATGTTTCTAAATGGTAATTTATATTTCAAATGATGAGAGTTTTTAGAGATATTCTAAAATTTAAAATATTCTTCTCATGCATCATTATCATTTAAAAAACAGGAAAACAATTTCGGTTTTCTACCATATTGTAAGCATAATAATATGTTTATTGTAAACAATATAGTAATGACCTATAAGATATAACTAGCTGTATAACAACTCACTGAAGTTCGTTCAACCAATAACCTTGTCTCTCTATCACTATCAAGCGTAAATCGTAAATTTTTTATGAGGGATATATTAAGAAATCGAAAACATCAACATTGTTGCTTGAACTGTTGCACTCATCAATCGGACGAATCTGTTTTAAGATTCTAAATAAAACAAATTATTTGCGCATTATTTTTTTTTATATGAAGAATTACGAATAATTTAAGAAATAGTTCCTAAAAATACGTTTAGTTTTTGTGTTTTTTTTTAGTAATATGTTCTCACAGAATGTCTACCGTACCCTAGTAATACAGGTATCCTATTTAGTTTTTTATTTTTCGTGATCATTCATGCTTTACATGAAACATCAAATCTAAAAGTACGATATTTTTGAATATGTGCATTTTTGAAAAGATTAATAGACGAGGAGTGACACGCATTTTATCATAAATAAAATTAATTAATTGTTTCCATATTGAGTTTTTTTGTAACAAAATACCAACTTGTACCACATGTATTTCACGCAATCAATCTTTACTTTACTTTATAAACTTTATAGTGACTGAAATGTATCGCAGATGATACCAATGACCTCTTCGCTAGATTAATCAGTCACTTCAAATTACAAAGTACGTAGAAATAAATTCAAACACACCCCAAAAGCTATCCTATCAAAGGTAAACAATTTCATTGAAATTTAATATCGCATAGTGTTTTAAGCTATATCTCAAATTATACAGCTAGTACGTGTAGCCCACGACAGCTGACTGTCGTGGCTCTAAGGGGTTACTTTGCAAAATGAAATCACCCCAACGTATCCGTACAATCAGGGAATGTGGTAGGAATACGCTTTGTTGTACAACTTTTGAAAATGTATTGTAGTGAAATTTGTTTTGAGCATGTTCAAGAAATATTTCGCAAAGCAAATGGATGGAGATATTACTTTGTACTGAGTTTATGAATTATAAAAATAAGCCATAGCTCCTATATAGAAATGTAGCCGTTAATTTCATTCAAATACTTAATTAGAAATAGAAATATTTATTGCACTTACCTATGATGTTACGGAGGTGTTATACAGGATCAGGATCATGACTGTATCCCCAAGGCGCGGTAGACATTCTCTCAGATCTTTTATGTATTCCAGATCCTTTGAAGATGTATGGAGGTGTTAGTTTACATTATATATAATTATTAGCCCGTGGTGTCCCACTGCAGGGCAAAGGCCTCCCTACGTTTCTTCCACTCCTCTCTATCGTGAGCTAATGTGTGTTAGTGTACATACATTGTTTAAAACATAAACTCTGTTAGGACACAATAATATTTCGCTAGGGGCGCTATATTATTACTACACACATAACTTATTTCCTACTTTCTTAACTAATAACTTATTACTTATCAATGGTGCATGCCCAAAACCTATCTTAGCTATTAGAAAAACTATTATTTATTTTCAACGCAGCATTATGTTTCAATTTCAGTACCAACTATGCACTGTGTAGTGCATAATTGGTACTGAAATTGAAATGTGTGTACAAATGCATAATATCTTAAGTATCCAATCTACCAGATCCCCATTTGAACTAAGTAAAAGCCCGGAACTTAAAAACAGAAGTATTCGTCCCAATTTTTTGCATTATAAACAAATACGACCAAAAAACACTGCGAACACCTGCGCCGAATTTGATACATACAGCGGAAGGCAAAAAAATCCTCTCAATATTTCGATACCTGTAAATAGGGGTTTCGGAGATCGAGATACAGGGCAATATATTGCACACCCATCCGCCCATTTCTGTTCCAATGCCAATACTAGAGTAGAAATTATAAAGCTAACCTATTTAAACGAACCTTGAACGAATAACCAATGTATTTTACTTTAGATAAGGTAAATTAGAAATTTCGTTTGTGAAAATAATGTACGGCAAGGCCATCTCCTACGAATTTATGTTAGAATTATGTAAGGGTTTCTAGATAGCATTATATCAACTGAATCTGTTTCATGGACCTGTGATTTCAACAACCTTTGAGACAAGATTGTCTGTCTATGTCCATTCACAAAGCGATGCACGCAGGCATAAACTGCTTGGAGGCTGAAATATTCAGCATGGACTTCTCCGAACGGAGTCGACACAAAGGAGCTCGTTGGATACACTGCGCCCTATAGAATGTTTACTCTACGAAGCCAATATATCGGGTTTTCGGAACAAACTGACACGTATGAGATGATAGCTAGCAGCAATAGCTCTGTCGCTGTAATGGTCCACGTACCTTTCCTTGTGTAAACAGAAAGGATTTTTTCGATTGAATTTGAGGAATAGGATGGAATGTTTTGCAAAGAAAATGAAAAAGTGATTTACATTTACTACTGTTCAACATTGTGTTCTCAAATAAAGAACACGTAAAATTAGTGTCAAAAGAACTGGACTGCTTGTGAAATTTGAATTAAGTTGTCAAAAAAATAATACAGCTATCAATCATAGCTTGGAATTAAAGAAATAATAAAATAGACGATTACTGTGAAACTTTTTAAATTCTAATACAAAAGTCTTTTATACAAATTTGACACACATCATCAATCAACAGGAGTAGTGCTAAACAACAATGAGTAAATAATTCTTTATCAAAAGCTGCCAAAGCGTGCCATAATCCAAACTCAAATGGTAATGGACAATTTCCATCTCATTCTTAGCTTCACGTTGAGTGTAATGTCAAAATTCGTTAAGTGCTCTTTTGAAATACTGCCAGACGAAGAATCACTCGAATTGAACGAAGCACTTGAATCGGTTCAGCTTTTGACATTTCGATAGCAAAGCTTTCCTCGATTATTTACAGTTCATTAGCAATAACTTGTTTTTATTTTGCGAGAACTCTCCTAAATGGATTGTCAGTCTTGCCTTAAAACAATTTAGTCGGGCGCTCAAGAAGATTAATGTTGCCCCTTCGACTGCTTAAGTTAAAATAAATCTCTTGTTAAAAACATGTACAACTAACGCAGGTAAGCAAAGCTCTTATCGATTGTCGAAAATAAATTTTCGCTTCGTGTCCGAAGTCACGAATGTTGAGACAATTTCCTCTACATTAATATTTGGATATCAGCACTTAAAATAATCGTGACTGAAAAACTAGTTCACGAAAATGGGGATCAGAATGTCATTCATCGTGGCCCGCGGCTCAAAATAATGACGGCAGAAATCACTTTTGCGTTTGCACAAATCTAAATGGGCCCTAATTCCTTTCGCCGTATGGGCGATCGTTTTCGGGGGATTGAGAAACTTATCATTGTCAGAGCGTAGGACATTTATCGAGCGACTGCGTTTACCGATAACGTAGGATTAAACATCGTCTACGCTACGCAATCTCGAGCAAAATTGGGGGTCTTCTAATTCTGATGTAGATGTGATTTCTAATAAATATGACGGTTTTAGGGCCTCGATGGGAACGGTGATGGGTAATTTACTCCGTAAGCTGGCATTATTATGGGTCTAAAGGTTAATGATATAGTAAATATTAAGAGGGTTGCATACTCGGCAAGGATGAAGCGATAGATTTTCTATAGTAAACACTCGAGGAAAATAAAGTTTGTGAAGAAAGATGTGATTCTTGGCAGCTGTTAACGTGAGAAGTGGAAAGAAAAAAGTTAAATATGATCTTTTGGAAATTCGTGGCAACTTCAGCAACACAGATCTAAAATGTGTTTTGGCAAGACCCGGAGTTGCGAAGTTGGACAAGCCTCGAAAGAGTTTCATTTTGTTTTATTCTAGTGACGTATTGTCTTTTCTTTTACTAATACAGTGTTATCAGGACAAGTGTATCTTAACTTGAAAACAAGCATTTCGTTTTGTTTTCTCTCACAGGTAGCTTTAGATAAGCTTGTCTCTTTTCTTTGTTTGAATTTGTGACTCTGTTTTACAAAGAGAGGAAACGTATGTAGGAAAGTTGCTGCTCTCATTGGCTATAAACAATATTTGGCACAGGGCTTACGCCGTCCATCGGTGTTACACCAACGGCTGCGCGCGGCGATAACCGAAGATTAAACACGGTTTAACGTCATTTAAAGCCGTTGAAGTCTGTTATTTTTGAATCCGCTTTTTAATCTCGACCCTTCAGTTTTTTCGATGTTTTGATACCGAAGCTTTTTCGACGTAAAACTACGTGTTCGGGAAAATTGGCCAGATTTGTATTGGGATTAAACTTTGATCGATTTTAGCAGCAGCTGGCTCAATTCAGTTTTATACTGACATTTCAAGATACATTGAAAATGATATTTTTGCTCGTAGGTATAAATATACAATTGTATAACCGTAAACCAAAACATAGGTCTATTGTACCCAGAACCTACATAACCTAAATTATATTAGCCCAGCTCACTCGTATTTTCTACAAATAAGTTACAGTTATTTAGGTAGTTTATTGCGGCCCGCAAAGCGTTACAACTTTCAGTTTATTAGTACTTATTTGCGACCTACATTCGGAATATTGTCTAGATAACCTTAAGCCCGCGTTATCACGATGTCTGTCTATCACTTTCCAATAACATTAGTTGACGTCGATTTGAAATTGTTTAGCTTATTTGCGATAAGTAGTCATATTTATTTTAGAAATGTATGTCATTGGATTATTAATAAAATAGGTATGTTTGTATGCGCGCTTCATATTTGTATAACTAAATCGTAGTGAGACTAAATCACGTATGTCTAAATCTAATTTTAAATAAGCGTTGAGACTCAATATGGACTTTTGGTATTAGTTGATCATTCACGTGAAACAATGTTAGGCAAATAAATTTAAGAAAAAATATAAATAAAACAATATATTAATCATCTACTATGCCTATATAAATATATTTTTTTATGCCTTGGTTTCGCAAGGTGTGCTATTGAGCCCAAATTTATTAACTTGAGTCATATTTCCAAATGTATAACCTTCTAATCTCTGAGCTTAATTAAATAGCCATTTGATGTCAATTCAAGACAAATAATGTAGTCATTTTAAAACAGTATACCTAATAATCGTTTTTTAATAACTTTTTAAAATAATTGTAACCTATTTTAAAATATCGTAAGCGTTTTCACACATTTTGGTTTAGTATCAAATGATATTTAGGTGTCTAGACTAAGGAATTTATCGGAGCTAATAAAAAGTAATGTTTTCACGTGAATAGGTACCTAATTTAATAGAATCTTGCATACCTAGTAGGTAGAATTTGTTGAACATGTTTTTTTCTGAGAAAAAGTTCTAATAAAAGTTACACGTTCTAATTTACTCTAAGTTTACCGAAATTCAAAATAAAAACTTCTTTATTTATAAAAATGTAATGTTATAGAAAATATACCCACTAACCCCCGATTTCTATATTCAACGGACAGTCGTAGGTAAGAGCTACTACTCGTTTCTACATACAAATTTTGACAGCTAACTTACGCCCGGTTTCTAGCTGTCAAACTTTTGTATGTAAAAACGAGTCGTAGCTCTTACCTACGAATGTCCGTTGAATATAGAAACCGGGCATAAAACATTTTGTTGTCGCCATTAAGGTGTTAAGATGTTTACGAAAAAAACCCAAAACAATAGTTTCTAGACAAATCGCAGAAATAATGAATCATCCAATAGAAAATACTAATAAATAAAATAAAAGGTAACAGTAATACTCGTTTTTCGTAGACGCAACAAAAATTAATCGCTAAGCTTTCAAGAAAACAGCTGCCAATTAGGCACTTGTCCGACCGCGAGCGAGTGAGCGATAATGCGATCTACTATTTTATCGCTCAAGAGACAAAAAAAATTATAGATTCCGTGTCAATAAAAGAGACACAAATATTTATAGTCCAACGCCGGCCGTTCACACCGCCTGATGATAAAAGTTTTATCGCGGCGACAAATTTATTTGCTCGAACGGCGTAATCGCTTAAGGATGCTAGCGGCGTTCAAAACTTACGCCGAGCGATGAAAAAGTCTAAGACTAGATACTCGCTTCAACGCCCGACGCTTTCGCTCAACGCTCAACGCTCGCGGTCGTACAACTGCCTTACATTCGCACATTCGCACCAATACATTTGTCACGTGACTCAGATAATGAGGTTGACGAACTCATTGTCACCATATTTAATAAGTAGGTAATGATTCGATTACGAATCGTAGTAAAAATTTACATATAACTACAACTATAAGTTTGGGGATTTATTTTTATGCAAGATTTAAAATACCTTTATTAGTTTAAATTGGGTTGCCTTGTCAAAAAAGGCATGGTCAAAATATACCATTTCACAAAATTTTATTGCCAGTTGAATAAATAGATGAATAGAAATCAAAAGATGAACTGAAATCCAAATGGTTTACCCAAAGCTGTAAATAGCACTCGGTTATTTGCCTTTGACCTCACGTTCAACAAAAACGGCTGAATTCGTGTCTCCAACTACTCTAGAATTTCAATTAAGCTAATAAGTGCTCAGATAATCATTAATTAAATTGTTTACGAGTGGTGTAACTGCTCACTGCTTTAGTTCAGTTACAAGTAGCATCTGCAGCTTTGAATTTCAATTTTGAAACTAAGATTTTGTAATTTACTTAGATTTTTGAACTTTTTCTAGAATAATGTAAGCGTACGATGACTGTCTTATATTTTTTAGCTTCGATATTTTCCTCAATCGGTAGAGGTATGTAAAATGTTATCAACTCGGAAATTTACGAAATTCAGCAAACATTTTCGCCTTAAACTCACTTATGACGTGAATCATAACATATTCCTATTGCAATCGCGTATGAAAAAATATTCCAAAATTCAATAAACCGACGCAATATTGTGACGAAAATCGTTTGCGGAATCACGCGTGAAAATCGGCCCACATATTATTCAGTAGAGAGAGATAATGAGGGCATTCAACCCGATATTTAGATACAATCGAAGCACCGATAAAACCGCAAAAGACTTTTAGACGCGACGAAATATTTCGCTCGTTTATCGTCTGTCATAATATATCAGCGCGCGGACAGGGAAAGTTATTGTCGATTTTTATATTACTTACACCATTTATTTGCGATTTATCTGCAAACTCACCTGAAACAAACAATAAATCATCATTATTAGAGTCCGCATTAACGGTTCCTGTTTCATGAGAAATATTCACAAAAAAATCTATTGTTAGTCTGTAAAGTTGAACGACCGGCCAAAATCTTAATTCTTTACCCAGATCTCAAAATAAAAAAATGATAATAACATGTGTCTTTTTTGAATTATTCATAGTTTACCGTCCGCACGTTCCTTCCATGACTATTTTTCATTTGTGTACGTCATTCATTTATTCCGATCTAGATATTTAAATTTAATGCTTATGACACTCTATGGAGTATAAGTTTGTGATTACTGATTCATGAATACGGTTCACACAAGGATTGCATCTCTTCCTTGTCATATCTATCTATGTCGTGTCTCCTCTACGGTTGGCTGGCCACCCCGCCCGAGGGAAGTTGCCACCCCGGTGGCTACTTGCTTCCCCTATTACTCTAAATTACAGTGATAGCTACTCATTCGAAAAAAAAAAACACCAAAGTGCTTAGCTGTGGTCATTGCACTCTATAACAATCTCACGAGCAATGACATCCCAAACAGAATCAATTTCAATTGAATTAATTGTTTAATTTAACTATTAAAATACAAATTACTCTCAATCTGGCAATGAAAATCATAAATTTTAATCAACTAGTAGGTAATCCTATTGCGTTGGTATTTATATAAAACCTTCATGAGACTGACATTCACTTTGACGGTATAATGTTTATTAATAAATTAACACCCACGGATGTACAGCAAGCTGCCTTATACGAGTATGTATAGCTTGCTTACATGGTCAAATTTATAAACACTTAATTTGAACTCAAATACTTGCATAACTTATTAGGACATTGATTTTATTTATTGGAATATAGAAATCATGCGTTCCATTGCTGTTGTGGACGCCGCGGACGGCCAAGGAAGCGCTGGAGAGACGACCTCGACTCCTTTGATAGTGGGTGGTGGAACCTATCAAAGGAGAGGGACGGTTGGAGAGAGTTGGGGGAGACCTTTGCCCAGCAGTGGGACAACATAGGTTAAAAAAAAAAACATTGTGTTTTTCTGTGATTTTTTTGCATATTTGCAGTAATATTTACATAAAACATCTAATATGCTCTGATAAGAACAATGGATAAGCATGATATAAAAATTATTCATATTAAAAACATATATCACAATTTCACGCGCAAAGAGCCCGCAGAATATCCTCCGTAAAAAAATATTGTTAGACATTGTACCTTTATTACTTCCTCTGTTCAGGAACTTTTGGACTTTCCTTAAGATATGTATGTGGGTATCAGTGTTTGTATGTTCTCATAAATTCCTTAAATGTTTCCTTGGTTACAGTACGTTAGCTCTCTGCCTTTCTCGACGTTTTATTATTATTAGGTATATAATATTCATGTACCTTTTAAGGTTTCATTAGACCTTTTTAACCTTTTTATATTGGAATTTGTTTATATTGGCTGATACCACAGTTACCTCAGCATTTTTTTTATTCAGCAATTTTTCTTGAGGCTATGGAATTTAGTTATTGTTCATATTATTTGGTGATTGAATCTTTAAGTGTAACAGAAGCAAGTATGACAAAACAATAGTAAAATGTAGTATACCGCTTATTTGTCATCGCATAAAAACTTTATGACCCAGAATATTTTTTATTACAAATAAATAATGTTTTACCATAAAAAAATAATAGCATTGCTTTTCAGAGCGGTCTTCAAAACTTTGACACCCACAGAACTTTCAAAGTAGATAGTAAAATTGTGGATTACGTTCAAGAAAAACGATTAAATTAAAGAGCAGTGCGTTGTAAAGCGCGCATTAAGTTCTGTGGAAGTGTTGCGCTATTTCTGACTGCTTTATTCATGCATATTCAATATCTATACAAAGATATACTAATATCAATAAATAAAAGTAAGTAAGTTCGTATGAGTCAGTGTCAGTGGCCATCTCTGGTGACGGAGTTTTTAGGCCGGCTTAAGGGCTCCGTCATAGCCGGGACCGACAATTTAACGTGCCCTCCGAAGCACGGAAGCGCTCAGATGAAAATGCCACTGGCGGTCACCCATCCACATACGGACCGTTTCGAACGTTGCTTAACTTCGACGATCTATCAAGAACGACTAAGCAAGCACGACCACGAGCGCATCAATTGTTACTATCAGGTACATTGAATTTAGATACTAAACTAATGAAGAAATGCAAGCCCGTGTAAATTCTCATAAGAAAAGGCAAATGATATTCAGGAAAAATAGATAACTTATTTCCAAAACAATCAGAACTCATCGAAAGAGGAAAAGCCGCGTCAAAAGCACCAAAAGTTAGTAAACCGCCAAGTTACTCAATATGAATAATCCGAAAACAAACATTAATGAATAATGCTAAAGTGACCTGCGTTGCCCCCGCTGTAATGGTATTCTACCCTGCAGGGACAAAAGTTATGATTGCTTTTGCAAACTCATTTGTTATTTTTACGTTGCGATTCGTTTCAGTCGGAACATGTTTGTATCACTGATGCTCTGAATTGCAAATTGATCCGGGTCATTTGAACATTTTGATGAAATAATTGCGTAGTGCGACTTGCGATTTTACTTGCGAATTTTTTTCAACGCAGACCCTTTAAGTAACCTAATCTTTTGTTTCTGTGAAAATTGTACCTTAGCTTGTATACGTTTTTATTATCATACTCAAAAATTAACGGAAACTAGCAAGATTTGTTATTAGCTTTTGTAAATATTTTAACACTCATTAAAATAAAATAAGTAGGTGGAGTAAGGTCTTGACGGAATGGTGGCCAAGAGGACATACGAAAAGTTTAGGCAGACCAGCAGCCAGATGGATGGACGACATTGTGACCATGCAAGGGAAAAACTGAATAAAAGAGACACAGGACCGAGTGAAATGGCGTTTGAGCGGGGAGGCTTATGCCCAGCAGTGGGTGACAACAAGCTGCAGATGATGATGATGATGAAAATAAAATGAAAAATACATTGGATGGGCTTTTGGGCAGCATGATATTTATTTCATCTTTAAACCAAAAACATTCACAATACATTTTGCATTCTCCAAAACAGCCAGGCACAAATTTAAAATATTGCTAATCTGAAGTCAATAAATTGTAAAATATATCCCTCCAGCTATCGGTTACCAAGTGATACGTATAACTCCGCGCACCGGAGTGGAAACAACGATTAGTGAACGCTCCGCGGATCATATTTCGTTGACCTTGGCTCGTTACATCGGATAGAATCTTTTGTATCTAAAATAGTATGATTTATAAGATTAATCGGCATCGCACTTTAATCTCTATCATTGTCTTTTTTACTTTCTTTGGATGATAGTTTTATTTTTTCAGAAATTTGCAGCATTTTCTCGTTTTTTACATTATTTATTTTATTTATGTTATTGTTATCTGTTATAATATGAGTATTAACATTCATAGTTGAAGTTTTACCTGTATTTATATTTAAAGTCAGTTTAATTTAATAATTTTACGATATTCACTATCGCATTACCTACTATAACTTTAATAACTTTAGTACCATGGCCTAAGGTAACTTTCACTTATTCTTGTGTTCCAAGGCCTGTAGGGTCGTTAGGCTTCCAACCAGTTGAGACTTCCTTGTTATTGCTTGGTGTTGTATTAGATGTTTAATGTATATTAAAACGTTAACCATTTTATATGAAGTGTCAACATATGTAAATACGAAGATATAAAAGGTAGAAGTATGAATATTTTGTAATTTATTGAAATTCAAACTGCTTTTTTACTTGCTGTTGTAATTAGAGTTTAAAAAAATCAGACTTGTCTTATATTTAAGATGATCGTTAAGTGCTTTCTGAAATATTGTAAGCTAACGTACTCTTATTAAAATGGTTGCCATAGCAACGCTTCTCTGCCAATATCAGTGTAACGACCAATAAAAGTCGAGTGCGTGCACAAATTGTAGTACGTGGACGAAAAGAGCTCACAAAAACTGGAGATTTTTTCATCTTAGATCGTTACTTCAGTTACTAAGTTATGATATTAGTTTTATGCTCTTGGAGATAAGTAAGACAAGGTATTTTTGGAATTGCACCTGCGTAAGTGGGCATGATGGCATCGCTTGGTCGTAGGGTATAATGGGTAACTATTACTTATACAAAATGAGAAAATATATTTGGAATATCGCTATACTGGCTGAAGATAATGTGATGGTAACTTAGGATAGTGATAAAGGTATGTACTTAGTACAAAAGTATGAATCTGGATTGATAGTGTGCAAGATGACATAAAAAAATGTAAAAAGACGTTTACCGAAGCCGCAAGGGGTAGGTAGCACCCTTACACACAATCAAATCCAAAAGGATTTTCCGAAAAAATCATTACATCCGGAGAAAACAGCGTTTGAAGATTACTGTTTGCGTATGTTGTGTTGTGGTCGCGTTGTTTTACTTAGATTGCTGGATTTTAAATTTTTTAACTTTTTCTTTCTTATATAAATGAAATTTTTACGTAGGTACGGTCTTATTATGCTGTAATAGTAGTAAATAACCGAAAATAACATAAAATGAGTAAGCTTAGAAAAAAAAATTGCGTTTTTTTTTCCGCTAAATATGTTTAGAATCATGGTCTGATTGCAACCCCTCAGTTTTCGGTAGTTATCTTTTTACATCCTTATATAAAAAGAGTTGGGTAAGAAATTAAAAAATACATGTTGTACCCACAATAATGTCGGACAAGGTCAGGTGATGATGACTACTATAATAAAAAACGGGTAACAAAAAACAAAACTTTTTGTAACTTAAATCATTTCTTATCTCAACACAGTATCATAACAAGTTGATTAAGCATCAACGTCTCATGACAACTAAATAGCGAGGTATAATTGTTCACGCACTCGTTGTTTCTATAAAAACGAACACGTAACAAATACGAGCTGGCGAAGTAATAGAGTAAAATAAATTTCTATTAATTGAGTTTTACATTGGATACAACTTATATTTTGAAGTATAGTCAAAATAGAGTATTAATAAGTGAAGAACTAAAAAAACTATGAACTTTTTCTCGCTCTATGATTAGGACGGAAATTTGTCGCGTAAACTTACCTTTTTTGTTTGTCGACGTTTCGCCTGCATTTTTACATGGCAGAAATTTAATACCTTGTATGAAAACTGCTATTGGGTAAATTGGTATTGTGTCAACGGTCTACATATCATCTGCACCATCAGCAGAGGGTGCAGTGCAGACTCAGGAGAGTACAAGCCTTCTCATTTTGCTGAAGTTTCTCCGATCCGAGTGAAATGATTTTAAATTTTAAATTAGTATCTATTCATTGAACCCGCTCTACTGAACCCTAATTCTTCGACAAGTAACACCTTACGTAAGTTTTTTCCATGGGTCGCTGATATCGTTACCAAAATTAGAATACAGCAGCAAACTGCTATTTGTACTGTGGATGTATCACGCAAGTGGAGGAGATTATCTAATAACCAAATGTAAGGAACGGACACTCCTTATCCCGCGGCAATCGAGGGTCCCTGGCTCATATTCATATTCTTACGAATGAAGAGCGTTGCATACGAATTCACGCGTGTACTAATATGACTGACCCTGTGTAAGATATACATGGCGTTTTCATGGAGTTCCGTGTTGGAGTGTCCGGGGTGTTGAAAACTAGATGTTATCTGTTCAATGGATGGATATACAGTTAGTTGAAATACAATTCGTTTGGAGCGCATTTTGTTAAATTTGTTTTTCAAGCCTACCGTGAAATCAAATTTACACAATTTATTCTGATTTGTTTTATATGTCGTTGATGTACAGATTTAGGTTCAATTAAAAACAAAATAGACTACACACAGCCTATTAATTTAATTATTTTAAGCAAAAAATTTGGTAATAGAAATCCCCTTTGACAATCCCCTGCGTCGGGGATTTTTAGACTTTTTATCTATACCCTGCCTCCACCACTGTATCAGATGCTCACAGGGGATTTTTTTTATTTTTTATGTTGTATTTATCTATTTTACAAAAAAATATTGTTATTGTATGGTTAACCAAATGAAGATCTCAAAAATGTTGTGCTCGTATTTGCTGAAAAACTTAACAAGCATACAATTACCATTATCTTGATTTCATTTGATTAAGGTCCTTGTTGTGTGGCTAATAGAGTTATTTTTATGTTGATTCAGTCAACATACTTAATTGCTCTATAACAAACTTACAAAGATTTTTAAAAAGGAAAATATCCAATAAAAACTAACTTTAATAAAAATTCATTACGTAAATATCCATGACATAAACTAGAAACTTGTGAAATAAGAAACTGTTTCTGCGAAAAAACTTATATTTTAATTTGATTTAAGAAACAATCTTAAATCATTGCATGTTTTTCAGAACTAGTGAATACTAAAACTACAAATTACACAAAAGAAAACATGCACACTTGTCAGCCGTCAAAAATAAAACGCGAAAAAAATATTTTAAAATTTAAGTACACGTAGAACCAAGAAATGCTCAAGCTCTATAATAAATTAAATTATATTCATATTCACAAACAACAATAATAAGAAACACAATTACGTGGTGGATTCAAACTCGCGTGCTCACAATTAAACCAGAATCTGATTACTGTTTCGTCATTAAGGCTACAAAACTTGACCTTTTTAACCGACTTCAAAAAAGGAGGAGGTTCTATGTTCGGCTGTATGTATGTTTTTTTTTTTTTTTTTTTATGTATGTTCATCGATATCTCCGTCAATTGTGAACCGATTTCCAAAATTATTTTTTTGTTTGAAAGGGTATGCTACCATAGTGGTCCCATAAAAATTTTACTCCTGAGGGATTGATAGTTTTCCCGTAAAACTCAAAAAATCACCAAACTTTCCGAAAAATGTGGACCGATTTCCAAAATTTTTTTTTGTGCTTGAAAGGGTATCCATCTCTAGGTGGTCCTCATACTTTTTTTTCCTGAGGGATTGATAGTTTTCCTGTAAAACTCAAAAAACCTCATTCTCACTACACAATCTGAGTCAAACATTGAATAGTTTGACATGTTTATACTCTCGAGGTGGTCCCATATAAATTTTATTCCTGAGGGATTGATAGTTATCCCGTAAAACTCAAAAAACCTCATTCTCACTCTAACTTCTTTAATCTTGACTATTCCAATATCTAACCTAACCTACTATATTATTTACACTTGCACTTTATTTACACAAAAAATTGAAAAATAAAAATTTTTGAAAAAAAAATGGAACCGACTTCTCATAACACAAACAGACACTAAGAACCTTCTATGTACCTACACTAAAAAGAGAAAAATAAGAATATACACATGCAATAATTATCATTTACAGTATTCAATTAATAAATTATTATGTTATATTATATTTGAAGTCGGTGCCAACTACGAGTATTCTACTCTAACAACTCGATACAAGTTTGCACCCAAATTCTATTGTACTCGTAATTTCTTCTTAGATGTAAATGCATAGGTAGTTGGCACCGACTTCAAATATAATATAACATAATAATTTATTAATTGAATACTGTAAATGATAATTATTGCATGTGTATATTCTTATTTTTCTCTTTTTAGTGTAGGTACATAGAAGGTTCTTAGTGTCTGTTTGTGTTATGAGAAGTCGGTTCCATTTTTTTTTCAAAAATTTTTATATTTGGGTAAACAAGTACTATATAGAAAGTAAATCAGTACTAGTAAGTAACTTACCTAACCTAGGGTGATAATGGTATGGAATGGATACAATTTATGATGAATAATGATAAGGGTTGGTGATCGCCTTGATTCTAGTGAGGTCGTAATACAGATGAAAACTTGTATTAAACACTGGAAATACTCTGGGACGGTGGACACGTTAGAACGGCACGATATTGGTCCGTCGGACCCAGTCAATTTGGTTAGTAGCGAAATTTTCGCGAGCACCCACTGTTATATGCCTTCACACACATAAAACTCACAGTACGCTATACTTCACAAAAACACCAATCCTTTCCTGATGAGCGAGGGAGCTAGGCACAGAATGCGACGGCGGGGGAAGCGCTTCGGTTTCAAAAGATAAGCACACAGAGCGATGCCCGAGCTGGGGGAGTCGCTAAACGCTGCCACGTATAGATATCAGCCGGGAAGCCAGCTGTACAAAGGACCTCTATTCTGTAAAGAAAGAAACCAAACCCTGTGTAAGCATTTGCGATGGCCGGACAGCACATGCGAGCAGAAGAAGAAAAGATGGGATGCCCTCAGGATCTAAGCATCTTGGAAGTAAATAGCTCGCATGGCGTAAAACAAAGGATTTCCACGTCACGAATATTTCTTACCAGAGGCTATTTCAAGATCCAACGTGTGGTAATCAAACGACGTACAATTTGCCGACGAA
Source organism: Epirrhoe alternata (assembly GCA_963565295.1). Classification (NCBI taxonomy): domain Eukaryota; kingdom Metazoa; phylum Arthropoda; class Insecta; order Lepidoptera; family Geometridae; genus Epirrhoe; species Epirrhoe alternata. The sequence continues at coordinate 11,099,079 of OY751392.1, forward strand.
TGTAGCAGAACAATCGATCGTAACAGATCGGGCGTAATTATATATTGAAATAAACGGAAAAAGTTAGAATCTGATTTGCCAAATTGCCAACTCATACGCCGATGACAAAATGAATCCGAGTCTTCTTCTTCTTTTTGACTATATCCTATAATACCACTTTACTTCCGTCAATGTCAGTCCGTCAATGTCTCGTATTGGTTTTTTTTTTGTTAGCATGACATTACTAACCATCCGTCAATGTCGACTCATTGACGGCCGTAAACGGAGCTGTCAACCAATCAGAGCGGCCTACAGAATGACACAAGATCAAGACCCACAGAATGATACCAGAATATATCCATATATGATAGTGTTGCCAGTGGTTATAATTTAATAAAATCTTAATGACGCCAAGCTTTGAAATCGCGGGCGGGAAACTTTAAAATGAAGGGACTCACAGCGTGAACCGCTGTTAACTAAAACTGGATGTTACAGCATATGTGTAAAATTAAACTTTTTAACCATTTAAAACAGAAATTTATCAATACATCATGCGGAACCCGTCGTACACGAGTCTGTGTCACACTTGTCTGTTTTAAAATAAGTGTGTTATTTTTCCCGTGGGTTGATTTAATACCCGCCGGTAAGTGCGGATGGGTTCTATTACCACAACCGTGCTTTAATTAAACCTCCATATTAAATGAGAATCCGATCCTCTCGTGTATTTGAAGGATGCGAGTCCCAGTTGGTATCCACAAGTAAGTGGTGCCTTGTTTTGAAATAATCATAATAAAATTAGAATTTTTGTGTTATTCATTAATATTTTGTAAACATATAATGTTAGTTTAAATCACATCCAAAGGTTCCAGCTGCTTTTATAAGGTAGAAGGTAGACCTTGGCTACCTATCTTAAGGCCCCCTGAAAGCGTCTGTCATGGCTTTACAACTTCATCGCGGCTGATGACATGCCCTCCAAAACAAGAAAACTTTCAGTTGGTATTACATGCGCATAATTGGAATTAAGTTCATTATGCATCCAGTAATCAATTGAACTCAGCAAAACATCTTTGCTCATCATCATTGGCCTGCCCTGATCCCGCTCATGCGGGGTCAGCACACCATGTTCTCTTCTTCCACTCTCCCCTATCACTCTCATCTTCGTATTCACTCCCTTCTTACCCACCTTAGCAAAACATCTTTGCTCAAAGCTGAGAAATCCCATGACACAAATATTTAGTTGCAAAATCCCCCACATCAATTGTGTTGCTTTCACAAATCCTGCGCATTTACGCATAACAGTAACTTGAATGACAGTAACATACGACATCGCACTATGAAGGTAGGGATTACCGAATTTCGCGGTCACACCTTCCTTGTCACTTGTAGAATACCGTCCTCACCTACAGCGGTTATAAGGGATCGAGTTATGCAGTAATTACTAAACTAGAGGACCTCTACTCACAATGAATAGGTGAGTATACATTGGTTATACCTGAACGTAAATTTCTAAAGATATTAGTGAAAAAACTTTCGAATAGGAGAAACATATGATGAAAGTAATTGTAATCATATTCATTTCAAATCAAAAAGTAAGTATTTTTTTGTTTGAGATACTTGGTTGCATAATGCAGATATTATAAGTTTTATGGTATTTTTAGTCAAGGTTTTATTCAGGCTGTTTTATATACTTATGTTGTTTCTGCAGAGGCAAAACATACTTAATTATTATTGAACAAATGAATTCGAATTAAAGTTTTTATTCCCTCACGTAGCAAATAACTGCCGGATATCGGCAACGACATAAGAAACTTTTAATTAGCCGCTGCAATGCACAGCGCAACAAACAAACTACATAATGTTTTATTAAAAATAATGAATTGTTGCCCGCCGCTTTGCTTGCAAAAAGAAACATTTTAAACTATCTTGAAAAAATTCTGAAAATATTCTGATTATCATTATTTTTATTGTCTCTTTGAGTTTTAGAGGAAAGACGAAATAAAATTGAAATACCGTAAAAGAAATGTGTTTTTGTTATAAGCTCGTGCGCAAGTTGACTCACTTGCCAGATATTTTAACAGACTATATTCGCTATTTTTTAACTCAAGTATCTTTAATATAAAGCAACATTTTTACACAAGCAAAACCATATTATATCCTAAAATGCTCTTCAGTGATACGCTGATGTCTACCGTGCTTGTCACCCTTTAGTCACCATAATAAGTGCAAACACACTTATCTCTGATATTTGCACAATTTGTCGGAGATAGTATCGCTCTCTGCATAAAATAAACAAAATTAACAGTTTGCTTCAATCCGGCCGCGCGAGATAATAATATAATAAAAATTTTTGAAAAAAAAATGGAACCGACTTCTCATAACACAAACAGACACTAAGAACCTTCTATGTACCTACACTAAAAAGAGAAAAATAAGAATATACACATGCAATAATTATCATTTACAGTATTCAATTAATAAATTATTATGTTATATTATATTTGAAGTCGGTGCCAACTACCTATGCATTTACATCTAAGAAGAAATTACGAGTACAATAGAATTTGGGTGCAAACTTGTATCGAGTTGTTAGAGTAGAATACTCGTAGTTGGCACCGACTTCAAATATAATATAACATAATAATTTATTAATTGAATACTGTAAATGATAATTATTGCATGTGTATATTCTTATTTTTCTCTTTTTAGTGTAGGTACATAGAAGGTTCTTAGTGTCTGTTTGTGTTATGAGAAGTCGGTTCCATTTTTTTTTCAAAAATTTTTTCAAATAATAAAAGTTGACTATAGAGTTTCTTTTGGGTATGAACAAAAAGTTTTTTAAATAGATAATATTTGATTTAAAAAGTTTTAAATAGTTCTATTTAAATATTTGTTCTGCATTGCAAAGTGTAACGTCACCAACTACTGGTAACCCCTGCAGTACCAACCGCCTTACTAAGGGGGTTACCAATTGGTGAAGCTGACTGTACATAAGAGGGAAAATCTAAGAACTTTCTTATTATGTCCCAATGATGAACCAAGGCTTCTTCTGATCGTTGTTACTCAAAGCTCAAAGCTAGGACACTAAATTGAAATCTTATATCTAAACAAAACCGAAAAGCATTGACCTAAAGAAAACTATTTTTAAAAGAACTAGCACTACCTAAGCTTATCCATTATGAATACAAATTTGTATATAGTTATTTATATAACTTGATAAGCAGATTGCTTTCTGTAGGTGTAACAAATATTGTGTTATAAATACCCACTTTAAAAGACATGCGATTCAAAGTCAAAGACAAAAAGCATATTCAGTAGGACCGCTGGGATCACTTAGAATAGTCTTAAAACTAATTTTACTCCTGTTCTTGCGCGACTAATACCGTGAAGAATCTGAGCAACAAACACGGTTTGGGGCCTAGCATTCTTTTAGGTGATCCATCTTAAAACTAAAGTCAAGCTCCAGGAGAACTTAAAACAAGTATCCACATGTATTTTATAAAATAAGAGAAGAAGGGCGAGCGAATGTTGGAACCAATCCGTGCATAAATAAACCTTGTGCTGCGGTGTCGCATAAAACCGCAATTAATATGACGGCAAACGAATTCGCCATCATAATGCGAATGGTTATACAATATCTGCCCACGCATCCATCGTCTATAAGTACTGGAAACTGCATATATTCTGTGACTCGGCGCCAGGTTTGGTTATTTACTTTTTTACTTTCGTTTTTTTTTAGTCTTTGTCCGTGTGTTTAATATTCGCCGTCATACACAGTTCTTTTAAAATATTACTATTGTTTATAGTTCTATCTATTAGTCGATGTAATTTAAGTTCAATTTTAATAAATGTGAGCAAATAACTATTTGAAATATACCTGGGTAGCAACTTAAATTATTTGGATAATTCGATTTGATTTCCTCCCAATATTCCTCGCAGCGGGTGAATAGTTAAATCAATTTCAGAATTCACTCCACAGTATTAGTCTTCATAATTTAATTTAGGAGCGGGTAGCTTGAAAATGTTTAGTTTTGATACTCAAGAGACTATCGTTTTGTTCAAATTCGATGTCGAACTTTACTGAATACCTATAGGTTGTGTCAGACCGATGCTGATTTCTCTCGGGACAATTTGGTTTCAAAGATATTTTATCAGTTTAATATATTTGAAAGTAATATTGTGATGACATGCACATTGGTGTTGAAATATTTATTCGAAAATATAATTTGCATGTTTGTGAAATCTCCTGAGCTATTTATTTATTGCAAGATGTAGGGTTCACACAGGAAGTAATTTTTGAGCCGACTTTATTAAAAGTTGATACAGGCGAGGCGTGTTACGCCACTTTACAAAGTAATATTATACTTTTGCGCCGGTCGAATAAACGTTTCAATATTCGAGAGGTTCATTAATCACAGTAATTGACAGGAAGGGGCGACTAGAGCCCGGTCTCTCTCTTTCCCTCGCTACAGTCTGATTTTGTTTATACTGATTATTATTGTCTAACAAAACAATTTCTTACAAGGTAACAATGTCTAAACACGTCATTACTGATTTTTTGATTTTGATAAAAAATACTTTAATTGTATTTTTTAGTGCATTTTAACTTGTAGGTATCTACCAATTTTGGGAATAAATAATAATAAGAAACTGATAAAACTACTATCAACTTACAGTCAAATAAAATTAGAGTAAACAGAACACTATCAGGACCAAAGCTACTCTAGCAGAATGAATTTTGTATTGACTACAACACAATACACACCCTCCAATCTTACCATTCCTTTTAAGTCACTTTCCGAGCCTCTAGAGAGACATTTATCCGGACAAAACACAGCTAAGGCTAGGTATAGTTAGCAGTTGTCTATTATTCACTGCTCGTGATATATTTTGTCGTCTAGACTAGATAGGTGTTCTCTTCGGCCTTGATTTACGATTGTTAGGAGAGGTAAGGAATATCTTTCGCTTATGAGATTTACATACAATAACTGAAACATTTTTTTTATCTACGCTATTTAATAATAATAAATAAATAATGCTGGACATTTTCACACAGCATCTAGCCCCAAACTAAGCAAAGCTTGTACTATGGGAACCAGATAACTGATATACTTTTTTGCTTGTAAATACATCACATCTTTGTACAAATACATCTTTGTATACGTCTTTGACATCGGTATCAAAAATTATATTATGTGATACATGAAAAAAAAAATTATTAAATTAAATTGTTGTGTACAGTCAGCGTCACCAAATGGTAACCCCCCTGGTAGGTGTGTACTGCAGGGGGGGCTACCAGTCGGTGAGCGTACAAAACCATTTAATATTTTTTTTCAATTAGGTCCTGAGAAAATTGAAAGCACTCTGTATAGCATTGATGTTGCCAAAACGAAAACTTATTTCACTAATGATGCAAAGTTTTCTGTTTGATCGGTTATGCTTATCCAAAGCATTAATAACGGAGGGCGAAACGCTAAAGCAATTTACGAACTAACTTTCGTCCACGGCTTCGCTTACCCAAAGTTTGTGATAGAGTTATTAAGACTTGCTACCAATTGGGGATTTAGCTACACGGTTGCGATAATTCGTTTTATATCTTTGGATTCGTTGCTAATTACATTTTGGATAATGTTCAATTTTGTTTGCTTATGATCCTTGCGGCGTTAAATCGCGAAGAGTGGAAGGAGGGAAGGGAGGCCTCTGCCCTGCAGTAGGACGACACGGGCTATATAATAATATAATAATAATAATAATATGATCCTTGACTGTGTTATTATGAACGGTTTTGTTTGCATCTGTTTTATTAGCGATTTTTTTTGAGGACCTGTCACTTTGCATAAAACCTGTATCATTCAAGTTGGTTTTTATGTTTTTGTCTTCACTGTTCTATAAACTATTGTTATGTTCGTCTCTTTCATCATTAACCAAACTATGCCTCAAAATAGACATGTGCGTGTTATCACTTCGACCATTAATATCCCCTGCAATATTAATAAACCAGTCTATTAATCATGAATCAGTGCAGATTAGATATATCTATCCCTCTCTAACTCGTCTTCATTCCTCAGGCAACCGAGGATTTACTTGACAAATTACTTCTCGCTTTCCTTGTTTACAAAGATAAGGGTTCTCTATGTAGCGTTTCTAAGATGATGACGGTAGTCATTTAGCGGAGAAGCGGTACACCTCAAATATTAGAACTTGTATGTTTTACGGCGGTAATTTTACGATAGTGGAAACACAAGAACTGTTTGACTCGGAGACTTGTTCGGGATGGTAGATCATTTCCCGTTTTGGGAGTTGTAAGCTGCAAATGATTGCAGGAAAACAAACAAATTGTTCTGTTTCTCTTTGTGAGTATTAAGATAATTAAGAACAATATTATCATTTATATAATTGCATTTTAAACGTTTCATTACTATTCTGAAACTACCTCACTACATAAATTTTAGGTTACTTGGTATTTTCTTCAATATTTTTATGCTAAATACTTCGCAGCATTTCAACAAGACTCTCCAGCTTCGTTTTGTTTACATGGAAGTTTGTTCCAGTCATCGGGGAGTGATTTTTATTAACTTTCTCCTTTCGAGGCTCAGTGAGAAAGTTTTGCGTATTGAGTGCCTTTTCTCGAAGTTTACGCACCGAGGGCGATTTTATCGTTTATATAATCGAATTTTGATTGGACATTATGATTGATTTTGTTTTCTTACGATAGCGGGTAGATATTAATTGAGCCTTATTAATTTGTTTTTATATTATCTTTATCATCATCATCCACAACCTTTGCCCACTGCTTTACCACTATTATCTTTTTGGGTGTTTCTATGTATAATATGTATGAACAAACAAAAAAAAAGTATATAAGTAGTATATCAGTCATCTTAGTACCCATAACACAAGCTCTGCTTACTTTGGGGCTAGATGATTCTGTGTGAAAAGTCCAACATTATTATTATCTTTATTATATTATTTAAATTAAAAAATAGTTAACAAAAGTTAAAAAAAGTTATTATCAAGTCTTTCAAGTTATTGAAGCAATCTTTTTCCTTTAAATATGTAAAGATGATTTTATATATAACCTTCCAAATTGTATGTGCAATTCGAAGTGCATTATTAAGAGTAATAATCAAATATAACTGTCAGTTGAGTAATAGTCATTATTTGAGCCGACAATTTTATTGCGAAAATGATTTCAAAATCCAGCCATTGTATATACAAGCCTACACCCACTCCGTAACCAAGGTTGGAAAATCACACAAACAATATTAGTGTTTATGACGGTAACAATAAAAAGTATAATCGCATAACCGGTCGGTATTAAAATATTAATGTTTTATTAGTCGTTTATGAGCAGTAACTTTATGATTTAATCATTTGTAGCAGTTTGTATTGTTGCTAATTGGAGGGTAAATACATGACATTTTAAAAACTCTGTACTTTGTTGATTGTGCTTTGCAGCTACTAAAATCACGATTTAAAAAAAAATTAATTCGTTTTTATGAAACTAATACATAAAACAACTATTAAAAATGAAACTGGTAAAAGTTTGTTTACAATCATAAAACAACATGGCGCCTCTACGCTAACGCCACTTGCATAACCAGTCGGCCTATGCTAATAGGTAAGTATTTTAATTCTGTATCCATATTTTATTGCATAAAGAAATCCAAACTATCTAAGAAAAGACTTACCTAAAACAATCTGGAGACACTATTACAAGTAAGTATTTAACTTAGATTGTCAAAATTTACCGACAACTTGTTTGACTAGCAAGGGGAATCCCCTCTATCGGCCAGTAATGTCTTCTAAAGCCAATTGCCCTTTGGAATCCAGTGCCAGGAAAAATAGTCACTTTAGAGAAGCGGCTGTTTCCTTGGCAGCATCTGCACATTTTTAGCGACACTTAGTCGCAATCAACTGGATCATTAGCTTGTAGAGGCCTGCCAAATATCTCAGCTTGTTTTCTCACTCTATTGCGTGAAAGACACCATGTAACACACCTTTTTGAGCATTCTTTTCGACTGCCAAGTTCCATTTAATGCTGGAATTTCCATAGCACTTGCAAACGGGGTTTTTGTGATTTGAAATTGTGTTTTTAATTAAAGAAATTAAATGAAACAACCTAAAAAGTAACAAAACCGAATCGAAGAATCAGTCGGCGAACTCCGCGACACTGAAAAAACAAAACATCAATTTTAATGAGTCGAAAACCGAGAATTTTCCCTTCCATTTAGAGAGCAATATTTTTTCTACAACATTTAATCAGAGTAAGAAGTGAAATGGTAATTTGTATGGACCGCTCGATGTAAATTTTATGCAAGAATTCGCTCGGCGCTTCCCTCTCCCTAAAAGGGGAAGATTCTTGCAACAGACAGAAAATTTTGCTTAGCCGAGTGAAATTTTAACTGCCTCGACAGAGACAGCTCTGGAAATACGAATACTTAATGCTAACTTACTTCCCTTTGGTTCATTATCCTATCCTATCCTATAATAATAATAAATATTATAAAGGCGAAAGTTTGTAAGTATGGATGTATGGATGTATGGATGTTTGTTACTCTTTCACGCAAAAACGGCTGGACCGATTTGGTTGAAATTTGGTATGTAGATAGGTGATACCCTGGATTAACACATAGGCTACTTTTTATCCCGATATTCCCGCGGGAACGGGACTTACGCGGGTGAAACCGCGGGGCGCAGCTAGTACTTCATAATTTTTTGGGGAAAAATCGCTATCTAAAGGGTTTAAATCATGTTTTTACAGCTTTGCGATGTGATTTAGTTACCGTAGCGCCTCTTTACAGGGACGATAACGCAAAATGGATAGCTTTATCTGAACTACATGATTGAGATAGCCATTTAAATTGAGTCATGAAAAATTGGAACAAAAAGTGAAGCCCGATCGTGTACCGGATATTATATCGGCTATAACACAGCCTACGCCGGAAGTAATGAAAGCCTTCGAATTAAAACCAGTAAGACAATCGAACTTGACGAAATTGGAAAATTGGGTTTGAATTTTTCAATTTAACAAATTAATAACTTAACAGTTCGTTAGGGGACTGCTTCGGGACACTCCAACTCTAAGGTTCGGATGATTTAATTCAAGTTCTTTAAATTAATGGCTTTGCTCCCGTTCAGTTTGCTAACTTTAAACTCGACTTGCCGGTTTGTTTCGATTTGTTCTGATGAAAATTCAATGGTTAACAATGAGGCCTTGTTTTATTCCAATTAGAAAGTAGACAATACTGACAAATAGATAAAATTAGAACTTTTTGTTCTTCCTTAATTGAAAATTCTGTTCCACTTCAAGCGTGCTAATTTTGTTAAATTTTATGAAACTTCCAAGATGAAGACAAGTCTTTCCAAATGAACACGGATGAATTTTAGTACACACTCAAGAAGATAGTTTCATCCAAGATTTAAACTCAAGTTTTATGTGTATAAGGTACTGAAACCAGATTTTATTATAATTAAGATTCACGAGTACTCCTGATATAACGCCCATAAAAGTTTATGATACCGGCGCTGCCTCTCAAGCAAATTGGGAAACATAACACCGAAATGAGTGCCTCAAAACCTGTACAGATTTTGTACAAAAAGATTACGCTACCAATTTAAAAATAACGTTAATGAGACAAATTAGAGTGACTATGATACCGATGAGCTGGTTCAGTTCAATTGGTGGTGCTTGAACTGGGGCCACACTTTGAGCTTTTAAAGCGATCCAGTTTAAGTCCTAAATTGAACTGCTTTGCTATAACGTACCATGATAATAAAATTTACTAGACTTGTCGTAAAAATTGAATCGTTTTGCAATATAATATTTAAGTAATACAAATAAAACAATTTTCTGCTTGTCACGTCACGTTGTCTTGGTATGAAAGCTTTGCGATTCAGATTGGGAAACCTAAACTGGATAGCACCCAAACTGAATTGTTAGCTCATGGTACGGCACCTGTATACTAAAGCTTACACATCATAATCATCATCATCTCCCTGCCCTATTCCCACATTATGTGAGGTCGGCACAACATGTGTTCTTCTTCCATTCTCCTCTATCAGCCGTCATCTCAACACTCACTCCTTTCTTACTCATGTCATCCTTCACACAATCCATCCATCTTTTCTAAATCAGTATACTAAAGCTTACACATTTGTATAATATTGCTATGTATTGTATTATGTATTATATTTTTATTTAGTTTATTTATTACATATACATCTATATATATATATTATTAGATAATAGGTTAGGCAACTCTTAAGTTCCTTTAATTTTTTGCACCCGTTCAATCTTCCATGCATTTACACTCCGCTCCATCCAAAGGTTGCCTGGAAGAGATCGCTTCTCAGCGACAAGGCCGCCCATTGTGCATTGTATTATGGTTCTCTTTTCCACTGTATGTATTTTGTAGTTATAAGGTGTGCATTGTACAATAAAGTATTTTCATTCATTCATTCATTCATTTGATCTTAATTTTAGCTTATAACAATAACTTTTTCGTTAGAATAATGATTAGAATTAAAAAGAGTGTCTACCGCGCCTAAAGGCTCAATTATGAATCTGTTTACGAATGATACAAGCGGACATTTTATAAATAGACACAATAGCAAAACATTGGATGATAAAAATTAAGGTGAGTATATCGTAGACGATAAAACAGTTAATGAGGAAGTCTCTACTTAGGATCGTTTTAATAATGTCACTTAAAAAGACTCAGAACAGGAAACGAGCGATATTTTAAATGCTTACTCTAGATTGGTGCTCGTTGTAGCTGGTTAGAATCTGACTGGACTTTTGACCCCTAAATGAGAAGAAATTATGAGAGCTATTTCAGGAGTTCAGTTGTAATCTAGTTACAAAATATCCCCCTCGGGCGAAAACAACAATTTATGATCACTTAGTTAAGTGAATTTATTGGCGTTAATGACTACAAATTGGGGTCATAAAACCATAACTGCTTTTGAAAATGTGTAAATTATAATGTCTAATAATAACCAATAACTTTAACGATGGTAATAACATACTCAAAAGTATTTTTGACAGGCGTCATTTCGATGTAAATTATTCAAAAAAATAATGATAAAACTACAAAAATATTCATGGAACCGATGTCGTGCACATTAGCCATTCTTTTTAGGACATGACCATGCATTTTTAATTCAGACGTGAACTATAAATAATAAAGTGTACTGTTAAAACACAAATCCTCGCGCACACACGCGATACTTGTATTAATCTACCTAGCATCCACTACAGTGGGTTCAATGGAAACTTTCTTAAACTATAGCCGAGAACTTTTTAATTACTTTGTTCCCTCAACGTCTGAACATTGCGAAATAAAAAAAAAAAGCTCGAAAGTGATTCGGAAGAATTTTTCTAGACTAATTTAATAAAAGAGTCTGCTGAAATTCTTGGGCGGAATTAAAACATTTTCATTTAATCTAGAGCCCTAAAGTAATACAGACTAGACACAGCTAGACATGCTACTGAACAGCTTTGTGAAGTCTATATGCTAACTGATTGTATAGGTACTCATAATTTGAGCTTGCGAGTTTTTTAGCTTTTTGAAGTTAACACTATAATATAAAATTATCTCACTTAATAATGCCATCAAGGGACTTGCACAGAATTCCACATAGTCAGAATTATATGGGATTATGTGAGGACTTGTGCGTATATAATTACGTTTTAAAACTAAAAGAAAAACCGACTTCAATGTTCGACTCTACACGCGGCGTGTCTATAACGTCAGTTTGACATAATGCATCTCTATGCATTATCTTAGACTTATCTGTCAATTCGATTTACAATGGCTAGGAGGGAAGGTTTTGAGAGTTTTACGGGAAAACTATCAAACCCTCAGGAATAAAATTTATATGGGACCACCTCTGGAGCATACCCTTTCAAACAAAAAGATAATTTTGAAAATCGGTCCACAATTGGCGGAGTAATCGCGTAACAAGATACAAAAAAAATAAATAAAAAACATACAGGCGAATTGAGAACCTTTTTTTGAAGTCGGTTAAAAATGAAAAAGTTTATTTTGACAATCAATGACCAATGATCTTATCTGTAATGTATTTTGGGTGTATTAATTTCTCTTATAAGTACCATATTTGTCAAAGATATTTTTAATAATATATGCAGGAAGTTATATTGTAATTATAAATTCATACACAAGTATTAGAATAAAAAAATCTAAAAACCATACTGCAATAAAGTCAACTTTAGAAATATTGTAATGCGTAGGTAATGCGTAGGTACCTAAACTAAACCATTAATTGCCAATTTGTTATTAAAAACTAAGATTAAACATAATTAATGACTTCTTTATATTTTTGTAATTTCTTTTTAATTTCCTTCATTTTGATACCCCACTCGATATAATTGGTATTTTTTTAACGTGTTACTATTTTGCGCATTAGATCCGCCATTTTGTTAATTTTTTCAAAAAAACCTATCCTGCGACACTTGGTTTATTAAGAAGAATATAACGATACCCTGAATGTCGGAATCCATTGAGTCGTTTAGAAGATAAAAGGGTACAAAGAAATTTAACGCATTGCATACATACATACATACAAGATACACGCGCAAAACATAGCCCTTCCTATTACAGTCAGGTAAAAATAATATTATGCAGGAAGTAATAGTGTAATTACAAACTCATTTAATGAAAAGCATAGCTCTCCTGAGCTATGCCTAACCATAATTCCAAGTCATAAAGGATGAGTTGTTAAAATCCCTGGTATGTTGCGGAATGAACAAAGTTCTAGGATATTTATTGTTAGAAGTTAAAAGGCAATCGTTTTAAGACCTTACTAACACTACCACCCATATTTTTAGTCGTAATCTCGACCTCAACTCAACTTTTCAACCTCAGATGCATTTCGGTATGCTTGTTAAAAAAATACTCCACTCATTCTGTCATATGACATTTTATTATAGACAATTGGAGAAATTAACTGTCATCTCAAGGTAGGTCTCGACGTAGTGCCACAAACTTATCTGAACTGGTGAGGCGGGCGCTGTTATCGCATTTGGTGTGGCAGAAAAATAAATTTTAGAGTAAAATTCGTCAGTTTTTAGCCACCGGTTCAGATAAGTTTGTGGCACTTTAACTTGAGATGACAGTTGAGTAGAGGATGAGATCTAGAAAACGACTAAAAATACGGGTGTACAGTACAGCTACATTACAAACATAAATAATAAATTGTGTCACAAAGTGACAGCTTAGTGACATTCGCACATGTCTTTAAACCGCGTGAGCAAAGCCAGGCGCAACAGCTAGTTATTATATAACAATATTTACCTAACGCCAAACCTTTGGAATATTTTAACAGGTGCATTGTATTCTTACCTGAAAATAAATAAAAAATATTATTAAATAAGGTTCTTGTGTTTTTATAATCTAGTCAAGTGAAAATATGATTTAGGCATTTAGGTGTCCTTATGGCTTTTTCGACTTTATCAGTTTCATGAATTTCTTATGTTAATAAAAGGCAGATAATCCAAAGGGTGTGTAATATTTTTTCACATTCACATTAATTGATCGTGAGTTGGCTCTTCCGTCTTCCGCAATAATAAACTGTCTTTTGTGGTCGACCTTAAAGAAAACCTGTAATTGGAGAAGGCCATTATACGGCGATAAACACTTAAATCGCAAATATACGAACGTTTTAGGACTGAAGGCTTTATGAAAAGTATAACTTAAAGAAGCTATAGATGATTTTTTATATTAAAGCCTAATCACATGTCACAGAGAAAAAAATTTTAGATCTCAAGAGAGACATACTCTCTCCAACTATTCCCTCTTAAAGGCATCAAGATTGTTCTTCTACGCGTCCCGTGAATTCGTGTTGATTATGAAAAACTTGATCTAGTCAAGTTTTTCTTGAACTTGAACTAGTCAAGTTTTTCTTGAAAACCTTGACAAAAAACTTGAACTAGTCAAGTTTTTCTTAAATGACTTGAACCAAGTCTGCGTTAGATACAATAATATTTCATGTTCTATTTTATTAATATATGCTTTGTGAAATGTCTACCAGCTTCACTTCCAGGGCACTTACTAAGTTATGCTGCATCACGTATCACGGACGAGAATTGTAACAAAATAAAATAAGTACCGTAGCTCCCTTTGGAGGCTCATACAATAAATCTTTTAATCCTCTTATACAATTTATCGAGATTGGGCGAACGAATCAAGATTTTTTCTCGGGGAGAAGTATTTTTGATCTGGTTTTAGATAAATAGCCATATCTTTGATGATAGTAAAACTATGATACCTACTTATGTACCTACCTATACCTACTGATTTTACTATGTTTCTTAAATATAACTATCTCAAATAATATATAATTGCAGCTGGTGCCACAGAATACCAGCAATTGCATGGTGTCCATTTTTATTTTTTAAGTAATATATTTTTTTTTCTAACCTATGCTGTCCCACTGCTGGGCAAAGGTCTCCCCCATCATGTATTATGTTCCTAAATAACCTGTACCACAATTGGCAAAATAAATGTTTACTTTACTTGAAATAAGCAAATTTTAATGTATTATTCGATGTAGGTAACTAAGTAGAATCCATAATTCAAATATTGTTGAAATAAAATTGTAAATTTTCTAAATTATTATTAATAAAAAACAGCTAATATTGCATATAGAGCATTATAGCACCTTAATATTTATACTCATAGAAAATTTGATTTACTTATAAAATATCGAACGTAAATCTTGTTCGACTTCTCCATGCTTGACATAATCTGAAGTCGATTAAAAACTCGACGTAATACCATTAGTGCCTGTCAAGCCATATTAGGAGGCTCATCAAATAGAAGATTCAAGTATTTAAAGTACATCGATCACTCAGATGCGACTTAGAGTGACTTACGATAAAAAATATAATTGATGGAGACAGGTAAAATACACCCTGTATGATATATTGTTCGTAAAGATACGATCATGTTGTCGCATGGTCTCGTTTTGTTGCTCTTTTGTTTTGTAATAGAGAAGATAGTAAAAAGGAGATGGTTGAGATATGAATGTAAATGAAGACCGATAAATTTCTTGTTTGTTGAGCTGAATATATAAAATGTCAAAATACACTGTGTGATCTAAAGTTTAATAAATATGAATTGTTTATGAATTCTGGATGAATGGAATAAAGTTTCGAATAAATTACTTTTAGGTTTTTACTACTACTACTACAGGGTCACGACTGTATCCCCAAGGCGCGGTAGACATTCTCTCAGATATTTATATTCCAGATCCTTTGAAGATGTCTAAGGGGGTAGTCAGAGGCATGTACAAATACATATTTGATACATGCCCACATCTTGCAGAAGTTAGTATTCCATACGTGACAGGTTGCAAGCCCATCGCCGCCTATAAGAATACTAACTGGTTTCCTCACGATGTTTTTTTAGGTTTTTATCCTCAACAAATGAGATTTTTAAATAGTTGTTTATCTAATAATAGAGTTTTGTAAACCGCCCCTATGTCTGCACAATAAAAGATTTATTACCGACATCATCATGTTTTTGCGAAAAAACATTATTTCTATTTATTTTTACTACTGCACTAGCCCACATAGTGACACTGCCATCCTTGATTATTGAACTAAACTTTTTTAAAGTACCTACTTATTGTTATTATATAAGTTATATAAAAAAATGTAGGTTACCATGCTTTGAAAGTAAAATGATTTGAATATTTTGCACACATCACACATAAATGAAATGAGCACAACTAAATAACATTGAAATCAATATTTGTACAGTTGTTGTTTGGTCAGTTGGCAAAAACAGGTACAAAAACTATTGTCAAGTATTTCCTCGACATATGGCCGTAATTGGTGGTGAAAAAATGTGGCCACAGTGCAGTGGTGCAAAAATGTGGTGAGCTGAGGCAGGTGCCGACCCACAAATTTGGATATGTGACTCATAATGATAAGGCCTGTAATGTAGATGGTGTTTCCGTTCCCCTAAATGTCTTGAAAGTATTTGTAATTTTTCTGTCTAATAGATTGAATGCTGCTTTTTTATAACATAATATTGTTTGGTTTATATTTTTAGTATTTTTTTATCTAAAAAAAAAACGATCTAAAAACTCTTCTAAGTTTTACAAATAGTACAATTGGAGTAAACTTGATTACAAAAACTATCTGATATTTTAAAATAGGTCCAAGTAAAGAAACCAAAAAGATTAAGAGACGGTAAAGATATTAAAATCAAAGGAAGCGGCGGTAATTTTATTAGAAGACATAATAAAACTTTATCTGGACACTGATACAGGTAGGTAACTAGGACGAGGCACATTATTTGAGATAAATAAATTCATGGAGTTCATAAAAATCATTAGAAGCGCTTAAATCCATTCACCACATTGGTTCAAAAGAAGCGACACGACGAGAAGACGAAAAAGTAAAATATTTATATTAAGCAACAAGCAAAATGAGTGATGCTATGGAGCAAAAATTTTTTTTGCGACTCAAAGAAGTTTTTTTTATGATTTTTATCAAAATATTGATAAAAATTATGAGGAAAAAAGTAATTTTAATGATGAAATTCCTTGTTCTGGCCCTGCTCTGAAAGCGGTTTCTTAGCTTAGAGTTGTTTAATTTGATGTCGACATCGAGTGTAGGAGAAATATTGTTTGAACTAACATTTGTGTGGCAGCCTTGCGTTGCTATATCTCTCTGCAAATACTTCAAGTGGTGTAACTTTGATTGTGAGTGCTGGACGATAGGTCCTAAAATAGAACTGAACGTTTATTGAAACAGCTGATATGCTTTTAGATAACTAAATAAATAATGACCGTGATATCAAACCAAGCAATAAAGACGGAGTCACGATGGAATTTAAAGATCACAAAGGAATTTATTAAAATCTAAATTCTTTTGGCGAAACTACGGTTTGCGTCACTGCAAGCAAGATGGCTTGTTACCTAGATCGATAACCTCTCGACATAATCTCCTGCCCGAGGCAACGTATCTGTTCTAGCCATAATCTGTGGCGTCTAGATAGTCAATAATGGCCATAGGATAATCCTATTATTACAGATTATACACTGACTTTGATTGAAACCAATTGTTGTGTGTGTGTATTGAATTACATTGAAAGCCGATTTCGGGTTAGGTAGTCTGATTACCTATTCATGAAGCTTGCGCAATGGAGGTTTCTTTAATTTTAATACATTTATCTCTCTCTGTATGCTGTCAAGTTGGGTTTGTCACTGCACCAAACAAAACTAGTGTTTTGTATTACTAGGGTTTTTTATCAGCTTCATTAAACATATTCTAATCTTTAATAGTAAAGTACATTTTCTCTGTAAATATTTATTCGCTTGAACCATAGTCTTGTAAAGCCTTTTCTAAAGACAAACTAAATCTAAATATTTTTTCCGACATTATCTGAACAACCTTCTATTTACCGGCGCAGGTAGACCTTTAAGAAAGCAATTTCAATTTTATTCAATAAAGTATGGAGACTTTGTTCAAAATTAAGAAACTTAAAGTCTTCTGAAACTTCTTAATCTTTCCGAAGTAGGGGATGAAATATTTTATTCGGAGCGATGTCAAAGTAAAAGTAAGGACTTGAAAGTTGAGAATATGAAAATTTTGAGCTAACTATTACTTGCTCGTTTGAAAGTTGTACATCGTCTGCTATTACTATATAATAGCTTGATTTTATTGATTCGTTAATAGAGAACTTAGCAGTTGCGGTTTTCCTTTTCCACGAAAGTGTATCTATCTATCTATCCAGCCGGTAACACCCACTGCTGGGTATAAGCCTCTTCTGTTTCACGCCACTTCTAGCGGTTTTGTGCCAGCCGGATCCACTGCTCTCCTACCGCCCCTACAATGTCATCTGACCATCGGGCAGGTGGTTAATAAGTGTTTGAATTCGATGAAATGTTTAAGAAATACCTAGTTTCAGTGAATAAAATGAATTGTACTAACAAGTTCCGATATAAGAATATGGGAAATATTTCTGAGGTGAACAAGGTTCGCTTGAAAATGATTAAAAAATTGCAGATCTGTACTAGAATTTCGAGATCATTTGCAAACATCAATCAGATTCGTTGAGCATCAAAACTGCAGACACTTTTATTATTGACGCGAAAATATTCTATGTATCGCTCCACAGCTAAAATACCCGACGATTCAAAGCGCTACAGTACTACAGTTTTACTAGTTTGAAACATGCAAACAAGAACCGAGCGTAAACAATTCCTTAACATACTATATTATGGCTCAATTAAAAAAAGAAATATCACAAGTAACACAAATATACAAGTAGAACCAACTTTCTCGTGCGCACATTGTAAATATTTCGTAGTAAAGGGTAATAATTTGTCTAGATAGGTGCGGTGTGCAATAGGGTATATCGTGTTAGTCATAATGCAGTTAATTCATTAAATTTTCTAATAAAAATTGTGAGAATGACGACCTTGCGTTATATGGTACTAGTATACAGTATCATAAACATTTTGACTATAGATTACAAGTAATTTGTGTCCATTAGGCAATTAGTTATTAACGAGCTACAACTGTTCCAGCTGTAACTATCTTGTTTGAAAACAATTAAGCAAAAAACGGAGAAGATAATGATAATTTAATAATAAACAATCAACTAGGTATATCGTGACTCAAATGTCGTTTTTGAAATTTAAAAACAAACAAAAACATTAAAGACCATTATAATGAGTGTCATAAAGATACGAAAATACCACAATACAGAATGCTAAACCTCGAATATTTGAACACAAACAATAAAGAAACAATAGAGGTACAACTTGTAAAACATTTGCATACACTTCCAGCGCTTCCAAAAGAAACGGCTAGAAGGAAGCAACTTCAGAAACGCTGGTTAATTTACAACCACCAAACACGGAATAGCTTTATAAAAGTGCATTTGTCACATGACAGAATGTAGCGAGCGCTGAAGCTAGAACCACTATTTGCTAATTTTATATACAATATTAAAAGTAGCGTTTTATGTTTCATTTACTGAGCGATCGTAATCTGTGATGGTGATGTCTAGGGTTAAATGGCACTTTACAATGTTAAAAAGAATGACAAAAATATTAATATTTATTATAAAACAAATTATTTCATAAAATATACCGTGGTAGGTGTATCTATAAATGAACTCGTTATATTAATTTATATTCATACACCTATCAATAAAATGAACACCTACAAACATATCATTGTATTAAATGAATAATAATTCATGACTTGGTACTTAAGACATTTGAGTTGTAAAATACCTACAAGAGTTTTTGAACGGAAAATTCAAAATCTAAGCTAATCTGAGTACATCAAGCTAGCCAAAGCTAGCATAGACAAACAGATAAAAACTTACACGTGTGCTATTAGTAAACACATAACAATGTTGCTGTTGACGATTGTGGCACGAGTAATATGCACAGTGTGTATAGTGCGAAATATTTATTGAATGCATAGACTAAAAAAAAACAGAATCAGACGCTCGTATAATAATAGCTCATTAAACTTTGCCCTTTTATTAATGTCAATTGATTGACGATATCATGGATTGGGGGGAAGACCTGGATGAGATTACGTTAAGAACGAATATAATGAAGACCCAAAGATAAAAAATGGATTGATGAGCCTGATGATGTTGATAATGATGATAGTATGATTGTTACCCTGACTAAATTTGAAGTAGATTGTATGTTGTATAATCTTTTAGTATTAGAGGTACTTATTCAATTATATTTTCGACTGAAGTGAATCGTGTTCTTATGAATCAATTCGGAGTTCGTTGAACTTGTTGCTGAGCTTGACAGTGCTGTTATTGATTTTATGTATAGTATTTATTTTTAATGAGGATGAAGGACGAAGAAACGGCGAAATGCGGTGAGGGTTATACGGTTAATGAAGAAGATTTAATTTAGTATTTCTATTTCTAACATTTTTAGTGTATTCTGACTCTGAGCAAGCTCCAATGTCAAAGAAGATATAGTTATAATGAATTCTTAGTAGAATTAATAGCTCCTAATTACACATAATAGTAGAACATCTGCAGTGGACGACCGATAAATCTATGTAATTGCAGAAATAGCCTGTATATCGATGTCTGTTTACAATATGCTATATCTGCTTAATTACTCGCAATTGGTGTCGAGCCCGGTCCCACACAAAAAGTAATACAGAAATTGAAATGCATGTTATTTTTTAATTCTATGTTATTTTAGCATACCAATTTTATTATTTTTTTATAGATCATAAATTTTTGTCTTGAAATTTTATTAAAAACACATGAAATTATGATTCATATCAGCAAAGCAGTCAATGTTTTGAAGTGATTATGGGGAATTCCTAAAAT
The DNA here is from genome assembly GCA_963565295.1 of Epirrhoe alternata. NCBI lineage: Eukaryota > Metazoa > Arthropoda > Insecta > Lepidoptera > Geometridae > Epirrhoe > Epirrhoe alternata. The sequence goes on from OY751392.1 coordinate 11,119,418, forward strand.
GGATAAAATAATTCCCTATTCCAATTTTTCTGTAGAAAAAAGATTCAATGTGATTTTCAGACTAACTAGGTATTTTTAAAGCACCAACTAGGTTCAAAACGTCGTCATGCGCATTTAAATGACCAAGTACGTAAAACATACGTACATCAGCTGTTAAACGCAGATGAAATACGTATGTAGGTACTTATGTATATCTAATGTTTATTCTATTAAAGCGTGTAGGTCCATGTGTTGCTACTTGCTACTGCATATACTAGGTATGTATATGCGGATGAGATACGAACCGAGTGCTGCTAAGGATGCATTATTGAATTTAAAATGTACTATAAGTTTATTAACTATAGGTGTGTACTGTGGGCATACATACATAAGTTTGGTGGAATTTATGATCCACTGGTGCAATCAGGATTCAAGATGAGAGAGAGAGAGAGAAGATTCCTTTTTATTTAACTAAAAACAATGATGTTGTATACTATAATAAGACTAAAAATCGACTCACAAAAACGTACCAATTCTTTTTTAGCCAACTGTCAACCTGTTTATCGGTCTATGAAAAAGTAGGTAATGAGGTGTGTACCTAATTCCTGAAGGAGTTTCCTATATAAGCATTATGAACTAACAGTAATAAGAATCTGAATGTTCTAGTAATATTCTACTTCTAATTTATTACACAATGATTTGTTTATTATGATTATTATATTCTTAGATTTTATAACGTGGTTTCATTCTATAGACTAAGATTTCCTTAAAAAATGTAGGTGAGTAACATGATGAATGTAGATTGATGAGTAGGAATCGTCGATGAGCTATGGTAAATTGATTGACATATCTTTAACAGTGACATTTTTATTCTCTGGTGAACTTGAACTGTAACTATTTGTAGCAAAAAATTCAATATTTAAAATTGACTATAGTCATAGACTTTTTGAAATCGCCCCGCTGTGTCCCAGCACTAAAGCCATGGCTTGATAATATCATACACCTCACACGTGGTCGATATTAATAAACCCTGCGCAAGAGAGCTCGTGCAGTGATGTAACTGCGCAGTCTGTTATGGATTTTACACTATACTGTTAGTTTTCAAACGATAACACAGTCTGTAAACTTTCATTTGAATAGTTCAATATATAGCGAAAGTGACTTACAAATATATTATGACATTAATGCGCAGTTGAACTGCCTATTGGTAACTGTCTTGATATCTTTCGCGGTGGTCTAATGGAAGCAAAACCGCTTTCAGATCTTAATGTCGTGGGTTTGAATGCTAGTCTCAAGCATTGAAAAAACCACCATGTCGTTGATCCTGAATAATTCAAGTGCAAGAATAAACAAAATGTGAAAAAAAAATTATCAAACAAAAATGTTGTTGTTCCCTTTCCAACAAAAATTTACAAACATTTTATCCCCTACAGTGGGATTCGAATGAACACTTCAAATAAATCGATAATTACCAGAACAGTAACAGTCTTAAATATGTGACTCAATTGAAAAGTGACAAATAGGTTAATTGTATAATTAATTAATTCGGTTCACCTATAGTGTTCTTTAAAACAAATTCAACAAACATGTAAATAGTTTGACACTCATAGCCGACTGGCCGGAATACTTTAATTTTCATTTGCATTAAATGAACTGTCTGTAATTATATGTAGTTTCATTGCATTATGTATATGTATAACGGAGTTGTAGGTTATACAAATGACTAATGCCAAGCGATTTAACAGAAATGATAACTTCGGCTGATGGTGTTTTACAATTTTAGCTTTGTTTTTTTAATAATCGTAATGTAACTAATGTTTTTGAAAAAGAATGACTTACAATTTATCAAAACAAATACTGTAATGGCATCGATTTTGATATTCTATCTATTTGGCACTTTTCAGAACATTAAGAACTTTAAGTTGTCTAAGTACCAGTATTATAGTTTACAATAACACGAAAATAAAAATCACATTTCCGCCGCTTCCAAGAATCCTAACAGCGAGAAATATGATTCCAATCACGCCAAGCGTAAAACCATCTCACGCCAAAACAGAAGGAGAACTGCCAACAAAGATGGCCAAAAAGATATCGCGGTGCCGTTAAATCCTTTAAAGTCTACATTATTCTCTCCAGATCCAATTTCTACTTATCTCGGTAAAAGAACGGTGGCAGGGCGAAATAGCACGATCGCACGTCGATACTACATGAGGCTCGTGCCAGAACTGTAATTTATTGAGACAAAGTTGAGACCGAATGTGCTGAGGATTTTTGGCCGAATAGAGTTTTGTTAGCTGTTGGAAACTGGCGAAACTTATTGAAAAATAGGAGCTATTTACAAATATTGTTTTCTTCACTTGGTGCTTGAATGACTAACTTGCTAAAGTGATGTCAGCACCTACCTAGTTTAGTTTTATACTTGTTTCAATAATACTATCAGAAAAAAATTACGACCTCTGTGGCGCAGTGGATGAAAGCCCGCTTAGGACGCAGAAGGCTGCGGGTTCGATCCTCGCCGCGGGATAAATTGCAATCTACAAATATTTATCTGGAGTCTGGGTCATGTATAATATGTAATTACGAACTAAAAAGTATATAAGTCGTATATCAGTTATCTGGTTCCCATAGTACAAGCTTTGCTTAGTTTGGGGCTAGATGATGCTGTGTGCAAATGTCCAGCATTATTAAAAAAAAGTCTGTAATCTTTAAGATAAATAGATGACAAAACTTTGAAAGTATATCCAGAAAAAGTGGGTAGTCTGAATCAAGAATGTGAAAGACATCAAGCCAGTTTACCGGAAACTAGAAAAAATTAAGTGAGTAAAACTAAGTGTGTATTTTACGTAATTTTCTAGAAAGCTTAGCATCAAGTCATTTCAACCGTGTGCATGCTCATATTTGCGTAATATGTGTTAAAGAGATCTTGTTTATAGTACAACTATATAATACTGTAAAAAGTGACTATTCATATATCTTCTTTGATACACAGTCGAAATAACCTCATCTTTGAAGTCAGTTAAAAAAGATACCTACTGTCATTGTAAGTATTAAAATGATGAATTAGACTTGAATAATCAGATCTTAAATAGTTTAGAAGTCGATTTACGTGACAAACATAACCTCGAAAATGTAATGTTAATAAATCAGTACAAGTACTATGCCGCAGCAATCATGCCAAAACTACAAATTGTGTGTACTTATGTATATATGTAATCAAATCAAACACGTGTAACTGCTACACGAGTAGTCTATTTATATAGTACAGGACCAATTTGTGCAGTGGAAATTGAGAATTGAGTGATAGGTACGGGAAAGTTTACGTTTCAATATAAAAAGTTGTAAGTATGTCTGTGTGATCAATCATTCTGTAACAGCTGAAATGATCGAGATAAAATATGAAATAAACACTAGGCTAGTACACATCATCAAGAGAGTAAAGTTTAATACAGTGAAGAAATATATAATGCAAGGAAATAAGGATTTTGTTTTATTTATTGCGATAAAATGAGGTTAAACCGCAGGATTACAAGGAAAACAAGTTGTGACTAAGATACCTTTAAAATGTACCAAATACTCATCAGTCAATTAATAATGCAATAAATTGAATAACGAAACAAGTTAATATAAATCAATGTTATGAAACTTTTAACAGTTTACACAGATTGATTTGAGATTACCATGGATAATCATGAATAAGTCGTCATAGCTCATAATAATGATTTAAATAAACAAAAACATATACAAACAAATCCTAATGATACCTTCACAGAATCATCTATAAATGATAATCTAATAGCATTACTGAGAACCATTCATGATGTACACTTTTGACATATAAATGCAAAATCACGGTAGTTATCATTAAATAAATCAATTCGATACGACACCGGACATCATCTAGCATAGCGTTACTATAATGCATGTCTTATATTAATAACTAGTGACAAGACCGCGGCTTAGCTTACGTGATAATAACATAGCTAAGACTCCTTATGCTACCCGTGAGAGTGTTGTTGAAATTGAATGAGTAGTTCCAAAGAATGCCATACCGGTACATTTCACCACACTGGTTAGAAGAACAAGTGACAAGAAAACGAAGACATGACAAGATAAAGTACTACAAGAAGAAGTAGGTATAAGAGTGAGCCCGCTTATCCGTACTAATAATACTCACCATGGGAATAAAAAGTTCGCTGTAATTTTCCATGTATCGTTTGTAATAATTTCACAGCAACGCACTATATTTGAACTAACGGAGCTAAGTGCGTAGTCTGGGAACTTGTCACTGGCGTAAACGAACACGCAAAAGAAATCTTAGCAGTGAATTATAAGGTTGATATTGCAATGATTCTGGTAGAAGATGGTACACATGCAAGGGATTTAATTACGTGTGTTGGTATGGAATAGCGGTTTCGCTCAGCTGTTCAGCTGTTTGATGACTGTCCTTAGTACGACTGTAAAAACATGGATAGATGACTTGTCTTATAGGTATGGCTCTGACTTCTGCTAGGCTTCGGTTTCCAAACAGGACTTACATTTATGTAGGAACATTTTATAAGTGTTCATATAATTTTTTTCATTAATCTGTTATATATAAAATTTAATCTTTAAAAACATTTACTATTATGAATAGTAAAAGGTTTTTATTTAGGTTTTAGCGTGATATTTTTAACTATTGAATATTTAATGCATCAAGGTGAAAGAGGTAAATGGTGTTTTTAAAATGAAATTGTAAAATATAAACGTAAACAGATTTAACGTGAAAAAATGTCTTCTTTATATAAACTACACTATTACCTACTAATTACCTAGTATAAAACTCCAACATAAAACTGGAATTTGCATTTTTATGTATTAACAATAAGCAAGAAATAATGGTCACATGTGTGCTTCGCATAACCTAGCTGTACACTACTGGTAGTGTAACTACCTACACTGTCACGACAAACTACCAGAAACGTAATTATATATACATTATCGTAAGTGCTTACCGGCCGCAAGAAAACTGGGCTGTTTTCTTTTCTCGACATCTTAGGCCAATGAAATATCGCTACCCAAATAATATAATGTACATAAAATACGAATAACAATTGTATAACTTGAATCATGTTTGTGAACAAATCCCACAGATATAAAAGGAAACCCTTATGTTTCAAAATTCAATATATCCCTATCTCTGAAGATAGAAAGTTCCATGAACCGAGCGCCGGCGAAGGGTAAAGTGAAAGATCACCGATACAAAAAGAAAATTGTTTGATTTCTGACACGACAACAGACGTGTTAGGACGATGACAAAAGTTTCGGTGAAGCAATTACTCTAATGACGGCAAGGGAGGACTTGATAACAGTAATATCGCTCTCTTGTGTTCATTTACATGAAGAAGGGACGCGAATTACCATTCAACCAGAAGATCAAAAACCCAGCACTCGACAACTCAAAATTAAATTATAACTCTTAGGACAGTTCTCATTTAACTTGAAATTAGTTCGATTCGGACACGTAAATAGATGGCCGGCAGCCTTTTGTGTTCAGTTAATCCGAACTTAGATCAAAGGTATTAAGTTTAGTGCGCACTCGAAAAGGCCCCCATTCTTTCATTTCCGCGGCATCGGAACTTTTCTTATTCCCCGAAGCTGGTGTTCGGGAAATGGGAGACATTACAGAGTCAATAGACGCTCGGTATAAACCAAACCGAACCGTTGAGTCAATAAGATTCTCGCTTTAGAGTCCTTGTTTAACCTAACTTCTGGTCGAAGACGTGGCTCGAATGCGCAAGTAGCCCACTTAGATCTGTACACTATCGATTGCGTCATTTCAATTAATGCTTATCTTTTGATCAGAACACTGCCGACAGTGTCATACCGGATAGTTTTCTGATAGTCATGAGCTAAGCGTTCGAGCTCAAATGTATTCCCAAAGCAATTATGGCATGAAGCGGTAATGGCACCGTCGGGAGTACTCGCTTCAGGGTTCCGGTGACCTCGATTCGATCTTCAACTAAACTGCCACTTTACAAAGGCAAAACTTGTATTTTTAACAATACGTTCGGGACAGACTGACTTCTGCATAAAAGGCCCCGCGTGACATAAAAAAGAAGCTAAAAGGGGTTATTTCAAATGTCAAATGGGTGACGCTTGACATTCTGAAGGACGTCTTCATACCCTAGTGAGCTATGCGAATATTATTCACAAAGATATTATTGACGACTTTGAGAGTAAATTAGTTAATATGATGCGATTTTGTCTTCATAAAAATCTTGATATTTACAATGACAATCATCTCGTATATTGCTGACAAATACAATTTCAATTCAAGTTTCAGAGAGTTGAAATAATGTTGTTAAAAAGTATGACAGGCAACTTGATATTCAAACAGAATCTGTTGAAACTTTAGAAACGAACACAGGAAGGCAAGACCATTCTTGCGAAGTTAGTACAGCAGTCCCCGAAGGCGTTACTTGTCTTGTTCTGTGAATTCTTGAATATTTTGAGTATGCATCGTTGCACGTAGCTATCGGCCAGATGCTTCCAATCAATACGAGTTATGCTCGTCCGAAACCAGACACAGATGCAAACCCAATACATTGTTGTTTTAAATTGAACTTTTTATTTACAGTGAACGAAGTGGTCGCGTTTTCGACGTAGTAAATGTTGAATTTATTGCTCGCATGCGCTTAATAAAACTACGTACTGGTATTACCAGAGCTTTCAAGTGCCTGCAAGCACAGTGCACATGCTAGCAGAAACTGAACTATAAAACTAGCTGATCTATGAATTTTCCCGAGACAATTTGATAATTAAACCCCAAACTGTATTTATCAATTCACTTATCAATTAAAACGATAGATGTAAGATTGGATCAATTTAAGCTCATACTAGAAAATATTTTTGAACAACTATCCTTAAAATGTCTCCTTTTCACCCAATCCACTTTTAAACGTGAGGACCTTTAAAATATAAAAAACAATAAAGTAGGTAGGGACATTGATGAAATGCATTGTTTGCAGCGTTGCTTCTGTATACTATGTGCTGTGCTCAAAGTCCCGTGAGTGTTTTTAGTCTCTGCCATTAATAATAGGTTTTACGAGACGAATGATTACTTAGTTTAACGCTTGCTGTTTGAGTCTTGAAATGCTAGTCGTTAAAGTATTAAGGTTTTAATTCCATTTAGTAAGTTTGGACAAAGCTATGCACAAGACTGACAAAAATGGCTTAACAGAAGTAACTGAAGTCAGATTGTGATTCACAATTGAATAGCTTTCAGCAGAATCACGTAATACCTGAGTATTACAAGAATAGCCTAACGCCATCAGTCAACTTGCAGCGGGAATGCATCCAAAGACAACACGGAACGTAGTTGCTCTACAAGAGTTTACAAATATTGGTTCTAAATCTAGCAATAGCACTTCTTTTTACAGTTTTTTGTAGCTATATTAACTGCCATTCACACGAAACTATTATGGACCACTATTCTGATACCATTCTTGCCTCTAGCTCTCTCAAACTCAAAGCAAGAGCTAATATTCTGTGGCAAGAATAGCATCGTGTAAATGGTGTTTCAGACACCTCGCAGTCTAAAGATTTGAGACGGAATATACTTCGGCTCGTAATGAGTATGGAGAAGAGCCCGTCTCAACTATCGGCCGATAGAAAGTCTGTAGTCTACGAGGGTTCTAAATGTGCTTAAAAGGAAACAAAACTATGGAAGTAAACATCCTGAGGTACTGATCGTTGAGATAGCACACGCTGGCGCTAAGGACTGAACGGAAAATTAAACAATTATAATTATACTTAAACAAAGTTATAAAAGTTATCTATGATCATTCTGTTCAAGCTTTTGATATGAGAAATATTGCAAAAGTTAGTAAATCCTTTATATTCGAATTAGAAACAAACGGAATAATCTATGAGTCTTTCCGTCATATTAAATTCCCACTTAATAATTTCCTTCATATTTACATTTCAATTCAGCTTTCCTTCGCGGTCTTTTGCAAATTTATCTTCCATCTAAAGGGGAGGCACTAAAAAGTTTTCTATAAAAACAGTCGTCGCGCCGCCATATTTCGCTCAGCTTTCTTCATAAATCGTCAGAATTGAGCCTCATCTGCATATCTAGGAGATCTTCCGAATTTAGATTTGGAAGTTTTGCACGACTTCCCGAAAGGGGCACGGTTGAAGACATCAAAGCGATTTTGAATGACGATTACTCCTGCTTTGGTGATTGTGTCCACTTTGTTTTAAATCATTTAGATCCTTGACTCTATTTTGAATGTCATGATTTTTATATGAATTCAAGCTTTAATCTTACAAAAATCAATGTATTACCTAATTGTCTTAAAATACTTAAAGATTTATGTAGGTATCATATCAAGAGAATATCGATCATCAGTTAGTTATTTTATCTGTAAAATAGATATTTTTGTGTATAAGTGTAATTTATTTAATTTAAAGTTGTTGCAGTCAAGCGAAACGTTTAATAGTCCGTTGTAAGTTATTGCAATCGTAAAGTAGAATCGTAAGACGTCAATTAAAGCCGAAATTCGTCGTCGGCTCGCAAACGTGCTATTAAGCTTTGTTGCTATAGCTTATTGGGAGTTCTGAAAAGCATTTATATATATTTCTTGCACATTTTATACCATAAGAAACCATCTCGAAGCAATAAACTTATTGAATTAAATTGAAATTGACAGGGTTGCCTGTGGATAGTTAGGACAATGTCTTAAAAAGCACAATAAATAAAGAAATTGTAGAACAGAATGAAACCGATTAAAAGAACATAAACTTCACAAATGGAAGGTCAAACTGACAGTAATTGAATGGAAATCAAAATGTCATTACCGAAGAAAGTAAAATCCGAGTACATTAAACCCAAGAAAAATGTCGTCAGATACGCTAACGTGAAACATGTTGACCGTATAAAGACTACCTTATTGGGTGAAACTTGAACCACAGACTATAGAACAGTCTGTACGGCAAGATCTGCTTCATCGAGCTGCTTACCTCGAATTGAAGTTCAAGGACAGTAAAGAGTAATTGTATTTAAAAATACATGTTCCTCAACTTCCATAAGCCGGTTTTGGTCAGCAACTTCTACTTGCATTTCGGCTTTTATTTTGATTGCTGTAGCGTCTATTGTTGCTTGGTCTTCTTTATGGTTAAGATTGCTTGTTTTTGTTGGTGAATTGTTTATGTTGCTCTTGTTAGAAGCTTTGAGATAATCATAGCAAACTCCAGACTTATATCCAAAATCTAAATTTTTATTAGGTAATTTTATACCTCTGAGTTTGATACAGTCTTGCTATTCCTACCATTATAAATACGAAGTGGAACTATTGGTGTTGTTACTAAATTACGCTAAAACAACGGATCTTGAATGTACAGAGATAGATTATAGTCTGGAATACCTAAAGAACTTTTTATCCCGGAATAATATAAAGACCGCGGAGCCCAGCTTGTACATAATAAAGCTAAGTACAAAAATTATCAGTAACATGTTACTAAAACTGGCATTGTGGAACGACGAAGGATTTCCGCGAATCTTATCTAACTCCACATCCTCGACAATCTAATCTTTAGCATTTAGGTCAAAAGATACCTTGGAAATCTTTCTACATCCTTTAGTCTAGCTATCTATATCCAATCTTATTACTTACTTCCGTCTGCGGTTTCACTCACGCGGTACCTAGGCATACTTAAGTAAGCGTAGCTAGCTAATCCATTTTAAAATTTGTTAGTTTATGTTGAGATTTATACTTAAATCCGAACATTCTATTCAATTTTTCAATTTTGTTTGTTTTAATAAGAGATTTATAGGAAAACCGCACACTAGAAATCATATCAATAGAAGGCTGGACTCTGACTCATACTTTCTTTATTAAGGTAATGATGATGCTGTTTCCGTTTTCATAACCCAACTCTGTTCCGAAGTCATCAATGACTTCAGTTTAAATGTCAAAGACAAAGTGCATCGAACTAATTCCGAGTGCAATCAAGCGAGACCGGTCGGACCGGGTCTTAATATTGATTTAATATCAGTGATTAAGTCGATGAACGTGTAAGGAATACTGAAGATAATATCTTTGGACTGCTGGGAGATTTTTTGCTGGTGATATTTCATGATGATGTAGTGGCTAAGATTTGAAATGAAAAAGATATTAACGCTGTAACAGATTTATTGATGAACTAAAAAGATAAGAGTGGAAAATAGTAGAATGATGCTCTCAGGATATTGAAATGGCACATCAATAATGTATATTGGGAGAAGCATAAATGCAGCGGTGTAACATTTAAGATAGTTTGTACGAAAGTTCTGAGAGGCTTATTGAATACTTTATTCATAAAGAACCGTAGACAAATATCAGTTCAGTCGAAGTGCACTCGACAAACAAACAAATAAGACCTCGGTATTATCATCGTGCACTATTGTTAGCATACGGATTGGCCGCTAAAGTTCAGGGACTCGTGCGCAATCCTCAAACAATAACAATAATTGACAGGCACAAGGTTACCGTGACAATGGTATTTTAGAAGTTTTATCAAAAGTTGAATATCACGAACAGTCTTTCAATGACACTGGTTGCTATACAAATGCTTCAAATAGAATGTACCTACTAAATTCAAGACTTTTTATCAGTTTTATTGAAAACAACTAAACGGGCGTAATTTTTCTGGTGAAAGACTTTTAGACCACCTTAAAGCCTCTGTCATGGCTTAACGACTTTAAAAGCCGGGACCATTTACGTGCCCTCCGAAGCACGGAAGCACTCAGATGAAAATGCCACTGGCGGTCTCCCATCCACTTACCGCTTAGAACGTTGCTTTGACGATTATCAAGAGCCAAGCGCTTCCTCTACTCTTTTCTACTACTTGATTGTTATCAATGTTGGTGGAAACCATTTACATCACTGGATAATCTAATTTAGATCTTTCGAATTGAAATAAAAACTCCAATGTTTTTTCTACGAACCAATTTAATTTGTTTGCGTTAGTAATCCTATGTTTATTTTGATAGGGTTCTATCCAATTAGGGATTCGATTAAATGTTTGAATCAGCATTTGATTATTTTACGACTATTTGAATAAGGGTTAAACGTGATGTGTTTTTGATTTATTACTGTTTGTCCTCATGGCTCTTTAATTTTATTCACGACTTGACTAGATGAATCAATCAGCATAGTCAATAGTCTACCTCTAAGGGCATGGAATAGGAATAGGTCGATACTTGAATCCAATAGAATGTAACTACAATCCTAAGTTAAAAAGTGAATTGAGAAGTGAAAGTAAAAGATTGTAAGTAAACAATAACGTATAGAAAAAGCTATGAAAAGTATTCTGCGCCAAATTACTAAAGACCAAAGATCCACAATTCACTTTACGAAATAAAATAACTCTCCAAAAGGAATGCCAATAGACGTTTCGGATAAAACGACTGATTAATTTAACTGGCATTCGAGGAACTGCCAATGTAAACGATATTGCTCTTATTGCTATAAGAATAGAGTTTAATATTGAGCCATTTATTACCCTTGCTGACTATGGAACGTGGATTCCCGGTAGCGATATAGGTAATATAAATCATCTGGACTACGTTGAAATCTGTGTGGGATATAATTTAGATACCTACCGTTTTTAAAATACTTAGAGCTAGTACACACTGGGCGTTTTTAAGCGCGCGTTAGACGCACGTTGTAAGATTTTTGTTACTTGAAGCGCGCGTTATGTGTACGGATGTATTAGACCACATTTTTTAAACGCGCGTTACTAGCGCCTTTTAAACGCCTAATGTGTACTATAAGGCTTTAAAATAAAATATAGTTGTTGAAAAATTGGGAAATGATGGCTTAAATTAGATGAAAAATTTTTTAATTGAAACAAAAAAATCGACCTAATATAATTTCATCGATCATTCAAATAATTCTAATGTTGTTTCTAAGATTTAATTCCAAAATGATCATCAATATACAGCAAAATGGACGAAACAAACACAATATTTGCTGCAAACTGGGTCAAAATTCGATCAAGCAATACACCGGAGGCGACGTAATCTCACACTGATGCGGTTAAGCCCAGCATCCGGACCAACAAGCTTAATCCTAAGATAATATTGAGGCTTGAATTTAAAATTCAGAAGCAGCGCAGGGAAGTAATGTTTTGCTTGAAAGCTTCTGCGAAATTGTTCATCACACTTGAATTTTTCACCGTCCATTTTGATCCTTTTGTCATTCTATAAGGTCAAGAAATGTTAGTCCTTTACCTAATAGAATGACTTTTTAAATAGCTAGATTTAAGAAACAAATAAGTATGGTATAGTTAATAGAAAAATAAAAAAGTTTAGATAAAACAGATGGAATGAAACTAGTATATTCAGTATCGTATTTACCGATTCTAGGTAAGTAGGTACTTCTTTAACTGGTACAACTGGTTTGTGCAGTTCTGCAATGGTAAGGCAATTTATTGTATGTATATAGGCCCGGGTTTATTTAGATAAGATTGGCCGGTCTGAACGATCTGGAGATAAATTGGTGACAATACTGAAAGTTACTTTTACTAGGCCACGAAAAGAATACGAAGTCACGTTAGCATAGTGAATGTATTCCAAAACTTTTCTAATATCAAAAAGCACGATCAAAAACCACACTTCCTGCCAAAGTTATACGGCAAAGTTTTTTTAGCCTTAGCAGCTAATTGTATAAGAAACCTGTCCACAAGTTGGTATAATAAGATTACCGAGTGGCAAGTGAATATCGAAGTTTCTCAACAAGAAAAGTTAGAAGGCAAGGTTGGTTAAAGCACACGACACGATCTGGACTCTTCCTGTTCTTGGTCACGACTTGCTTTTTGCGGGCGACATAGAGTTTGTACATAGATGAAGCATATTAAAATTTCATACCTTTAAGTATCAATATGAAAGTTGATAATAATAATTGGACAGTAGCGAATGGCAGAAGCAATGAGCAGTGGACCCAGCAGTGATGATAGATAACGTGTATGATCACAAATGGCAACAATTACGAGGATGATATCTTTTGGAAAAGGAACATGTAGCTACGGATTATGTTCTTAATTTCAATTCAAAATAATTTTCCTCGTATTCTGGAAACGGTTGATCCAGCTTATTGTTATCCAACCTTTTATTGCTCTGAGGGGGATTAACGTAGGCATTATGCCTCGGCATTGTGTCCCATCTGTGCACTATTCTATGAGAGCAGTAAAAGCCGTGTGTAAGCCAGTTCTGAAACCGGTTCCAATTGAACAAAATAAAAGTACCCAAAGGTCATTGCCGATAATGCACGACCAGTTTCGACATAATGCTTCTCAAATTATAGGTGTTACTTAAAATGTACTTTGAGTGAAATTGGTTTAGAGTATAATGATAGATTGGTTTGAATGGGATACTGTTTAGTACATATCAGAGATGACTGAGGTGAGTGTAATGATTTTGATGTGATCTACTGAGAGCGTAACGGTTCAACTGTTTATAGATTTCCCGAGATAAACTAGCTGAAATTAAAGCAGTTAGATTTGAAATAGGTATATTTTGTAATTACTCTTTAGAGATCCAAAAAGCAAAGGCAAAGGTTGCCTGGAAGAGATCGCTTTTTGCATTGTAATTCATATTTTTTTCTGTGTTTATACTTATTTTTTTTTCTTTGTTATTGTTTGTTTTATGTTTTACAATAAAGATATATTGTATTGTATTGATTCTCGGCTTAAACTCTTATACTTATACTCGTAATAGTTGTATAAATACAGCAAGTTGTCATAGGTTCTCGAATTTACTGTACTTGGACCTTAATATCTAGGATAATTTTAATTATTTAATAAAGGAACGCTCAGCTTTGCCATCGGGATGTTGTTGTGTCTATTCAGATGGTTTGCCTAGGCCCTGAAAAATTCTATCAGTTTTTTTCGTTTTATATTTAAAAATTACATGGTGAGTGTGAATCTGACTCAGCGGATTATCTTACGATTTTTTAGAGTTTCGAGTGATCACCAAAAATAAGCTGAAACGTTGTTTTATTTTAATCAAAAACGTATCCAGTCCCTTCACATTATTAGGTTTGGTTGATTGTACTGAATGACACTCAGTCGGAGTTCTGAATGCAATTTGGAGACAGAATAAATACAAGCTATAGGTCCAACATCGTCCAACTGGTTTGTTCCTGCGAGCTTCGTACGAGGGGGCTATCAGTTGGTGACGCTGACTGTACCACTGGTTCCTTGAAAACTTTGCCAACATTAATGATTAAAGTTCTTGTACTTCAGTCAATTGCAGTGCTTTTATCCGTTTTTTCGTCTACATAGTGTACCTAGATGAGGCATTTGCCCTGAGTGATACAACAGGTAATAAGTGTATCGATTTTTTTCTGCGTTTTTAGGTTTTTATAATCTACATCTTCATCTTAGCTCATGGCACGCTGCAGGGCTTCTTTGCTTTTATTCTCCTTGCTAAACGATATTTAAGTTTAAAATGTTGCAAGTAAAACGAGCTATAGCAAACATGCTCCTCAAAGCTAAGTTCAAAAGTTATAAAACAGGAATCCAACATTACTACCCATTTGATAAACCAAAAGGAATAAAAATAAAGACTTAACATATGAAGACTGATATAAAAAATATATGAGGGGAAGAACCAAGCTTTGGCAAAAGAGAAATTCTTTTTGAAAGTACCGGGATCGAGTGTCGTCCTTTTTAAAGGCCAGTCGTAAAGTTTATCGTTTTTAGTGTTCCGTACGAGAAATGAGAAAACGCTCCAGCGCTGATACCTATCTATTCATTCTAGTTCGAGGGTCACCTTTTTATGACTCCATGATGAAATGCTTACCCGCTTTTCTATAGAGACTTTTTAAATCAGTTTCGGTCTTTAGCTTTTTAACTCACCTTTCAGACTTTAAGCTGAGTAATAAAAATCAAATTAGTCAATGGAATGAAAGGGTATATTCGGAGAACTCACGATTCCCAACAAGGATATTTTAAAAAGGCTATGAAAATGCTCGTATTCATTTGAATCTAAGACATCTTACCTTTTGGTAATAATGTCGATGGAAATGAGAAGTAAAAAATATTTAATAGAGATAAAAAAGTGATTGGTAAACCAAATCTTCGGGAAGTAATCAAAATTCGCATAAAAATAACAAAGACAGTTATAAATCTAGCAATTGTGTGAACTAGGTCTTATAGATTCGACTGAGGAAGTCAGTCAGACAACATTTTTACATTAGTAATAAACATTTATACTTAAATTTGGCGGTGGATAGAGTCCTTTGGTAGAGTTAGGGGAAGAGCTTTGACCAGCAGTGGGACGACATAGGAAAAAACTTAAATTTAAATATTATTTTAAATTTTAGCAAAAAACTAGTTCAAAATGAGTTTGCCTAGGTTGGAGCAATAAAGTCTGAAACCTTGTTTCAAAGGCAAATTAATGTCAAAGAACTTTGATCGCAGAGGATCCCAAAAGATTTGGGCAAAGTACGTATAAGGGTGATAATGAAAGGCGATAGTCTTATGCTCCAGCCACCATCGTTTTCTAATCAAACTTGTACAATAAAGTTTTGCCGCACCTAATCAGCTGCGTTGATCTTAAGAAAACTTTTCGTATCCAATCAGCATACATAAATCTGTGAAGTGGATTGCATCTTAAATAGATTCCCAAGTTTTCAGATACGTGAGAATAAATATTGATAAGTTTACGAACGAATTTACCATTGTCGAGCTAAAAAATTAGGTAACTCCAAGTATTGACGAAAATAATAAACTACGTCATCCGATAAGATATTTGATAAAAATCAAGTGCAAGTGCTAATACCTCGTCCAAGCAACGTGGAGTGATAAACATTTTTATAAGAATAACAAATGATAACGTAGAGAAATGGAAGTCAATGACTTGTAGATAAAACCTTTGCACGTCACCTGAAAACAACCGATAGACTATGGAATAGGACACGTTTGAATGGATCAAATTTATAAAGATGTAAAACTTTCTAAACTAGATCCATAATTCAAATAAAAGCAGACTTCGAATGGATTCTCTATGTTCATAAACATTTTATTTTCTCGAATGAATTAAATAAAACGGTGTTGGTACACTTTTTAGTTGCAAAATGCTCCGTTTACCAACTCCAATTAATTCAATGCTCTGACATTTCAAAGTCCTAACATGAAAACATCAAACGCGTGCAAAAATGTTTCAATCCAGGATTGCAACCGATCCGTGCATTTCGGCGTCGAAAAAATAAAAAGTGATAAACAAAAGCTTATGCGGAAAATTCAAGTGAAAGATATATGGTGTATTTTTGTTGTTCCCACATTGGAAGTTGTTCGTTCCGATTCCAGCACGCGTCACCGTGGCCAGACTGAATTTATAGCTATTTGCAGTTGCAGACTTTCTGTTTTCACATGTCATGCCTTCAATTTTGCAAGTTGTTGGCGTATTTGAAGCAACTTTATCATAAGACGGCGAATTCATAACGCGCTGCCATTTGCAACGGTTGCAAGATTATGTTCTTCAATAAAATCTGCCACCGTAAAATACTTCACTGAAACTAAAGGAGGATTAAGTGACAGAATCCTTTTTAAAATATCAGCAATTCTTTCAGAGGGATAATGATCTCTCTTAAAGCTCTGGACTTAAGTTTTATCACCCCAGATTCAGGCTTAAATATTTTTTAAATTGTCTCAACTCTCAAGTTTGTTTAGCGTTAGTGTGAATTCCAGATACAGACGACTTTTCTTCGCTACAGCGGTTCTAACTCTCACAGTAAATACACGCGGTAGGCAATGTTTGTCTGTACACAAGAGTAATTTTCTTGGGCAACACTCACAGTTCTCTATAATGGCGCTATTAAAACAACACCCACAAGTGTAGGCTGGGTAAATTGCCACTGCCGCCGTGAATTCGTATTTTACAATCAAAATGTTGATTCGCCCAGACCTGCCAGCACTGCATTAGGGTACATAAATTTGCTTACTTAAACGATAAACTTATGCCAGGAAAGCTAACACGATTGTTTAGAGGTAACCACCGGTCTTAAATGTTAATTTATTGCTCAGGAATTGTTTTGTAACATACTGGAGCGGTATCGATGCAGACTTATTATCCCGAAATCCGAAGAATTCCGAAACACGACGAGGGTTCGTGATTTGACGTACTAAGATATCGTTATGGTTGACATACACGAAGGAAAAATTTACAGTTTTCTAGGAAACCATTCTGAAGTATTTAAAAGGAGGGTTTAGAGCCGATTACAAATGTAGCAGAGCGAGGGCACGAGTAACCTTGGACGAAAAGAACAGTTGCCGCTCTGAGGCTACATGTTTAGAACTCGATAAAAAAATCTAACAAAAAGTAAGCGAAGGCAAGTCCACAATTCACTCGCCGTTCAGATTATAACGATCCAAAACTCCGCCCTTGGTTTCCTAAGTTTTTTGTTCGCCAAGCAAATGTTTAAACGTCCGCTCTGTTTCAGCTAAATCTACCTCGTGTTTCTGCCAACTGGCATTTTAATTTTATATCGTGATGAAACGGATAATTACGGCTATTGTATTGATAAGTTGTTAAATTGCAAACGATACTATTCTAATCGTTTCCGTATATTACATTTTTTCATTCGATAGACCAGTCAAGGATAACTTGGAGGAAACACTGTTTCCTAGCTCTAATTAAAAATGAAGATCATGACTGCACGTTTTCCTGTGAACTGAAACAGTGTGCGAACGCCCAAAGATAATTTCCTAGTAACGCACACAAGCGCAGTCATCGAGTGCACGAGAAAGGCCACTCACACGAGGATGACTAAAAATACATTATTACGAGTTGACATTGAAATGTTAATGCACTCTGGGTTCGTTTCATGGATATTCGCTCGAATGGTGGCAATAAAATCATAACTCTTCTTATTTTATCGATTGTTTTGACTGTTATAGCTTCAGTTTTACGCTGTATCGCCGGGAGTGTGTTTAATGCGATAATGCGTAAAAAATTGTATTTGGTGTCAATGCCCCGAGATGATTTGCGTAGTCGCGTCAGTCGTGACCGCGTCACTCTGGCTGTGCAGCCAATTTATCTCAGCATAGATATTTGCCAGTATATTTTATTCTATATTGTCTGCTACCACATTTTACGGTACGTTAACTACATAAGTGCTGAGCCTTCTTGTTTTATTATCATTAAATTTATTGCCTGCCTATTTATTTTCTGTGTTTTTTGATTAATCTTGCTTGTTTCGCTAAAGTGTCTACGTGATCTTACTCATTCGTTTTGTTTGTTGCACAATAATTTGTTTGATTTCAATTTGTGGTCATCGAATACCTAAAGGTTTGAGATTAAACATAACATGTCTAGACCTGTTCAAGTTAGTAACATACCTGTGGGAACAGGTTTATTTATAAGGGTATTTACTGGCCTCATTTATATGAGTTGTTGTTTTTCTTAAGATTTTCTTTTCTTTTTGAGTTTTATGCTTTTTATCTGTACTTATTTTATATTAATTATAACTACGAGTAGAAGCACAAAATAGACGATACTAATATATATATTGAAACTCTGTTAGAAAAAAATCACAAAAAAAAATCTTGACAATGTTACTTCAATCAAATACAAGTTAAGTGTCTTCTAACTTGAAAGTTGTTCTATCAGTAGCTAATAGTATCTTTATCTATTAAATAAATTATTATTGTTAAGTGGCAGGAATTTCTAAGTTCCTGGTTGCATGTTGGTGCATCATTAGTTCTCGTTACCAGTTTAGTACTGGAATTGAAATACTGTCTCGGTTATCTACTATTGAAAGTTTATTGCTATTACAGTTTGTAATTATTATGTTAGCTACTTTATTATCCTTTAAATCGTGAACAGTCTTTTTTTTGTTTATTATCTTATTTTACAACTTTATTTCGCTTTTTAATTTTTTTTAAGAAAGATTGACTACATTAAAGTAGTCATTGATAGGTTAGATTTTTTATAAATTTTCAAAAATAAAAATCTTTCCATTATTTCGGAATTTTGTCGAGAATTTTTACAAGTTTCTTATCAAAACGTCACTGCAAAACATGTTTACTAAATAAAACTCAATTTTAGCCATGTGTTGATCGTTTTACAAGCGATAAAATAAATTACGCACATTTTATTTTTTATTTTGGTTTTATTTGTATTGTTGATTTATTTATTCGGGGATTTTAACTCTTGTAAATTGTTGGGTCTTCCCAATAATTTATTTCTGCTCCAATTGTTTATTTTAAAACTTTTGTAATTTTATTAATTGCACTTGATTTTTACGTTTGCTGTTTAATTGAAGGACTTCCTAAGCTTCCTATACTAATTTAAGTTTCAAATAATTCAAAATATGATTAATATTTTGAATTATTTGAAATTTAAATTTAACAATGTTTTTAAATATTTTTTTAACACTTAGAAAAATATTTAAGATGCATCGCTATTTTTTAATAAAGTGTACTAACCTGTGTGGCATCCGTGTATGGGGTCGACGAATTTTTGTCGACAAGTTGTGACCCAAACAAGGGTACTCCGCTGGACGTGGGCGACATCGACCTCACGTCCGAAACTTG
Source organism: Epirrhoe alternata (assembly GCA_963565295.1). Lineage (NCBI taxonomy): Eukaryota > Metazoa > Arthropoda > Insecta > Lepidoptera > Geometridae > Epirrhoe > Epirrhoe alternata. The sequence continues at coordinate 11,138,957 of OY751392.1, forward strand.
CTGAGGCACCATTTTCATTTAGGTATCCGAAAATAATAGCACAAAATACACGGTACACGGTGCACTTAGAAAATCACAAAAAAATCTGTTAAAGTTCAAAAAAGTTTTTTTTACAGCAGTCCGAACGGATCGGCAAGCAGCCTCTGTTTGCTTCCGTACCGTAGCCTCTCGGCAAACGAATCACTGGAGACTTCCCAGTACCTGGAAACTATCCTCAGAGCTTTCTCCTCTAGAACGAGTCTGCTACTATTTTTTCTGTTTAGGAACAGTCCAAAAATCATAATTTTAGTAGAGTCCCGACCGCAATTCAGTTAGCACTGCGGGGCGATCGTAGTCATAATCAATCGGGCGCGTTTGTTTAGTTGGGTGCTTCTGCGGCTACGTGCGAACTCCGCGATGTCAGTAAGCGTACTGACGGCGACCGGAGTGGCAACACGCTGTCAATAGCTCAGCTGTTCGCCCCTGCCTCGCGCCGCCACCCGCCCCCTCTGCCTACATTCGCACACAGACACTCGATGCAAGCGCACTGTGCGCTTACTTCTTGCGCTTTACTAGTCAAGTTTTTTTAACTTCACATGAAGCTCTCCAGGACTTGATCTTTTGACGATAATAGTTTCTAGAACTTTGAAAAAAGTGACGTTAAAGTGTTAATGGCTGTAATTTTACTTTTACAACGTAATAATTTTAACTTAATTTTAAAAGTTTAAATTCAAACTTAGCAAGATATTTTTAGATAACCTAATTATAAGTTCTACGTAGAAGCAAAAATGCGATGTTAGATATAAAAAGCTTAAAAAGTTTTGTTCGTTTTTCTCTAAAACATTCGGGTGACCACAAGCAATGGTCAAAAAGTCGGGACCAAAGAATGCATGCTATGTTGCTTGCAAGGCTTTTTCATGGAGCCGTCTAGACCGATAATTTACTCAGCAAAGTTCTTCTAGAACTCCCGTATTCTGTGGTCGGTTGGCGTGTGGTAGTTTTTAGATTATCCATTCTGTTGATATAAATTTATCGTTTTTGATCGCTTCGTTCCCAGATTGTTGAAAATGCATTTAAAAAAATCATTTTAAATCTTTATGTTAATAGGAGGCATCTTTTCTATAATTATTTGTTTTAATTTTTTTATTTAATTACAGTATATTTAGAAAATAAATAAATGCATTTTTACTGGCATTATTCTAATTAGCCAGTGAAAATGCATAAATTTATTTTCTGTGAAATAATAAAAAAAAATTAAATAAAAATCAATGTGATTTTAAACACTGGTTGATTAAACATTAATCAACAATGATTGAAACAAACAAGACTCACTTTTAAATAGGTACATAACCATCATTACAGATTTGTTTTTGTAAGTCTGAATGAGGAAATAATGTATAGTCGAATTAATTTACATAATTGTATAGAGACTTATGTGATCTCACTTCCAGATTTGGAAGGTTAGGTATATTGTTTGGATTCCTTCCACAATTGGTTAAGTATGACCATAAGTTGCAACAATGTAGTCTTGCTAGTTTTTAGGTAAATTATATCTATTTCTGCTGTCGACTACATTATACAATAAAGTACAGTCAGTAACAAAAGTTGATTACCAGTTTGAAATTCTAAAACACATAAGGGTGTAAAAAGACGTCTATCGAAGCTGCAAGGGGTTGGTAGAGCATTCCAACACACAACCAAATCCATAAGAATTTTCCGAAAAAATCATTATATCCCGAGAAAACAGCATTTGAAGAGTACTGTTCGCGTATGTTTTGGGCGCGTTGTTTTACGTAGATTGCTGGATTTTGAGTTTTAACTGGTTTTTTTTCATTTATAAATGAAATTATTAGGTAGGTTTTGTCTTATTATGTTGTACTAGTAGTCAATAACCGAAAATAACATAAAATGACAAAGCTACCTCAAATATTTTTTTGCGTTTTTTTTTCGCAATATGTTCAGAATCATGGTCTGATTGCAACCCCTTAGTTTTCGGTAGTTGTCTTTTTGTAAGTATAATAAATTTATTTTTGTAAGTATTAGTTTGTACGGAAAAATAAATTAAAATTTTGCATTTGAACAAAAATGAGGCTCGTCAAAGTAAGCCCGTCTAGCTTTTCCAAGAGAGAAAGCGTTCGTGGTCTTCCATCCTTAGATAGCTTGACTGATTCTATTGTATTTTGTAATTTTATGTACATATAGTAGCTAAGTTTCTGTAAATAAATGTATTTTTTATCTTGTAAAAAAAATACTGCGATAATCTTATCGGTTGATTTCTGAATCAGGCAATTAATTGATGTGTTCAATGCTTATTTATGATTAGATATAAATGAAATAAGTTTAGTATTATATGTATATCTTAAATCGGAGTAAGTTTTTCCTAATACATGGTAGATTAGGTAACATACTTAAAGATCTCTAAGCGCTCTTACGCACTAGCGGTTTAACCGTGGGGTGGCTAGCCGAGTGGCGGGCCGCTTTTCCAGTTTTAGTATGCAATCGCTTGCACTAACCGCCACTAACCGCCACAAAATTGTACAAAAATATTAAACCGCGGATCGTGGTGCAACCGCTTGTGCGTTAGGGGGAAGGAATTTAAAAATCTTAGTTGAAAAGCTGAGCAGTATTATAATTTATAAATTAATATATAAAAATAAGAAGTACTTCTTGAAGCTTGAGTAAGGTAAGGATTACATTTCCCGGAAAGAGCCTTAATTCGAGAACCTAAACCCTAAACACCATTTACACGATACCATTATTGTATTTTTGTGTCTCAAAGTCAACGGAGCTAGAGCTACTATTCTCTGGAAAGATGCTATAGTGGTGCTAGCATGGTACTGTGTAAATGTCGTTTAAAACCGCAAAGAACTGTGCCCACATCCGTTCGCCAATTTCACCTCCGAAATGTATCGTGGTCTCATCTAACTACTGCGTATGGCATGGACACTCCCCGCACCAACCACCCCTTCCCCCTTGAGTTCTCGCTTGCGTTCTGACGATTGAAAAGCGTAGGGTTACTTATTACAAACAAATGTGTGAACGTTTATAATACGAGTAAGTAGAAACGCTTTCAAAACTAAAACCGACTTCAATGTTAGACAACGTAGAAAATCACAAGCACAAGGCTTAGTCGTTAAAGTATCCTTCGCGAATAAAATGTTATACTCGTATTATGAACATCTCATCATCATAATCATCATCAGTCACTGCTGGACATAGGCCTCCCCTAATAAGCGCCATTCCGCCCTGTCCTCAGCTCGACGCGTCCAGCTTCTGCCAGCAGCCTTTCGCAGATCGTCCCTCCGCCTGGCCGGAGGGCGTCCTACACTACGTTTGCCGAGTCGCGGTCTCCACTCAAGAACTCGTTTACCCCAGCGGTTATCGGTTCTTCGGCAGATATGACCAGCCCGCTGGCACTACATGAACATCTAGAGAGTACCTATATACCTACTCTTTCAAACTAAAAAAATACATAGACTCCTTATTTTGAAGTAGGATAAAAGGAAGAGGAAAATATAAACTTTAGTTATAATAGATAGAAAATTTGTATATTTTCTTGTATAGAAATTGACTATTGTTTTAGGTATTATGCATAGAAAGAGTTTTGTAGGCATAGTAAGCATTCTTAGGATCTTCTGATTATGTAACATGATATGTAATAATGCACTGCGTCTAGTAACTGTGAGAAATTATGTCGCAATATTTATATGAAGTGTCTGAGGTGTATCAGAATAACATATCATTTGTTTGTGCTATCATTATTTATTGGGTCTTTTATGTGGGCTTGAGGAATTCAATAACTACCATCTGCCATCGTCTACCGTTGTCCCGCATCCTTAGCGACATGGTTTATACTTTTTTTTACAAAAACACTTATGGTGTAGGTATATCGAACATGGTTTTTGTAAGATCAACATAATTTTCAAGATTATGTGGACGATAAAAAAAAAATTCTTTAATTAATGTAATTGGTTGTATACCGTAAAAGTACATAAAGTGTATAAATAAAATAAAACATTGTTATATTTTAATTACTAACCCCTAGAGATAAGTTTACTAACACAATGGACTGTATTTATATTGTCTGAAATGCAATAAATAATTAAATCATTACATTTTGTCTTTGAAAAGTACTATTAAAAAAAGCTTACTACAATTTATTAATGAATATTTTATGGACAAAGAAGAATAGGTCCGAATATATAAACATACTTTACTTATTGAAATTATACTTTATGATTTTTTTATTGACATCTTATTATTATTTTATTTGACATTGTGCATGCTATATGCCGAGCATGTCTGTATATTACTTCATGTATCGCAAAATGAATATGAATATGAAAACTTTCGAGACTAATAGGATTTATAGGAAAAATTATTAAAACGTAAACAGGGTCACGACTGTATCCCCAAGCCGCGGTAAACATTCTCTCAGATCTTTATAGGTATTAAATTTTTTTATTCTTAAATTATTAGGTACCAGGAATTGTCATAAAAAAAATGAAATTAGTTAATCGTTTTTATATACTTGAGTAATGATTGCTCAATGTATTATATTCATATTTCATAAATTCTAGAGGCACCTACTAACTGTGCTATAGACCCTTTTATGTTGATTAACGATCAACAAACCTTTGAAATTAAATACATAATTTTACACATTCCAATTACACAGCACACAAAACATTTAAGACATTTTATTCAAAATTCGAATGGTATTCATAAAAATTCAAACTCAACGCTCAAAAACATGTTATTAACTCATAATAAAACCGTTCCGTTCCCAAATCGGCGATGTAATTTAATTTTGATTTAATTGTTTTTTATGAAAACGTAAATTGGGACGGCACGTCGCGAAACGTAATGAGAAATTATTATGAGAATCTTTCAAGCAATTTTCGAAGTTTTAATTCTGGCTTTTAGAGAATAATTTATGATTTTATTACTTGGGGGTTCCACGGTTGTTCTAATTTGGGCTTTATTGATTAGGCAATTAGATTTTTTATTGTAAATGTTATTTTGGTCATCTGTCTTCCGTGATTTGCCCTGTTTTGGAAAAGCCATGCTATATTGCATTGAATCTTTGTTCAATTACAAAGAATTAAGGTTTTGGATCACGTCCATTTGTACAATTTGTACAGAACTTCATAAATATTATTTTCTAATGAGAGTCGAAACAATCTCATTGGTGACAAATAACCTCACGATGTTTTCCTTAGCCTTTTTCGTGAGCACAATATTGATACTTAATTAAATGATTATTTTATTAATTTATTTAGTTTATTATACTTTGAAATTTGTTAAAAAAATCGCTTTGTTATCCATCCACAGGTAGAGATCGCTTTTTAGTAATAAGACCGCCGATTGTATATCATTTTTTTGTTTTGTTTAACTTTTCTGTATTTTCTATCTATGTAATGGTCGTTTGGTAGCCCTAAATGTTTACTTCGAGGTTACCCATCTAAAACGCTCAAGCCACAGTTTCGAAACTATCTTTGCATAGCTTCCGCTACACTGTTCTAGCAATACAATTACGAATGTCATGCCCATTGGGCTGTTAAGTGAGCTTTGGGACCAAATCACAAATAACCAGGTGAGGAGTACTGCTATTACGAATCATGGTAGGGGAAAGATATCAATTTCAGTATAATATTTAAAATACAGTGGGTTCTTTGGCCGAGCGGTTGAAGGGACTCCGGCTTTAGGAGGATCGTCTAATCGTAGCGGGTTCGAATCCCGTCGGAATCGAAAAATTTGATAAGACTCTTCATTTCTCAGTGAAATATCCAGTGTGGATTAACACTTTAAAAATTAAAAAAATGTATATATTTAGCTAAAGTGACATCTCTTCGTCATTTGATTTTGAATATAACTTCGGACAATGAGCATGAGTTCACTGAGTGAAACGTGTAGATGGCGCTAACCGGTGCTTGACCAATGAATCTTCAGTCGGTAATTAGCCGCATCTTCAGTCGGTAAGTAGAAGGCTGTTTGGTTCATTCAGTTCACTTAGGAGGTTACGTAATTTTCTACCAACGGCCACTAAAATTACGCTTGCACAATCTCTCCTGCTCCCAATTCTTGATTATGCTGACTCCTCTTACCTCGATATAACGGAGGAACAACTCAATAAACTTGAGCGGCTGCAGAATGTCTGCATTCGGTTTATTTTCGGACTTCGTAAATTTGATCATGTTTCAGAATATCGCTCTAAACTGAAATGGCTTCCCATCCGCCATCGTAGGAACTCCCATATTCTATCGCTTCTCTTCAACATCCTCCGCAATCCCTCTACTCCTGGTTATCTGAAGGAGCGTTTTGAATACCTCCGTGATGAGAACCCTCGTACTCTCCGCTCCTCAGAAAACCTCCTTCTTAAAACTCCTTTGCATAGAACTAGTTTCTATGCTGACTCTTTTACTGTTCAAGCTGTCCTACTCTGGAACGCTCTGCCGTTGATTATTAAAAAATCTTCTTCGCCTGATGTATTTAAAATACGATTGAAAAATTATTATCTGACTGGATCCAATAATTCTGAATTGTAAAATCTATGTTTCACTTGTTTATGTATGTATACCTGGTGTGTACCTAAGTATATTTAATAATTTTTATTTAAGTAGTTTATATTATAATAAATATGTAACTTGTTTTATTTACTATTATTTTATAGGTATTTGTAGTATCTATGTATTGTATTATGTATTATATTTTTATTTAGTTTATTTATTACATATACATCTATATATATATATTATTAGATAATAGGTTAGGCAACTCTTAAGTTCCTTTAATTTTTTGCACCCGTTCAATCTTCCATGCATTTACACTCCTCTCCATCCAAAGGTTGCCTGGAAGAGATCACTTCTCAGCGATAAGGCCGCCCATTGTGCATTGTATTATGGTTCTCTTTTCCACTGTATTTTGTAGTTATAAGGTGTGCATTGTACAATAAAGTATTTTCATTCATTCATTCATTCATTTATTCAATGAATATGAGTTTATCAAAAATTTTGATTTTGACGTCAGTGGGTTCCGTGGCCGAGCGGTTGAGGCTTTAGGAGGATCATCTGATCGTCGCGGGTTCGAATCCCGTCGTAATTGAAAATTTTGATAAGATTTTTTATTACTCAATCCAAAAAAGATATTGGGGTCAATGAATGATGGTCATTCGTGAAAATAAAACAATCTCGAATAGAAAAAAATATAATTTTTCATACCTACTAGTCTTCTGCACATCGAAACACCTTTTTTTACGAATGCCTAGATCCGTTAGGGTAGGTTCACATCTGACGGAAGATGCGTCGAGTGTAGGTATTCAGCGGTCTTTGTTTATCATCACCGCTCATATAATTGTCTGTTCTCGCGATACGCGACCGATAATACGCAACGCATCTTCCGTCAGATGTGAGCCGACCCAAAAGGGAACAGATTATTTTTCATAATTTTTTTTATGTGACAACTCGTCTGAAGCTCTAATTTTAAATTACAAAAATTTCATACATTGCTTATTTTGCAGAAATATTTCTTATGCCAATGATGTTGAGCTTGTCACCATTGGCATAAGAAATATTTCTGCACCGCCTATAAGAATAGCTGGTTTCCTACGTAACCCAAAATCCACCGATGCATGGCTGTAAACTCGCATTCGTTTGATTGAAAGTCCAAGTACATTCCGCTAGGCCAGCGGGATTTTGCCAGCTAGAATATCCTACTTGATAAAGTACCTAATTCAGCTGCTGGGTTGTATTTTGACTCCATTTATTGATCAGTTTCACATCATGCGATTTTACAAGCTATTTCTGAATCCATTTTGGTGATCGGATTCTTAGGACCTTAAAGGCATATAAATGCATTCGTCTGAGCGCTTCCGTGCTTCGGAGGGCACGTTAAATTGTCGGTCCCGGCTATTTAAGTCGTTAAGCCATGACGGAGGCCTTAAGGCGGCCTAAAAACTCCGTCACCAGAGTTGGCTACTGACTCATACGAACTTACTTTTTTTATGTCATTTTGTTGCTAATTCAAAGAATGTCAATAATTGCATATTAAAAATGGAACAAAATTCCTTAACACTTTAAATAGATTTTTTAACTCTATCTCAGACCGCCAGCGTTCTTCAATCAAAAAAGATAAGTAAAGAAATTCAGTTTTAAATTAAAATGTTATTGTCCAACTTTTGTATAATAATAATATTAACATACTATTTCCATTAATTATGAGAAGTTCGTTTAGAATGCTATAAATCAATAAGCAACTCAGTCTTATCGTATCGGAAGCTCTAAAAGTCCTAAACAAGCTCTAATTTCACATTATCATAAGTACCTCAACAGCCTAACAGCATCGTAATTGCAGTTCTATCAAATTGCAACTCAGCGCGATTGACTCATTGACTGAAATGAGACCCTGGACACTTGACAAAATTCCATACGCCGTGGACACTATGGCTATTTTTGTGAGCGGGTTATTCTAGTGAGATAACCACGACTTTCAATCCTAAGTCCCAGCCGTGAATGAAGGGATTTTGCGTTTTATAAAATTGATATGCCCAATATCACAATTATTTAAACTTTATAGTGGAGGACATCGTGCGGAAACCGCTTAGTCAGCTCCACACTTGACGTCTTTCCTTTGGATAAGGTGAATGAGTTAAGGTGATGATCAGGCTTATCCCATCTTAAGCAATGTCCAGGCACTACAGCGTATTAAGTATATATTAAGTATATGTAGCTTGATTCTCTAAAATCATAAGGTATAGATGTAAAAGTAGCGTGTCTTATTTGGATACGTTTCTAGTTTGTATATATTAATTTATCCTTATATTCTAATCCTTCCTAATATCCTAATATATCCTAATCCTAATAATATAGTAAAAGTCTGAAAGTTTGTGAGTATGTTTGCCTAAACGCCGTGGGACAAATGTTTGTATGATCTACAAATATTTGTCTCGGGTCTGGGTGTTTCTATGTATAATATGTATGTATTTACAAACAAAAAGTATATAAGTAGTATATCAACTGATATAGACCACTGATATAACCAGATAACTATCTGGTTTCCATAGTACAAGCTATGCTTAGTTTGGGGCTAGATGATGATGTGTGAAATATCCAGCATTATTTATTATTTATTATTAAAACCAGTGAACCGATTTGGATGAAACTTGGAATAGCATATATGCTATTCAAAATGTTGATACCACGCGGGCGACGCGCGCAGAAGCTAGTATTGTTATATGTTTCAAACTAAAACCGTGTCGTTTTGATGAACGCAATTGAGAACTCAAAGCAGGGAGTCTGTGACGTGAAGTGTCCATGCTGTAAGAAGTATTGTTAGATATTCTTCGCTGAAATGCAACGCTGAACATAACATGACTCACAGACAAATGCTAGGGGAAGTAATGATGTCATGACCCTTGACCTAGTTCATGACTCATATTTGAAAAGTTTAGAGGCAAATAAATCATTATCACTAGGGAAAACTTGGGAAACTTTGAACAGGCTTTACTCACCTGCTTTACATACATCAAATCATGTTGCTAATGCCCTTTAGAAGCTGCAAACAGACCAACAACCACAGATATCTGCTGAGGTACAGTCTGTTCACCGCTTGCCCCCTTTCTAATTTTGTCTTCTATTTCTACCGATCCATAGAAATTGTGGATCATTGCTCACATTTTGAAATCTTGTACTTTTTTTTTTTTTAATGCTGGACTATTCACACAGCATCATCTAGCCCCAAAGTAAGTAGAGCTTGTGTTATGGGTACTAAGATGACTGATATATGACTTCTATACTTTTTGTTCGTAAATACATACATACATAGAAACACCCAGACCCGAGACAAATATTTGTAGATCATACAAACATTGGTCCCGCCGCGGCGATCGAACCCGCAACCTTTTGCGTCGCAGGCGGGCCTTCGCCCACTGCGCTACAGAGGTCGTCAAAGTTCATAGCCCACTTTCGTTATTTACCCCCTTTACTAAGCATCGATGAATAGATTCGTTTTTGGTACAAAACTGGAAAACCTATTATCTTTAGCCTAAGGGGTCTTTGGGGCACTAAATCCTTTCAACACACTTGTTTGGTAGAATTATTGACATGACAGGAATTACTTAATTTCAAAGATAAAACAAGCAACTGTATGAATCAGATTTCCTTTCTTGATTCGTCATTATGGCGATTTATGATGACAATACAGAATGTTAATTAAACAAGGAAATTGCTTAGCAATCATTTTAGACTAGATTTGCAGAAATTCATCCATCGATGACGTTTAGCTGTGACTAAGCAGGCCGTGTCTAGTTTGATTGTTACACATACACAAATCAGTGGATTTAATTAATGGATCAGAGCGGAATAGGGCATAAGTATAAGATTTTTTTTGTTACTTTTGTGTTTTTTTTTTGATGTACAATAAAGTGCTATTCTATTTTATTATAATTCATCATAATCATTAACATCTCTAGAGCTTCGGAGGGAATTTGAAATTATCTCTTGGTTCGGAAGACGATTATATTCCTTTATACTTTCTGTTGTATACGTAACCTACCTTTTGTTATCTGTCACCTAGTCACATAGTACACCTTGTACTTTTTTTTCATTTTTTGTTCGTTGTTAGATGTGTGTCTGTGTGTGTTGCCAAGTCTTCTTCTATTCTACTCTATTCTAAGAGTCTTCATTACGTCATCAGAGTAACTAGCTCATATCATACAACTTACTTTTTATTCTATTCTATTCTATTTCTATTCTTACTTTTTACTTACTCAAGTTCTCTTTTATAATGCCGTAAGTTACTTACGTGAGCAAAACTTACAAGTGTAAGACGGTCTAAAAAAATAGTGGTGTTATTTTGATAGTATTTCGGGCATCCATAGACTACCTCCTCCTCGAGTCGTATTCCTCAGTGCTGAGGGTCGTGACCTCCTAAGGTATCACTTTCTCCCTTATTATGTTTCTCCATCTTCCTCTGTCCCCCGCAGTATGAAGAGCATTTTGAATCGTGGTGTCGAGAGTGGTGCGAATTTGGTCAGACCATAGACTACACTGACAGCTTTATCAAGTAGGTCGTTTTTAAAAAGTTTGGTTTTTAATTATACCACTCGACTAACCAGTATATTAAAGACTAAATGAAAGAAATGGGATACTACTTACAAGTATACAACATCATTGCATAGACCATTTTATCGGACGTGCGGTTGGCACGTGTACCGCCATGTTGAATTTATCACTTGTACCTATTTATCATTATGTACTTTGGCGCGTAGGTGAATAATGTATGATAAGGAAATGCATTGGTAATTAAAACAAATTAGATCCAAGTAATGAACCTTATTGGTTGTGTGGAACTGTGCCGCAACTTAGGGGCTTAAAGCTGATGTACCTTCTTTTTTATTATAAGCTACCGTTACCTATGCCCTTTCATAGAAATCTAATTCCATTTCAGGCAGGAACACTTTTCCATCTAGCTTTTAGACCCCTCGCAGACTGCAGACTTTCTATCGGCCGATAGTTGAGACGGAACATACTTCGGCTTACTTCTCCATACTCATTACGAATCGAAGTATGTTCCGTCCCAACTATCGGCGGATAGAAAGTCTGCAGTCTGCGAGGGGTCTTAATAAGAACTCCTTTTTTCGGACACCTTACTACGTTAAGCTTTAACGCCGTGACGTAGAAAAGAAAGTTCTGTAACCCTCTAGTACAGAATGTAAAGATTTTTTGCATGGATAATTTATTTAGACTAGTGTGCCAGTCTGTCCTACTAATCGCACCTCGGAGCAGAGCCATCGTTCGCACCAGACTGTGACAAATTTGTCGCTCCCCATGGAATTAACGGCATTCCATTCCATACCATAGTTTTGCAGGACCACCACTGATCTAGGGGACAATAGAAGTGGGAAGTACAATTCTATTGTTTAGGGCGATAAGTTTTTGGAAATTAAAGAAATTTAGGTGTTGATCGGAGATAGAGCTACAGAAGAGTGGGTCGTCCGGCAGCTTTAGATGGGTTGACGACATTACGAAAACAGCAGGTCGTACATGGGTGAGACAAGCGCAGGATAGGAAAGGTTGGCACAAGCGAAGAGAGGCCTATGCCCAGCAGTGGGATGAAAAAGGCTGCGGATGATGATGATGATGATCGCCGCAATATCTAGTTTCCTTAGGTTGCTTTACTTTCACTGTTCAGATTACTTACTTACCACAACTTATTAAAACTAAGCGCTTTCAAAGTTATTTTATTATGCGCACTGCAAAAATATGGAATCAGCTTCCCGCGTCTATATTTCCGTTGAGCTACGACCCTGTGGTTTTTAAGAAGAGAGTTAATAGGCACCTTCTGGGTAGCCTCGTTCCATCGTAGACCTCATTCTTGCCTATGTAAGTTTCGAAATCAAGAGTCGACCCATTCATCGTAAAAACAAAAGTGTGCATGAATTCTCCGAAACAGAAATCTTTAGATTTAAAATCGAGGCACTACCCCTTTCGGCCAGCACGGCTCCCACTACATATCCTACTTAATACCTATTCACCACTAAATGTTGGGTTCATAAGTATTCACAAATTAAGGCCACCATTTTATAGAAATCCTAAAAGCTTTGCAAGGAATAATGTTTTCGCTAATCTTTATGCAAATTGAATCTTTCTGTCCTGACGTTTCATCTGCGAGGACAGAATTTTAATATTTAGGGGTTACTTAGGGGTAATGTGTATTTAGGGGTCGTAAATGGCCCTTTCTGCTAATTATCTTAATGAAGTAACGATGTAAGGACAACGTTTTTCAATAATTTGAAGTAAAAAGTTCAAGAGTAAGGAAGCAGTTATTTCAACTTAAGCTATTAAATAGCCTACCTACCTGTAAATAAAACACTTTTCGATTTACTGTAAAATCTGTTTAGTTTCAAAGAGGTGCTTATTAAAGCCGAGCGGTAAGGCACTCCTGCTGTAAGAGGATCGTCTGATCGTTGCGGGTTTGAATCCCGTCGGAGACTTATTTCTCAAAGAGCTTTAAAAAATCAAGCTGTTACCGTTCTTGTTTCTAAATAAATATGGCTAGGAATGACTATCTCATAGTACAGTTTCCGAGAACGTATTAAATTAAACTTCAGACCAGTTCCCATTCGCACATATTAATTGAAGAATGCGTAGGTACTCTTTCAACATCATCATCATTATCATCCGCAGCCGATAGTATCCCACTGTTGGGTGTAGGCCTCTATTCACGCCATTTATTTAAATCATTCAACATACTAAGTGGAAAATGATATTATTTTGTCAACGAATATTACCTACCAGAGAGTAGATTTTGTGCCATAAACTTACGGGTTCATTCTTTACATTTTTGATGGCATCAGATTTAAAAATGACATCTGATCGTACTAAACAACCCCTCTTTGTAATATCAGTGTAGATCAAATTTTTCGTTGTTACCAACCAAAGAGATTTACATAAGTTGAACCAATTGTAATGTGTTTTCCATTAACGTAATCAAAAAAGAATCATGCGGAAAAAAACGCAAAAAGGTCCAGCATTCAGTTACTTAGCAATTAATGTTAAATCCTTGAAAATCATTAAACATTCATAAAAATCTTGAGTAATCGCAAACATTTATTTTTCAATATTTGCTTGCTAAAAACAAAAAATCCCCGTACGCGAAATTAAACTCTACCCTCATACAAATAAGGTAATTTAAAAAATGTGTTTAGAGGTCGAATAGCAGTTCTCAGGGTTGCAAGTTTACAAGTTTGGTCAAGGATCGACCTTGTTGGAGAAAATCTATACATAAAATTATTAAGGGTTGGGAAGTTTGTACGTAGCCGACGTTTTCGGTGACCCTATTTGGTGAAACAGGTAAGCTTGTGAACAGGATAGGATTTTTTTTAACGAAATGGAAAGTTCCAAAATACACAAAACCAATAAAGTAAGCAATAAGTGTAATACGAGTACCACATTAGGTATTTAATTTTAAAAGTCATATCGAAATTTTCGATACCGACGGTATTCGAGCTCGCAACGATCAGACAATCCTCCGTAGGAGAAGTATAGCCCGTCTCAACTATCGGCCGATAGAAATTCTGTAGTCTGGTGTCTAAAGACATGAAACGTGAATCGGCGAAGAGTAGCAACTTTTTTTTTCACAAACCAAACCAGATGTGACTGCTAGCTCATTCTAGCATTAACCTCGACATTCTGTATTCATCATGGACATGCTACTATAACTTATCCAGAACGTTCTAAGCGATATTTAAAACGAAGAAGACTGAAAATAAATAATGCTGGACTTTTCACACAGCATCATCTAGCCCCAAAGTAAGCAGAGCTTGTGTTATGGGTACTACATGTCTGATTTACTACTTTTATACTTTTTGTTTGTAAATTCATACTTATTATACACTAGCTTTTGCGCGTGGTATCAACATTTTGAATAGCCTATACGCTATTCCAGGTCTCTATCTACGCCTATACCAAGTTTCATCCAAATCGGTTTAGGCGTGATTGATACACAAACATACAAACATCCAAACATCTGAACAAACTCACAAACTTTCAGTTTTATTATATTAGACCCAGGCCCGATGCGCTTTAACACGTGCTCTAAACGGTGAAGGAAAACATCGTGAGGAAACCAGTTAGTATTCTTATAGGCAGCGATGGGCTTGCAACCTGTCACGTATAGAATGATAACTTCTGCAGTCGGCATGCATCAAATATGTATTTGGACATGCCTCTGACTACCCCCCCTTAGACATCTTCAAATGATCTGGAATATATAAAAAGATCTGAGAGAATGTTTACCTCGCCTTGGGGATACATTCGTGACCCTGTTTACGTTTTTTAAAATTAATTAATTAATTATATTTTTTTAAATTGTAAAAATAAAAAGGTCAGGTTGCTAGCTTAGCCCATAGTGGGTTGTGATAAGCACTTGTTATTTTATTTTCATTGCAAATATGATGGAATCAATAGTTGATAAAATTTAGCCAGGTGGGGATTCCAGGACCCTGCTTATCCAGTGCGATTGTGGGGCTCCCGTTCAGGATATGGAACACCTGCTCTCATATCCTCTGTGCCCTACAACCTTCACCCAAGAAGACTTGCTCAACGCCAGAGAGAAAGTAGTTGGGGTGGCCTCATACTGGCAAAAAATGGTTTAAAACATTGATACGAAACAAGAAAAAGATCAAGCAACTAATTCAACGAAGTTGAAGAAATAGGCAGTGACGTATCACATTCAATCATCATTTGCCTGCCCTTATCCCGCTCATGCGGGGTCGGCACAACATGTTCTCTTCTTCCGATCTCTCACTCGTCATCTTCGTATTCACTCCCTTCTTACCCATATCTTCTTTCACACAATCCATCCAGAAGAACGTGACGTATCAGAATAAACTGAATAAATAGTCCACTAGGTCTGTAAACAACTCAAAAACTCATTTATTTATAATATTCACTTACCCAAATAATTATTGTGACCTATTTTTAACAATTAGTAGTTTTATCTGTTGTCTGGCGTCGGACACAATCAGTTGTACCTACTTAACTGTAGGGTTGTCATTAGAAACTATGCAACTTTTAAAACTAGAAGAAGAAGAAGAAGAAACACATTTATTTAGACAACACTCAGTACATGGAACAAAAACGGGCAAAGGTTACATTAGGTTATTTAGGTAGGTAGAAAGCAGGTAAATTTTTTGCTGTAAATAGATAGGTAACCTACTGCAAAAAAGGTTTATTTTGAACATGACTGCATCATCCCCAGATCTTTTTATATATTTCAGATCCTTTGAAGATGTCTTTGTAGTCAGAGGCATGTCCAAATACAAAAATTATAAAAATAATTACTTAGATAAGTTCTTAGGACTAAAAACAGATGAATGTTTTAGAAGTTAGCCTTTCCCGCAAAACCAAACAGCGTGGGTAGTGGTGTGCCTAAAAAGCCAATCTCAGCATGTGCCACTTCCAGACCAATGGCAAGGAAGTGACGCTGGTTTTCAGATTAGAACTAGCTTATAAATGACCTCACCCATGCAGAAAACTACTAACCACATTTTTATCCTACACGTTGGGTTAAAATAACGACCTGAAACACCTGCCTATCATTTTTTGTTTAATGACTCTGAGAGCCATCGACAAATCTAAAAAAATAATAAAATAAAAAAATCATAAAACATAGGCACAGCAGTGTTATAATGAAAAAAAAGTATTAATAATTTTTTTTAAAAGTGTTGTATGTTGTGACCATTCATATTATCTTGATAAAATTAGTGTAGGTTTATTTTAAAGACCAGAATTAAATCAGTAAAAGTTTTTTTTTAATTTTGAATATACGAGTAGTTGTTACTTAGTTTTTTTCGTTTCAATTAATATTAAACTTTAAGTGTTCAAAGAAAATGAAGGCAAAATGTTTGACAGCCCTGTTCCATCAGAGCCCAGTTCACTATCTACAGCAAACAAAAGATATTCGGTCTGTATGTGGTGGGAGCGCTGGTCAAGTTAACGGATCGATCGGTCACTGGTGAAGCTCTTTGAAGCTAGGTATAGGATAATATGGATTGCGTATTTATACATGTTGGTCAAGAACTACCTTTGGAAGACCTTGAATAGGCTCAGAACACAGGTTGGGTTAGGTTAGGCGCGGACAAGTGTGCGATCAGGTTATAGGGGGTAGTGAGAAACGAGTCTGAATACATAATTGAATGAATGAATGAATGAAATGAATGAAAATACTTTATTGTACAATGCACACCTTATAACTACAAAATACAGTGGAAAAGAGAACCATAATACAATGCACAATGGGCGGCCTTATCGCTGAGAAGCGATCTCTTCCAGGCAACCTTTTTAACCTTTTTAATTATTTGGTACCTGGCCATATTTTGCAGAGGAGCTCCGAATTCTAACGTCTTATGGCATGCGAATGTGTGTTTTTTTGTGTTTCTAAATTCACTAAACCCACACTAACGCGATCGAAGCAACGGTCAATAGCTCTAGTATGTCTTTATTTTAAAATTGTAGTATATTATTTTTGTTACCTGTTCTACTTTTCATCTTCTTTTCAAAGGAAACAGTCTCGGAAAACTCAGGTAAAGTTATACACCGTTTCCTTCACACTACATTAGCTACAACATTGTATATTATCTTGCAGACTACCTCGGGCTGTGTAGGCAGAAAATATCTATTATAACCTGCCAGCCCCGCCATCCGTTCCCAATGTCGTGGGTTTGAATCCGTCTAATGAGTTCTGATAAGTTAGAGCATAGCACCTACAAAGGTCTAAAAATATTGTGTGATGCACGATATTAAAGCACATGAACTCTTTATATCATACTAGCAACAAAATAGCATAATTTCTGCTAATAAAACTCAAAGTCGTTGACGCTCGAATTGGCCCTTTACATATTCGGCGAAGACAGACGAATGCCGACGGTCACGAACGTGCAGAGGGTCTATTTGCCTATCATCGCCTGTCATCCATCCAAATAATAGTTGGGCGAATAGTTCGGCAAAAACTTCGGCGAATGTGTAGAGTGGTTTATTTATTCTAGCGTTTAAATGATGTCATTATAAACGGCTGTTTCCTAGCATACGTCAAGACGAAAAAACATTGGCAAAATTCTGGCACTCCGGGAGTGCCAGAAGTAAAAACTTGAAAAATTTCGTGTGTATTTTTTGAATCGTCAGGAAATCATTTTGAATCGTAACCAAGCGCGCGGCGGGAAACGCCGTGATTTAGTAACGGAGTTCAAAATGATGGCGCTGACGGTGGTCTCGTTAACACTGTCAGTCTGAGTTCAATAGATTTTTCTTATCTCAAAAATGCCCAAAGTGCCTAAAGTTTTCAATAATTATTTCATAAAACAGACGGCAAGCCAATTGAATTTGTTATGTCTGCAATAAAGCTATGTAAGCAAATTATTATAAACAAGTACATACCGTGTCACGAACCCACGACTTAATATAATATCAGTGTATCACATGACATTTCATATAACTACCTATTGTTTTTAGAGGTCAAGTCAAATTGTTGCTAGACATCTTCAAAGGATCTGGAATATAAAGATCTGAGAGAATGTCTACCGCGCCTTGGGGATACAGTCGTGACCCTGTGTTTTTTTTTCAGTTCGTATGAGATACCTAAGTGGCCAAATTTGGTGACGGATTTAAAGGCCGCCGGCCTCTGACATGGCTTAAATACTTAATAACAACGACAAGCACATAAATGAGCTTAATTTAAGTATACAGGGTTATTTGTAAAACACCGGTAACCTCCCAGGACTGTATTACTATCATCTTTTGTTCTATGACTTTTAAAAATTCATCATTATTTTTTTTCATCAGATTGTCATATAAAAATATAAATATTTGAATTGAACGCTCTAAATGTTACGAAGTCTATGCGATAGTACAAAGTGAAGGGAGCAGGGTTAGGGCGGTGGGGACCGAAATGTCGATGTCGATAGCACAATATTTTAGATTTGAAAACGAAATCTTCAATATTTGTTTTTGGTAAATGTATTATTTTTGTAAAAAGTAATTGAACAAAAGTTGTTGTTTATGATGATAGTAATACAGTCCTGAGGGGCTACCGGTGTTTTACAAATAACCCTGTATAATATAACCAAAGAAGTCAAGTACAAGTTTAGTGTTTCACGTGCTTTTAACGGAGAAAACGATTACTTATGTACAAAAGACTTAACAATTAAGCAAAATGCTTGAGTCAAAGCAAATACTTACCAATTATGATATAATGCGAAATTAATTTCAATATGTAATCAGATCTCCATATAAGGCCATGTATTACGGTCTATAATGATCTCATAATTATGCAGCGGCCGATAAGATAATCAGGCATTTTGATTAATGTCTGGGATTTACATCATAAATGACTGCAAATAATTCACCGCTCAAATTGCTGTGTCAGCTTCAGGAAAATTTGAAAATATTTCTAATTATTGATATAATTATGTTAAATCTACATCTACACTAATAAAAATAGGAAAGATTTGTTTTTTGTTTGTTTGAATTGAATAGGCTCCGAAACTACTGGGCCGATTTGAAAAATTCTTTCAGCATTAGCATCCCACATTATCCCTGATGAACATAGGCTATATTTTATCCCGGGAACGTGATGTTTTCCCGAGAGACCGCTTGTAACACCGCGACAGCTAGTGTAGGTATAAAAGCAATAAAATTGAAACGAAAACTTATGTTAGGAGGATTTCTGGAAAAAAAAATACACGCCAGTTCATTCATCCTTCTAAAAATCTAAGAACGATGTCCCACGTTTGTACGAAAACGGTGTTGTGATGTCTGAAACTTGTTTACTCAAAAACAACTGTAACAAAATGAGCCAAACTCCAATCTCCAATGTAAATTATTATTCAAAATTCGAATAATTTCTTCACAAAATTAAATTAACATAAGGCGCACTGGGATTTAATTAAAAGACGAATTTCAGTGAGTGTTAGCGACTGGCTAAAATTGTATCATTTTATGAGTGTTATTTGAATTTGAAATAATTTAGATACCACGATTTCTAGTAAAACGTTATCTGGTAGAAATTCCTGAGATGCCTTTTAGAGGACGACAGAGATTTCGATCATTATTATCACTACTATGTTGGTTTTATCTAAAGATAGCTGTTCACTACGCAACAGAAGCGGTCGGTACTCGCGTCTTTCCAAATCATCATCTATATTTCCAAATTTTCGAGTCTTTAAATCATTTTTGATAAATGACTCATGATAAATAACTTCATCGTACAAAAGTACCTCATTAATTTGAAATTCTTATGTCAGCAGAATTTCACCTCATTCTCGTGAGTTAGTTTGAAAACTACAGAGTTCCACTGCCTCATGTTTTTTTGTTATACAAAATCTTTTTGCATAGATTGCAAGGCTTAAAAATGTAGTGACAGTCACAGTGACGCAAGGTCGAGTAAAACGCTTCGTGTATGTCCAGCTTTATATCACGCCACAGCACACCGTGTGCACCGATGATTCAAATTACTATTTTGCTGAGTTACATCACGTAGCATATTTTCCAAGAAATTAGATCTTTCACAAAAAATGTAAGAGCCTTCGCGAGGACCATCTAACTTTCCTCCAATTTTATAACCTTTAATGCTTTCATCTTAAAGTTCATAATCCATCGTTAGATTTTTGAAGGGTGCGTAAGACCAAGTTTCCTTATTACCTTATTATCTACGCGATAAAGCTGTGTTTCCGGTGTGTCTTTGTTCGATGGGATTGTGCTATGTTTGTTATTGAAAACTATCGTTCATTTTTCATAGCGTTTCGGGGGTCATATTGTGTGGTGCTAAATAATATCAGAATGTAATTTATTTTGGTGTTGCAAGTGACTGCTATGAGAGTTGAAAAAAGAAAAAGAGAGGGTTGAAAAAAGTAAGATAATTTGAAACGTATGTGGTAAGTATCCTTTTTGGAAATTGGCCTAGTAACCAAAAATAAGCTGCTAAGAACATCTGATGAAAGAAGTAGGTAAGTAATATATTTATGTCAGGATTAGCAAATTAAAATTCATATTTTTTCCTTATAAGTAAGTACTTGTTTAGTTAAACAATTCATTAGACAGATAGGTACGCAGAAGTTAAACAATTTGACATCAATCCCTGTCAATACAATAGCCCAAACTTGCGTGTAGTTTTCGGCCCAGTTTGAACAAGTTTGGACATGTTCAACTAATCCGTAATCTTCAGTACGCAAATCCAAACTAAATCAAACTTGCTAATAGTCCCGTCATTTACAGGCAAAACTCAACTTAAAAAACAATAAATTAACTTAGAACCAACTGAATCCAACAATTGTGGAACAACAACAAAAGAAAACAATTCGTACTTTAATCCTCTATAACTGTGTACTGTGTCGCCCCCTGGCGGGAAGTTTGCGCGTAAATAACAAGGAGGAAATCTTGGCACGATTTATGGTGATCATCCCACCTTTTGTACTAACTCATAGTGGCTTCTAATACTTATTTGTTTAGCCAAGAAGTTGTATAATTAATTTTTGTGTTGTCAACAAAACAGTTTCCTCAAGACACGGTACAGATTCTCTCATATCGATAGGGGATTCCTTTTTTTTTAGATGTCTAAGAGGGTAGCCAGCATGTCCACATTCATGTTTAGCTTATTCACACGTAAACAGGGTCACGACTTCCCCAAGGCACGGTCAACATTCTCTCAGATCTTTTATGTATTCCAGATCCTTTGAAAATGTCTAAGGGGGTAGTCCTAGGCATGTCCAAATACATATTTGATACATGCCCATACTTTCTTAAGTAACCTTGCAAGAGAGTAAATGCACGGAAAATTCTTTCACCACTCGGTTCGTAAAACAATGAATGAGATATGAAAATAAAAAAAAAATCAAAATTCATTTATTTAGAGACCATAAAAGGGTACAATTTTAGCCTAGGTACGATGATGTCTGCAGTAGTTTAGAAACTGTGTCGCAGATACGTTCTCACTCTCGGGGTGGTCGATAATTTGATTCCAGAAGGATTACTTCTTCTCCAGTAAATTGAATCCTGTCAATTTTAAGTATCATGCTATACTGTTCTTTATACTAAAAACATATCTTCTATCTCATATGAAATCATATTTCTATAAACTATGTACACCAAAGTACTGCGAACACAAACCTGCAACACAAATAAGTAGATCTAATGAAACCGTTTCCCACTTCGTTAATTTAAAAAGAAATCTGTTTTGAGACTGCTAATTGTGTTAACGTGTTAGTTAGACAAAATGAGTTTGAGAACAACAGACGGAAATAAAGATAGCTTTATATGAACGTGCAACAAATTATTTAAAAAGATATGACGAAGATTGACGACCTCTGTAGCGCAGTGGGGGAAGGTCCGCTTGCGACGCAGAAGGTTGCGGGTTCGATCCCCGCCGCGGGATAAATGTTTATATGATCTGCAAATATTTATCTCGGGTCTGGGTGTTACTATGTATAATACGTATGTATTTACAAAACAAAAAGTATATAAGTAGTATATCAGTTATCTGGTACCCATAGTACAAGCTTTGTTTAGTTTGGGGCTAGATGATGCTGTGTGAAATGTCCAGCATTATTTATTTATTTATACATATAGTAAAGTAAGTAAAGTAAGTTCGTATGAGAGTTTTTAGGCCGCCTAAAGGCCTCCGTCATGGCTTAACGACTTAAATAGCCGGGACCGACAATTTAACGTTCCCTCCGAAGCACGGAAGTGCTCAGATGAAAATGCCACTGGCGGTCACCCATCCACTTACAGACCGTTTAGAACGTTGCTTAACTTCGACGATCTATCAAGAACGACTAAGCAAGCACGACCACGAGCGCTATGGTCATATAGTGCTATGGTCCAATGTTGAAAGATTTATCTGTAATTTGTATCAAAGTGTTGAGACTGCATCGTGGGTCAAGTGCCAACAAACCAAGAGAGCATAATACAGCCCAATCGCGTCGTGAACAACTAGAATCTGTTACCAGAGTCAGTGATAAGTGCCCCCTCAGTAAACTCTTTCAAGAATAGATAATAACGCTCAAAACTCAGACAAAACAGTGCAAATGATCATCTATTTCCAATAATCGTACAATTGATATAGGAACCAAAGTAATTTAGCGAAAGTAACACTAAAAACTCATTTCTTCGCCCGTCATCCCGTTAGACTCCACCGTCTCCAGTAGACAATTGAGTTTATTGGAATCCACAGGAAGAATAGAATTGTTTCCAAATCGGAGTGCAGATGCCCACAATTACAAAGGAACTGAGGATTTCATTGCCAAATATTTTCCTTTATCCGCAGGCGGGGGGCAAAGTCATAGGAGGTGGTGCAGCTCAAAAATGTTACTAAAGTAGGATGGGGGAGCCAACAGGAACACGATCAGCTTAATATTCTTAGTTTTATTTAATTTAGTTATAACAAAACTTCTTTCCGCAAACAATGTACCGGCCATAGTGAATGCTCAACGCGCATAAAGAATTTTTCACTTCAAAAATCTTAGATCATGCGACATACCTTGTACGTAATTTCCCTTTGCCAAAATGTACATGATTCCGAATCATGTGCGCCTCATATTATTTACGACATATATGAAATTTGCGAGAGTGTCCGTAAATGAGGGTGGGTGTACTGTCAGTTTATATGCTAAATGTGTGTAAAAAGCGTTCGTGTGCTACCAAAAATCGGCAGAAAATTTTGTTTCGCCGCTAGCGGGTCTCTACATTTTAGTCTATGAGACCTAGAGTCTGTGTGTAGAGGACCTGCTCAACGCCAGAGAGAAAGCAGTGAGGTGGTTTGAAACATTGAAACGAAAGAAGTCTGTGAAAAATATATTTTCTGTACAAAAACTTCATTCAAATATTCTTGCTATCGCCTTTAACTTGCACAGCCGGCAAAGCTTTCCCCCAGTGTTCATTATTGAAAGGTCGCAATATAGTTGCTCCCGCCCAAGTCTCGTCTCCTTAATTAGGACATCTGCACAGATATTGGCCTGAAAAGGTGCGATATTTCGGCAGTATTTCAACATGGGACAATTGGAAATGGCCATCATCATTAGACTAGCAGTTTAAGCTGGACAAAGAAAGCTCTTTAATGTGCGCCATTCACAGTTTCCGACCTGTCGCATCTAGTTTACAGGGTACATTTGTAAATTAACTTCTGTTTTATAATGAACCCGTTATGTTAATTTAACATGAAGTTTTTCGTACAGTCGACGAAAATATATCGCAATTGCAAGTCGATAACAGAAGGGGAAAGATGATCGGCCATCTTATACGACATGACAGTTTCTTTAAGAACATTATAGACGGGAAAGTGGAAGGAACACGAGGAAGAGGAAGACAAGTGAAGGAGAAGGTAGCTGTCATGCCCTGGAAGAAAAGAAGGAGCTGGATGGAGCGGGATTCATCAGTTGTGCTGACAAGGAGTAATTACTTAAATATGAAGAAGAATGTTATTTTACATAATATAATTTATCACACGAGCATGTATGAATAATGTAATGAGAGTGAATGAGGCGAAAGTTGTGTGTCAGGATCGTAGCGACTCTCCAGTCGCTACGATCCTGATCCGTGGTCTCTGCCTACCCCTTTGGGAAAGAGGCGTGACTTTATGTATGTATGTATGTAATTTATCACTCAATATTTGGTGTTTTTTATTATCTGAAGTCGGATTGCCTGTATTTTCAAGCCTGTGGAACCAGTGTTCAATCAACCATACTGTAATATTATTATTAGCTAGCTGTCCGCCGCGGTGTTACCCGCGATCCCTCGGGAAAACTTCACTTCCCCGGGATAAAATATAGCCTATGTTCATCGGGGATAATGTAGCATTCTATTGGTGAAAGAACTTTTTAAATCGGGCCAGTAGTTTCGGGGCCTATTAATTTCAAACAAACAAACATACAAACAAACAAACAAACAAACAAATCTTTCCTCTTTATAATATTATAGTATTGATGTAAAAGTAACTATGTCTGCTTGTCTGTCTGTCTGTTTGTTACCTTTTCACGCCCAAACCACTGAAAAGATTAGGCTGAAAATGGGCATGGGTAAATGCTGTATCCCAGGAAAGGATATAGGCTACTTTTTATCCCGAAAAAAATGAAAAAATCGCGAGGGACCGCGGGTCACACCGAGGGAGCGCCGCTAGTTTATAATAATCAAATCAAATCAAATCCCTTCAAACCTTAGTGGTTTTTTGGTGCTATAGATATCTAAGTTTATATTTTGTTAAATTTCATTCGATAAATAAATAAAAAAAAAAAAAAAAAAACAAATCAAATCAAATCAAATTTATTTCAGGCAACATTAGTCAAGTACAAGATGTTAAATACTTAAAACTTAAATCAATAGTTTATCGGGTAGACTGTCCACATGGTCCTAGACCCACACAAAGGCGATGCCTATTCTTTTAGTTGTTTAAACATACTTTTGGCACTTAGCACAGCATCAATATTTGGAATGATTAGTACAAATCCCACTCACTTTCTTCGTTCTAGAAAATTCACCGGACGAAGTGACGGCAGGTGGAGTAAGACTTTGTACGAGTGGTGGCCTAGAACTGGACATAGAAATCGAGGTTGTGTAATTGTGCGATGGGTAGACATCAAGATGCATTACAGATTTTGGATGCGTAAGGCGCAAGACCGGGCTGAATAGAGTGAACAGAGGGAGGCCTATACCTAGCAGTTTCACTGGCAAATTCACTGTTTCTACAAATCAGAAACGAAAAATCCATACACATGGATGGGAATTGAACTCACAACATAAAGTTTTTTTACCAGGGAAATTAGTCTGAGAAAACTTGATCGAAAGCATTTAGGAAAATGGCGGAGTGCTATAGTTTAAGTGGTGGAACTCTTCCCGGTATTGTATCCCAATGAGCAGTATAATGAAAATTCCGTTAATTTCGCGCCAAAATGATAATCAGGTATTTTATTAGAATCCATATATTAATGTTATATTTGTTTTAGCTACTGATTTTTTGAGGATAAGCATAAATCTAAAATAGTATCTAGAATTACTGACGACGTCTGTAGCGCAGTGGGCGAAGGTCCGCTTGCGACGCAGAAGGTTGCGGGTTCGATCCCCGCCGCGGGACTTTTTTTTTCATACTTTTTTATGAGTACCTACTGCATAAATACGTTTACGATTTTATTACCTCCTTACGCTACCTACATTCTTATTGACGACCTCTGTGGCGCAGTGGGTGAAGGCCGCTTGGGACGCAGAAGGTTGCGGGTTCGATCCCCGCCGCGGGATAAATGATTGTATGATCTGCAAATATTTATCTCGGTTCTGGGTGTTTCTATGTATAATATGTATGTATTTACAAACAAAAAGTATATAAGTAGTATATCAGTTAACTGGTTCCCTTACAAGCTTTGCTTAGTATGGGGCTAGATGACTCTGTATGAAAATGCCCAGCATTATTTATTTATTTAATAATGTAGTACCTATGTAAACTACTACTCTACTACTACTGTTACAACGGGATTACAAATGTTTTTTTTTTTTTTTAATATAAATTTTTTTTTTATTTAAACAATGAAATTGTGTTCAGTAGGACTTCAATGTCTCCTTACACTGTAGGTAACTATGTCTGAACTGTAGCCTGAACATTGTCTTGTTCAAGTACTCGTATACAGGGTGTCCGAGTGCAGGGAGTCCTATTAGTTCAGGCCGAACTCACAAACTCCTCAGTGGTGTTGCGGCGTGTACCGCTCTTCAAATAAACACTGACACCTAGATGTTTGGACACATTTCTGGGCGCATCCACTAAGTCTTGTGTCAATATTTGGTGAGCTCACCTCATTCCTTGTAGACAACGCGGTTCGTACAGATAGCTCACAGCTTGTTATGAGCATCTATTTAACGAGCCTCAATTTTGTTTGACTCTCAAAGAGCTTGACTTTTTGGTTTTAGGAATGCTAGGCCCCAAACCGTGTTTGTTGTCCTAATTTTTTAAGGTATTGTCGCGCAAGAACAGAAGTAAAATTAGTTTTCAGACTATTCTAAGTGATCCCAGCGGTCCTACTTAATAAATTGACTTTGACTTTTCATCATATTCATTAAACAACCTTTGTCCACAGCTGGGTTTACCACCCATAGGCCTCTACAGTTCCGCGCTAACCTCATTCAGGTGCATACATTAATTTATTAATAAAAAAATCAAATTCTGAAATTATTTATGACGCCTTGGATTATGAGAATCGTCATTAAAGATAATGATTCTACCAGCATTCTTCACAAAATACAATAAAATCAGTCAAGCTATCCAAGGATCGTCGTAAAAGCGATCTATAGATAGCTCAACTGATCCAGGTCGCTGTCAGTCGGAAGCGTGCCCAAAATACTGGCGGCATTGCCACGCTGAATTGCAATGCTGATTCTCTGGGCCAAAATATCGCCAGCTCTCGAATCACACGTAGCTTTGACCAGACGCCCTGAAAGATTTTTGAAGACGCGATGGGCCCCGGAACCCCACAGGCCCAGGGTCTCGACCCCAAATGGTGCAAATATATAAACGTGATCAAGATTTATATATTTGCCCCTTTTGACAACCTCAAATAAGAGGTTAAATCATATAAAAATTAGGTAAATAACAAAGTTTTATTATGTTAAATTGTTCTCAATCAAATCTACAAAATACAAGTGAACTATCTGTACCGTCCTTACTAAATGTAGGCTTGCTTTGCCACTTCTTCCCTGTATAGGAAACTAAGCCATATTCTCAGCTCCATAAGGTCCAACAAAAGTCTCAACTAGAAATAGCGTAAAATACATAAACGTAACAAATTGTGTTTGCGTTGGACGAATTCATTCTTTGTTGTGTATGGCTGGGTGAGATGATTCCTCCTTAAGAGCTTCCTTCGATACCTGGAGGGGTTTCTCAAGTTTTTATAAGAAATGGAATTCATAAAAATAAATGCTCGTAGCTTGCATAGTCGTTCTTGATAGATAATATAAATAATGCTGGACACATCACACATCATCATCGAGCCCCAAACTAAGCAAAGCTTGTACTATGGGAGCCAGATAACTGATATACTACTTATATACGAGTACTACTTATAAACGTAAACGTAAAAAGGGTCACGACTGTATCCCCAAGGCGCGGTAGACATTCTCTCAGATCTTTTATATTCCAGATCCTTTGAAGATGTCTAAGGGGGTAGCCAGAGGCATGTACAAATACATATTTGATACATGCCCACATCTTGCAGAAGTTAGTAACCATACGTGACAGGTTGCAAGCCCATCGCCGCCTATAAGAATAACTAACTGGTTTCCTCACGATGTTTTCCTTCACCGTTCATAGCTCGTGTTAGAGCGCATATAAATTTTACGAAACGCAAAATCCATTGATGCACGGCCGGGATTCGATCCCACGACCTTCGGATTGAAAGTCGAGGTACAACCCCATTCGGCCAACACGGCTCTTATTTGGTTTTGGCATAAAAATTTTGTTGCTGACTGTCCGTTCGTCCCTGGCTCCAACTACACCAATTTTATTATAAATACTTGATTAATTTTAATCCAAACATTCAAAGCAAAAATTATTGTCCGCTCTTAGCGATTAATTTTAACATCCTAATTGTACATCAAAAGGCGCATAACTTATTCATTTCAAACATTTCTTAACTGAATGAACGATCCTGAGGGTCTCAAAGTGAATCTATAAATATGGAGCCTTGGGATGATTTACGAGAATCGTTTGATAATGTACTTTCAGTTTTATCTATGCATATCTAGCGGACAGTCAGCGGATTTTCCGCTATAAATTTCGTGCTGAGTAAAATTGCTACCGAGTTTTTGGGATAGTCTTGGTAGTGATAATTTTAGTTTATTATAATCTATATAGGTATTTATTATAAACTAGCAAACCCAGCGAACTCCGTTTCGCCACCAGATGTCACCAGATTTTTCCTGAATTTTCTTTGCTATAAACCTCACGGAGCCCGAGACCTTTCCAACGAATGCAAAACCGTGGAAATCAGTTCGTGCGTTCTGGAGTTATAGCGTCAGGAAGGAAAACCCGACTTATTTTTATATGTTTTTTTAATAATTAAATAAATACACTCGAACTGCCGCGATACAGGCCTAACCTAGTGCGGGGTTCGATGTAAATTATTTATAATAATTGTAATTTTATGTATTAAGTTTTATTAATAAATTGAATTGAATTGATACCCTGCCCTTATTCAACTTTTATGTTATTATAACTTTAAGTGCGGTTACAACTGATTATCCTCTTCCATTATATTTCGTCAGCCGTTTATCTACACTAATAATATTTTAAAGAGGAAAGATTTTTTTGTTTGTTTGAATTGAATTGGCTCCGAAACTACTGGACCGATTTGACAAATTCTTTCACCATTAGAATCCTGCATTATCCCTAATAAACATAGGATATATATTTTATCCCGGGAAAGTAAAGTTTTCCCGAGGGAACGCGGGTAACAACGCGACGGACAGCTAGTTAGCATATAAATTGCTGCAAAACAGTACTGCACAGTAACCACCTTTATGTATTAAATATATTCAGAGTTTAAATACCTTTACAGTTATAAAATAAATCAATCTCAAGTTAAATTCGTAGCAGTTAAGCAACAGGAAACCTAAGTTCATTAATAACCGTAATAACAGAGTGTTATTAAGCGG
Source organism: Epirrhoe alternata (assembly GCA_963565295.1). Taxonomy (NCBI): domain Eukaryota; kingdom Metazoa; phylum Arthropoda; class Insecta; order Lepidoptera; family Geometridae; genus Epirrhoe; species Epirrhoe alternata. The sequence continues at coordinate 11,168,113 of OY751392.1, forward strand.
TCATTTTGCTTGAAACATAAAGCAAAGCTAAACACATCCGCTTGACGACCTCTGTAGCGCAGTGGACGAAGGTCCGCTTGCGACGCAGCCGGGTTTGATCCCTGCCGCGGGACAAATGTTTATATGATCTACAAATATCTGTCTCGGGTTTTGTATATGTATGTTAATATGTACAAAACAAATTAAAGTAGTATATCAGGCATGTAGTGCCCATAACACAAGCACTGCTTACTTTGATATACACATACATACATAAAGTCACGCCTCTTTCCCAAAGGGGTAGGCAGAGACCACGGATCTCCACTCGCTACGATCCTGACACACAACTTTCGCCTCATTCACTCTCATTACATTCTTCATACACGCTCGTCGGTTTAGGGTACTTTTGACCTAGCCCTTCGCCAATTTAATCCAAGAAGGTTCACCTAGGCCTTCCCCTTCCAGCTGTCCCATGCGCACTTACTTTGATGCTGCGTGAAAAAGTCCTGCCTTATTTGTCCGCTTATTCCGCATTCAAATTAAGGTCTATAATAATTTTATTTTGCGAGTAAATTCCAAAGCCCGAATCATTTTCAAAATGACTTCGCAAACGCTCTCATTTTATTGCCCGTCGAAATCTTTATGGACCTTAAGTGGGCATCGAAGGGTTAAAGTTTATTTCCTTTAATTTTGACGACAGGGATTATGTTAAGGAACATTAAGCTTTGAGTATCCATAATTTGATGAACGTCACTGTTGAGGATTTGGCCCTTAGAGTGAAAGCCCGCTTGGGACGCAGAAGGTTGCGTGTTCGATCCCCGCCCCGGGATTTATGTTTGTATGATCTGCAAATATTCTCTGTCTACCTCTTAAAAGATAGATAGATAGATATAACTTTATTTGACAACACACAGACACAGGCACATTACATCAACAGAGAACAGGTACATACAGAAAAAAAAACACAAAACGTAGGTATGAGGTAAGTAGGTAGGTGGCAGAGTTATTTAGGAACCTCTGTGCCTATACTTACCTACATACAATTACAGAGAAATTAAAGGTCTACCTTTCTGGTAGAGATCGCTTTTTAGCGATAAGACCGCCGATTGTATATACAAAAAATACAAAACAAAATATTTTATTTCTTTAACTTAAACTAAATACAACTTCATGGGGTTGGGATCCTCTTTTAAGTAAGAGGATAACATATTTATATATTATTTATATTGACATTCAGAGAACAAAAATATTTACACGAAACAATAAACATAAAAATACGTACGTAATTTAATTAAACTAAAGATAAAAAACAGTATTCAAAAAAAAAATAAAAAAAAAGTAAAAAAAAAAGTGTTTAATTTTTTTTTTTGTTTTTTTTTTTGTGTTTATTATTATTTTCAGCCCACATTGTCCCACTGCAGGGCTAAGGCCTCCCTCCTCATTTTCCAGGCTTTTCTGTCTTTAGCTATAGTTAGCCAGTCTGGTAGATGCACATCCAAATCGTCCCGCCATCTCCGTGGTGGTCTGCCGCGCGGACGTCTTCCGTCGGACACCCATTTAGTAACGGTTTTTGCCCATAAGTCGTCAGACATGCGGAAGACTTTTTGGTAACATAGTTAAGTTTTAGTTGTTAGGATAACATAGTTAAGTTTTATATTTTTGCTTTTTTTTATATGTTGTGCAATAAGCATTTTCTATCTACGTCTCTTAAGGTCTACCTCTCAAAAAGTTTACATCGTAGAAGACTTCTCAAAAGATCTAACTCGTGTTTTGTCTAGGCATAACTACGAATTAGGTGTACAGAGATGAACAGCTCGTATCTTTTCTATATCAGCCGAGCAGTCGAGCACGCTACTGAGGTCGTTTACAAAAACTTCCATTTAAATACATGAGGGTATTGACTACTTGATTACAAAAGCATTTCCTCATACAACTTAATAATATAGGGCACAGTTACCAGTAGCGAAGCAAAACACTCATTATTTGATGTATTTTTATTCAAACACGTCCCTAGTTATAAATGTGAATACAGAGGAGAAATATTGGAGGTGGCGTATAGATTTCTATAGTTTATATCTAGGTATAAGTAACTAAAAGGGTGATGGAAATGAATGTGGATGGATATGTGAGTAGAGGTAGACCAAAGAAAAGATGGATGGATTGTGTGAAAGATGAAAGATGTAAGAAGGGAGTGAATACGAAGATGACGATTGATAGGGGAAAGTGGAAGAAGAGAACATGTTGTGCCGACCCCGCATATGCGGGATAAGGGCAGGCCAATGATGATAATATCTATATGAACCTTATGTAGAGTTTTTGATATGATTCAGTCAAGTGTTGTGCTTAAACGCCATCTACACGATACCATTCTGGCATATCATTCTTACCTCTTGCTTCCTTAAACTCAATGGAGCAAGAACTAAAATTCTGTGGCAAGAGCACAGGCAAGAGACAAGAATGATATGCCAGAATTTTTTGGTGTAAATGGCGTTTCATACTATGAAAGTTTGATTGAATGAAAAGAGTATTTTCATTCATTTTTTTTAGTTTATCTTTTAGTTGACTAAATAATGATTACAAATAGTTACTTCATGACTAAACAGATAATGAACTGAAAAGTATATAAAAATAAATGTTTGTATGATCTACTTACTATTACTAGCATTTGTCTCGGGTATGGGTGTTTTCTATGTATAATATTATGTATGTAGGTATTTACAAAAAGTATATACCTAAATAGTATTAACATGTAGCACTCAAAACACAAGCTCTGCTTACTTTGGGGCTAGATGATGCTATGTGAAAGTACAGCATTATTTATTAATTATAATTTACATATTATTGATATACATAGTTACTTAAGCAGAATGAGCGGTTCAATCGCTTAGAAGCTTAAGACCCCTCGCAGACTAGGCTACAGACTTTCTATCGGCCGGCAGTTGAAACAGTTGAGCTTCTCTACTCATTACGAGCCGAAGTATATTCCGTCTCAACTATCGGCCGATAGAAAATCTGTAGTCTGTGAGGGGTCTAAGACTTACGAAGGTGAACTTTTAAAAGGTATTAAACCAATCTCGTGACTTATTCTTGACGTTGTTCGTAGTAGTGGGTCATAACAGTCGTAGCTTCTATTATCGTTTGTACTATAGCATATTTCTACTCTGAGTATGAACTGTATAAAGTCATTATAAGCAAATCACGTATCCAACGACCCTTACCAACCGCTAGAACAAAACGTACTTAGCGTTTTCATTAACACGTTTTTGTTTCACGTTAAAAGTAGTAATGTAACTTTTAAACATAGCTTATTTTGTGTACTTTGTTTCATAGAACAAAAATTATGAATATTTCTAGTGGTATTATCAGAATCGATACTAATTTTATAAAGAGAAAAGATTTGTTTGAATTGAATAGGCTCCGAAACTACTGGAGCGATTAGAAAAATTATTTCACCATTAGAATCTTACATTATCCCTGATGAACATAGGCTATATTTTATCCCGGGAAAGTGAAATTTTCTCGATGGAACGCGGGTAACACCGCGACGGACAGCTAAAGTAAAGTAAAAGTAAAAAATAAAATAAAACCATGATTATAAATCTACACAAATAGGATTCGATGAAACTGTCTCGATTCTACATTCGTTTTTGAACTGGTTTCAAAAATAACGCGTGCCATAATTACTGCTATCAACACATTGGTATCAGATTTGACACATAAATATTTCGGTTGTTATTCGAAAGATACAATCGCTTCCGTGGGGACACAGCAAGTAATTAACTGGGTCATAAGTGGGACACGTTTACTGCTGGTTGTATGGTTTTAAAAATAGAAGCTAGAAAATGTTCGATGGAAATGACGACCTCTGTGGCGCAGCGGGTGAAAGCCCGCTTGGGACGCAGGTTGCGGATTCAATCCCCGCCGCGGGATATGTTTCTATGATCTGTAAATATTTATCTCGGGTCTGGTTGCTGTGTATTATGTATGTACTTACAAACAAAGAGTATTTAAGTTGTATATCAGTTGCCTGGTTCCCATGTACTATGGGAACCAGATAACTGATATACTACTTATATACATTTTGTTTGTGAATACATACATATCATAATAACACCCAGACCCGAGATAAATATTTGCAGATCATACAAACATTTATCTGGCGGCGGGTATCGAACCCGAAAACTGCGTCCCAAGCGGGCTTTCACCCACTGCGCCATAGGTAGTCACTTAAAATACTTTAATGTATACTGTGTATACAATGCTATTAAGCAAACATAAAGCTTTTTAAAAGCAGTAATACAGTTATGAAGCAGCTAAGCTCAATAGATGTTATCACAGAACTTGCAATAAACGTTAACTTAAGGGATCACCTAAACGTAATCGTAAATAATGTGTGAATGACCTTTTAACACGTATCTATTTAACATTTAATCTGGCTAGTTCATCTTAATAGCTAGATAGACAATGGCATAAACTTGGTAACTCGTAAACTTTATAAACCGAATAATTTGATAGCCAAGCGCCGACTAGCTTTCCACCACGGGTTCAGTTATGACTTTTTAAGCGTTTTATTACAATTACGGGCAATTAAAAAGTAATTAAAATGATGTTTGAATATGTAATAGAAAACGTGAGCGTTTGAGTTGTAACCAGTTTAAAGTCGCTCAGCGAGCTATGGAACGAGCTATGCTCGGAGTTTCTCTGAAGGATAGAATCCGCAATGAGACTATCTGACATAGAACTAAAGTTGTCGACATAGCTCAGAGAATTAGCAAGCTGAAGTGGCAGTGGGCTGGCCATATCTGCCGAAGAACCGATAAACGCTGGGGTAAACGAGTTCTTGAGTGGAGACCGCGACTCGGCAAACGTAGTGTAGGACGCCCTCCGGCCAGGTGGAGTGACGATATGCGAAAGGCTGCTGGCAGAAGCTGGATGCGTCGAGCTGAGGACAGGGCGCAATGGCGCTCATTAGGGGAGGCCTATGTCCAGTGGAATGGTAGGCTGATAATGATGAAGATGTATCAATTTGAAGTGATAGAGTATTTGACTTTGTGTGGGGTTGAATAGCGCTTCTCCACTTCGAAAGACTTCAGTCGTCAATTTCGCTACAAAATAGTAGGTTTAAATGAGTTTTCAAACCTAGTATTATTTATTCCCGAAAGAATTCGACTTATTGACAATCAACATCAAAACAAGGCCTAATAATCTCAATTATCCTTTTGTTTGATCGGAAGAAATAACTTTTTTCCCATTTACTCGCAAATCCAGTAAACAAGGGGCCGGAACCCTTTTTGAAATTATTGGAGTCCCTTCTTTCAAATTAAACACCAAACAAGGCGGTTTAACGAACCGTTTGAAAAATCATTCCTTTTTTGAAATAGCTGCGAATGACATGAATCTAAAGTAAAGGGTCTAAAGAGGTTTTATTAAAAACAAGTACCAGCAATTCACAGTTTTTTAATACTTATAAAGAGGTTACTATAAGTGGTTGAACGGTTTTGAGCTCAGGCAAACTAGAACTGGACGAGCTCAGAATTCCTCTTTCAATATTTTCTGTCGGTTTTTGCGGGGGACGAGGTAGCACATAAACGCATTTTACAATTTACTAGCGACCCGCCCCGGCTTTGCACGGCTAAATATTAGGGTTTAGCCAGTGTTTGCAATGTAAGCGCAAAAAATGTAATTCACGACATCACATTAGATACCTCTAAAATTATCAGTGTTCCTCTACTATATTATGCATGTATTATACATATAAACCTTCCTCTTGAATCATTCTATCTATGGAAAAAACCGCATCAAAATCCGTTGCGTAGTTTTAAAGATTTAAGCATACATAGGGATATAGGGACAGAGAAAGTGACTTTGTTTTATACTATGGTAAAGGACAATTATACTTCACTTTTACACACACTCTTTCATATATGACGTATAATTAAGACGCACATGATTTGGAATCATTTACATTTTGGTAGAGGGGAAATACTAGGTAAGGACTTTTACAATGCTTTTAGATGTAAATCTCAAAAGACTTGAAATATAAGAAATTTGAAATTAGCATCAGTGCCTCAAAAAGAAATAAATGCTGTGTATTTCTTTAGGTAAATAATTATTGCGTTTATTTTATGCTGGAATAACAGCCATATTCTAATGTGCTTTCTATGATTCCGGTGGATCAAAGAGTTTCCCAATAATAAAGACTATGCATAAAATTTTCATAGAAGCTACCAATGGTATAAGTTTTAACCACACAAAATAATTTTGACTAACTTTTATGGGCCTTCTACATATTCGCCGATGATAGACGTATACGGCCACGAACATGTAGAGGGCCTCATCGCCTGTATTCGCCTGTCATCTCCTACCCAAATAATAGTTCGGCGAATAGTTCGGCGAATAGTTCGGCAAATAGTTCGGCGAATGTGTAGAGTGGCCGTAGATTCAAAGCAAAGCACGGTTTTATACTTTCAATTTGAGTACCTAAGTCATAAACCTTCCTTACAAAATTATCATAACTAACAATAAACACGCTTTGAATGTATTTTTGAACTATTAACTAAAACTCTTGTTTGAATAAACGGTAAAACAAATAAGTCATAAATTATAACGTAAAAAAAAACAAATATACTATCATTGGTCAAAAATATAACCCAATGTTGGTAGCGGGTCTGCGTGACCCCACCGATTTCCGAAACAGCGACTCAGACGAGTAACTTTATCTAAATTACAAATGTGGTACGCTCACGTACAATCTTTACACCAACTAAAATTTGACCACAAAATATTATTTATTAAAATGAATAATAAAAAAAAACACAGCGATACTAAACTAATTTGGACTTTGTTTTCGCCAAATTAAAAATGTTTAAGTATGTTTCAGAATAAAAAAAATGATGATTCTCAATCATGTTTAAATAATACTATTTTAATTGTATACTACAGGTCGCTTTTTGTTGGTATTTTTTTTCATTTAAACTGAATCGATCGTAACTTATTTAAAAACAATTAACCTAAATAACCACTGCTCGTAAAACATAGCTTGCTTTCTCCATGAATATAATCTAGAATATTATTTATTATTCAAGTGCATTTTCATTAACTTTTCATTTGCACTAAAATAAATCATTTTTGTAATCAATTTTGATCTCTCTCTCTCATTTTAATTTCAACTGATCAAGCATTTTAGCGTGGTTTTGCCAGCCTCAAGCACGGTCCTGACTGGCAGTGGCCTAATCAGTTAAGCTATCTATAGATGGGTACCGTATAGTTTGCAACGATCTAGCGCTTCTAGTATATTTTTGTAATGTTTTGTAAATATTCTAGAATTATTTATAAATATAATAAAGTAATTAAAAGTCTTAATTTATTTAATTTCTTAGGCCCATATTGTCTCACAGGGGGAAGCCTCCTTCATTTTTATGTTATTTATGTAAAATAAAATATTATTAATCACTATTTATAAGCAACATTCTTATATATGAAATTACCGAAGCTGAACTATTTCATGCCTGAGCATAAAATGATTTTTCTTCATTTAAAGAATCTTCACATTTAAAAAAACATTAATTATCTACTATTCATGTTTTTCAATGCGACTGTACGTACCTACCACCGTAATGTGTTAATACAACGCACCGTGAAGCTGTTCTGTTTAATAACCGTGTGATAATGATGTTGATTTTTTAGTAAAAATCTAAAAAACTTAGTTTTACAAGTTGTATTTAATTGTTTGCCAGTTAATTTACTTAATGCTTTTGATATGAGGCTTATGACTATTTAAAAAATATCTATCGTGTCAATTAATGAGTAAAAATATTATTTTTTTGACTACTGACATTAGGGCCCGTACCTACTAATGAACTTGACATAAAGAGCTTAAAAATTGTATGGTTATTCATAGTTTTTTTTAGGCATTACATAAATTTACGTCAAGTCCGGGCCTAGATTTATAAAATGATTACGCAGATTTTATAACTTCACATAAACTTCTTAGGGGATTCTTCTAACACAGGTTGTAAAACTTAAAAGAAGAATCCCAACCCAACAAGCTATTATAATGAAACTAAATAAACAGATTTTTTATTTGATTTAATTTTTGACATTGACTTCTATGTTTTACAGTATGGAAACTAACAAGTGAGGTGGGTGAGATAAATCTCTATAAAATTCATAATAAAGAACGTCGTGGCCTTCTTAAAGTATTCAAAAAGTGTGAGTCGAAAATTTGCGATGATATTGAAAAATATAAAATCAAAACGCAAGTTGAGGGACTACTTGACTTGGCAATAATAATAATCACTCATAGGTATAAAATAAGGCTTTTTATGGTGACCATTTTTGCAACTTACGTCGACGAAAAAACGGTCACGCACGAGTTTAAGATAGGCAATGTTGCTACCGTATGAGCGAAGCCGCGGGCGGGCCGCTAGATGTTATATAAAATATATAAATCTTATTTTACACTTCGTTATTTGTAATAAACTTTTGTTTACAAATTCATAAGTTTATTGTTAACGACGGCAATATCAGAGATTCTTGTATCATTCATTATACAGTAATAATTATACCGTGATGGTATTAATGACCCATGGCATGAGAGGGTTAACGGAGCAAGAAATCAGAACGATTTCATTTCCTTTTTATTTACATAACAAGGTTTAGAAAAAAGGAACAAAAATAAAGTTACAGTTGATATCCGGCTTTGGACCTTTGACTTATTTAATAATAAAAATAATAATAATTAAAAATCCTAGTGAAAATTTTATGCAACGCCATTACGTCCGTTGCGCCACGATATTGAACTAAATCCAGATAAATTACATACTTAACGTACATAAAAAAGCATTTATTCAGTAGGACCGCTGGGATCACTTTGAAACGTCTTAAATCTAGGTGATTTTACTCCAGTTCCATAAATATTATATTAAATCTTTACTAAAATTATAAAGAGAATAGATTTGTTTGTTTGTATGTTTGAAATGAATAGGCTCCAAAACTACTGGCCCGATTTGAAAAATTCTTTCACCAATAGAATCCCACATTATCCCCGATGAACATAGGCTATAGTTTATCCCGGGGAAGTGAAGTTTTCCCGAGGGATCGCGGGTAACACCGCGGTGGACAGCTAGTATTGAAATACATAGGTATGTATTGGTTCACTGGTTTAGGCGTGATTGATACACATCTACCTAAACAAACTCACAAACTTTCAGTTTTAATATGAGTGGGATGTGATAATTAAGTAAGAATTTGATATAGAAACGCTCTTTTGCTATTTATTAACTCGCTTCGCTCGCTTAGATGACATGTTATCGATAGCTTGTGTTGATTTGCAAAAAGTTGACACGCTCTCTGCCACTGATGGATGGGTGCTTTGTCGGCGATATTTTAATAGCGATGGGAAAACCATTGTTTATACATGAGTGCGTAGCACGCAACTGTACTGTTACTGAGCGGGGTTACCATGTCAGTCTACAATAGCCATTTGATATAAAAGTTGTTGGTAAACGAATAACAGCGGAATAAAAACAGTACGTAAGTTCGTATGAGTCAGTGGCCAACTCTGGTGACGGAGTTTTTAGCCCGCCTAAAGGCCTCCGTCATGGCTTAACGACTTAAATAGCCGGGACCGACAATTTAACTTGCCCTCCGAAGCACGGAAGCGCTCAGATGAAAATGCCACTGGCGGTCACCCATCCACTTACAGACCGTTTCGAACGTTGCTTAACTTCGACGATCTATCAAGAACGACTATAAAATCAGTGGCACTCCCGGAGTGCCGACAGAAGTGAAAACTTTAAAGGGGTTTCCGTAACGGTTCTATAATGAAAAAAAAAAATGAAAAAAGTTTATTGAATAGAATAAAGTTTATTTTGTGTCTCATAAGCCGTTATTAATAAACGTAGTGTAAAGTTACGCCAGGCTTAACAAGCATTGTATGGGTACTAGTTACTAAGCCGTGTTGGCCAAATGGGGTTGTGGGACTTTCAATCCGAAGGTCGTGGGCTCGACTCCCGGCCGTGCATCAATGGATTTTGCGTTTCGTTAAATTTATATGCGAAAATTGCTTAACTTCGACGATCTATCACGATCGACTTAGCACGACCACGAGCGCTCCCTAGCGCTCACTAGTGACACAGCAAGAAGATAAGTTGATGATAACAATTTGATCTTTTTTGAACAGCATGCCCAGCTCTCAGCAGCTTCATCAGCCTTGCCCACCAGGAAAGACAATCGTGTGGAGCTGACTAAGCGGGTTACCTCACTTTTGTTTTATTTTTCTGACATTACTTATTAACCCCCGATTTCTATATTCAACGGACAGTCGTAGGTAAGAGCTACGACTCGTTTCTACATACAAAAGTTTGACAGCTAGAAACCGGCGGTAAGTTAAGTTAAGTCAAACTTTGTATGTAGAAACGAGTCTAGCTAACCTACGAATGTCCGTTGAATATACATAGAAACCGGGCATAAGACATCAAATCACAAAAAAACGTTTTTATGGTCGTTTTCTGTTTTTGACCAGGGAACCCTAACGGTATAAGGGCCTCGCTTGACATCGCAGGTGTGTTTTGAAACAAAACTAATGTACTTTTTACATTTTCACAGTAATTAATTCACGCTTTAACGACTTTTTAATGGTGTTATTATAAATAGGGCTAGTGTATTAATTTAATTTTAGGCAATTGTACCGTGAATAAAGCCATTAGTGATTGTTAATGTGGAAATAATTAAGTGGCTGAGACTAAAATATTAGTTTAATAGATTTTAATGAAAGTACCTGTTTACAGCTGATCGCACATATGTCCGCGCCGCAGTCATTTCTATAGAAAAAATACTGATGACGGTTGAACACACTCCAGCTTTAGGAGGATCGTCAGATCGTCGCGGGTTCGAATCCCGTCAGGATAAATTTTGATAAGACTTTAACTCTGAAAATTATATAGTTACTCCTAAGTTACACCCGGCGTAACTTTACACCACGTTTATAACGGCCTAAGATTTTTCGTGCTCTTGACTCATATTATCGAACTCTTTAGGTTCTACAACATGGTGTCCTCGCGATGTTTTTCTTCGAAATTTTCTTAGAACCCCGTGTGTCCTAATTTGCGCTTTATTTCAATCCATTTAGTATGACATTTGAATGGAATAGTCAGTCGCCAGCGCCCGACGCCCTTTAGATGTGGCCTGCGCCTAAATACATAGGCGAAGATAACGAATGCCGTCCGTGACGAACGTGTAGAGTGTCTATTCGCCTGTCATCGCTTGTCATCTTCTATCCAAATTATAGTTCGGCGAATAGTTTGGCAAATAGTTCGGCGAATGTGAGGGGGGCCGTTAGACCGCAGTGCTCTTAAAAATACTAAAATACTAGTGTGGGGACAGGCCTAATATAATTTATAAGTGACTGTTCAGAGTTATTTATTACCTAGTCTTGGATATTAAGACCATTTTAAATGAAAGGGTAATGTTTTACTTCATGTTAGTCACCATAAATATGTTACACGAAAAGCAATTCTATTTCGCAAGCAATAAAGTTGAGATTAAACGTGTTTATGGTCAACACACTGGACGCCAAGAAACTTTCAAATGAAATAGGTTAATAGGCTTTTTAACGCCTTAACTTAAGACGCACTCAGTTTCAAGCATTTAGTATTAGTTTAATGAAGAAAAAACAGAGGGTAGTTTTTATAACTTAAATAAATTAAAAATGAAATGAAAATGAAATGAATGCTGAGCTACGACCCTGATGTTTTTAAGAAGAGAGTTAATAGGCACCTTCTGGGTAGGCTCGCTCCATCGTAGACCTCATTCTTGCCTATGTAAGTTTCGAGGTCAAGAGTCGACCCATACATCATAAAAAAAAAAAAAAGATTTCAGTGTTGGACGACGTAGATGGTTGCGGTTTTTTAAGTTATCCATCTCTTAGGAATTTTTATGTAGCACCACCATGAAACACAAAAGGAGATATCGCTAAACATATTTCCTGTATTTGATTCTGTTTTACACAAAAAATCATAAGTCTAAAGGTAGAAATATTTTAATAATTTTCATCGTGGTTGCACAGTCCAGCCAGCCGAATTCACCGAACTGTCAATAGAGATTCTGCTGACGTCAGAAGCGAGCTGTAATTTCTGACGTCATTTTTTGTATGGAAAAATGACTGCGGCGCATACGGCGCGGACAAGTGTGCGAACAGCACTTTCCCTGCCCATATCCCACTTTATGTATCCCAATCAAGTCCCAATCAGCTCTATCAGCCTTCATCTCAACACAAAATCATGTATATATGTGGTATTTATTAAATAGGAAATGTTGACGAAAACTTAGTATATACTAACTACCTATCATAACACTGCCTACCTATTTATTAATTTTATTAAGTACTAGTTAATGGGCGCGGCTTCGTCCGCGTGGTACCAACATTTTGAATAGCCTATATGCTATTCCAGTTCATTATCTACGCCTATTCCAAGTTTCATCCAAATCGGTTCACTGGTTTAGGCGTGATTGTTCCACAAACATACAAACAACTAAACATCCAAACATACTCACAAATTTTCAGATTTATTATAGGTATTATTAGGATATTGAAAATATTGAAATGCTTAGGCACATGCTTAAGGAAGCTTATACCCAGGGGTGAAGTCAGGCTGTGGATGATAATGATGATGAATTGAAATAGCAGCGCCCAACAGGGTGTACCTGTACCTTACACTAAGCCTACTTGAACCTAAGCTACATCTATATACATATTGGCAATGAATAAATGAATATGTATATCCTCTGTCCGTTCGTTGGGGCAGAAAAGTTCTCGAGTGGAGGCCACGCACCGCAAATCGCAGCAGAGGACGGCCCCCCACGAGATGGAAAGACGATCTTGTAAAGGTTGCTGGGAGCCGTTGGGTGCAGGCTGCACAAGATCGATCGCTGTGGAAGTCTATGGGGGAGGCCTATGTTCAGCAGTGGACGCTGGATGGCTGAGATGATGATGATGATGATATCCTCTGTGGCTTAATACGAGTACAGTTGTGAAGTGTATCCTGCTTTACGTTATTGGTAGATCGTCGAAGCCATTGGTGGCCAGTGGATGGGTGACCGCTAGAGGCGTTATCAAATGAGCGCTTCCGTGCTTCGGAGGGCACGTTAAATTGTCGGTCTCAGCTATGACAGAGGCTAAAGCCCGCAAAACTCCATTAACTATAGTTTCGTATCATTTATTTATTAAGTAATTGCGAAAATGGGTATAAATAGAACAATTAAGAAATGAAGAGTCTTATTAAAATGTTGGATTCCGACGGGATTCGAACCCGCAACTATCAGACGATCCTCTTAAAGCTGGACTGCCTTCAGCCGGCCACGGAACCTGTTGTGGATTAACACTATAAAAATTACATGGGTGTTTCTATGTATAATATGTATGTATTTACAAACAAAAAGTATATAAGTAGTTTATCTAGTTGGGGCTAGATGATGCTGTGTGAAATGTTCAGCATTATTTATTTTAATTATTTATTTATTTACATAAAACTATACAAATAACAATGTCAATAAAGTTGGCCTCTCATACAATCATGATCATGTTTTCCAGTCTATGAATAACGTATCTGTTCACATAATCTATGGCCATTGCTAAGTAGCAATACAACATTAGATCGCCTTATCGTTACGGGAGCTTGTAAGTTGTAACTTTCTCGTTAAACGGCCCGTTATTGATAGAGTAGTAAGGTGATGTCATTTACGCTCCTGTTTGCCGTTGTCTTGACTTTAATGGGTATTGTCACTTACATGTACTAACATTAATATTTATTACGTTATTTAAGTGTCGCCGCAGACGGGCCACCGGCACAGTCTTCTTCTTCTTTTATTTTATGGAAACTACACAACTAGGTACAATTCTGCCAATGTCAAGTTTTAAATATAGATTTATATCCTGTCAGTCAGTCCTGTCACTGGTTTAGAAAAAAACATGGCGGCTTGTTTTCTTCAAAACTCCAACGGAAATATTTCGTCAGACCACAGTTCCTTTTCTGTAGTTTTCATATACGTATACATTTGATACATTACATTTGACACACTGTTGACTCTTTCACCATTTTTGGAAAAGCTTGTAGCTTTTTTTTTATAATAATGCTGGACATTTCACACAGCATCATCTAGCCCCAAACTAAGCAAAGCTTGTACTATGGGAACCAGATATCTGATATACTACTTATATATACTTTTTGTTTTTGTATATTTGCAGATCACACAAACATTTTGTGTGATCTGCAAAGGTTGCGGGTTCGATCCCCCGCAGCGGGGATCGAACCCGCAACCTTCTGCGTCTCAAGCGGGCTTTCACCCACTGCACCACAGAGGTCGTCAAATGCTTTGTTATTTTATTTTGTTTCGTGTTTAACTAGATTTTATTATATAATTTCGGTGGCATCACTAATGAAGCTTTGGATAAGATTTATTGTAAATCCACCTTTATTTGTTCTACGTTCTACTATAGACTTAGGTAGGTATAAAATAGCCAATATACTATATTGGCTATTTTATTATTATATATCTATTTAAGTACATTCTAAGGGTGTTTATATATATTTTATTTTTATTTATATTCGGTTCTTATTAAGTACCTATATTGTTTAGAAAGTATTTAAATAACATCTATTATTAGCTTTCTGTTTTATTATTATGTACCTACACTACGCATCCACTTTTATTCATGGCTTTTTCCTATACTCAAAGGTTTGCTGGTAGAAAACTCTTTTAGGGTTAAGCTCGCCTTTGTACATGTACCTACCTACTTTGTAACATCAAATTCAATCAATTTGGCAAATGGAATGGGGGAGAATTGAAGAAGATTTCTCATTTGACGAAAGATTTCCGTTGGAGTCTTGAAGAAAACAAACGAGCAAGTGGCACACCTGATGGTAAGTGATTGCAACCGCCCACAGCTGCAGCATCATATTTCACATCCAATAAAGAAGTCTCAGGGGTCAGTCAGAAGCATGTCCAAATACCGTATTTTATTACATAAAATATGATTTTGATTAAACTCGAATCTCTATAAGTAGAGATATGGTCACGGTTTCCTGCCATTGATTTCCTTCACCGTTTTAAACTCCCTTTTAAGCGGTTAAGCTATGATTCACGAGGCATTGATTAGTGCTGGCTTATCTTTATAGCTGCACTCCGCAGGTAACCGCGTCAGATTTTTACGATGCCGTGAATCATTTGCTTTCTAGAGCGCCTGATATCAATAGGTTATTGCAAAATGTGGTTCAGTTCATACTAGTAGAGTTTTTTAGATGAAGGCATCTGAAATGAGTGTGGAAAAAAATAAAAAGGTTTTCACTGCAAGGTGGGATGAGAATCGAGTCTGCTGGATAGCTATCTAGCAGACTCGATTCCCATTAAAAAAGTATTTGAAAAGAAACAAAAATTTAAAGAAAGAAAAAAAAATTTAAAGAAAACTACTACAATATGTACATAAAATTACAAAATACAATAGAATCAGTCAAGCTATCTAAGAACCGTCGTAAAAACGATCTATAGATAGCTCAACTGATCCAGGTCACTGCCAGTCAGATGCGTATAAAAGAAAAAAAGTAAAGATTAAATAATTTTGAAAACCAATTAATTATTTTTTATTCTGTCCATCCAAAGGTTACCTAGTCTACTCGTCATTTATTTGTTTTGTATTTAATTTTCATGGTGTGCAATAAAGCAATTTTCTATTCTGTTCTATTCAAAATGCGTTTTTTTTTAAATAATTAGAACGGTTTACAACCAATTACACTAATTATAAGTAATGTAAATTTAAAATATTAGAAACAAAATACCTAAATAAATAATACTCAAACTTGCGTTGATAGGTACTCAAACTGCAATCGTACTCGCTAGCTCCGGATATTATGAGTAAGAAATAAATAAATAAATAAATAAATAATGCTGGACAATTTCACACAGCATCATCTAGCCCCAAACTAAGCAAAGCTTGTACTATGGGAACCAGGTAACTGATATACTACTTATATACTTTTTGTTTGTAAATACATACACATTATACATAGAAACACCCAGACCCGAGATAAATATTTGCAGATTATACAAACATTTATCCCGCGGCGGGGATCGAACCCCCAACCTTCTGCGTCTCAAGCGGGCTTTCACCCACTGCGCCACAGAGGTCGTCAACGAAGAAAGTCGTACTTATTTCCGGAAAAGCGACAAGTCCACAATATCAAAGAAGAAAGACCCTCAGACTGTACTCCGAGTGGAAACGCTGAAGAACTAAACGAGTGCTGGCAAAAAGTGAAGTCGCGAGTCAAAGTTCCTTCCATGGAAGCAGGAAGCATAGATATGGTATCTTTATTATTTATAACAGTTTTTGATATCTTACAAACTTTTCTAAAGACGGCCTCATGGGTGAAAGCCCGCTTGGGACGCAAAAGGTTTGCGGGTTCGTACCCGCCGCGGGATAAATGTTTGTATAATCTGCAAATCTTTATTTCGGGTCTGGGTGTTGCTATGTATAATATGTATGTATTTACAAACAAAAAGTATATCAGTTATCTGGTTCCCATAGTACAAGCATTGCTTAGTTAGGGGCTAGACGTATGTGTGAAATATCCATGATTATTTATTATTATTTTCCTTTTCGAATGACTAAAGAGGATGGTTTTAAAAAAAAAAACGGTTTTTATTTCAGACCCTTTTTATGGACCATAGCCTCAAAAGATCTTACAGGCTAATCTTACATAGGTGATTATTGAATAAAGACACAGTCACAACGTGAAGACCCAAGCAGGTCAGTGGAAGGTATACTTGGTGATGACTGAGTGCATGCGAGCCCAGTGACACGGGAGATCGGCGTCAGGACGGTTAGCTATCGCGACCAGAAGGTATACATGCGCGCTGTGTATTTTGTAGTACTAGAGATATTATGCAGCGCCAGAAGGTAATCTAACGTCATCATCATCATCATCAGCCTATAGCAGTCCACTGCTGGATTTTGCGTTTCGTAAAATTTATATGCGCTTTAACACGAGCTCTGAACGGTGAAGGAAAACATCGTGAGGAAACCAGTTAGTATTCTTATAGGCGGCGATGGGCTTGCAACCTGTCACGTATGGAATACTAACTTCTGCAAGATGTGGGCATGTATCAAATATGTATTTGTACATGCCTCTGACTACCCCCGTAGACGTCTTCAAAGGATCTGGAATATAAAGATCTGAGAGAACGTCTACCGCGCCTTGGAGATACAGTCGTGACCCCTGCTTTATTGTGTATTTTTTTGTAAATTTTGTTTGTTAGAGAAATAAATTAGCGTCTGATAGCAGAAAAGCCTATTCGAAATGTTGAGCGGAAGCTGTAAATAATAAATTGTTCCATGTTGCTTCCACATTTTCATAGCTCCTCCACATGCTGGTAAGTGCGAGTTGTGTAAAGTTACTTAAAACTCTAGTCGGACGCGTGTAATCGGCCGCTCGCGGGATGCGCGCTTGTAGACACGGCTTTAGTTTTGCTCTTTTATTGTGCCCTTCCCTTTATGGTGTATTATTATTTACTTCGAGATGAATTTTCAACTTTATTTGTAAAGCCACGGCTCATGTTCTTGCTGTTTGGGATTATACAAGGTGTAAAAATACAACTACCGAAAACTAGCGGTTGCAATCAGACCATGATTCTAAACAAATTAGCGGAAAAAAATCCATTTTTTTTATTATAGCTTAGTCATTTTATGTTATTTTCGGTTATTTACTACTAAATAAATAAATAATGCTGGACATTTCACACAGCATCATCTAGCCCCAAACTAAGCAAAGCTTGTACTATGGGAACCAGATAACTGATATACTACTTATATACTTTTTGTTTGTAAATACATACATATAATATATAGAAACACCCAGACCCGAGATAAATATTTGCAGATCATACAAACATTTATCCCGCGGCGGGGATTGAACCCGCAACATTCTGCGTCCCAAGCGGGCTTTCACCCACTGCGCCACAGAGGTCGTCAAAAAATCACTAGTACAACATATTAAGACCATAACTACATAATAGTTTCATTTTTAAAAGAAAAAAACAGTTAAAACTCAAAATCCAAGATTTCTTTTTTGCGCATGTAATATAGTACTATTTTTTATATTAAATGCGCAAATAAAAATCTTCAAACGCGGTTTTCTCCTAATAAAATGATTTTTTTCGGAAAATCCCTTTGGATTTGGTTGTGTTAGGATGCTGTACGTACCCCTTGCGGCTTCACTAGTATTTTTAAACCCTCTATTGTCAACTGGTCCTGTAAAATTGCAAAAATGTTTTTCTAGCGATTAAGAAAAAAAAATGGGTTTTCTGTTTATCTTAGGTATAATAAAGTTTCTTGAATAGAGATCGATATTTGCTTATGACCGTCACTTTGTAGTAAATTATAGGGTTTTTTTTAGTTACAGTATTATATTATTTTTTTGTTTGGGGATTGCGTGAATATTTTTAAATTCAAAACAAAAGTACACGTTCTAAATCTGAATACTTATCTGATTAATAAATCTGAAGACCGCCCGAAGACTTACGACCACACACGATTATATCCGAACATTATTGAAATCTATTCAAATTGTGATCGCCGTGACGATTGATAAGTTTATAGGCAGGAACAGGTTTCTGTTTGATTTCAGGTAGTTCAAATCCATAGAGCTGTTACACAAGAGAGTTTCTCGCATGCGAGCGGCGATTTCTTCTAGGCAATAATATAGTCGCCTAGTGTAAACAAATGCTTCGAGCCTCGCCTCTCGAATACGATTCTCGCTATCTAAGTTTTCTACTAAAATAAGTCTTTTTTACGAGTTTCTGTCAATGTAAACAACCGCAGGCGAGACTCGAATGGCGATTATTGCCGCGGGATAATCGCATACGATTTTTCGCCGCTCGCATGCGAGAAACTTTTCTTGTGTAACAGCCGCTATAGTGCATCGTTTTTCTTACAAGCAGCGCGTGCGGTTTTATTCACGTGGCCAGGTAAGTTCATGAACAATTTGAGAATTAAAAGTTTCAGTAGGTATACATATAAACTGTATGTTTCAATCACGCCTTAACCAGTGGACCGATCTGGATGTTACTTGGAAGAGAGTGTCATCGTAGCGTGGAATAGTAGTTGTGATGTGGACTATTTAACACCTTTGCTGTGGTAATTATAAAAAAAAAAATTGTCTCGGGTCTGGGTGTTTATATGTTTAATATGTATGTAAAAAACAAAAAGTATATAAGTAGTATATCAGTCATCATAGTACCCATAACACAAGCTCTGCTTACTTTGGGGCTAGATGATGCTGTGTGAAAAGTCCAGCATTATTTATTTATTTATTATTTCGACTATTTTCCAGGTAGTGTGGTAGGGGATGATTAGACCTAGAGGTACTTTTTTACCAGCACCAAACCCTCTTTACTTCGCGAAATCATATTAACTGCGTAAATATATGTCCTTGCTGTTCTGTAAACCTCAGTGCATCATATGGTGCCTTCGCCTTGGAAGAAAAACATTAAAAATATTAGGGGACATAAAGCCCTTTATCACACTGATTTCTACGTACAGTGAAGAGTCTAGCTAGTTATCTATTGAGTGGAAAATGAAACCAAATTCTGACGTCAGTGGTTCCGTGGCCGAGCACTCAAGCTTTAGGAGGATCGTCTGATCGTGCGAGTTCGAAAATTTTGATAAGACTTTTCTTTTCATAATGAAACCAAATAATCGATAGGTAGGTGCATTAATTTTTATGTGTGAGAAAACTTGGTATCGGGATCCAGTTTTAGGCGAACGTGTTAAAATGTGATACCGAGCTAAAAAATACTGTGCGTGGAAGTTTCGTATAAATCAAAACGAATATCAACGAAACGTAATAGTATTGTCCGACTAAAAATCCTGAATAATTTAATTAAAACATGCAGCTTGACGAGGGCTCTCGACGTTTTTGTTAATTTAATCAACACAACAGTATCGAAACTCCATGTCATATCATATGACAAACGTGGTCCAGGGCCCTCGGGCCAAAATTACACAGGTATCGCAGATAGTTCATTCGCACTAGTAAAATTGATGCTATTTTGATTTATATCAACACATTTGGTCCCAATTCTGGGCAAAGGTAGGCATGATATTCATGTATGGAACTAACTTCTTCAATATCTGGGTATTTGTGTGCCAAATTATGTCTTTGTACATTTGTTTGATTATCCCATGGCATTTGGAAATTGATGCACCTAGTTTAAATCGGACTTTTTTTAACTGACTATCACTACCATAAAAACATTACATTTAACTAACGAATCGCTCGTGGTCGTGTTTGCTTCATAGATCGTCGAAGTTAAGCAACGTTCGAAACGGTATGTAGTGGATGGGTGACTGCTAGTCATCTGAGCGCTTCCGTACTTTGGAGGGCACGTTAAATTGTCGATACGACACGATAAATTTATAAAAAATTGGGTTATTAATATGATATAAAATAATTTATATATTTGATGGAGGTAGTGGGGGGAGGCCTTTGCCCAGCAGTGGGACATGGAGGGCTAATATTCAAACCTGTGAATTGGACTATCTGTCCCAAATAGTCCGGAACTCGGGTAACGTAACTGTAGACGAGTGCGCCCAGCGTCGATAATTGGAAATGCATGTAGATGCCTGTCTGCTGGAATTAGGGGAGAAATGTTTGGGAAACAGTGGCGCTTTTTATTACTTGCCCGGTATCGTGTTTTCTGGAATTACTGAATTTCAATGCACGTTTTGTGGGTGATGCTATTTAAAAAACTGAAAACGTACAATATTATTTTGACTGTAAAATTAAATGGAAAAATATGATAGACCCATTTTAAATAAGAAAAAATTTAACTGTATTCCCTGACAGCATGGTACACATGTCATGAGTAGAGAGAGGAGGCCTATACTCAGCGGTGGGTACAACCGTGCTGAATAGATAGATAGATGGTACCACAATCTCAGATCTTTTTAGGTAGGTACTGAGGTACCTTGGTACTTATTTTCGTTAATATGTATCTAGTAAAGATACATATGTATCTAGTAAAGATACATATTTAATTAACATTACGTTATGATGACGCCAAATGAGAATTTTTTTTCGCACATTTTTAACCGATTCTAAAAATATTCAATCATATTTCTTTTTTGTACATCACGTTGCTAAGCTGTGTCATCAACTATTCAAAGACTAGGGCTTAAACACAGAACAAACCTCCTTTCAATGTTAATCAGTTAGCGTAGGAAATAGACCAGAGGCGGTAATGGATGAACACGGAGTACATATGTAAAAAGCAAGCCAAGACATGTCGCGGACTAAGTGCCCTGGGTACTGGGTGGGTACCTCTAGAGGTCAATGTTGCGCCTTTGGAAAACAAAACATGATTACGACTATAGTACGAATATAAGACGACTATAGGAGTACGACTGATGGACTGTGTGAAGGATGATATGGGTAAGAAAGAAGTGAGTGTTGAGATGACGGATGATAGAGCGGAGTGGAAGGAAAAACCTGTTGTGCCGACCCCACATAAAAGTAGGATAAGGGCAAGGAGATGATGATGATGAGTATACTATACTAATATTAGTAGTAACTTACTAACATCAAACCATCAGAAAAAACAGATTATATCAGTCTCCTAAACCATTGACTCACTTAGTATTCTTTTAGGATATTCAAGATCTGAGATGGAGATCTAGTATACATTCAGGGACTAGTCAAAGTCAAAGTAGAAAAGCATTTATTCAGTAGGACCGCTGGGATTACTTAGAATAGTCTTAAAGCTAATTTTACTCCTGTTCTTTCGCGACCAATAAGAATCAGGGCAACAAACACGGTTTGGGGCCTATCAGTCTTTTAGGTGATCCATCTTAAAACTAAAAAATCAAGCTCCGTTGGGGAGCCTGTCAAACAAAATTGAGGCTCGTCAAATTAGTTAATTACATGTTCATATTTTGTAGTTAGCATTCCATTATGCGACAGTTTGCAACTGGTTCAAATGTTAACACACAATACATACATACATAAAGTCACGCCTCTTTCCCAAAGGGGTAGGCAGAGACCACGGATCCCACACACAATACAATTATTATTTATCACATAGTATTGTCCTCTATTTTGTCGGTTAAGAGAAAGTATGTTATGTATACAAACCTTAAATAAATGCTTTAGAAAATCTTATCAAATTCTAAACTGTGCATTCCAACATACGAATTCGGAGAGAAATCAAAGACGAAAAGAGTAATATAGAACTACGAACTTTATTATCTTTTTGTTTTATCACCACCACTCTGAGAGCTCTTATCCCTAAAAAACTCATCCATATCTAGATCAGCCTAAACTGGTTATCAATTCTAAGCTACTATACATTATTTATATTCCAAACAAAGCTAGCTTATCGTTATTATACAGTAATATACATAATATACAAATACAACAGCTTTGCGTAGTTCGGTAGTGGGACAGCCTCTTATAAAACTGGTCACAAAATCTGATCCGTTTTTTACCGTCACTCAAAACTCTATGTAGGTAAAGATAAGGTTCATTTTGCTTTGATTTGATGGTGGTGTTCGTGGTAGTGGTATCGTGGAACTCGTAAAGGGCAAGAGGACGAAGGTAACCGTTCCGTCGGTTTATTTAGACGCTGTGGTTTTGAAATTGAGATGAAAGTTTTGAGTTTTACGAGCAATGGTCCATATTCGCTCGTAAAAGATTCAGGGTTTGAGCATCGGTTTTTCGCACTGTCGAATAACTAGTGAATATGTACTGGAATTGTGTATCTTTTTATATTATGCAAGGTTAGCTCTATGTTGCAATCTGTAACATTATAACAATATAGGTTTCAATTTTTTCGTGCATTATTTTGTAGGTCATTATTAGATCTTTAAAAAAATCTTGACGAAATGTACGTGCCTCTTAAACATTGTCAAATAATCTTGAACTCCCGTAAATATCTCTGATCATTCGACGCTATTAGCATAAATATCCTGCTCCTGTTTCAAGTTATTGTCATATAAAAGAAAATAGATGAGAGTTTAAGTAGTAGTGCAGCAAAGAAAAAGTTTAATACGATTTTTTGAATAAAAAGAACCAGTGCTTGATGTTCAGCGATAAGTGTTGCTTTGGATGAAGGTATCGGTTCAGATCCTTCATTATGAGGTCGTAATTTTGAAAAAAATCTCAGAAACCAAAATGACGACGATAAAATCAAGCCATTTTTGAAGGTACCTTGATTTTTTAGTCTTTTAACTTTATTTTAAAACCCAATGCGTTTGAAACGAAACAGGAACACAAAATACGATATAGAGCATTTTAGAATAGAATAGAATATAATGTTTTTTTTATTTGGTAAGTAAGTTCGTATGAGTCAGTGGCCAACTCTGGTGACGGAGTTTTTAGGCCGCCTTAAGGCCTCCGTCATGGCTTAACGACTTAAATAGCCGGGACCGACAATTTAACGTGCCCTCCGAAGCACGGAAGCGCTCAGATGAAAATGCCACTGGCGGTCACCCATCCACTTGACAAGCACAAACAACACAGAACGTAACTTTAAAATAAAACAACTTAACAAACAAAAAGACAGAATGAAACAAATCAAGGAAGAATCAATTTTCTTATGCTTACCTATTTTTTTTTATTCTTATGGTAAGTATCTTGTTATTCTACAAAGAATGAAGAATATAATGAGAGTAAATGAGTTAGAGCAAATTAAAATAAATACTTTTACTTTAACTTAGGTAGAGCAAATGAATGTACGCATTTCTAAACACAATCACTAATTGTCTTGAATGGTCGAGCCGGGAACAGAACCCAAGTCCCAGGTCTTATCCATTGAAGCATCAACGTTACAGCTTACACTGTGCAGACCGGTTCTGAACTCCTTTAGAGACCACGATATATTCCATACACCAGATAACTATTACGATTTGTACGTACAATTTGAACTCTATCTTTTCTAATTTTGAGGTTCTTTTGGTCTGTTCGTCGCTTGCGCCGTTTCTGATTTCGTCTACTATGTCAGATTTTTTTTATAGCTATCACAAAGTTATCGAGGATTGTTGTCAACCAAAACCATTTTTTTATGAAAACTCTACAAAAGACAACAGACATCAATCGAGTACGCATACAAGTAAATCTTAACTATAATTTTTTTCAGAACATTTTGTATCTCATTACAAAAGAACTGTATTTTTGTATGACAAAGTCAAAGTCTTATTTTAATCCTGTTCCTTCGCGACTAGAACCGTGAAGAACCAGGGCAATAAACACGGTTTGGGGCCTAGCTTTTTGTTAGGTGATGGATCACCTAAAATAAATGCTAAATCTAAACTTACTTTATCTTATGTGGTAGATAGTATGAGAATACATACATACATACATACATAAAGTCACGCCTCTTTCCCAAAGGGGTAGGCAGAGACCACGGATCTCCAGTCGCTACGATCCTGACACACAACTTTTGCCTCATTCACTCTCATTACATTCTTCATACATGCTCGTCGGTTTAGGGTACTTTTGACCTGGCCCTTCTCCAAAATGTCGCCAATTTGATCCAAGAAGGTTCGCCTAGGCCTTCCCCTTCCAGCTGTCCCATGCACACTCGCCTCATACACTAGTATGAGAATAAATGTCTGTAAAGTTTAAACTAAGTTGGGTTTTATAAAAATCGTATCGTGAGCTTCTAGTTGGCTCAGTTCGCTCACTACTGGGCTACGCAAACACATCTAATACCCGCCACAATTTATGCACACAGCTTTTGTTTTGCTTGTTACAAATGACGAATAAATCTCAATAGTAGTACAGGACAGAATAATGGATAGTGGTTAAAGACAAACACAGCGCTATTTGATTTGTGTGTGTTGGCTTTTAATTTATCTCACATCTAGTCGCTTTTAAAGCCTATTAAGCCTCTTCGAGGATTACTTCTTCTTCTTCTTTTATTTAATGGCTTTCTACACAATTAAGTATAATTCTGCCAATGTCAAGTTTTTTATATAGATTTATAGTCATGTCAGTCAGTCAAGTCATGTCGATGGTTTGAACAAAACATGGCGGCTTGTTTTCTTCAAAACTAACGGAATTTTTTCGTAAAATGAGAAATCTGCTTCAATACTCCCCCATTCCATTTTCCAGATCTCCTGTTTCAAATCCAAGGCTTCATTAGTAAAATGCCACCGAAATTACATAATAAAACTTAGTAAAACACAAGAAAAAGAAAATAAAATAGCAGAGCAGTGCTTCTTCCTAAAATGGCGAAAAAAAACCCCGAGGAGTACTTAAAATGCTTTCGCCTCATAGCATCGATTTGACGGTTTTAGTCAAAGTCAATGTCTAAAAGGATTTATTCACTGGGCCTGCTGGGGTCACTTAGAATAGTCATAAAAGGCGATTCTTCTTAGGAGAAGAAAGGAATAGGTTCCTTTGTAACCGATACCGTGGAAAAACATCGAAACAAACACGGTTTGAGGCGTAGCTTTCTTGTGATACATCACTAGATGTATTGACAAAATGAAAGCATAGATTTTTTCAGACCATGAGATTTTTAATCACATGTTTATTTCTAAATGAAAAACTACTGGATTTTATCTCTTTTACTTTAACTTTTAAAGTTTATAAATAAACCAAGTTTATCCAAGGTGTAATTATATCAGTAAAATCTATATTTCTCCCGAAATAACATCATAATCGCTCTAAGCGGCGCGATCGGCCGTATAGAACAAGTTATGGCCTATAACCAGAATTAATTAAGTTGTATGCCTTATTCACAAAGAATAAAATAACAACTCGATCAAGATCTGACGTTTCAAGACTTAAGACGTGGTAGACATTCTCTCAAATCTTTGTTTTCCAGAATCTTGGGTGGTAGACAGTGGCATAGCCCACATTTATTTAGGTCTAGCTCGTCAGCTGTGTAATGGATTGTGTGATAGAAGATATGGGTAAGAAAGGAGTGGATAAGATATGGGTAAGAAAGGAGAGATGACGAGTGATAGGGGAGAGTACATGTTCTCTACATGTTGTGCCGACACCGGGACAAGGGCAGGCAAATGATGAGCTCGTCAACTTCAAGTTGCGTCGAAGACTTGGTGAAACCAATAAAATAAAAATGTACAATGGGCGGCCTTATTGCTAAGAAGCGATCTCTTCCAGGCAACATTTGGATAGTGAATTAATTATATTTGTTTTATTAGATAATCGATTTATACCAGATACCATGATCCATATCACATACATTTTAACATATAAGACATCTTTTGTACTATTAAACAACTTTAATGGACCTTAACTGACAAAAAAAACATATATATTTATAGATATTGAATTGATTCAGGCGTGACTTTGCGGAAGCCCATTGTAAGATATTAAAAATAGTAAGGAAATATATAGTACCAATCCGCTAATCTAGATCCGCTATTTAGATTAGCGGATTGGTACTATATATTTCCTTACTTTTTTTAATATCTTATATATTTATAGTTTAATATACTTTTGGTATAGGTACCAGTTCTGATCCAGTCGCTCTTGTTTCAAACGTAACTCTACCCACTCTACTAACAACGTTTAGCAAAAATTGCCACCTATTGAAACATTATTTTCTTTTGTTTTTATTTTTCCAATTGTATTCGTTGTTTGTGAACACGGGGATAAGTAGTGGGCCGTTACTCGATTATTGGGTGATCGGTGACCGTTTCGAAATAACCTTTTTAGTTGGAGTTGCTCTGGTAATCGTGTCGTTACTGTGAGATGCGTATTTGGTCTGATTCACATGACTTTAGCTAATAAACTACTGTTTCTTTGGCCTAAAACCAGTGCTGGTCAAGCCATGGGACGTAAACAGTTTCATGATCTAACTTAAAGACCAAGGATGATCGTCGCAGATACACAGACGTTAAAAAAATTAGATGATTTTTGAGAATGTATTGTATAAAAAGCCGTGTTAGCCGAATGGGGTTGTACCTCGACTTTCAATCCGATGGTCGTGGGATCGAATCCCGGCCGTGCATCAATGGATTTGCGTTTCGTAAAATTTATATGCACTTTAACACGAGCTCTGAACGGTGAAGGAAAACATCGTGAGGAAACCAGTTAGTGATCTTATAGGCGGCGATGGGCTTGCACCCTGTCACGTATGGAATACTAACTTCTGCAAGATGTGGGCATATATCAATATGTATTTGTACATGCCTCTGACTACCCCCTTAGACATCTTCTAAAGGATCTGGAATATACAAGATCTGAGAGAATGTCTACCACGCCTTGGGGATACTTTCGTGACCCTGTTTACGTTTACGTTTGTTTCTTATTGTATGTTGTATATTCACACATATTCATTCATCATCTAGCCCCAAAGTATGCAGAGATACATGACTGATAATACTACTTATAAACTTTATGTTTGTAAATACATACATAATAAACATAGAAAATTGAATTGTTTATTTTTTAAGTCTATATTTAAGTTATTTAATTAAGCCCTAGATTCACTTTGAGGTATAGTAGTATCAAAGTCAAAGTCAAAAAGCATTTATTCAGTAGGACCGCTGGGATCACTTAGAATAATCTTAAAACTAATTTTACTCCTTTGCTTTCGCGACCAATACCGTGAAGCATCAGGGCAACAAACACGGTTTGGGGGCTACGTGACCCATCTTAAAACTAAAAAGTCAAGCTTCAGTGGTACGAGTATGTTTCAATTATTCTATTTTGGAGTAATAGAGGTAGCCAAGAAAGAACCAGTTAGAGTCAAGCAACATTGAACTCGGAAACTAGGTGAAAGTACGGACCACAGTTGAGTAAGTAGTGTGCCAGTGAGTCAGCTAGTTGCTGGCCAGAGCTACTAATACTAATCGCTAGTAACAGATGCAATCTGATGCACTAGAAATTGTAATGGAAAGCTTGAAGGATATTTTATGACTGAGTCACAGGTCAATTGGTAGCATTTTGTGATATAGATTTAGGTTCGATTCAATCAAAGTCAAAATCAAAAAGCATTTATTCAGTGGGACCGCTGGGATCACTTAGAATAGTCTTAGCTAATTTTATTCCTGTTCTTTCGTGACCAACCGTGAAGAATCAGGGCGACAAACACGGTTTGGGGGCTAGCATTCTTTTAGGTGATCCATCTTAAAACTAAAAGTCAAGCTGGAGCTTGACTTTTTTGTATGATGATTACGATTAAATTTAGGATAATATGTAAGGTCCTCTACATATTCGCCGTTGATAGACGAATGCCGACGGTCACGAACGTGTAGAGGACCAAGATTTTTCAATTGGACGTGTACAATTTGGGGGGGGGGAGGGTCATGTCCCCTGTGGGGTCGATCTAACAAAGTTTCATTCAAATCGGTGCATGTGAGATACACAAATATACAAACTAGTACATTTATTAGTATATTAAACTACATCAAACAACATAATATAAAACAAATTAATTTCGAAACCATAAGGTTTAATTGACGATGATTCACGTTAGCATTTCCTCTCGACCGTTGGATAGTTTTTGTGATGTAAATCATTGGAGTGGACGATGACTCAGGAGGCAGAGATGCGTTAAAGCGACGATGGGTGTGCGCAGAGCTATACACCAATAGATATACCACAGAAATACGTTGCTATCCTATAAATATTATAAAGGCGAAAGTTTGTAAGTATGGATGTATGGATGTATGGATGTTTGTTACTCTTTCACGCAAAAACGGCTGGACCGATTTGGTTGAAATTTGGTATGTAGATAGGTGATACCCTGGATTAACACATAGGCTACTTTTTATCCCGATATTCCCGCGGGAACGGGACTTACGCGGGTGAAACCGCGGGGCGCAGCTAGTGTATGTATAAATGAATGCTAATGCTGGAGAGTTTGTGTCGTAGGACTAGCTGCGCTCCCGTGGTGTTGCCCGCGGTCCCTCGGGATTTTTTCGGAATAAAAAGCCTATGTCCTTTCCTGGGATACAACCTTTAAATAAAATAAACTAAATAAAATTTGTTTATTTCAGACATAGGTAGTCCATATTTTGTTAATAGGCTCTTATAAACTATGTTAGTACTTGCTTAACCTAAAAATAACAATCACATTCACAATCACAAAAAATAATTATTATTATTGAGAAATAGAAATAATAATAATAATATTATAATAATTATTATTATTATTTAGCCGTGCTAATTTTTAGGCTAATCTTTTCAGTAGTTTGGGCGTGAAAAGGTAACAAACACACAGACAGAGTTACTTTCACACATATAATATTAGTATGGAGTGTGGAATTAACTGATATACCTATTAATTTTTTTAAATACACAATTTTATACAGAAAATACCCCGGCAATCATCATTTCCTTGCTAGTGAGGTAGAAACAATATAAAATAACTAAACCATTTATCAAAAAATACTGAGTACAACCTTATTCTACTACTGTTTCTCAAAATTCTTGATTTTTTTTATTCAATATTCATATAAACCATAGACAAGATTCAAAGTTTTGCGTTCTTAAATTATTAATTACATTTGAATTGCTATTACAGAAACTAATAATCAAGAATATCTAACCAGCAGTGTAAATTGGTACTCTTCCAATAATCAAGAATATTTTCTTCACTAGTGTAAATGACGCATTACACCTACATGTTAATGACGTACAAATGTATGAGTGAAGTGCAAGTATAACCATGACATTTCTATCTCAATTATACTCTACTTACGTGCAATAGGTACGTGAAATAGGTGTTATGTTACATTATACTGCGGTCACAATGACTCACTGTTGTTAAGCGTTTTTGTTGCGACGTAGTAATCAGTTGCCGACGTCAAATTAATGCGATATGTACAACGTACGTAATACATTTGAACTGATTGATATTTTGTGATGGCATGAGAAAATAATATACAGAGTTAATGATCAAACGAACCTATCTGGTGATGCTCGTGTAATAATAATAAATAAATAATGCTGGACATTTCACACAGCATCATCTAGCCCCAAACTAAGCAAAGCTTGTACTATGGTAACCAGATAACTGATAAACTACTTATATACTTTTTGTTTGTAAATACATACGTATTATACATAGAAACACCCAGACCCGAGATAAATATTTGCAGATCATACAAACATTTATCCCGCCGCAGGGATCGAATCCGCAACCTTCTGCGTCCCAAGCGGGCTTTCACCCACTGCGCCACAGAGGTCGTCAAATAATTTCGCGCGTTTTGTAAAATAAGACTAGTTTTGGTTGTTCACATTCACACTACGAAGTTTTCCTAAAACAAGAACTTTTTACAATTTATATTTTTAGGTAGCATACTATTTATTTGTAGTTCAAGATTGACTTGGTTTCGAAAGACTGGGGTTCCAATGCCGATTCGGATTAATCAATTTACTAGCAGTTAATCTTTAAATACTTATTATAAAGGGTAGTTAGAAAATGTTCAAATTAAACATAGTTAGTATGTGAAACAATTTACGATATAATCTATTTGATAAAGCGCTCGTGGTCGTGCTTGCTCAGTCGTTCTTGATAGATCGTCGAAGTTAAGCAACGTTCGAAACGGTCTGTTAGTGGATGGGTGACCGCCAGTGGCATTTTCATCTGAGCGCTTCCGTGCTTCGGAGGGCACGTTAAATTGTCGGTCCCGGCTATTTAAGTCGTTAAGCCATGACGGAGGCCTTAAGGCGGCCTAAAAACTCCGTCAGCAGAGTTGGCCACTGACTCATACGAACTTACTTTTTTTTTTTATCTATTTGATCTATATTATGACCATGCTTTTGCCAAAAATAAATTTCATTTCATTTCAAACCGTTTATTGGATTGGCTAACGAACATATAGGTACTGTACTTACTAAAACCACTTAAGCTCACTTAGAAATACTAGTGTACTCGTGTGTAGGCATAGACTTCCTTCGGACACTGTATAAATAAAATATAAGCATAGTCTTTGAAAATTCAAGACGCAAAGCGCAAAGATTTTGAATTGAATAGAATAAATTTAAGCGCACAGTTCCAAGTAGTTCAAGTAAATAAGGTTTTTTTATGTCTATGAATTGAATAGGAAATCAAGTGTGTATTTTAATATCTCAGAAAAAAATACGATTTATTATTATTTAATAATTTTTCGAGACAGATGGAAAAAACTATAATGTATTACATGTATGTATTTACAAACAAAAAGTATATAAGTAGTATATCAGTTATCTGGTTCCCATAGTACAAGCTTTGCTTAGTTTGGGGCTAGATGATGCTGTGTGAAATGTCCAGCATTATTTATTTATTTTAACTGGGGGAGACCTTTGCCCAGCAGTGGGAAAGTATAGGTTAGTTAAAAAAAACATAATTTAGTCTCTAATGGATTAGTGAATAAATGGATGTTTGCTCAAATCTACTTTTTATTTATAACTTGTTACATTGGCTCCCCATTTGAGATATACTATTTAAAAATAATAATACAATAATAATAAATATTCTCTGGTTCTTTCTTATAAAAGAATAATCGGAATTTAAGATTCTGATATAAGCAAGACATTCATGTATGTTATAGCGGAGGAGTTAGACATGTCTGTCAGTGCCGCACTACACCAGGCAACGGAACGCAACCGATGGAGACAACTGGTTGACCAAATAAAAAGGAGTCACGATCCTCAGTAGTGAGGGAACGATTGTGGAGAGGTCCCAACGGAAAGAGAGAATCACCCGCTCTTCAGACTATTCTAAGTGATCCAATAATCTTGCTAAATGACTTTTGTATGTAAAGAAAGAAAAGAAAGAAAGAAAGTGTATGTGTATGTGACTTTGATTTCACAATTAGATGCAACTAAGCAACAATTTTATTCTGAAGTTTATTTACGTTGAACTCTTTTAGAGGCAGTGTTTATCGTTGATTCCGAATGAGTGCATTCGGAATCAACGATAAACACTGCCCTTATTTTTTGCTGCGATTCTGTTGTCATTTTTTTTTAATCTACTATTCAAAAAATAAATCCACTCCTAACATCATAGAATCAAAGTTGAAATTCCTTTGTCAAAAAGTGTGATATTATCTCTGAATAAAAGTCTTCAAAATCCTTAAGATCAATGCTTTAAGGTTGATTTTTCTACAATAGCATCAATATCTTTTGATTCTCGGTTTCATTATCCCAGCTCCTTGTTCCCAGCCGTATAGAGTTCTTATTCGTTTGGCAGCTTATTTCAATAGGGGCAGTCAGGTTGATTTTATTGTGTCTCCGACATTATAATCCTTTTGTGATGTCTAATACGTAAATGCATGACGAATAGAATAGAAACTCGATTGAATTTTACACGGATAACAAGGGGTATTTTGAAACCGACACAAAACAACTCTCCCACTAATACTGCTTAGACCATAACTTGGATGATACAAATAGACGTCTTTATAATAATAATAACACCCAAAAATCATACATTTCAATTTGATTCCATATTAGGTTTCACTGAGTCGTGGATACCAGAAAACTAGGCTATAGGTAATTATCGTATTATTTGTCTTCGATCACAAATATATCTCCAGATCAATATTGTTCCCACAAGAATCAAACTCGCTCTTGCATCTCAGCCGAGCTACGTCAATAAGGTTGTATATATCCATCAGAACTGCGTCTAATATTATTATTAAAAGCCATTGATGTCCCACTGCTGGGTAAAGGCCTCCCCCCATCCCAGACGTCTCGATCAAGGCAAGGCTCTCCCAATAGTTTTCAAAATCGAGTTCATCCCATAATATATAATAAGTTATGAACAGCAATGGTATGCTTGAACCTGGTTAACAGCGGCCACAAAAACTCTACCAGTCGCAAATTATTCAAGTTGGTGGTCACACATCCTGCATAACCTAGGCTGCATGACGAATAGACCTGACACATTTTATCCATCCTACTTCCTACTAACTACGAAAAGTATTATTGCATTAGGAGCGTTTGGACCAAATCTCAATTTGACTAGCTGTATGAACAGTTCGCTATAGGACCAAATTTCGATATGACTGCATCGCATTTGGACTTGATTGCGTTTGGTCCAGATCGCAAAATTGAACAATTTGTTGTATGTAAAGTATTTTTCATAAAAAACTACTGAATGGTTTTGAAATTTTGACACCGAGGCACTATCAACTAGCTGATTTGATTCCCGGTTCAGGTAGCAAACCCAGCCATTATAACCTCCAAAAATTCCATATTTTATCTAAATCATTAATAAGTAGGATTGATTGATTGCATGAAAATCAAACCTCTTACGTTTGAAAGTCGAGCAACAATCTACTCAGCCAACGCATCTCAGGTATTACGGCACAAAATATTTGGAAGTATATACATTATACATACCAAAGGACAAGGTAAAATACATTAAAAGGGACTCCTCTTAAAACGTCTCTGTAACAAATTTAGAAAAAATGGTATGCAAATTCCGTGTTTTATGATCTTTAATGAAACCTACCAAGACTCAAACCTTCAGACATACATGAAAATATTAAAATGGCAGTTCTTTACAACGTAACGGACAGGAGGACGAAAATAAGGCATTTATACTTACAAGAATGTCGTCTACTTAAAATCTTCCCTACTCGACAGGTTTAGGACAGATAATTATTCCATAATCTATGAATACAGTTTTATTTTTTTTATTCTACGAGTATATTGAATTAAAATTTACAGAAACTAAGCTACTACAATGTACATAAAATTACAAAATACAATAGAATCAGTAAAGCTATCTAAGGAACGTCGTAAAAACGATCTATAGACAGCTCAACTGATCACTGCCAGTCGGAAGCGTGCCCAAATTTAATTGTTTTTAAAATCAAACAAGTAAATTACTATCTAAATTTCGTCTATGTCGTTGTGTAATTTTCTTCAAAAACACAAGAACTATTTGAAAAAGTGATCTTATTATCCTGATCGCGACCGATCTCGTCTCTGTCCCGTGCTCAAAAAAGGTCTCGGAGCCGAGCAATAAACTTCGTCATGTCCCCTCATTTGCGCTTCATCGTAAAACGGAATACCTACTGACTGAAATGAACCCCCAATACCGTCATAAAGAGTTCTTAAATTAAAAACCAGCGTGCCGTGTCTGTTTAATTTATTTTATTAGTCTATGACCAACCCCTTGCTCGTAAATAACAATATAATTAACATAAGAAAAGCGGGTAGTCACACACTTTGCTACTGGATGAATTAAGTTCTTTTTGCAGTCATCTGTTTTGTGGACCTTTGTAGACGTATTTTTGGAAGGTTGGTGACTTTTTCTGTGATCTGTGGGATGGTTTTGTCTCTATTCACTTTCTGAAGTGAAAACGTTGGGCATTTTTGAGATGAGGAAAAACCATCGGACTGTTTACCAACACCATCTCTGACAGTTCTCTTCGGCAAAGATTGACAAACTTGTCTTTAATTTCGTCAAACATTGTATGAGCATGGATGGCGGAGAGTGTATAGCTCTATTTCTGAGTGACAACCGCGAGTTCAAGTCCCAGTAGGACAGTAATTGCACTTTTTTTTAAGTTTAAATTGTTACCGAAACCAAGTTCAAGTTTCACTTCCGTCGGCACTCCTGGAGTTCGACTGTTTTTTTTGCACTAGACAAATTAAGCCTTGGCTGCATGTTGGTAAAACCACGCTAGACATTTTCTAGATTAAAGAAGAAGAAGGCATAGATTCCCTTCATCAGTTAGTTAGCCCATTAGAACTAGGATATTTTACACCTGTCCCTCGCATTACCTTTTGATACTCACTATATTAAAGTTGCATTTAAATATTTAAAAGTTATTATTACAGCTCAAAAATAGAGCTTAGTAGATCGAATAACAAGGTATCGAATAAAAATGTCGGTCTTATAAAACGAATAAAAGTAGGAGTGCTTATCTTCTCTACCTACTCCATCTACTTTGATAGCACGATACAAATTGGTCGCTTATTTTAAGGTGACGCATTGATAAACAATTATTTGAAACCAGGCGCCACGCCCCCATGAGCTTCCCGCAAGCAGCTCATACCCCCTGCTCATTTTAGGTGGTTTGCATCCGCCCGAGCCGCGCGGTGCGCCGCGCTCCGGCCGCCCGGCTGAGTCGAACTCGCTCGCTTTTCGGTGTTGACATAAGACTACATGGAGTCGCCTTACATTTATTTATTTTTGGAAATAAGTTCCTTTTTGGACGATACGCATGGTGGCTAGACGAAAAAAGTGTTAGATTTTGCGTCACGACACCATATTTAGGTCAAATGGTGTCGGTCACAGTGCAAAGTGCACAGTCGCAAAACAGTCCATAGATTGTTATATTGTTAGTACGCAGTACGCAAGAGCATTTCTAGGATTAGTAAAAAAATAATTATAATACAAATCAAGTAGGTACATCGGGACCCCATTGTTTCGCCGAAAAACTTTCTTCATAATTTTACATCCCATAACATGTTTCTCATAATATCAAAACCAATAATATTAGGATCTCATAATCCCACTCATAATAATAAAGCTGAAAGTTTGTGAGTTTGTTAAGATCAGTAAACCAGTGAACCGATTTAGATGAAACTTGGAATAGGTGTAGATAATGACTTTAGAATAGCTTAAAGGCTATTTAAAATGTTGGTACCACGCGGGCGAAGCCACGCGCAGAAGCTAGTGTTTAGTAAATATAACATATTTTTTAGCATAATGATTTTAATTCATAATGTTGTAATACATAATCAATCTTTAGCCTAATTTTAGAGGATATAAATAAACATAAATGTCATAATGATAACAATTAATACTAATAAAAATTCCGAATAAAAGGCTGGCACAAAAAAATCGGAGCGTCGTGGAACACTCGGTTGGAACGAAGTTTAATCTTGACCTTTGACGTGGACTGCTATAGGGGGTCCTGTCGATTGACATAATGTTTATAGTCCTACATACACATAACATACTAGTCCTAAAATACTGTAGTCATAATGTTAAATTCCCATAGTCTTAAACTGACATACATAATGTTGTCCTAATATAATAATATTTTTATTATTTGTTTATTAAATTCATGCATAATCGTTATAAAAAAATACCTTGGACCGAAACCAGTATTTTCTATTCATAAAAACATTTTGGAATTCACAACCTTCTGTGTCTCAGGCATCTTTAGTGTGGTATTTTTTTAGGATGAAATGCCATTATGATTTCAATTGTTATTATGTTTGATTATTAAGAGTACGTCATATTGTTAAGGCTTATAACTTTAGGATTACCGTATGTTAGGAGATGTGATTTTATGACTATTTTATGTTATGTTTACCTAATACTATGACTATTGTTAATTAGGTGTAGTATTGTTATGTCGAGTAATCATTAGGACCATTTAATATTAGTACCAAATACAGTATGGGAATTTAAAATAGGATAAGATACGTTATGTCAATCATTAGGGAGCCCTGCTATAGGCTGATGATGATGATGATGACGACGACGATGATGATGATAATGAAGATGGTGAGATTTAACTTAATAAGTATTATTATTTTTTTATTATTATTATCAGCCATGAGAGTCCCACTGCTGGGCAAAGGCCTCCCCCCACTCCCTCCAGACATCTCGGTCCCCAGCTAGTATACACCCCTATTTTTTAATTACCAAAAAAATTATAAAACGTAATTATAAACGTGGTCTCGGTGTATGTTACTGATCACATTTCTGTAGTTAAAACTCAAAAAAAGAGAAAAAAAATTATAACCTCAAAAGGAGACGAGACGAGTCAGACATGGATTTATGATAGCTACTGCGGTTTTACTGACTGGGGATGATACGAGAAAATAGTTGAATGAGAGTCTGTACGCAATTGTTGTCTATAGTACTTATTTGTACAGTTTTCATAAAATTTTGTTCGGTTTTGGTTGACTACAATCCTCGATAACTTTGTGATAGTTCAATAAAAAAAAGTTCTGACCATGCCATTATCATTTTCTGCATCTACTGCCCTTAAAATTTTTTTGGTAGTCATAAAATAGCGGTGTTTAATAGTCATCATTATCATCATCATCATCATCATCAGCCTATAGCAGGGCTCCCTAATGATTGACATAACGTATCTTATCCTATTTCAAATTCTCATACTGTATTTGGTACTTATTTTAGATTGTCCTAATGATTACTCGACATAACAATACTAAACCTTATTAACAATAGTCCTATTATTAGGTAAACATAACATTACCGAGTCATAAAAACACATCTCCTAACATACGGTAATCCTACAGTTATAAGCCATAACAATAATAATAAATAATGCTGGACATTTCACACAGCATCATCTAGCCCCAAACTAAGCAAAGCTTGTACATAAGTGAACCAAATAACTGATATACAACTTATATACTTTTTGTTTGTAAATACATACATATTATACATCACCCAGACCCGAGATAAATATTAAATCCACTAAACTTCATCTCGCGCTTCGGCGGCACGCTCGCTACGCTCACTCGCCTCGCACGTCAGTGGTCACTACTCAAACATAACCTAACCAACTATATTCGATCTGGGTGGATATAAGTGACTATAGTGAACCTTTTTGGCGCTTCGGCAGCCGTCTTCAGTTTTTATTAGGATAAATAAATATTAGGACGATCAAAAATAGGACAATAGTTGATTATTCACCAAGGGGATAAAGCAGTGTATTATGTCACGGACGCCATATTGAATCCCAAGCGCATCGAAGGATTCTTTCAACGAGGGAGTTAATGACTAGAATCCTGAGACAGCGAGGGATTCAAGAGCGCCCAAGACTAAGACAGCTTTAACCCCGAGGTGAATACTCTGCTTTTCACACATGCGAGAAAAATAGTGAATACTTACACCCAGAAAATAGCAAGCAAGTCTAATGAACAGGTTTTATAGGTAGAATAATAATAATCTATTAGTTTTTTTTTATTCAACCTATACTGTCCCACTGTCCCACAAGGAGAGGGACGGTTGGAGAGAGTTGGGGGAGACCTTTGCCCAACAGTGGGACAACATAGGTTAAAGAAAAAAAAGTACTGTCCCACTGCTGGGCAAAGGTCTCCCCCAATTCTTTCCAACCATCTCTTCCTTCGATAGCTCCCACCACCCACTATAGAAGGAGTCGAGGTGGGTGGTGGGAGTGGTATTCTCAAAAAATATTTAATTGAGTTTGTTCTCAAAAAATATTTTAGCAATAATATGCAAAAACATTAGATCGCTCGATAGTTTGGAGGCATTAGCCACACTTTTTCCTTATATTTGAATAAATTCTACTTGGTGCAGTTCTATATGGCAAACATTTTCATAGAAACATCAAAAATCAATTCGGAAGAAAATTAGTTGCCACATTTTTTCTTTTTTTTCGTATACGTTCTATTTGGTGTGGACTCAATACTAAAAATTTTAATAGAAATGTTGAAGTTTGAAATTCAAATCTCATTACTTATCTGTTCACATGAGGTTCAGAGGGGGAAATGAAATCCCATACAACTTTACCTCCCGCCGGCCATTTTGTTTTTTAGGAGGGAGAAATGATTTACTTTCTTTTAAGACTGTGAGATGAAAAAATGTATGGTTTTCGAGCACTGGGTATGAAAAATAGTTTTTGCAACTTAACAATAGTAATAATAAATATTATGACGACATATTATATTAGAAGTTAAGACTATTATGTAAAATATCTTTATGCCTACTTAAATAAGACAATAAAAATATTTTGATTTTAATTTTTTTTTTCTTTAATAATATTAGGAAAACATAAATGTATGTCAGTTTAAGACTATGGGAATTTAACATTATGACTACAGTATTTTAGAACTAGTATGTTATGTGTATATTAGGACTATTAACATTATGTCAATCAACATGACCCCGTTTTGTATTTTAAAATCACGATTTTAAATGTACATAAGGGGAAAAAATATACGAAATATCTAGTATGAGTTTTAAATGTTATGACAAATATCTTTATATTTTTGAGGCATTATGGGTATCAATATTAATAAACAATATTCGAGATTCCAAATTATTCGGCCAAAGGATGATTATGGTACTTATACATTTTTATACCAAGCAAAATTATACGAAGAATATTTTAGAAGATATAATAGAGACCCCAAAGGCCTTGTAACAAAACTCGACCGATTTTTATGAATTTTTTTTGTGTATAGTGTATACCTACATAATATTCAGCGGGTCTGAGAATCGTACACATAATATAAGCTATTGTAATTTTTTATACATCGTGTGTGTAAAATGCGTTCGTGTTCTACCTCGTCCCTCACAAAAATCGGCAGAATTTGTAAAAGAAATTTCGTCAAAAT
Organism: Epirrhoe alternata; assembly: GCA_963565295.1. Lineage (NCBI taxonomy): Eukaryota > Metazoa > Arthropoda > Insecta > Lepidoptera > Geometridae > Epirrhoe > Epirrhoe alternata. Next base: position 11,207,409 of record OY751392.1, read on the forward strand.
CGCGTCCAGGTCTAGTTAGTCTGAGGTGCTCACTGTCACTGTGCCCGTCACAATGACATCTAAAGTTGGCAAGTCTCATATCCCTGTAGTTTTACTAGAACCCGGAAAAATATTTACGTTTACTTTTATGTTTTCTTGATCATTTCCTTACATTTTCAATATACAGAGCTCTCATCTTCATGTAGAAACCATCAACTTTTTTTCCCCATTTTTAATAATAAGTATTTAAGATTTTACTTAGAAGATACGACTATCGATGTTTACTAGAGCGCGGGAGCTCGATTGACACAGGTCCGACGTTGACAATGGTCAGACGCGGACTGAAGGGGGCCGCCTGGCATACAAAAAGACGCGAGAGCTAGCTAAATAGTAAAAGTCGTAAGCGCCAAAACAGTAATTCTCGTTTAAAATAAAAACTATTGGTAATTATGTAAAATCAAGTTTGCACTTTGAAAAGGGTGTATAGACTTATCTGTAAATAAAATTTAGAAGCTTAGATCGGTTCCGTTCACCTGTAAAATTAAAATCTATGTTTTTATGGAGCAGTTTTTGGGATTTTTTTTCTGCTGTAATATTTAACAAATCTTGAAAAACCAGCTATCAGTTGGAAGTAAAAAACATGAAATATTCAAAACTTAAAATATCAATTCCGAAGGTTTTTCAATTGCTGAAAAATATTACAATCCTTGATGCCAATATCCTCAATGCGTCGTCTTAAAATGCATTACAAGCTATAGTTTTCTTAAAAACCGGAGACCTTCACGTAACGAGCATTTTTTTTTCTGCAATTCAGATGAGTCTAGTAGTCTCTCGATATAAAATGTAACCCAATAGTATTTTTGCTATCTAGGTAGGCGCGGTCCGGGGGAGGGGGTCACAAGGGACATGACCACCCCCCCCAAAATCATACACGTCCAATTGAAACATCTTGTGTATTGTGCGATAAAGTCTAATTTTAGTGGAGTGACCCCCCCCCCCAAATTTCAGGCTGCGACCGCAACTGTAGGAGTTCAGATAGGTTACCATCTCTGTGTTTAAATAAAGTTATTTGAATTGGCTCACACAATTCTCTAAGGGTCAAGCTACATTGAATTGGCAAATGCGCGACTTTTAGTTTTATAGCAAGTCATTATATTCCTTATAAACAATGGTACAAGATACAGAAACGCTTGTAGAATGAACCGCTCGCGCCGGCGCTTCCCGCTAGATGGCTTTTCAAGATCTCGTTAAGTCTACAAGCGTTTCTATATCTTGTGCCTTTATAAATAAGGTTTATAATGGCTTGCCATAAAACCTAAAAGTCGCTTCGCTTGCCAATTCAATGTGGCTTGACCCTAAGTCAATAATGAATCACAATTTTGAATTGGCACACACAATTATTTTCAAAATTACACACAAAATTATTACAATGAACCACAATGACTAGGGTTTATGTGGATAAGTTAAGTAGTGTAAAGTAAAGTAGTGTAAGTTTATGTGTGTAGTGTGATTGTTGCCCTGATTTTTCACTGTATTTGTCGCAAAAGAACAGGAGTAAAATTAGTTTCAAGACTATTCTAAGTGATCTTACCGAAAAAATACTTTTTAACTTTGACTTTTAGTAGATAAAAGTTTGGTCTGGTAGATTGGCTCTGTTGTTGAAATTTAGGGAAGTGTCTGCTTTTTCCGCTAGTTTCTAAAATAAAAAAAAAAACAAATTTACGGTTGTAATATAACGTCCTAAGTTTTCCAAACAAGTCATAGTTGACGCTGGAGGTAAAACTATAAAATTGTTTATCATTTCAATTGAATTAATTCTACTGCCAGAACTTTAAATGAACATTTCGACTTGAAATTACTGCACTCGTTTGCTTTCTTCTTTTATTTGTTTAGTTAGTTTGTTAGGAATAAAAATTGTTTTAATTTTCGCTTAGTTGTAAAATGTTGAACAATACCATTATTTTATAAAAGTTTTGCTTAGTTTTGGGGCCTAAACTTTTGGTGATATTTTTTCTTAAATTATTTAAATACTTATTTCAATTCTTCGGCGTAAATCCTTTGTACTTAGGTTTTAATAAATACTAAATAGATATGAGGTGCTTGTTGGTGTTTCAATAATAAATGCTGGAGAATTTCACACAGCATCATCTAGCTCCAAACTAAGCAAAGCTTGTACTATGGGAACCAGATAACTGACTACTGTAAGGGAATAGTTCTCCTCAGGGTCTTGTGTGTAAATAAGGTTCGAAACACGATTGATTAAGTATAATGAAGTATAATAAATAAAAAGGACACACGGAAATAGCAAAACAGGTACAAGTAAAAGGTAAAACAATATAAATCCGAAACAAATGAAAATCTCCGCGCGTCTCTCGCGCGGGGGTGGCGGGGAGTCTCTGTCTACTGAAAAACCAGTAGCGTTCGGAAACTCGGCAGAGGGAGCGTTCAGAGCAAATTAATAGGGACGCGTTCAAGCACGAAAATTAGGCTCCCGTTACAACCTCCCCCTCTGATCCAGACAAGCGCCCTCGCGTCTGAGTCAGTACAAATAATGTTTAGACCTACCACTTCTTCTCTTCTCGCTGCCTGGCGGCTGAACATCGCCTACAAATGGGGTCAGCTGCGATACGTGGTACCTACCTAAAATCTTCCCCTCACCTCTCTTATCTAAGACGTAGGTGGTATCACTCGCCGCCTCCTTAGCACGGTAAGGGCCGTCTCGGCGAGGTATAAGTTTACCTTGGCGTGTGCGTTCGGGTACATTCAGGCAGGCGGTTTTCTCCTCGCCGTTCTCTGGTCTGTACCTATGTGGTATGCTGTCTGACAACATAAAACCCCTATCGCACCGACTCCTCCCCCTGAACCTAACGTCATCTGGTTCGAGATCTCTAAAGATCTTGCGTACTTCGGGGTTCTTAAGTCGGCCCATGCGAGTATCCTTAGGGTTTCTAGACGATAAGTCGCCGCCCGAATACAGAGGTTTCTGCAGTTCCAACTCCAGGACTGTCTTCCTTCCAGTAGACCATCGGTAAGGCGACGCCACGATAGAATCCTGGCTCGCGCCGTTCTTCAAAGAGATGGCTCTCGTTGGCGGACGTCGCTCCCTGATGCGGTCAGCTCTCCTCACCATCATCGAGTTCAGCTGGGCTCGCTGGTCTACCATCAGCTTCGTGCCCTCTTCATTCCTCAACGACGTGTTAGAGTGGCCCATCTTCCTCGGGTTTGTATCGCCGGAGGTCGTTAACTCAAAACTGGTGATGAACGGATACCAGCGTCGCGGCCCATCATTGAAACACCAGCTGCTCTGTGGTAAGTCCAACAGGATACGAGCGTTCTTGATAAAGTCCCTACCTAAAAGCGTTCGCGTCGATGCGTTTGGTAAAACTAGGAACGTGGTAGATATCGCGCGACCTTGCAATATGACGTCGGCTTCGCACTCGAGTGCAGTACATAGTTGCCGCGAACCGTCAGCCAACCCTATGTCTCTCGACGTTTCTCTAAATTCTACGCCCGCGTCTACAAGTAAATCGTACAGCATAGGACCTGCAATGGAATGAGTCGCCCCAGTGTCCAAGATAGCCACGCCCTTTCGATTTGCTACTTGGATCTCTAACAATGGGAGCGAGTCACTATTGTCGATATAAGCACCGCAAAAATCCGATTTACTAGTGCCGGTCGCGTTTTTACAAGTTTCGCACTTCGATCGCACTACCCCTAGTTGCCCGCACCCGTAACAACGCAACTGAGTATTATTACTGGATTCATTCGAAACTCTAGCACTATCTACTTTGTTCGAATCTTTCTTTTCTTTATTGCGACACTCGTTGATCGTGTGGCCGAAAAGTTTACAATATGCGCATTTCGGTCGTACACGCTTTAGTAGCCCCTCACTATCTCTACGCGTCGCGGTCGGACTTCGCGAGTGGGTCATTGACCTCACTGTAGGTTTTGTAGAGTTCGGGGAATCATCTGCAGCCACTGCAGGGTTAACGCTAAGATTCGTGCTCGAACGGTCACGCGCGGCCGCTAAAGGGTTAATCCCGGAACTGGTCTTAGAAAGATGGGATGTACTCACCTCTGCCAAGGATTCCTCCACTAACCTGACCTTCGTGATCAGCTGTTCAAGCCCGTCCACCGCGTCGCGAGTTACTCGCTTCCTTATCCTACGATCGAGTAACCCGTAAACTATATCTAATTGCATCACTTCCGTCACAACATACGGTAACTTTGCTAACAAAGCGCGCACTTTGCATATGAACACATCGGCCCGTTCATCACTTTGTTCGGCGGCGAAAATCTCGCGAAAGATTTTGTACGCGGGTCGCGGCACTCCGTACATTCCTCGAAGCCGCTGCAGCGCGTCGGTCCACGATGTCACCGATGACTTGACGCCTTGCCACCAGACGGCGGCCTCGCCGGTCAGCAACATCGGCAAACCTCGTAACGCGTGATCGTCGCTGACGTTGGTGCAGTCTCGGTAAATCTCGACGGCGTCGATGAATGCCTCGAGTTCGTCCGCTTTCTTGGATGCTCCGTCAAAGCGCGCCGTGCACTTCGCAAAGTTTCCAGAACTATGCGTCTCTGATCTGGACGGCGACGGTGTATAGTGCTCTCTGTTAGCAGCCAGCATGCTCTCAATCAGGGTTCGGTTTACTTCTATTTGGCTCCGGGTTATATTCGAAACCAACGACTGAAGCATCTCCTCCGACATGGTGACGTTTTGTGATGTTACCACGGTTCTGTTTACTTCGTCGGTGTCAGAACCGGAATCCTCGTCCCTTCCGATGCGTTTCTTCGGCGGCATGGTAAGACTGGACGGTGAAGGTAGGTATGTATCCTTACTGTGAAGTGGAGACGCGATCACTCGTCGCGCGCACAGTAGGTAGGTAGGTATTCGCTACGTAGCTACACGCTTTCGTCGTAGGTAGCTCGTCGAAGTAGGTAGGGACGTAACTACTCGGCCGGAGATAGGTAGGCAAGTAGGTAGATCTCTCTGTGAGGGAGGACGCGTTTAGAAGCCGCGTGCACAGAAGAATTGCCTGCTCGGTCGATTCGTCCGTTTACTTCTCTTCGGTTGACGAGAAATGGCGTACGTGCGAATAATGGACTCGCCCAAGTGTTCGGATTTTCTAGTTTTGCACTGTTTTGAAAGATATTTCCGTGATGTGAAATATAGGAGAAGATAGACACTATTGTGTTGTATATTTCACTGCACTTTTGGGAGTTTTTAGTCACTTTTCACAACTTTTCACTAAGTTCAATCGTGCCCGCGAGTTGGGCGTCACTGTAAGGGAATAGTTCTCCTCAGGGTCTTGTGTGTAAATAAGGTTCGAAACACGATTGATTAAGTATAATGAAGTATAATAAATAAAAAGGACACACGGAAATAGCAAAACAGGTACAAGTAAAAGGTAAAACAATATAAATCCGAAACAAATGAAAATCTCCGCGCGTCTCTCGCGCGGGGGTGGCGGGGAGTCTCTGTCTACTGAAAAACCAGTAGCGTTCGGAAACTCGGCAGAGGGAGCGTTCAGAGCAAATTAATAGGGACGCGTTCAAGCACGAAAATTAGGCTCCCGTTACACTACTTTTATAATTTTTTTTTAAATACATACATATTATACATAGATACACCCAGACCCGAGACAAATATCTGTAGATCATACAAACATTTGTCCCACGGCGTGGATCGAACCCACAACCTACTGCGTCGCAAGCGGAGCTTCGCCCACTGCGCAACAGAGGTAATCTAATAATCACAGAATAATCAAAGAATAGGTAACTTAGGTTTTATTCAAATTGTTTATTATGCGAGTAGTCTTAAATAGTATAATACTGGCTATTAATAAAATTGCTTCGAGCAAAGGCACGGGCTAACTACTACCATTTTTTCTTCATGATCGCACCTGTCATATTCATAAACTATTAAACAGACTCACGATAGTATCTAATCATTTTTATTATACTCGTTATAGTGATATTTATTATCAATCAATTGTAAACGGTGACTTTTCGCCACAGTTACCAAGTTTACCAATCACAAGTAAACTTTTCATTTTTGACTTCTGGCAACATTGAATATGGTGGACTTTATCGCACTGACATTGAGTTCAATTTGACATGCAAATATGACAGCTGCGTTCGGTGTTGCCTTGTAAGAAAATACTTTCAATAAATAATTGTGCGTGACTTGTGCAGATGTCTGTTATCTTTTTAAAAAGAAAGTGTGTATTGTAGTTTTATAGTGCAAAATTATTTTTTATAAGGTCATTGTTGATATACGACTGTTTAATAGCTGTATCGTATTCCAATGTTGGCATAGAATGCTACTTTCGAATTAAAATAAGTTTGCAATTAGTTCTCGATAGATTGTGCTCAGATTAACGAATTAAAGATAATTACAATAATTATACTCTCACAAAAAAAACTTTTTTTTTATAAAATACGTACACGTAACAGGGTCACGACTGTTTCCCCGAGGCGCGGTAGACATTCTCTCAGATCTTTTATATTCCAGATCCTTTGAAGATGTTTATGGGGGTAGTCAGAGGCATGTACAAATACATATTTGATATTGCCCACATCCAATAAACGAATTTAAATTGAATTGAATTCCAGAAGTTAGAATTCCATACGTGACAGAATGCAAGCCCATCGCCGCCTGGTTTCCTCACGATGTTTTCTTTCACCGTTCAGAGCTCGTGTGAAAGCGCATACAAATTTTACGAAACGCAAAATCAATTGATGCACGGCCGGGATTCGATCCCACGACATTCGGATTGAAAGTCGAGGTACAACCCCATTTGGCCAACACGGCTCTCTTTTATAAAATAAGTTAGCATTTATCATTTCATCACCTCACTCTGCCTGATGTTAAGCATAACATTGAGGTCTCAGTTGAAGCATGCCTACCTAGAATGAATCTAGGTATTAACTGGATTAGAAGACCCGAGGGTTCCACAATTAGAAAACAATTCAATCAAAAAAATTCAATTTCAAAACAAACATAAAATACAAAAAAACTAATTTAATAAATAATACATAATGCTGGACTTTTCACACTGCATCATCTAGCCCCAAAGTAAGCAGAGCTTGTGTTATGGGTATATGAGTGCTATACTACTAATATACTTTTTGTTTGCAAATACATACATATTATATTAAACACCCAGACCCGAGACAAATATCTGTAGATCATACAAACATTTGTCCCGCGGCGGGGCTCGAACCCGCAACCTTTTATAGGATCATACAATCTTAGGAACTTGGCTCAATTGCAAACGTTATCTATACATAAAGTACAATTCATATAAAATAATAACAGTCTAATACTCCCAACAAAACGATTAACTTTTGACTCGGACCGAAGTCGGGTCAGATCTATGAAAGTAAATCTTCAATTACGTATATTGTGCTAGTATGCCAAAGGTCACACAAGCAGAATGAACCATTAGATGTAACAATGAGGATTTGAGAAGAAAAATTACTACTACAGACCATTTTCTATCGGTGGGCCGAGTCTTGTTGAAGATAAAATCATACAGGGTTATTTGTAAAACACCGGTAACATCTCAGGGCTGTATTACTATCATCATAAATAACAACTTTTGTTCTACGACTTTTTCCAAAACAATACATTATTACCAAAACCGAACCTTCAAGATTTCGTTGTCCTCTGTCCTATCTAACAGATTTCGGCCCCCGCCGCCCCAACTCCGCTCCCCTCACTAGTGTACTAAGTATCGCTTTCTTTGCTTCACATTGACTTCGTTACATTTAGAGCGTTCGATTCAAATATTTTTATATAAAATCTGATGAATTAAAATAATGATGAATTTTTAAAGTTAGAACGAAAGTTTTTGTTTATGATGATAGTAATACAGTCCTTAGAGGTTATCGGTGTTTTACAAATAACCTTGTATAAAAATATATAACACAAAATAAAAAAATTATGTAGTTTATAAGTCTCCAAAAAATGTATACTAAAATGTGAAATAAGGCTTACATATAGGTTTAAAAAAAAACTCAACTATACGAGACTTTTACGTAGTTAAAGGTATGTAGACCATAGAGATTGAGTAGGCTTAGAAGGCAAACCATCTCAGCTTGATTTAACAAAATTACCATCATGATCCAATCCCATCCTAATTATTCCCATTAGAAACTTTACAAATACTGTTGATGGACTAGGTCCTAGTTCAGAGTTTGAAATACAATCTTCAATTACGAGCATAAATTGAGCCAATCTGGCAGAGGCAGGGCTAGTGAAATAAACCTGTACCACTTTGTCTGCGTACTGCATTAAACCCCGTTAAAGTACGGATGTGGTGCAACTTGGGAACTTTTGGCTCTGACATGCAACAAACACTAATATTCAAGAATTGGGTTCAACATATAAATTAAAAAATTATGAAAATCTCGAGAATTTCGATAAAGACTATACTTATAAATGATTGTTACTTCTTGTATAGCTTAGTCCATTTGAGCGTGTGACGTGATGTTCCTGCGCTGCAATTAGTCAACGTCTGTTCTCCTTGAAAATGTTATGCAACATGTCATAAAAATCAATAAAAGATACTTTTTGAAGTGAAAACTAAAATCGGCTTTGGAATTAAATTGATACGGTCAAACGTCTATTTACAACCCAAAAATGAAGCCTAGTTAGTTTGTGTAGTTTAAAATGAGTCTTTCATTTGAAACCTGCATACTTAAATAATAAAATAAATTGGATTTGACATCTTTACTTGATATTTTTTTAGCGGCAATCCTTGTCTAATACAGGGAGGTGTAGTGCCTGGTACATATTTTGGGATGGATTGAGCTTGCCCTGCTTAACCCTCCTCTCAGTTTGATCAGCCGTAGGTATCTAAAGAAATAGCAACGACAATACAATGTGGAGCTGACTAACAGTGGCTCTTACGACGATTTTACCATTAAACGGTCACGTCATGTCAATGCGCATATAAATTTTACGAAACATAATCCTTTGATGCCCAGATTCCAATAATCATCGCATTGAAAGTTAAGAGTCCATCAAGGTTTACTTAGACCTATATACAGCGTCTGGAGTTGACTCCACCTTATTCCATCTTAAACAATATCCCAGGCACTATGGGCTTAGGTTGATCTATGCCCATAGTGCCTGGGATATTGTTATGGAATAAGCTCTATATGGCTTTTAACTAATAATTCGCTTATTCCTGTGCCTTGGATACGCCACAAAGAGCAACAGAGCGAGTACGCACGTCCGAAACGCCCGCGGCCGATCCGACCGGACCCAACCCCACCTGCTATTATAATGAACTATTGTAATTACGCCGTGTACAATGCATCGAACACTATACCTACTTGCAGACATATTAACCTGAGGAACTACAATATGTACATAAAATTACAAAATACAATAGAATCAGTCAAGCTATCTAAGGATCGTCGTAAAAACGATCTATAGATAGCTCAACTGATCCAGGTCACTGCCAGTCGGAAGCGTGCCCAAACACTGGCGGCGTTGCCACGCTGAATGGCAATGCTGATTCTCTGTGCCAAAAATTCGCCAGCTCTTGAATCATGCGACGCTTCGACCAGACGCCCTGAAAGATTTTTGAAGATGCGATGGGCCCCGGAACCCCACGGACCCAGGGTCTCGACTCCAAATGGTTCAAATATATAAACCCGATCAAGATTTATATATTTGCGCCTTTTGAGATCCTCAGCCGAATCTGCCGCCGCGCCAGGCCTAACGGATGTCCCCGGTAGATGTGAAAGATATATTAAATATATAAAGATATATACCTGAGGATATTCTGGTAAAGTCTTTTAGCATTTTATTCATCCCATAGGCAAATGTCTATTTCATATCTCTCCAACGATCTGTTTAAAAATATTTATAAAGAAAAAATGTATAGGAGGAGGTAGTGGCCAGTGATAGAGTTTATAGGCAGCAAAATTCAACCGTCATTGTTTAGTACCTTTATAAATAGCCAGTAGCTATGGCTAACTTGAAATCCATTTCCAGTTATCATCCCGATTGAGCTCAACCAATCACATAACATGAAAATGACAAAACACTTAATTTTCGTATTGTGTGATTGGTTGAGCTCAATTGGGATGATAACTAGGAATGGATTTATAGTTAGACCATAAGGCCCCATCATCATCATCATCATTTTTTTTACATTCATACATACATAAAATCACGCCTCTTTCCCAAAGGGGTAGGCAGAGACCACGGATCTCCCGTCGCTACGATCCTGACACACAACTTTCGCCTCATTCACTCTCATTACATTCTTTATACATGCTCGTCGGTTTTTTTATAGTAGTTTCTGAAGGAGGGACTCGCAGTCACTGTTAGTTCCCTTTGAAAGTTTAAAAGGCCACGCAGCTTTTTGCAACCCATTTCTAATTCTTCTAAGTTTCGTCAGCAGGTTAAAAAACTGACTACGTTTTCAATGCTGACTGTATCCAGCGGCTTTCCCACAAAGTTACGAGTCTGCAACTTTAATGTCGTTCTCGGACAAATAAGGCGTAATGCCCATAAAACATAGGAACTAAATTACACTTGCTTGCAAAATGCTAGCAATGATAAATCCTTATAAGGTACCGGCGCATAACGTAGGTCGAGATGTTTCACTCAAACTCAGCTAAAAAAGTAAGTAAGTTCGTATGAGTCAGTGGCCAACTCTGGTGACGGAGTTTTTAGGCCGCCTTAAGGCCTCCGTCATGGCTTAACGACTTAAATAGCCGGGACCGACAATTTAACGTGCCCTCCGAAGCACGGAAGCGCTCAGATGAAAATGCCACTGGCTGTCACCCATCCACTTACAGACCGTTTCGAACGTTGCTTAACTTCGACGATCTATCAAGAACGACTAAGCAAGCACGACCACGAGCGCTTCAATTCAGCTTAAAATTACACTTATAAGCATAGTGGTTTTCCGTGTTGGTCTAATGGGGCTGTGCCTCGACTTTCAATCTGAAGGTCGTGGGTTCGAATCCCGGCCGTGCATCAATGTATATTTCGTTTCGTAAAATTAAACGCGCTCTTAACGGTGAAGAAAAACATCGTGAGGAAACCCGCAGCTTAGTCAGCTCCACACGTATTGACGTCGTCTTTCCTGTGGACCAGGCCGATTAAGCTGAGAGGATGGTTTAGGTGCTGGGCAAGCCTATTCCATCTCAAACAATGTCCCAGGCACTACAGCGTCCCATGTGTAGGCAAAGGTTGCCTCCTGACGCTGTTTAAATCATCTAGTATAGAAGTAAAGGTCGACTCTTGACCACGAAACTTACATAGGCAAAGAATGAGGTCTACGATAGAGCGAGCCTACCAAGGTGCCTATCACTTATAGGAATGAAGTCTGTACTATGTGAAACATGAGCGGAGAGCCCCTGAAGACCATAACTAGCCCTCAATAGGTGCTCAGCATTGTTATATGGAATTGCTACCGCACTGGGCTCTTTCGACTCACGCCCTTGAACGGAAGCAGAATAAAACTCTAGCTAAATGCCCAGAAAGGCAGATGGCAAGATTCAAATGAGATTATCAAAAAAATCACTCAAATATGGTGTTCTTCCTGACATAATCGTCAAAAATTTTGACTTGACGGTCGCCGTGATGCCGCTCAACCAATATTGATCGAGAGAAAATATCGTGATTCAAAGTTCGAATAAAAAAAAAAATCGAAATCTATACTAATTTTAATGAGTAAATTATTTTTAACTAAAGAGACTGACGTCTTCATAATTTATTTACCTTCTATGTAGTAAGCCATCGTGGTCATCTCTTTAGTATCCCAAAAACTGAACTGCTTCTTATTTTTTTTATATAACTAAGTGAAACTTAAAATCAATAACATAGAGCTCAATTTCCATTGCGATCCAATTGAAAGTGAGCAAAGCTGAGAGCATTGTATTGCACTGTAATCCAAAGGAAAGTGGTGTATACATTAATTTGATTCGAAGTATACGGTATGTGTGAAAAGTGAAAATCGGCACGAGAAACGTGAATGCACTTATATGATACCTAGTTGTTGTAAATTATGATATGGTAGGGTAATTTAGGGTCATTGTATGACAGACAAAAGCCAACTCAAGACAGTATTGAATCACTGAACCCCGGTTCACACAAAACATGTATTTAACGTGACCGGATAAACTTTTCGTCGCTTGTTCACAGCTTAAGCAAATTTACAAACAAATACAAATAAATTTATTTACCAAAAGAAATTGTTGTGTAGAATTGTATATTTATTTTTAGGTTTAGTAAATCCTATTGATAAATTTGAATTATTTTGTAATTTGGGCTTGGTCATTTTACCTATTTATTTACTTTATTCTATACTTCTGAAATAGAATAGAAATAGAAAAGGTTTATTACGTTCACAAAGGTCTCATTTTATAAAACATGGTTGAAGTCTCCTTTTAAGTACTTCTGAGTGTCTCCTATCATTTGCATGCCATACACTGAGATACGAATCGTTTAGGCAGCAGATAATACGCATTTTAAGCTCTTAAACTCAGAAGTTAGCTCTTCTCTCCAGACCCAATCTCCAAAAAGAAATTATAGGAGATGGAGAATTTGGACTCGACACGTTTCCGTGCACTTTCCGAGTGGACGCAGGCCAGGAAAGACGTTTCTAAACTTGAAGAGGACTTGAAAAGAAAAAGAGAGAAGATTAAAGAATTAGAGAGAAATCACGCGTTCCTGGGGAACAGCAAGGGGTTAGTAAAGAATATGCATTATGAAATACATTGCCATCAAAAAGTCTATGAATAATAATGAAATATATGGAAAATAAGGTATGCACTTGTCTGCGGGTTGGTTCACAGACGTGAGATACGACACCGTAACTCCTTCTAATACAGGGTTGTTAACATTTTAAATATGAGGCAAAGCGCAGTTGATATAGATTTGGGGAATATGGATAGGCAAATTTATTAAAACCGAATTTTAATAATTTCATTACATGATTTTTTTTCCTGTCTTTACCCCACTTATGTAATTATGGGGTTAGTTCAATATTGTTTCCTTTTCCATATATTTATATGCATTGAACTAGAAAACCAAAGTAAAGATGGATGAATTTTATGAATAATGGGAATGGAAGTGGAAGAAGAATTCAATAAAATTACTATTAGACCCCTCGTAGACTACAGACTTTCTATCGGCCGATAGTTGAGATGGAATATACTTCGGCTCGATATGAGTATAACCCGTCTGCGAGGGGTCTTAGAGGGAAATAGCTATGTAAAGAAGGATACAATATGTTTCGGCAAATTCCACATAATGTAAATGGGCCGGAATGATAGTTACGTCTTAAATTGGTCTTAAAAACCTTCAAGTCGTGAGCCTGATTTAAGTCTTATCCAGTTTTGGTGGAGTCGAGTGTAAGCAATCAAAAACCATATCGAGCGACCTCATAACTTCTAAGGGATATAAATTTTTACAAGACGCTAAAAGCAGCTAAAGCCTGTATAAATCGCTATAAGACGTTTATGCAGTAGCGAAAATGTGCAATAAATCCTTAGTATTTTATGATTTTTGCATATCGGAAACAATAAACTTTAGTCCGTGATCCAAAATATATGTTTGTGTGTCCGGTTGGATGTGGTATCGTTTTTTTAAATCAAGTTTTATCGACAAAGTTGCACGCGCGATCACGCGGCGGAGCAAACTCAGTACGGGGCAAGTTCAGAATTTTTATAAATGCTTAATTTACATTAAATCACGCCTCTTATTAGTAGGGGAAGAAATCACAGATTTAACTCGCTGCATGACACACAGATTTTGTCTTTTTCCCTTTCATTACACTTTCATACGCCTCAGTTCAGGGTATGTTTTTTTTGTTAAGTGTACAACGGTAACATTATAACTTTACATTTATCACGACTTCAACCGAGCTACGCGAGAAAAACCGCGTGCAGAGTGTGTTACTCACATAAACCTTTTATATCTAAAATGGCTGCTTAGTCTTTTGCAATCATTTTTCATGGACATGCAAGTACCCAAGATAAAAACATAAAAACCTTCGTAAAATGTATTATTCTCATAGATTCAGTAAAACCTAGAATTTGCAAGCGCTACAGATTCTATTAGAGTCTATGGCAAAAGCAGAGGGAGGCCTATGAAGACAGGCTGCGGATAATGATGATGAAAGATTCTACCTACATAAAATCACGCTTCTTTCCCATGCAGAGACCATGGATTTTCACTTGCTTCATTTCTTATTTTGCCCTATTCGTTGTCAATAAATACTCCATTTTTTTCTAAGTGAGGGACATCCAACAAAAATAACTTGTTTATCTAAGGGTCGATTCACATCTGACGGAAGATCCGTCGCGGATTATCGGTCGCGGAACGCCAGAACTGACAAATGTATAGAAAAACACTCGACCGTTCACACTCGACGGATGATACGTTAGTCCGTCGAGTGTGAACGGTCGAGTGTTTTTCTATACATTTGTCAGTTCTGGTGTTCCGCGACCGATAATCCGCGACGGATCTTCCGTCAGATGTGAATCGACCCTAATAATTCAAAATTTGTCAGTTTTTATCGTACCTAGATAAAAACTGTCAAATTTTGATGTATTTTTCCATCAAAGCTCAAAAGCTAAACAAATATCCCTTTTAGTAATAAAATAATCGATACATGCAAAAACTAATGGAATCACTCAATCGAACTAATGTACCGGTGGATAGTATGGTGATTTATAACTCCTCGAATAAGAAAAATGACTATAAAATACATTGTGCTTTTCTTCATCCGATACGATTTATAATTTACGAATTTTCGTTGCAAAATTTGGACGTACTCGTCTACTCAAGAGACGAGATGGAATGGATTACAAAATATAACAACCTAGATTTAAAACAATTTATCGGATGTATTCTGATGTCTGTACTGTAACTGTAACTGTCACGTATGGAAACCTTCTTAAAGTGTGGTCTATGTTCTTAGTACTTGATCTTAGCTTAGGCTACCTTCTTCGACAGTTATCTCCAGAACATTGAGCTAGGATTCTATCGAATGTCCACGCCAAAACTCGGCGCTCGCTACGCAGTGCGCCGAGTTTTTGTTTTTGCGTACAAGCGACATTGAACACTTATACAAGTGAGATAACGTCTACATTCGAGCAAGTGTCATCAGAGCACGGTGCTCGGACATTTTTTGAGTGAGATTGTGATTCTTTAGTACCTATCATAACTTAATGCGGAAAACCGAAAAGCCGCCTCAGAAAATACAGTAGATTTTTTTTGTTGTTTAAATTTAAATCTTGAAATATAATATTCTTGCCACAAAAACGTCCGCTCTTTAGCAGATTATGAAGCAGTGGCTTTGCCTGATTTAGATTTATGTTCGGCGCGTAATGAACTATCTCTAATGTATCTTACCGAGAGGGAATAAGGCTTTATATTGATTGATTGTTTTGCATTAATATCAATTTTTGGGAAGTGATTTTGAGTGATTAAATGGTTGATCCCTAAAATATTAGCGTCTTACGGAATATTTAGGACAAGATTGTTCAAGAAATTATTTTACACAGAAAGTAACGAAACTGAAGAAATATCTATTATGGTCATGCCTTTTTACTATTATTAAGGTGGTCGTGATAACAGACTAATCTATGCATAATTTGTATGTATTTACAAACAAAAAGTATTTAAGTAGTCTAACAGTTATCTGGTTCCCATAGTACAAGCTTTTCTTAATTTAGAGCTGCGTGAAGTGTCCAGCATAATTTATTTATATTTATAATCTTACGGCCGCTCTACACATTCGCCGACCTATTATTTCGATAGAAGATGACAGGCGAATACAGGCGACGAGGCCCTCTACACATTCGTCGACATTCACAGTCAAAGTCAAAAAGAATTTATTCAGTAAGACCGCTGGGATCACTTAGAATAATCTTAGAACTAATTTTACTCCTGTTCTTTCGCGACCAATACCGTGAAGAATCAGGGCAACAAACACGGTTTGGGGGCTATCTTTCGTTTATGTGATGCATCATAAAACTAAAAATCAAGCTCCAGTGGGGAGCCAGTCAAAGAAAATTGAGGCTCCTCTTCGTCTATCTTGATGTAGAGGGCACATCAGCTTTACTTAATAAATGCTCTTTGACTTTGATTTGTTCATATAGTATCTCAAGCTAGTCAAGTTAGTAGTATCAAGCTACCCGTTACTAAAACCCAAGCTACCTTTGCTATAGAATACCCGAACACACGAGTACCTAAGCTATGATGAATGGTGGACGAGATAGATACGTACGAACTTTACAAAGTTAGATTACTTGAACTACTTACATAAGACATTTTGAAGCGAAAACTTCTATAGGCGCGTTTGGCAGTTTTGAGATGAGAAATAATTCTTGGATTTGCCTCGAAAAGGTAAAAAAAAGCAGTCACACGCGAGTCACGTGACTGCTTACCGACACCGGGTTGGAACTGTTTAAGTTTTCACTTCTTCCGGCACTCCTGGAGTTCTACTGATGTTTTTACGGGATGGTTTTAAGGGATGGTTTATGGCAGTGTGTTTGTAATCTGATGAGAAGTTTTGGATTTTAAGTTAGCCTAAAGTTAACTCAATTAAGAAGCGCTTTGTTGCTAATAAATAATAAAAACGGTTTCAGTTGAATTTAAAAAAAAACAATAGGTTCTCATTTTGACTAAATACTTTTTGAGATATTGTAGGTATATAAAGTAAATTAGGAAACTCATCATTGGCCTGCCCTTATCCCGCTCATGTGGGGTCGGCACAACATGTTCTCCTCTTCCACTCTCCCCTATCACTCGTCATCTCTGTATCAACTCCTTTCTTTTCCATATCTTCTTTCACACAATCCATTCATCTTTTCTTAGGTCTACCTCTACTCACATATCCATTCACATGTAAATTAGGAAACTAAATTTCATAAATAAAAGTAATACTTTATAATAAAACATAAATTTCCAGTACTCAAGTCAATATATCCAGCGATAATCTCCAGTTTTGTCCAAAGCCCCGAGTCACTGCTGCGTAACCCTGTGTTAATCTATCATAATATATTGTATCTCATACAATCTGCTAGGCTGGGGCCGTTTTGTACTCCTCCTCTTCACAATGAAGATAGTTCTTGTAGGTGAGTTACGATGGTAAAAGGGAATTGAATTTCACTACTATTTATACTAGAAGGAGAGGTAGGCTGAGATTTTTTTTTTTTTTTATGATGAATGTGTCGGCTCTTGACTTCGAAACTTGACGGCAAGAATGAGGTCTACGATGGAGCGAGCCTACCCAGAAGGTGCCTATTAACTGTCTTCTTAAAAACAACAGGGTCGTAGCTCAGCGGAAATACAGACGCGGGAAGCTGATTCCACATTTTTGCAGTGCGCATAATAAAATAACTTTGAAAGCGCTTAGTTCTAATAAGTGGAATATCAAACAGGTGTGGATGATAGTGAGCTGTGTGTCTGAAGTCCCTGTAATAGAACGGCGAAGGACGGAGATGGATGGATTGTGTGAAAGCTGACGGCTGTGGAAAAGGAATACCATGATGTGCCGACCTCATATAAAGTCCCCACCTCACCTGGTTGGTATTCCACTTACTATAAGCGCTTTCAAAGTTCTTTTATTATGCGCACTGCAAAAATTTGGAATCAGCTTCCTCTGTATTTCCGTTGAGCTACGACTCTGTTGATTTCAAGAAGAGAGTTAATAGGCACCTTCTGGGTAGGCTCGCTCCATCGTACACCTCATTATTGCCTATGTAAGTTTCGAGGTCAAGAGCCGACCCATTCATCATAAAAAAAGTTAAGCAACGCTCTGTGCAGTCACAAAGTGGGTGACCGCTTATGGCATTATGAACTGAGCTCTTTCGTGCATAGTCGTTAAGGCGCAATGGATGCCAACACCTTCACTAGAGTTGACCACTCATACGAACTGACTGACTGACAAGCTGAACCTACTCCACGGTGTTTTCTAAAACTTTTATATTCTGGGATAAAACACCTATAATAGATAATTTATACAGCGTCAGGAGGCAACCTAAGGCTTTACTGAACGGGACGCAGTAGTGCCTGGGATTGTTTGAGATGGAATAAGCTTGCCCATCACCTAAACCATCCTCTCAGCTTAATTAGCAGGAAATACGACGTCAATACGTGTGGAGCTGACTAAGTTGCGGGTTGCCTCACGATTTTTTCCTTCACTGTTACGAGCTCGTGTTATAGTGCGTATAAATTTTATGAAACGAAAAATCTATTGATGTACTCACTTCGGATTGAAAGTCGAGCCACAACCCTATTTGGCCAATACCGTTAAAGGATAAAAATAGACCTATATTATGCTTTATTAAAAAAAAATACTCTATTTTCCCGTAGAGAGAAAATTGTAAGCAAACCGGTATAAATAAATACACATCCAAATATCACCTGCGTGTGTGTTCCTGTATTATGGATATTCGTTTCAATAGAAAATATCCATAAACTACTCACTACTGTGTATCAAAATTGAAAAATGACTCGACGAAGCGAAATAGCAAGAAATAATAAGATTCCTGGGTAAAGCTAACCAGTCGTGACTTGGAGCTTTCGCCGTGCTAGTGATGGGAATTAAAGCGTTTGTCGACGAAAATTGTAATTCCAATTCAAAATAGAACCACTGTATTTTCCAAGCCACGGTAGATACTGTCTTAGAGCAAGTCAGTCAAGATCATTTGAAGAATTCCATGGAAGTGAGTAGCATGTTTATGTCCAAACACATAATTTGGGACAGAAGTAAAAATTCAATATGTTGCGAGCCCATCGTTACCTTATTGTACCAACTGAGCGCTCCTATGTTTGGGTCATCTAATCAAATATGACGACGGAGGCCTTCAGGCTGTTTATATACTCCGTCACTAGTTTACCCATTATGATACGGGTAAAATATGAAAGTTTTCAACTTATTGAAAATTGTGACACGATAAAATCATTTCAAACGAGTTTATCGACAAAATCTTGGGCAACACTAAACGCCTCAGGCGATCAAATCGTATCCATACATTAAGAACATTCATAGCTCGTAGAGGGCCTGTCGCTTAATGCAATTCATTGTACAAGGATCCTTGCTACAACCAGACTAAGTAGACCTTCCCCACCCGCCTACGCGCCTCAAAATACACGAGCAGGCGGAAGAAATACTTGCAACGTAATGGTTCAGCTTACGTTGAACGTAAGGACCGCTTGCATACACTTCAGCCATTATACCATGAGCTTCTCCACCCCCCTCGTTTGTACCAAAATCAAGTTTTCGAATGCAGCGCTCTTTAAAAGCTAAAGCTCCAGGGATTTTGGCCAGCGTCAGTCAGATGAAGCTTGTATTCTGTCTCGATTTACAAACTAAAAGGATTGGTAGTGAAATTTTAATTTTAAGCAATATTTGGTAAAATATTTAATGCATTTATTTTCAAGTGAATGTTTGTATTTGACAGTCCAGTAAATTATTTAATTAACGTACAAATAAAAGGCAAACTGGATATAATAAGTTATTTTACTGCCTTTGACAAAACAGTAATTGAATACCAACATGATAAACAGTTGAATTCCGTTGGTTAGTATTTCAATGATTGATTACTTGAACTACGAGTATATGAATCGTGATCATTTTAACTTGATCACGATTCAAGTTACCTGGATCGTAATCCTATTTATAGAAACCAATTTGAGTAAGAGTTACTACTCTATCTAGTGATGAACTAACTTTTACAGCTTTGACATCAACATAAAAATGTCTTACTTTTTACGCCGTAATTCCATCATTGATTGACATTACATATAAAAAGCTTTTCCATTTACAATCGATTCTAGATCCTGCACTATAAAGATTAGAGTTGAAATTTCTTAAACTGCTATCCCCATTTACTTACCATTAACTAGGCGTTTCGTATGTAGTCATAAAATGCGCTGTTTTCATAAAACTATTTTGAACCAGCTTATCATTTCTGCTCTAAATTTTTGACAAACTTTATGTCCTTTGTAATAAAGTTCAAAATGTTTTGCAGTTCTCGTTTCTAAAGGGGAGAGATTGTTTGGCTGTATTGAACTTCGTCAAAAAGATTTATGCGGTATTATGGAACAAATTATGTCTATTTTTTATTGAACGTAGATTTTATTGATTTGCTGAGTGATCGGACGGTGCACGAGTTGGATATTTTCTTATTTATGAGTCATAACTTGGGCTAAAGTGTGATTTTATTTTTAGTACGCATATATTTATTTTGTGGTTTGTTGCTTTGAGTCCCTTTTATATGTTTTTTTAGTTTCTTCTGTTATGAAAAAGAAACTTCCTCTTCGAGTTATTGCCGATTCCTCCCTTCGTAATCTATTTTTTTATTTATTAGTGACTGCAATAAACTTTTATTATGATTCATATTTTTTTTCACCTTTGTAGCAGTTGTCTTAGCAATGTTGTGATCTCTTAAAAAACTAGGTGACTACTCCTATTTCTCCGCCACCCTACCGTGAAGCACACGTTTTAAAGCCTAGCTTTTGGTAAATCTTCCTCTTAGTAATTAAATCTAAGTAGCCAAGCTTAAGTGGGATGCATATCAAACAAGGTGAGGTCTTAAATTCTCAAAGGTTCAAACCAAACCCAAATTTTGCATGAAGCCAAAAACATTTGTGTGGGCTATTGATTCTGTGTACAATAGAGGGTCCGGCATCATATTTCGTGGATTTATGCGTGCCGGTCGCAGGTCGATAGATATCTTATTTTAGATCAGCTGAATGCGGTCATTGCGGACGGGTTACAGTCAGAAAATAAATCTTACCTAAAATATATAGCCGACAAAGATAAACTAAGTTCTTACTATACTTTAATCTACCTACGTAACATAAAAATAGAGAGAGAAGAGGAGAACTTTATAAACCATCATGATTATAACACTTTTAAACTAAAAATATTAATATTCATAGTAAATATCGACGACCTCTGTAGCGCAGTGGGCGAAGGTCCGCTTGCGACGCAGAAGGTTGTGGGTTGGATCCCCGCGGCAGGACAAATGTTTGTATGAACTACAAGTATTTGTCTAGGGCCTGGGTGTTTTCTATGTATAATAATATAATATTTACAAACAAAAAGTATATAAGTAGTATATCAGGCATGTAGTACCCATAACACAAGCTTTGCTTTGGGGCTAGATGATGCTGTGTGAAAAGTCCAGCATTCTTTATTTATTTTATTTATCCACTAGCTGTCCGTTGCGGTGCTTCCCGCGGTCCCTTGAGAAAACTTCACTTTCCCGGGATAAAATATTACCTATGTTCAGGGATAATGTAGGATTCTAATGGTGAAAGAATTTTTCAAATCGGTCCAGTAGTTTCAGGGCCTACTCCAACAAATCTTTCCTCTTTATAATATTAGTGTAGATAAATTATCCTTTATCAAAAACTTTTGCATATCTAATAATTAGTAGAATATTTTCAAAGAGACTTCAATTGAAGATTGCTGAGTGCTCCTTCTCAACAAAGACAAAAAGTTGAATTCCTTTGTTTTTTTGCAGTCGCTACTATCCATCCCATGTTGAGCACACTTATCCAGAAGGTATGCCATAATATGAGTTTTTGCAAAAACCGCTTAGCAACAGTCACTCGGGGTGTTACCACAGTGTTACTAAGCTACCAGTCGATGGTAAGTCCTCATTTATACCAATATAAACTAGCTTTGTCTAGGCTTCGTTCAGATATCTGATTATTTGGATGACAAAAAGCTTGGAACTAAATATGCTCCAACTCCATGGATCCATGGATCACCTAAAAGAATGCTAGGCCCCAAACCGTGTTTGTTGCCCTGATTCTTCACGGTATTGATCGCCAAACAACAGGAGTAAAATTAGTTTTAAGACTATTCTAAGTGATCCCAGCGGTCCCACTGAATAAATGCTTTTTGACTTAGACTTTGACTTACGTTCCAAATTATCTGCAACACGCTTGCGGCTTTACTCACGTGGTCCGAACGTTTTTACCCTTTTCACTTGTTTTTTCCCCTTAGGGGTAATTGTCAAAATTTATTTTTAGTGCTCCCCTACATTTTACGTGAAACATACCCTCCAAGTTTCATGTTTCTAGGACTTATGACTGTAGGTTGTCATAGTCACCAAAGCTTTGCAAACAATAATGTTTGTACGGGACAAATTTTGCCCAGTCCGTGTGAATCGAATTATCTTACGTCTCAAGTGACCCTTCGTTTGAATTAGTAGTTGAGTCAGTTGATAC
The DNA here is from genome assembly GCA_963565295.1 of Epirrhoe alternata. Classification (NCBI taxonomy): domain Eukaryota; kingdom Metazoa; phylum Arthropoda; class Insecta; order Lepidoptera; family Geometridae; genus Epirrhoe; species Epirrhoe alternata. Next base: position 11,229,622 of record OY751392.1, read on the forward strand.
ACAATACTATTCAACTCCTTAGAGTTAAAGACGTGGGTACCTTGTACCCACGTTTTTTTTCAAATACGTAATCAATTGAACCTCGTGTCAAAATCGTGATCTACTTATCGGCGATCACATCTATCGATTTGAAAGAATCGATTCAAAATCGTTCGACCTTGATATCAATGATCGAGTTGAAGATTCTGGCCGTAGATTAATGATGGAGATTATAATGCTATGGAAGTTGAATAGTCTATTTGAAAACGTATGTACTGTGTAAATTATATCGGAATTAAAAAAAATATTCATTACTAAATGCGCCACATACTAATGCCATATAAAATTGGGTGACTGTTGGTAGTAATCATATTAGTGCTTGCGTTCTTGAGGGCACGTAAATAAAGATCTGGAATTTTTTACTATATTTTTTTTTTTTTAAATGGCCTAACAGTGTTGTTCTGATTCTTAAAAACATCCAATAGACTTTGCGTCTTACCATAGAACGTGACATAAAGTTATTCCACCGAATAAATCAAGAATAACCATACATTTTGACAGTTTACACTGCGGAATAACTTTATGTCACGTTCTATGGTAAGACGCATAGAGTCATCCATCTCTTAAGACGATCTATACAATAAATGCCTATTGACTTATGAACTGACCTGTTAGCCAATGGTTTCACTTTAATGACTATCAGAAAGTCATTTAATCGTATTTGAATTGTCAGTATGACTTTACATCGTTAATCATGAATAAGCAGATTGTCAAAATTGTCTTCAATTTGTAGATGCCTAAGTTCAATAAGTTTTAGCTATGTCACTAAAGGTTGGTGGCACTGTTTAGCCGAGCCAAACGCGCCGTGTCAATTCAATAGAGAAAATGTTGCTGACGTCAGAAACGAGCCGCATTTTGACGTCATCAGCATTTTTTGTATAGAAAAATTATTGCGGCGCGTACACCGCGGACAAGTGTGCGATCAGCTTTAAGATCTGCATTCAAGATTTAAAGACAAATCAACCAAAAGGTTGAGGATAAAGTGTTGATGAAATGATGATGAATGATAAATAAATAATGCTGGACAATTCACACAGCATCATCTAGCCCCAAACTAAGCAAAGCTTGTACAATGACAACCAGATACCTGATATACTACTTATATACATTTTGTTTGTAAATACATACATATTATAATAACACCCAGACCCGAGATAAATATTTGCAGATCATACAAACATTTATCCCGCGGCGGGGATCGAACCCGAAACCTGGGTCCCAAGCGGGCTTTCACCCACTGCGCCACAGAGGTCGTCTGAGGTCGAATGATGATAAAATACACTTAATGACCATTTCCTTCCTGTAGATAAAGGTTATAAAAGATGACGGTTTAGGTTCTGGGCAAGATGTTCTATCTCAAAATCCATATTAGTGTAAATAAAGTGAGGTTAACACGATACCTTGCTTAAACTCAACTTAGTAAGAGCTTCTTTTGTGGCAAGAGGCAATGGTATGCCAGAATGGCATTGTGTGAACGGCGTTTAGGAGATGCTTTCTGACACTGTACCTATTATATAATTTAAAGTGCATTTACACGATTTTTGGCTCTATTTTTGAAGAATGTAATGAGAGTGAATGAGGCGAAAGTTGTGTGTCAGGATCGTAGCGAGTGGAGATCCGTGGTCTCTGCCTACCCCTTTGGGAAAGAGGCGTGATTTTATGTATGTATTTTCTAAGACAATTCCATTTAGCTGCCGAGCGAGAGTAGCGAGTGTCTTTTAGCATCCGATGACAAGTTAAAATTGCAGTGCGTTACTATCTCTTGCGTTATCTTATTTCTCACATGCGAATACGCCTAAGTTTTTATCGCCTGTATACAAAGCACTTATATATAATTAGGTACATACCTCTACGATTCCGATGCTACTGAATTGCTGATAACGAGATTAGATAGCTTTGAGATGTCACTCTTAATTTAGAAGATAGCTTGAAGCTTGAATCAATTGCATGCCGATTGATTTTTGCATTGAAACAGACTCAGGGCTAGTAGGCGCCATCTTTGTGTTTTGAGGCCTCCGTTGCCATGTCTCAAATTAATAAGATATACATGTACGGTCAGCGTCACCAACTGGTAACCCAGGGGGCTTACCAGTTGGTGACGCTGACTGAGTCTACTTATTAGTAAAATCAGAAATCCGAGGCGTTTAAATCTTCAGGAAATCGTATGGGTTCCCACGATACAGACTCTGTCTAGTGTGGGTACCACAGGCAAGCTTACTGTGCTACCAACATTTAGCTAAGCTTAATTAAAACATTATATTTTACATTTTTAAGCTCTGTCTGTTGTATCTGTGTTGTGTTTTTTTGCTAAGGAAATAAATTATTTTTCATTTTTTTTTCGCTAAATATGTTTAGAATCATGGTGTGATTGCAACCCCTCAGTTTTCGGTAGCAGTCTTTTTACACCCTATATATATATGTATATACTGCTAAGCAAAATCTTCCTATCCTTTCCCTCTTAGTCCCAGCTAATACCAGAAATAGTTGAAAACGAAAACAAATATTTCGCTTCCCATAATATGAACCTTATTAACTATACAATATCAATACAGATACAATCTCAGCAACATCATTAAGTTATTAAGTAAAGGTCATATTGTCAAATTATCTGTGGCTTTGATCAAATAGTCTAATCTTGGAGAGCCAAAGTTCACCGCATTAAAGCCAAGTTCGGATTAGGCTTGTATTTTAGTCGAGTAGCAAGTAATGTAGTACTGAAACGTGTGAACACCAAAAATTTAGTCGAGTAGGTAAGTGAGTAATTTTATCGGGCAAGTAGCACCTCCCACGTGGACGCGTCCATGCTACTGGCTCACTAGCTAAACAAGTCTGAACCTGTCGATTTTAGTCGAGCTCATTAGTACTTTTGACGTATGCCTGACATATTGAATTTGTTTTGTTTTAGGCTGTGCAAGTAAGAACAATTATGAAATAAATAAAAAAACGTAAACAGGGTCACGACTGTATCCCCAAGGCGCGGTAGACATTTTCTCAGATCTTTATATTCCAGATCCTTTGAAGATGTCTAAAGGGGTAGTCAGAGGCATGTACAAATACATATTTGATACATGCCCACATCTTGCAGAAGTTAGTATTCCATACGTGGCAGGTTGCAAGCCCATCGCCGCCTGTAAATAAATAAAAAAGTAGAATGAAATAACTAATGGATAAATTGGAGTAGTGAGAATTTACGAGAAGGTAAGTTAAAACTGAGTAGGTAGTTACATAAACGACTATTGATAAGCAATTTGATATTTAAATTAAAAGCAGAGGAATTTGTCATTCTATGAGTATCCTCAATCTAAAGAACATAGGCAATATTAAGTTCAAAAGCATTCATTAATTTAATTTAAAGTAAGTAGTCCTAGGAAAAATGTGATTCTACTATTCATATTGTAGAACCATGGTTACTTTAACCGCTGGTTAGTGTTGATGGACATAAGCTCAAGAAAATGATTATGTTGCCAGGTTGCCACACAGCAAGATCACTGATAGGACTTAATGACTTGCTCTAGTTTTTAACTGAGCATCATTTATTTTAGCAAATTACTTTAAGTAATTTATACAATGTAACGCTTCAGGCTATAAAGAACCATTTTCAGAAGATGACTTGACCTTTGATCCGAAGAATCGAAAACTCGTCATAATAAATTGATTAGAGATTTTTTTTTGTCTTGTATAGTAAAGGGACCGAATTTTAACTACAAAATACAGTATGTTTTGAAGAGTTTGTTTCATAAGTAATTACAGATATAACAGAATAATACGATAAATTATGCACTTGAAGTCGAAAGTCGCCCATTGGCATTATTTTGAAAAGAATTGACAAGAAAATCGGAGCATTCCACAATGCCTCAATTTGGTATTCCTTTCAGCAAAATAAATCATAGGCTGTTGAAATTTTTGTGGAATTTTAAACAGGTCTCGAAGCACAAGTTTATCATATTTAATATACTTTTTAAATTTTATAACGGGCCTTAATCGCGTAGGTATAACATTTGTTTATTTGTTTTTTTTTGTTATAAAATTTAAAATGTCTTCGAGTCGCGAAAGTTTAAAATGTGTATTAATATACTTTGTTTGCAAAACCTACAAGCATGTTTTGTGATGAAGTTTTGCTCTCTCTGCGTAGCCACAAAAGTAAGTAAGTTCGTATGAGTCAGTGGCCAACTCTGCTGACGGAGTTTTTAGGCCGCCTTAAAGCCTCCGTCATAGCTTAACGACTTAAATAGCCGGGACCGACAGTTTAACGTGCCCTCCGAAGCACGGACCCATCCACTTACAGACCGTTTCGAACGTTGCTTAACTTCGACGATCTATCAAGAACGACTAAACAAGCACGACCACGAGTGCTTTGGCGTAGTCACAGAAAATGGGTGACATCTAGTGGCAATAACAGTTTCCGTGCTTCAGAGGGCACGTTAATTGTCAGTCAGTATTTAGTTGTTAAGCCATGACGAAACCCAAATATAGTCATAATACTTCGTCATCTGACCATAAACCTGATCGCACACTTATCCGCGCCGTACGCGCCGCAGTCATTTTTCTGAATGATGATGACGTCAGAAAATGCGGCTCGCTTCTGACGTCAGCAGCATTTTCTCTATTGAATGGACAGTTCAGCGCGTTCGGCTCGGCTGGACTGTGCGACCACCCTAAGACAGAAACCTAAATAAGATTGTGGGTTGACAAACTGAACCTTGACAAAGCTTGTTTTTTTATGATGAATGGGTCGGCTCTTGACCTCGAAACTTACACAGGCAAGAATGAGGTCTACGATGGAGCGAGCCTACCCAGAAGGTGCCTATTAACTCTCTTCTTGAAAACAACAGAGTAGCTCAGCGGAAATACAGACGCTGGAAGCTGATTCCAAATGCAGTGCGCATAATAAAAGAACTTTGAAAGCGCTTAGTTCTAATAAGTGGAATATCAACCAGGTGAGGATGATAATCAGCTGTGCGTCTGAAGTCCCTGTAAAAGAACGGCGAAGGCGGAATAAGGCCGTGTAGCTCCTGGGCACACTCACCCTAGTCCAATCTGTAGAAGACCGACAAACTCGCTACCTCACGACGAACCAACTTGTTTTGTGAAACCAGTGCTAACTCCCAGGCCGTACGGGAATCCAGTAAAAAATGTTAAATTTGCATGAATTACGTAATTTATACGTCGGCCGTTCCCATTGTCATTCCAAACCTGTACATTCCTTGCAATAACGAGGTGTTTTGTTAAGATATAAAATAACCCTCAAGCCGGCCCTTTTCTGAGGAAGTATTGACATTTTTGGAATTTGCTTTTGGCCGTAAAATTGCCTTCTATTTGCAAAAGGATCTTGTGTTTTCTTCCGAACTTTGGACGTGTCAAGGAAATTTTTGAGAGTGCCTTTGACTGGTCCTTATTACGCTTTTTTAAAGAACGTATCTACTTCCATTTTGAAATTTCATTTGAACCTGTCTTTTGACTATCCCTATATTGTAATTCGTTTATACAGGAGGTAATAGAAATATCAAACAATGTCGCCAGTATTTTGGGCACGCTTCCGACTGACACCTGGACCTGGATCAGTTGAGCTATCCATAGATCGTTTTTACGACGATCCTTAGATAGCTTGAATGATTCTATTGTATATAGTAAATTTATATATATTGTAGTAGCTTAGTTTCTGTAAATAAATGATCGTTTGATATAGAAATATAATAATATATTTTTCACACCCGGTACCATCTAAAACCATACATTTTTTCGTCTCACATTCTTAACAGAAAATAAACCATTACTCCCTCCTAAAAAACAAAACGGCCGGCGGGAGGTAAAGTTGTATGGGATTTCATTTCTCCCTCTGAACCTCATGTGAACAGATAAGTAATGAGATTTGAATTTCGAACTTCAACATATCTATTAAAATTTTTACTATAGAGTCCACACCCAATAGAACATATACGAAAAAAAAAGAAAAAATGTGGCAACTAAAATTATTTTTGATGTTTCTATAAAAATGTTTACCATACAGACCTGCACCAAGTAGAATTTATTCAAATTTAAGGAAAAAGTGTGGCTAATGCCTCCAAACTATAGAGCGATCTAATGTTGTTGCATATTACCTAATGCTAAAATATTTTTTGAGAACGAAAGGACGACCTCAATAAAATGTTTTTTGAGAATAAACGGACGACCTCGACTCCTTCGATAGCGGGTGGTGGGAGCTATCGAAGGATAAGTTAAGATAAGTAAAGATAAGTTAAGATAAGTAAAGATAAGGATGGTTGGAAAGAATTGGGGGAGACCTTTGCCCAGCAGTGGGACAGTATAGGTTGAATAAAAAAAAACGAATTGATTATTATTATTCTACTTATAAAACCTGACTTGCTTGCTATTTTCTGGGTGTAAGTATTCACTATTTTTCTCGCAGTACCTATGTGTGAAAAGCAGAGTATTCACCTCGGGGTTAAAGCTGTCTTATTCTTGGGCGCTCTTGAATCCCTCGCTGTCTCAGGATTCTAGTCATTAACTCCCTCGTTGCACTCGGGAGTTAACTATAAACACCCTCGCTGTCGCTCGGGAGTTAACTAAAGAATCCTTCGATGCGCTTGGGATTCAATATGGCGCCCGTGACATAATACACTGCTTTATCCCCTTGGTGAATAATCTACTATTTCATGTTAAATAAACAGGATTCCTTTCGAGCCGCACATAAGATTATTTCACAAGGTCCTTTTATGAAACATACTTCTTTGAAGTATTTGAAGGACGACGGGAGCTAGTGTATTATTAGCTAGTCATATCGTCTTATCTATTTTCGTGTAACGTACACTATTGGTCACGGTATCAAATATGATACATGTTGGGGATATGAACTGGCAAGAGCAGACATACGTTTTGTTTATTATTATTGCGTGTAGCCAGAAACTTGGGGCGTTTTTATAGATATCACAAAGTTTAGACCGGACAACATAATAAATAAATAATTGTTTATTTCAGAATACAAAGTTCCATATCATTAGGTATATTAGGTAATTATTAATATTAAATTTGTGAAAAATTATCTTTGCATGTCCCAAATGACTTTCTCAAAACTTTTTTTTCTCAAATCTTGTAATTATTAAAGTACTTTGTATTATAAACATTCAATCTCAATATTTACAAATAAGAGTACTTACATAAGTCAATAAGTATTCTGTTTTTTATCTATAATGGAAATCGTATAGAAAACTGGGTTTCATCTTTATTTTAATGCGTCTGTGTGATTTTCATTGTTTATGCTTACAATAAAATAATTAACTTTATTGCGTTAATTACGAGAACTATTTCTTTATTAGGCCTACTTTCTGATTTTTATTGAAAACAGCGTCTTTATTTTTGTATGGCAAAAGTTAATAATGATATTGACTGTACCTCCACTCTGTAGACAATAGCTGAGATTAAGTTCCTCGAGATATTAAAATATGATATCAATGTATTTCCGAATAAAATCCGTTCGTGTGTTCTAGGATTACTTTAACTACCCAGAAATATCTTCAAAGAATCTTGAATGAATTGATCTCAGAAAAACACTTCTAAGAACGGTGGATATTTTCTCGGAATTGGGTATTCAAGGTAAAATTCCAGGTATGTCCTTCTGAAAATATCTAAGGATGTGTTCATATGCACGTCCACACACATTTGGCACATACCCTCATTTTGCAGAAGTTTGTAAGACTCTCTCAATTTGAGGACATTATAAACAAAAAAATACCTAAACAATACATACACGCATTTTTATCCTATGGAGAATACGATTGTCTAATGCCGCGTCTACTTGTTATAAAGGTCTATGACGTGACGACATTAAAAGCAAGTTGCGTGCATATTAGGGTCATCCCGCGCACATGTGGCTTCCCTCTCGTCTTGTTGCTGATAAAATAAATAGAAAAGATTACGATCGGTGTTCATCAAACTCAGATAAGAATTTTGTTAATGAAAACTTGGAATTAATATTTTTACATGGTAAAATTATGGTTTTTCGAAACATACAATTGACCAAATGTGCGAAAAGGTAACAAACAGACAGACAGAGTTTCTTTCACATAAAATATGTAATAAAAAGATTAGTAATTAATAAACGGCTGAAAATAAATAAATAATACAAAGATTAGAAGTTATAAGCTATTAATATTATTCTTCAAAGGATCCGGCATATGGATCTAAAAGTATGTCTACCGTGCATTGACACAGTCGTGATCTTCTTTTTCTACAGTAATAAAAACTACACCTGTCAACACGCAAGGCAACGACAGCGCCATCTGGGTAGTGTAACCTATCACTAATGGGGGCTTATTGCTGTTATCTATGTAATGGATAGAACTATTAATAAAATAGCAATGAAATAAAATGTCCGGTGATCAGCAAATGCTATTTGGTGACATTTTATTACATGGGTATAGGCATTATTTATTTTTATTGTTTAAAGCTGATCGCACATAAGTCCGCACCGTACGCGCCGCAGTCATATTTCAATATATAAAATACCGACGTCAGAAAAGTCGGCTGGCTTCTAACGTTTCAGCCTTTCCTCTTTGAGTTGACAGCTCGGCACGTTCGGTGCGGATGTGTCGAGCGACCACCTTAATAGTCTATCTACATGATTTTTTCTAGTGAATCCTAAAAGTTACACCTAAAACTTTGCCTATCCGTGGCAACACTCTCTGTGTTATGTCCAGCATTTTTTTTTTTTTTTTAATCCTACATGGCTACTTGTCGGGATTAATTTAAGTAAAGCGTTGATAATAATAATTGTTTCGGACAATTTCCTCAAAACCTCGTAAAAAGTCCGAAATGATTTTCAGTTCCCTGAATAACAAATGACAAAATTATAATAATAACTCCTTTGTTTATCAAAAATAATAAGGAAGAATAATTCACACGTGAAACGGCACTAAAAATCGTTTTAGTCCGACACTAAAATGCTACAAAGAAAACCTAAATCCCCCGCACAAAAGAAGAAACGACTCCGAAAATATTTTATGTTCAAAAAAATATGCAAGTGCATATTGCATATTCTCCTGTCGTAAGGCATTATTGTAATTTACGATTTTGGCGTTTATCGCTCTATGTCAACTTGCGTCGATCCGTTTTTACGAGTGCGCGGACGCATTGTGAATCATTTGGCCAAAGAGTAGTTTGTAGATGCGATGAAGGTAAAAAGTATTTACAGATATTTATGAATATTTTTATTTATTTCACACCAACAAAGTGAACACCAACACAAGCTATAGAAATGAATAAAAGATATAAACTAAGTGCCAACACAATTATAGGCGAAAACCGCATGCATTAAAAAAATGAACTATTTAAAAATAGAATACTTATTACATTTTTTTTTAATTAAATAAAGTTAGATTGAAAAAATAAATTGATTATACCTACAAACATTAAGTTCAAAAACAATTACTTTATTTACAATTATTTTAGAAGTTGCGTGAGCATTTAATTTTATTTAATTTAATTAGGGCTTGTGCTTTTGGCACAAGCATAAACCTTTTTGGATGAGACTTACCCCATAGAAATCATCTTTCGTTGAGTGACTTAGGGCTGGTTTCACCAAAAGTCAATCTAACAGCTGGTTAGTTCATCGCGGTTAGGGAATTTTCCTTCACACTTCGTTGTTATTTCTGTTGCTATGGTTACGGCGCGAACTTTTAGATGCTTTTGGACGTTGTTGTGACATATTTTTAATTTTCTACGATGTCAACTGTCAGTGAGTTAACCGGCCGCCGACCAGCGATTAGATTTAGCGGCTTGTTAGGGAACATTTCCTTTGGAAGGAACACAAAACAATCGACTCTAACGGTCTGTTAAAATCTTAATCCATTGTTATTTGTCTTACTAAATTTGAACAAACGCTCTGTTAGCCAAAGTTTGGTGAAACCAGCCCTTAATCTCAGAGAATATCTATGTTAGGCTTTGACATGTAAAAGGCTGGTCTCACGCCTAACCGCGTCCGAAAGCATGTGTCAAATAAAGAACTTATCCTTCCGATCCTTGGACGGTTTAACTGATTCTAGATTAGGTATCCTGTTTAAAAGTTTACAATTTTACAAGAAACTTCTGCAGGTATAATCGTTTACACTACATAACCCACTGTTACTGTTCCTGGATAAACTTGATTTGATTTGAAAAGCTTAACCAACGAGTGCCAATAAATATGGTCTGATCTAACTTAAATCCCGAATTCCGATGCATGCTATGAATTTTAACTGTATAACACTTTACATGATTAAAAGTCGTGGCAATCTGGTTCGGCCAACATGGCTCTTTTAACAAACTAATACAAAGGTATTCGATTAAACGATTTTATCCAACTTTATACTCATGTTAGGTACAAAACATCCAATATCGCCAACAAAAAGCGTTGGAAATTGCATTTCGCATCGCAATTTAGTCTTATCTGGCAAAATAATCTTTGGCAAACCTTTCAAAGTGCGATATTAATCCGCACGTTTTTACAATGCGACCCATCGGTAATTTTATGACGACATTGTCAGGAAAAAACGTATAATTTACGCGCAAATTTGTATGAGACTGGCGTTTACGACTGCACTGTATCCACCCTTTGACGATTAGAAAAGGACTTTACGATGCGTTTTTGTCGAACAGATAATTCAGTAGGATAGTTCACACGTGGATTTGGATAGAAATAGTAAAATAAATAATGCTGGAAACACAGCATCACCTGGCCATAAAGCAGAGCTTGAGTTATAAGTACCGTTAAGAATACTCATACTCCTTTATTCGCCGTAGGAGTACAAGGCACACATGGTTTTGTCACTTAAGTACATAGGTTAAATAAATTAAAATAAATAAATAAAATTGAATTGATGATGATGATAAAAGAGGCTACTTCCTTATATATGTCTTTTACGTTTTTTTATGTTATAAAAAGTAAAAATTAAAAATAAAATAATAAGCTAGCAAGCTTGAACATAAATGCCACACACACTTAATGACATACACACTTAATTTTGTAAATAAAATACAGATTTTATAAACCACTCAGATCCAAGAAAAGTATTTGAAGATCATACAATTATTCCTACGGCAGGAACCGATTCGACAACGTGGCTGAACGCATTCTCTGCCACTCACTGCTGAACCTCTCAAAGGAAGTACCTACACCCCCGGTTTCTATATTCAACGGACAGTTGCTAGTCGTAGGTAAGAGCTACGACTCGTTTCCACTTACAAAAGTTTGACAGCTAATGCCCGGTTTCTATATTCAACGGACATTCGTAGGTTAGAGCTCCGACTCATTTCTACATACAAAAGTATGACAGCTAACTTACACTCGGTTTCTAGCTGTCAAACTTTTGTATGTGGAAACGAGTCGTAGCTCTTACCTACGACTGTCCGTTGAATATAGAAACCGGGGGTAACTTACCGCCGGTTTCTAGCTGTCAAACTTTTGTATGTGGAAACGAGTCGTAGCTCTTACCTACGAATGTCCGTTGAATATAGAAACCGGGCGCACCATGTGCGTCATGATGATCACATACAAAAACTCCTGATCATCTCCCTTCACTCGGTCAATAGCACGACAAATAAGTCAGCAAAAAGATCAAAGTACTGTGTGTAGCACGCTTACTCCCGATACTTAATTCAAACAAAAGATTTCTGTTTCATCATCATCTACACTAATAATATTATAAAGAGGAAAGATTTGTTTGTTTGTTTGAAAAGAATAAACTCTCTGAAACTACTAGACCGATTTACAAAAATCTTTTACCTTTACACCACCAAAGCATGGGAGATGGGAGTGGTAACAATTATCAATGAAACCTTAGAAAATTTCCATTATGGCACCTACCTGCCCAACCTGGATTAATATTTTTTAAATACCTATATAAACCCTTGCGAAGTCGGGGCGGACCGCTAGTCTATACTTATACTTATAATATTATAAAGAGGAAAGATTTGTTTGTTTGTTTGAAATGAATAGGCTCCGAAACTACTGGACCGATTTGAAAAACTCTTTCGCCAATAGAATGCTACATTATCCCCGATGAACATAGGCTATATTCCGGGGAAGTGAAGTTTTCCCGAGCGATCGCGGGTAACACCGCGGCGGACAGCTAGTCATTAATATATTAATACCCCCTGCTGGGTGTAGGTAGGCCTCCTCTCTAACACGGGACACTCCTCTCGGTCCCTTGCCATCCTCATCCATTGTCATCCACAGGCTGACCATGTCTTCCAACCAACGGGTTGGTGGTCTGTTGGTCGATATTCATCTCTTGGCCACCATTCTGTCACTACATTTACCGGCCATCATCTTTTCCAGCCGAGTTTTCTGTTCAATCAAAATAAAACGGTTTAGTCAGGTTGTTAGAAAAAAAATAGTTACTAGCTCAAATTCACAGGCTCAGGAATTTCATAACTTATTGGATAACAATTCTTTATTCTTAGTTTGTAACCCGGTTACGAAATAGGAAAATTCCTTCTACGTAGCTGGTTACGAAACATGGTTACGTAAAAGCACAAAGGGTAAAAATAGCTGAATGTCAATCCAATTAATTACAAAGTTTTCCCCATTCAGCCGTTGCAGCATAAAAGAGAACAAACAAAGGCAACTAAGTGGGTTTTAGATTTTCGTTGTATTGTTATTGCACCCAGTATTAACAAAGCAAGATAATTTTGATTAGATTCAATCTCATCTAATGTAGGCACACAAAGTCCATAGTTCACAATTTCATAAGCAAATTACAAATACTAAACAACCTTCGAGTGAAGGGCATAGCCTAGCTTTCAGCTGGGTACAGTCAGCGCCAAATGACTTAGAAACAAGGATAACTGTAAAAATACTTATTATGTCAATAAACGAATTTTTTACTTTACTTTACTTTACTTGACACCCTGAGCCACACCGCGTCTTTGAAGTCGTTTTTTTTTAGTTTTTAAAAGGTAGGCTTTGGTTTGGACTTACATACCAAGCTAGAGTGCCAAAAACTTATCTGAACCGGTGGCTAAAAGAGGAACTAACAAATTTTACTCTCAATTTTTTCTGCCAACACCAAAAGCGATAACAGCGCCCCCATCACCGGTTCAGATAAGTTTGTGGCACTCTACAGGGTACATCAGGGTCATCAGGGTGCATTCCCTTTATGATGGTGGGGGAGTTAGAAAAGAATATTCGGAATTATTTCACTTTTTAATAGAAAACTACAGAGATGAAGAGAGAATACTGAGATGAATGTGTGGAGTGACGCGAGTGGTTATTGCTACATTTCAACCTTTTTCTGTTAGCTCCGTCGCACAGGTGGGCAAGGTACCAGTCTCAATTACCACATGTGTAAAATTGCTATAAATTCAATGTCGAAGAATTTGTGTGCAAAACAAGCCACACCAGTGGACCCCACAGAATGTGACGGGAAGACGTGGAAGACATTACAGCGTTAAATTGCGAAGAGTGGAAAGGAGGCATTTGCCCTGCAGTGAGACGAGAATGGCTAAATAATAATAATAATGCTGAGTGGCGTTCCAACCACAATGTGACCTCTGTATCGCAGTGGGTGAAGATCCGCTGCAACTCAAAATGTTGCGGGTTCGATCCCCACCACGGGACCAATGTTAATATTTGTTTCGGGTCTGGATGTTTTCTGTGTGTATGATATGTATTTACAAATTAAAAAGTATATAAAGTTGTATATCAGTCATTTAGTACTCATAACACAAGCTCTGCTTACTTTGGGGCTAGATGATGCTGTGTGAAAATTACAGTATTATTTATAAATGGCCGTGCATATGAAAGTCGAGGACCAATACCGTGAAGAATCAGGGCGACAAACACATTCTTTCAGGTGATCCATCTTAAAACTAAAAGTTCAAGCTCCAGTGGGGAGCTAGTCAAACGAAATTGAGGCTCGTCAAAGTAAGCTTAGATGCTCATAAAGTACATTTGACTATTCATATTTCATGTAGCTAAATGCACTTTAGGTTGTTCATAAAAAATCTGAGCGAGTCGCTACCGCGCTGGATACAGACGTGATCCTGTTTGTTCGTTATTTGTTTTTCACTTTAAGCTTTTGTATGTAACTGTACACAGCCTGATGTACTCGTAAACACTAGAATAATGTGAACATCGTTAAATTGTGTGCGTAAACTTTTTTGGCATAATAGGTAGGAGCTAAAGCTGTTTGGATAATTGTTTGACTTTGAGTGCTGTACATAATCGTAAGTATTTTTAAATTATTTCTAACTTACCCTGCAGCCCTGGTGAAAAGGTCAACGGTTCTAACTAGTATTGATTTTAAAAGTAACTAAATAATCTACTTCAACTTAGATAATGAAGTATCAATCTTCAATCCAATTTCTCTGATTTATTCATAAAAAACAGGGTGATAGAAATAATTTATATTTATTCATGTTACTTATAAGTTTATAATTATCACCATAATCAATCTTTAATATACCTAGAAGCGCTTGGTCGTGCTTGCTTAGTCGTTCTTGATAGATCGTCGAAAAGCAACGTTGTCTGAGTGGATGGGAGACCGCCAGTGGTATTTTCATCTGATTGCTTCTGTGCTTCGGAGGGCATGTTAAATTTCCGCCGCCGGCTATTTCAATATTTAAGATTACCTGAAAACGTTTTATCAGAATAAAATAGAGCCAAATTGACCCAATCAAGGACGTTAATTTATTCTTCTGGATGAGGTTATCACGAGACTGGTGGCATAAAGAAAGAGAGACCTAGGTATACCCAGTGGGCAAAGTCAGGTTGTGGTTGATGATGAATATATTTCACCTTTGATCAGTCTATCTCAGGTTCTTAGATTACCGTTATTGAAATATTGCCTGACAACAGTTCGTGTCGCTAATACGCGACCAACCTTGACGATCTTCACGGTCACAAAATGGTGACAGCTAGGTGCCCAGTAACAACTGAACGCTTCTGTGCTTCGTGCATATTAAATTGATTTTCTAGCTATTTTGTTAAACCATGATGAGTTTCAGTTGGCTGAAAACAGACCTATAAAAGTAAAATAAATATTTATTTCAAGCAAAACATAGACATTGTGTGTGGATAACAAATCGATAGACGTTATGAAAGATGCACTACATAATGCTGACAGCAAAACTCTTATGTGTGTTGTGTTACCTATTAATAAAATGTTCACATCACAGACTAGGCTTATACCTTTATGAAAACCAAGAGTATTCAAAAATCATGATGGTATCCCCAAGGCGCGGCTAGATCCATATCTTTACTAAGTAGATCCGGCGAATTTTTGGCACAGAGAATCAGCATTGCAATTCAGTGTTTTGATGGGCACGCTTCCGACTGGCAGTGACCTGGATCAGTTGAACTATCTATAGATCGTTTTTACGACGATCCTTAGATAGCTTGACTTTGTATTTTGTAATTTTATGTACATATGGTGGTCTCAATTAAATAACGTCAAACATAGTTTTTATCGAGAGAAACATAAAAAATCCTTTTTTGGTTGTTTTTTTTTTCAAATACAAAAAGTTTATTTCAAATAAAATATGCTTAACAAGTAGCAATTGTTTCTGTCTGAAACTGCAATTCTTTTGAACAGTACCTATCTACGTGTTCGTGTGTCCATTATGCCCCAACACCTGCCTTTTGAGAGATTTCATGGCTTGCTCGGTCAACGCCAAATGGCTCTGAATATTGTTGATACATAGACTCGAAAGAAGAAGAAGAAGCACTATAAACTGGAAAGAAAATGTCCATAGCACTGACTAATCATGGGTTTCTCGATATTTTCTATTAATATACTCAGAGCACGTTATCTCGTTCTAATAAGGCAGTATTCTGCCTGGCTTGGATTCAAACTCTACTACGGAGTTCAAATTACTATCCCACTCTTAACCTGATCGCACACTTAGCCGCGCCGTACGCGCCGCAGTCATTTTTCTATACAAAAAATGCTGATGACGTCAGAAAATGCGGCTCGCTTCTGACGTCAGAAAATGCGGCTCGCTTCTGACGTCAGCAGCATTTTCTCTATTGAATTGACAGTTCACCGCGTACGGCTCGGCTGCACTGTGCGAGCACCCTTACACGACTTAAGCCTTAAATGAAACAATTAATTAGTTCTCTAAGAACGCGGAAATCTAGCCTTAACCATTTCTCCGGACACCAAAACAGAATCGACAACCATTATTGAGTATCGTTGGATATGCAAAATCACAATGTTTATTTGTAATCTTGTATCACAGATAAATAAACAGAACTGCCTGATGTGATTATTTTCTTTAGCACGTTTTCTCTTTCCAACTTTGTTATTATAGAGAGAGCAATAAGATTTATTATAGAGTCTTATATTATCAAAATATTTATAATTTTTGTTACAAAATCACTCTTTTAGACCATATCCCCAATACCGAAATTCGCAAGCAGATTAAAGTAAGCGATGTCAGCAAGCGATTATTGGGGCTCAAGTGGAGTTGGGCAGGACACTTGGCCAGACGCGGTGATGACCGGTGGAGCAGAGTGATTACCGAGTGGTGCCCCCGGGAGGGCTACAGACGAGTAGGTCGTCCGGCAGCTAGATGGGTTGACGACATAATAAAAACAGCAGGTCGAACATGGGTCAGACTAGCGCAAGATAGGGAGGGTTGGCAAGAGCGAAGAGAGGCCTATGCCCAGCAGTGGGATGAAAAAGGCTGCGGGTGATGATGATGATGATGGGTGATGTTACAAAAACTGAAAAAGGTGGTCGCACGATCCATCCGCGCTCAGCGCGCCAAACTGTCAATTCAATAAAGGAAATGTTGAGACGTCAGAAGCGAGCCGCATTTTCTGACGTCATCAGTATTTCTTCTATAGAAAAATGACTGCGGCGCGTACGGCGGGGACAAAATATGCAATCAGATATATCGCCAAAGCATAGACATTCACATGAAAACACTAAATATACTCTGAAAATCCTATGTCAAGGTCTTTATTTGGCACTTGCTCACATTTTACAGAAATAAACATTCCATACAAAGTATGATAAGTTCAGATTTATTGTTGAGAAGATCACATTTTTAGAGTTCTAATCACAGCAACATATTGATGTTGCTCTGAATTTAATGCGTGTTTCAATATTGAAAAACGCATTATTTTTATTATTAATGAACATTGTTTTGATATGAATGTACGTCATAATCAACTTACACGTGTCAACCGATATCAATAAAACGTTCATGCGCATGCTGCAGATAACACACAGGTGCATAATGCATATGCGTCCAGATGCAGTATTTACTGATTGTCACGTTTGTAATAATTAAATACAATTAAAATTAAATTGAAGAGGTTTTAATAAGACTACTAGGAAACAGGCATGTCGCAGAACCTAAAGAAGTTCAAAAATATGATGACTTGTCAGATGCACGAAGTGTCCTTTTTAAACCTGATCCCACACTTGTCCGCGGCGTACGCGCCATAGTCTTTTCTATACAAAAAATGCTGATGACGTCAGAAAATGCGGCTCGCTTCTGACGTCAGCAGCATTTGTTCGGCACGTTCGGCTTGGCTAGACCGTGCAACCCTTAGGCTCACTTATAATCCTTTCAACACATTTGCACTGATTGGAAAGACAAGAAGAAGAAGTAAACCGCGTTGAAATCAAGGATGGACTTGCGACCTGTCACGTAATAGATGCGATACTTTTGCAAAATATGGAATTTTGTGCCGAAATGCATTTGGGTGCGTGCCTATAACTATACCACGAGAAGCGCTCGTGGTAGTGCTTACAGTCGTTCATGATAGATCGTCCAAGTTTAAAACAGTCTGTAAGTGGATTGGTGATCGCCAGTGGCATTTTCATCTGAGCGCTTCCGTGCTTCGGAGGGCACGT